>JAGIQG010000008.1:67828329-68428329 GCA_024679065.1 Sphyrna mokarran
CCTGCCCTCCATACCAGGCAACATCCTTGGTAAACCTCCTCTGTACCCTCTCCAATGCCTCCACATCTTTCTTATAATGCGGGGACCAGAACTGCACACAATACTCCAAGTGCGCCGCACTAGAGTTTTGTACAGTTGCAACATGACGTTGCGGCTCCGAAATTCAATCCCCTACCAATAAAAGCTAAGACTCCATATGCCTTCTTAACAACCTTATCGACTTGACTGCCTACTTTCAGGGATCTATGCACATATACACCAAGATCCCTCTGTTCATCAACACTATTAAGAATCCTACCATTAGCCTATACTCTACACATTTATTATTCCTGCCATAGTGCATTACCTCACACTTTTCCGCATTAAACTCCATTTGCCACCTCTCGGCCCAGCTCTGCAACTTGTCTAAGTCTCTCTGCAAACTATAACACCCCTCTTCACTAGCTACCACTCCTCCGACTTTGGTGTCATCCGCAAATTTACTAATCCATCCTTCAATACCCTCATCCAGATCATTTATCAAAATTACAAACAGCAGGGGCCCCAAAACAGATCCCTGAGGTACACCACTTGTAACCGAACTCCACGATGAATATCTCCCATCAACCACCACCCTCTGTCTTCTATCAGCTAGCCAATTCCTAATCCAATTAGCTAAATCACCCTCTATCCCATAGATCTGCATTTTCTGCAGAAGTCTTCCATGGGCCACCTTATCAAACGCCTTACTAAAGTCCATATATACCACATCAACCGCCTTACCCCCATCCACCTCTTTGGTCACTTTTTCAAAAAACTCAATAAGGCTAGTTTGGCACGACCTACCCTTCACAAAACCATGCTGACTACCCCCAGTCAATTCATTTCTCTCTAAATAACTATAAATCCTATCCCTAATAATTCTCTCCAATACTTTGCCCACAACAGAAGTAAGATTCACTGGCCTATAATTCCCTGGAAAGTCTCTCTTCCCCTTCTTGAACAATGGGACCACATTCGCTATCCTCCAGTCTTCTGGCACTATGCCCGTAACCAACGACGACCTGAAGATCAGAGCCAGAGGCTCTGCAATCGCCTCTCTTGCCTCCCAGAGAATCCTAGGGTAAATCCCGTCTGGCCCAGGGGACTTATCCAACTTCAAACCCTCAAGAATATCTAGCACATCCTCCCTATCTACTTCAATACTTTTCAGTTTGCAACCCTGTACCTCAGTGTTCTCCACAACTACATTTACATCTCCCTGCGTGAATACCGAAGAGAAATATTTATTCAGTGCCTCTCCAATCTCTTCAGGCTTCACGCATAATGTCCCACTGCTGTCTATGACTGGCCCTAATCTTGTCCTAACCAATCTTCTATTCTTAACATATCTAAAGAAAGCTTTAGGATTCTCCTTAATCCTATCAGCCAAAGTCTTCTCGTGCCCCCTCTTAGCTCTCCTCAATTCACTCTTTAGCTCCCTCCTGGCTAATCTATAGCTATCCATTGCACTAACCGAGCCTTCAAGCCTCATCCTGACATAAGCCTCCTTTTTCCTTTTAACCAGCAAATCAACTTTTCTCGTACACCAAGGTTCTCTTACTCGACCATTTCCTCCTTGCCTGACAGGGACATACTTATCAAGGACCCGCAGCAGCTGCTCCTTGAATAAGCTCCACATTCCAGATGTTCCCAGTCCTGTAGTTTCCTAGTCCAATCTATGCACCCTAATTCTCTCCTGATGGCCTCATAATTACCCTTCCCCCAGCTATAACTACTGCCCCCATCTTCATGCCTATCCCTATCCATCACTAAGGTGAACGTAACCGAATTGTGGTCACTATCACCAAAATGTTCACTAACTTCCAAGCCTAACACCTGGTCTGGCTCATTGCCCAGCACCAAATCCAATGTAGCCTCACCTCTAGTTGGCCTATCTACATACTGAGTCCAAAAACCTTCCTGCACACTTTGTACGAAAACTGACCCCTCTAACGAGCTAGAGCTATAGCTATTCCAATCAATATTAGTAAAGTTAAAGTCCCCCATAGCAATTACCCTATTACTTTCACTCCTGACCAGAATTGACTTTGCAATCCTTTCCTCAACCTCTCTAGAACTTTTAGGAGGTCTATAAAAGACTCCCAACAGGGTGACCTCTCCTCTCCTGTTTCTAATCTCAGCCCATACTACCTCAACAGACAAGTCCTCAGCAAACTTCTTTTCGATCACCGTGATACAGTCTTTGACCAGTAACGCCACTCCTCCCCCCCTTCTACCCCCTTCTCTACTCCGACTAAAGCATTTGTACCCCGGAACCTGCAACATCCATTCCTGTCCCTGCTCTACCCAAGTCTCTGAAATGGCCACAACATCGAAATTCCAGGTACTGGTCCAAGCTGCAAGTTCCTCCACCTTATTGCGAATACTTCTTGCATTAAAGTATACGCATTTCAAACCATGCCCTACTCCACCCGTATGCTGCTGTGTTTTACAGTTCTCCTCTATGACCCCCCTATTCTCGTCCCTCTTAGCACCCCAACTACTCAGTATCCCACCCCTCTCTGAATCAGTTTAAAGCCCCCTGCATAGCCTTTGCAAATTTTCCCCCCAAGATATTAGTTCCCCTCTGGTTCAGGTGTAGACCACCTCTCATGTAGAGGTCCCACCTATCCCAGAATGAATCCCAATTGTTCAGGAACCTGAACCCCTCCCTCCTGCACCATCCCTGCAGCCACGAGTTCAAACATTCCCTCTCTCTGTTCTTCTCTAAACTATCCCGCGGCACAGGCAAGAGTCCAGAGATAACCACTCTGCCAGTTTTGGCCCTAAGCTTCTACCCCAACTCCATAAATTTCTGTTTAATATCCCCTTCCCTTGTCCTTCCTATATCATGTGTCCCTACATGAACTATGACTTGGGGCTGACTCCCCTCTCCCTTAAGAATCTTAAAAACCCGATCTGCGACATCCTGGACCCCAGCCCCTGGGAGGCAACACACCAGCCCTGAGTCCCTTTTATTACTATTTACTTTCCTATCTGTCCCTCTAACTATGGAGTCTCCAATTACTAGGCCCAATCTCTTATTCCCCCCACCCGCCTGAGCATTTTCAACTGGCTCACCCCCAGTGACCTGCTCCCTTTGGCCATCTCCAGTTGATTCTTCCTCAACTGTAGCCTCCAGGACAGAAAACTTGTTTTGGAGGAGAACAGCCCCAGGGGATTGTCTACCCGATTGCTTCTTACCCCTCTTCCTAATAGTTACCCAAGAATCACTTTTAGGAGTGACTATCTCTTTGTAACTCCTGCCAATATCCTCCTCAACCTCCTGAGTTATCCTGAGGGGCATTTCAAACAAGCATAGTCTTAGACCTGGTCACAAATCACTCAGGAACTTGTTGCATTTACTCTGCTGAGATCATAAAATACACCGAGGAACAGTTTCTATCCCATCACATGTATATGATTCAACAGAGAAAAAAAACTAGCAAACCACTAATAATAGTCCTAGATTTCAGAGACTTTTTGCACTCTGTTAGAGAATCATATCTAAATTCCACTAGGAATTGTAAGTTTAAATTAACATTCGTCTCATAGCCTTAATCTAAAATATACTGAAAACCACAAGGTAATGTGTATGGGGATAAATGGTGAAAATTGGAGCTGGATGAATTGCATTGATAATAAGACAGGGCTGTCTGAAAATCTGGATTTAATCTGGAACACCACCAACTGCAGGGTTCCCCTCCAAGTCACTCACTATCCTGACTTGGAAATACATCACCATTCCTTCACTGTACTTGGGTCAAGTTCCTAAAATCCCTCCTTGGACAGTTCTGTGGGTGTACCTCAGGGACTGCAGCAGTTCAAGATGGTGGCTCACCATCAACTCCTTAAGAACAATTTGAGATGGGCTGTATCTGAATAAAAAAATTAAAGAATGAATTCAGCCTACAATTTAAGTCATTACTGCTGATTAGCATAATTTGAATTTGCCTTAAGGAGCTAAGTTAGTACTGATTGGAACAACTTTCATGGAGCATGATAGGTGGAGGTGGATTATTGGGGGGGATGGAGATATTTGTTCGGGCAGGAGAATGCCAGGTGAAGACTCTGTACTTCCTCCCCGCCCCCCAACCTCTACCATGACAAAGTTTAGTGTGAGAAGGCTGGTGTATGGTTTTCCCAACACGCTGCCAATTGAGGCCCTGAAATGAGAAAATGATGCTCAGTTAAGGGACTCATCCCACTACAGTTGATATTTAACCAGCAGTGGGTAGGGAGGTCCCCATGTACAAAATGTAATCCCTAGTGGGTTTGCTGATAGGAATCAAGGAGGTATCCCTTATTCAATCACAATGCCTGATCATGGAACCTGGCACTGGGGAAGGAGGGCATACTGAGAACTAATCTCTGCCCTTGCCACTGAACTCCTGACCCTCCCAGCCAATGAATGTCTTCCCCATGATCACCACTGGTGGCCTGTGTCCCTTACAGCTCCTGTGGGGTGCACATTGCTACCAGCTAACACCACTCGCCTGCTGTTTGTGATGGGAATGAGAAAATGCCGGTCTCTGCCTGGCCTTCAACTCTAAAGGATTTCTGTCCCCAGAATCCATGATCCCAGAGGAGATCTGAGAGACTTGATGGTTAGCATTTATTGTCTAAGGACTACTCTTTACCCATTCACCATCTGAAGCTGTCTCTCAAAGCTTTACTGACTTATGTTTTGGCCTCAACATTGACGCTCAGTCCTTCATTTGCATGTTGAATGGACAAGACCCTTATACTATCATTTCTCCACACCATTCAACCAAGTAGCCACTAGCTTTGACCAGTCTACTACATCCTGAGCTCACATCGCAGGCACAGGCATTGTCTCTTGCTTCACTTCAAGCCTGATGCTCAATCTGGTCTGTGGGGGCATTTATGAATACGCAGCTCAGCATATTGCCAATGGTTAGGAATTCTCTCCTTGGGCAGTGTTTCATTTCCAATTCTCTAAGGGGATATATTTGCTTATTCAGTGGGCCAGTGACACAGGCACACCATGGCAGTCACCAATTTGGGAAGTCAGTGTGCCAAGAGTTAACTGTTGAGCAGCAATCCGTAGTACTCACATGCATAAGTGGTACATGAATGGGATAATTGCGTGACTAGTTACACTCCAATGATGTCAACTGAGTTACAACTGAATGGTCTCAGCTGCAAAGGGGTACTGATCACTGACTTGTCTTTCCACTAGTCTTGCCCTTTCCTACATGTTTGCTTTAGAAGTCCCCCTACCCCATCAGTCCATGATGACACCATCCCCATCAAGACCTGCACCGTCCCCACACCCTCCCCCCCACCTCCACTGAATTGGCCCAGGCTTCCTTTCTCTCTGTGAACCCCTTCCAAGAAGCCCATGGCCCAGCAGCAGAATACATCCTCAGGAATGATGTTTTTCACACTTGACAGCTAACCCCCTAGAGTCAAACCCCTGTTAGCCTGCACCAAATCCCTGTTCTCCCTTGGGTCAAACCCACATTAGCTTGCAGTCAAATCTCCACTTTGCCCTGGAGTCACACTGCCATTCTCCTCTGTGTCAAACCTCCACTTGCCTGCAATCAAACCCCTATTTTCCCCTGTGTCAAACCTCCATTCTCCCTTGTGTTAAACACTCATTCTCACCTTGAATATTTTTGGGAACTAATCAAGTCAATACGAGGGGATTAAGTGAGAAAGAGGAGTTGAAGCAGAACTTGAGTCATGATCTTGTAATGGCAAAGCAGGTTTGAGGGGCTGAATGATCTCCTGTTCCAAATTCTTCTCGCTAAGGTGGCACAGTGACGCAATGGTTAGAACTCAACATGAAAGATCCAGGTTCGATTTGTGGCTTGGGTGACTCTTTGTGTGGATTTTGCACATTCCGCGTGAGTTTCCTCTGGGTTAGAACATAGAACATAGAACATTACAGCGCAGAACAGGCCCTTTGGCCTTCGATGTTGCGCCGACCAATTAAGAAAAAGCAATGACCCTCTAAACTAAACCATTCCCTTTTCATCCATAAACTTATCTACTAACCTCTTAAACGCCACCAAACTTGGCGCATCTACAACTGCAGCAGGCAGGGCATTACATACCCTTACCACCCTCTGGGTAAAGAACCTACCTCTGACATCCGTCCTATAACTACCACCCCTTAATTTAAAGCTATGTCCCCTCGTGCTAGCTTTCTCCATCCTAGGAAAAAGGATATCACTGTCCACCCTATCTAAACCTCTAATCATCTTATATGTTTCAATAAGGTCTCCCCTTAGCCACCTTCTTTCTAACGAAAACAACTTCAAATCCCTCAGCCTCTCCTCATAAGATCTGCCCTCCATACCAGGCAACATCCTGGTAAACCTCCTCTGTACACTCTCCAATGCCTCCACATCTTTCTTATAATGCGGGGACCAGAACTGCACACAATACTCCAAGTGCGGCCGCACTAGAGTTTTGTACGGTTGCAACATGACATTGCGGCTCTGAAATTCAATCCCCCTACAATAAAAGCTAAGACTCCATATGCCTTCTTAACAACCTTATCGACTTGATTGCCAACTTTCAGGAATCTATGCACATATACACCAAGATCCCTCTGTTCTTCAACACTATTAAGAGTCCTACCATTAGCTCTATACTCTACACATTTGTTATTCCTGCCAAAGTGAATTACCTCACACTTTTCCACATTAAACTCCATTTGCCACCTCTCGGCCCAGCTCTGCAACTTGTCCAAGTCTCTCTGCAAACTATAACACCCCTCTTCACTATCTACCACTCCACCGACTTTAGTGTCATCTGCAAATTTACTAATCCATCCTTCAATACCCTCATCCAGATCATTTATAAAAATTACAAACAGCAGGGGCCCCAAAACAGATCCCTGAGGTACACCACTTGTAACCGAACTCCACGATGAATAATTTCCATCAACCACCACCCTCTGTCTTCTATCAGCTAGCCAATTCCTAATCCAATTAGCTAAATCACCCTCAATCCCATACATCTGCATTTTCTGCAGAAGCCTTCCATGAGACACCTTATCGAACGCCTTACTAAAGTCCATATATACCACATCAACTGCCTTACCCCCATCCACCTCTTTGGTCACTTTTTCAAAAAACTCAATAAGGTTTGTAAGGCACGACCTACCCTTCACAAAACCATGCTGACTATCCCCAATCAATTCTCCGGATTCTCTGGTTTCCTGCCACAGTCCAAAGATAGCAGGTCAGGTGCATTGGCCAAGCTAAATTGACTATTTGTGTCACAAGATGCACAGGTTCGAGGCATTAGTGGGACATATATGTGGGGCTCTGGGAATTGGGCCTGAGGAAAATGCTCTTTCAGAGAGTCATTGCAGACTCAATGGATAAAATTGTTTCCTTTTGTACTTGAAGGATTCTGTGACCTCAGTGAATAAACCTCAGGCTGACTGAATCTTCACCAATTTATTGATACTTTAAGCCAAACATAAAAATGCTCCTGTCCTCAATTATTGAAATAGGAAGCAACACAGGACCAGAATAATACAAGGATGGTGAGAAAGGCACACAGGGAAGATCTGAGATAGCGTGGAAGGTGGCAGAAATTCGATAACATGTGGGATGGGTAATAGTGTATGGCAAAGGGATAAGAAACAAAAGCCGTGTCTAGTGGAGGTGTAAATGGCAAAAGCAAATGCAATACTTCAAGATGCATCCAATTTTTCTGAGATCCCATCTTTACCCCTGACCAGCTCTACTCCTTTCATAGTAAAAAAAATTGTATTTCTACCGCTCTTGAGTTCTGTCAAAGGGTTGTATAAAACATTATTTCTCTCTCCACACAAATGCTGCTGTGTCTATCCAGTATTTTCTGTTTTTATTTCAGGTTTGCAACCTCCATGGTATTTTATCATTACTGGTAGGTGTTGTCAGAGTTGTTAAATTCAGTGGGAAGGCTGGAACTTCTCAGTAAGAGAGTGAGGTGTTGAGATTGTGCTGATCTTCATCGGAAGTGGAAGAAGTTGAGGATAGAGAGGATCAGAGTGGGAGTGGGTCAAAGTTGCAGTTGTGATGAATCTGGAGTGTTAAATCAGTGTCTGTGCTCCCTGACCTGTTAAATATCTCCAGTATTTTCAGTTTGTAATTGTAGATTTTCAGCTTCTGTAATATTTTGCTTTAGCTCCTCTGGTCCCAGATGTGTTCTTCAATGGGCAGGAGCTTGATCCCACGCACACACTCACCTCCCTATCCCTCGAACTCTGTGTTGTTCAGTTTCACACATTTCACCATCCTCACCCCCACATGGTGTGAAGGGGGTGGGGAGAGAAGTTCTCTCTGAAAACAATGGGAAGAACATGAGGAGGCAAGTAACAAACTTATTGGTTTATTGGTTGACAAGAGCTATATATATGAAGGGTTTAACAGCACAACTACATGGGTCTACTCCTAACAATGCCTCGATTCCAACTGCAGCCTCCAGGCTTGGGGATGCGCATCCTCACTCCTGACAGGCCCGTAAAGGTTCTGACCTGGTGGCATGGCCCACAAAGGATTACCCATTAAAGGGAACACAGGAACACACACCATAAGCAGTGCCATAAGCAACTCTTCAAAACAGGTTCACAGGGCTCCTTAGATGTGAAAAATGAATAAACATTTGGCTTGGCTTCCTTGGGTTCAAGAAGTTTTCTCACAGTAAAGCCCTGACCTAACCTCCCTTATCTTCATTCATTTTGACAATAATGTGTTTAGAAATCTAAACTGAGTGAGGATTTTCTTTCTTCTGGGGATTTAGAGCATGTTGGAGTGACATTATGCAGTGTGCAGGACATCTGCACAATTCATGCAGTATTCATGAGATTTGACATGTGTTTTAATGAGGCCAAATCTAAAGACCTCAAGCCAGGAATTAACTTAATGTTCAGATGTCCTGTCTGAATCCAATCATCTGCTGAGAATCATTAAAATATCTTAAAGAATCGCTGGCTAATGAACTGATTACCATATTATAGCTGTTAATAGTATCCTGACCATGTCAGATTGGGAATCATCCGATAAATATATTCTATTTGTTTTTATTGATTTACTTTCTAACATCCTTCACCAGCTGGGAGCCTCATTCATGCAAATTAATGACCTGGAATTCTCTGATCTCATTGAACCCACGACTGCTGCCAGTGAGAATGGAGAATTTGATGCTCAGCCAAACTCATTACAGCGGGACTGGAGAATCCCAGCTGCGGTGAGCTCGGAGAATTCTAGCTAACATCAGGATGTAGAACTGACACTGAAAAGAGAGCCGTGAGTTATCCCTCATCTCACCATCATCTCACCATTAGGGGATCTTGGAAGAGATCTGAGCAACTAGAGTGAAGGAAAGTGACATGGTGTGTATTTACTAAGGCCCCCTTGGCCTCTTTTATCTTCGGCCCCTTAGTTGTTTCAACTTCATTTTTGTGGGTCTTACAGTCGATTTCTAATGCTGTGCACAGTGCAGGCAGGCATATGGTCTGCTCCTTGCTGTATTTGGAACTCTGTAATGACTGAAGTTTCTGGTGAACACTATCATTGGACGTGTTACCAATATTGCTCCAAGAGCTGCGATTGGCTGAATTCTAGAATGTAGGGCCGGGGTGGGATTGTGGTCATGCAGACTCGATGGGCCAAATGGCCTCTTTCTGCACTGTAGGGTTTCTATATTTCTATGTTTCTACGTTACTGATTGTGACCAAACTGAAAAACCACACTTTCATGCCATTTACATTTTCTGATCCATTAATGTGCTGCTATCAGCATTATTCTTAGCCATGATCATCATTATTTACATTCCCTTTGTCCTTTTGTCCATGACATCTTTGTCAATCTGTTTCTACCCTCCACCTATCACTAGGTCTCTATTCAGCATCCACAGCTCCCACCACTCCCATTCACAAACCACCACCCCAACCATCAACAGTATAAATCTCATCTTCTTTCCAGCTTTCTTTAGCTCTGACGAAGGGTTAACCAGGCTCGAATATTAGCTCTGTTCTCTCTCCACAGAATCTGTGAGACCTATTGACAGTTAGACTGAATGTGACTTGTGGTACTTGCTAAGGAAATTTGTCCCAGGCACATACTATTCAATTATTCAAGATGTGGATTTATCAGTAGTGGTATATGTTGACCTGTAATTAGATTTACACAGGCAATGGTTGAAGAATTCTGAATTCTGTTAATTTGAAATCCATTAGACCTTGAATGGATTTGCTTTGTTCTATTAATTATAAATTTGTCTGTATAGTTACTGCCGCTTATACAGATTCAATGTAAGATCTATGATGCATCTAGGTTATCTTATTATCTTGAATTTATTTGAATCGTGTTTTTCCTGATTTTGTATTCTTGTATTCAGTAAATGATTGGGCCAATTGTTGATGTATTGCTTTCACTGCAATCCTTGCTGAGTAACTTACATAAATAATAAATTTTGTACTTGTTCAATGCTGAAGTATCCAATATACTTCATACAATAAATGGTTTGAAATGCAAAATTTGCTCTTATGAAGGCAAATTGCATTATTAATTGGTCCTAAAGAACTTCTATATGACTTGTACAGTGCAGAAGCCAATTATTGCATTAATATATTAATCCTTCTGCCTCCCCTTGCCTATGGCCATGATACATACTCACAATGCAGTGTTTACAATCCCAACTCTCGACTGTCAAGTCCAGAATGGAAGCCTCGCTCAGTAGACTAACTTTTATTTTTCTTTAAAAATGTGGATGAATAGAATCACAGGAATGCCAATTAGCTTTTTACAAAGGAAAATAAGATGAAAAGATCACAATACTCCTGCTTATATCTTTACAGACTTTAAAGGATAATACAAATTACAAAATATAATGATTTCATTAAATACATAGTGCCTGTAAAGCTACAAGCCAACCATGGTCAGACACACAATATTCTGAAAGCAAGGGGCTACCAAAACAATTGCTGTGGATTTCACAATAAATTCCCACAAATGCTTATCATACTGTGAACCAACTGGTCTCATTGGAACTCTGCCTTCTGCACAAGTATTTCCAAGCTCTGTTCTTGAAAAACATGCATTAGAATCTCCTTCTAAACAATGCTTTCTGTCAGGTGCTTCTCTGAGGGTCCACTTCCAGGATTTCAATCTCTTTTCATGTTGCCAAATACATTCAAATTTCCACACAATCTGTCAGGTATCCAGCTATGTAAACAGAACACCAGTGCTTCACATGCTGTACTATGTGTCACCAAACTTAGGATCTAAGATATCTTTCAGATATCTGGGTTCTTGCTAGCCAACTTTACCAGATTTGCACATTTAATATCTGCTTTAACCTTTCGCTGTCTTTTTCTTTAACTGCAGTAAACAGTACCTTGTTCAGATTCCAATTCCTTTTTGTCTCTTTAACTTCAGTCTTCCTGGGGCTTCTCTTTTCATTCCCTGGTTTTTGGAATTATCTGTTCTTTAGGTTTGGTGACTTGCTTTCTAGCAAAATTTCTAAGTGCTATACCAGCTTGAAAACAAGAGTCCTTCACATGGGCCTCTTGGGCAATTTCAGCATTGTAATTTTTTTTAACACTCTCAATATTTTTGACAGTTGCACAAGTTGTGGGAGGGAGGGAGGGAGGGAAGTGTGGGAGTACAGAGCCCAAATACAGCAGCGAACCCAGCTTCAGAGCGCTCATTGTGAGGGCACCCCAATCTGCAAAGCTGGGAGACCTCCTCTCAATCCATCCCCCACCAGGGGCATTAGACCACCTTCCTGCCCATCATCAAAGGCATTGTCATGCCCTCCTCCCCCCAAACCAACATGGATCACTGGAATTGGGATATCAGGGCTCTCCTGAAGAGTCCACTGGAGGGCCCCCAACATGCTGCCCTGCCATGATCTCTTCTGTGACATATTCCTCCACTCCTCCCACTGCATTCCCCCCTTTCCACCCTTGCAGATCACCCCACATGCATGAGCCCCTGATCATTTTGCATGCCTGTTCATGTCATTGCCTCACCCCACTCAGGCAACACCCCCACCCCACTTAAGCTACACACCCACTTAGATCCCACATCCACTAATTCGCACCCCTTTGTCACTGACCTGGCACACTTGTGGTGTCCAAATGGGCACTGCCAGACTGCAAACCATGCACTGCCAAAGAACCAGGTGGGCATTGCCCATTGGGCAGTGTCCAGTCATGTCCCAGACTACTCCAGAGCTTCAGTAGCCTCTGATCCTCTCCACGCATAGCAATGGTGCCTGGTTTCCACTGCTACAGAGCAATAGTGATTCTCGCTGGCAAACGGGATGCATGTGGGAAGAGCCATTAATGGCATTTAAATTAAGTCAAGCCTATGCTTCTCTTTTGAGCATGAAGCTGTGTGAAGGGTGTGAATCAGAATTTTGGCATTGCACACTATCTTCCTGCTCACCACACTGATTGACTAATACAGCCAGCTGGCAATATCCGCTCTATTGCTTCCTGGGCTGATTTAGAATAAGGAATACACACTGAAGAGAAAGGGAGGGATGCAAATAATTGGAGGCAGAGTGATTGACATACACTGGGTTAAGGAGCCTGAGTGAATAACACAGCATCACAAATGTAACCATTCTTGGCAATCAAGTTGAGTTATAAATAATCTCTATATGATAATAGGTTTATGTGCACCACAGCTAAACTCAACTATTTCCAGAAGTTGGCTCTTCAAAGCATTCAGCAGGAATTTGAACAGAGGCCGTACAGAACCTTCACATGGACTTTATTAAACAATTACTCAATCAGATTGGTGGGCCTGGACCATTCTTTGGATAATACTCCTGATAACCCATTGATGAAGGAAGAAGTCAAAGCTCATCTTTACTTGGGAAAGATTTATTCAACAATGAAATACTTTAGCTTTGATTCCACTGAACTCTTTTAAGTGTCTCTTCAATTATGTTCAGGTAACCATCCAATCAACGTATTTAATATAAATTGATACAATTGGCCTCTGGTGGCGGTATAAATCAATGTGGTAACACTGTCTGTGAGTTGATAAACATCCATTCTAGTTTACCACCCAACTCTCTGACTCTATTTCAATTGTTTCCCAATATGAGCTAGATTTCATAAAGAAATGCTTCAACTCTCCAGTGACGAGATTGTTGATCAGATATTGCAATTACACCTTTGGAAAAACTTTCAATTCAGCTACAGCATTGATGCCTACCTGACAATGTCGACAATTGTTTGATTTTGATTTGTTTTGATTTACTATTGTCACATGCATTGGAATACAGTGAAAAGAATTGTTTCTTGGCAAAGCACATTGTTCATAGAGAAGGAAGCAGCAGAATGTTGTGTTACAGTTGTAGCTTTTGTGTAGAGAAAGATCAACTTAATGTGAGGTAGGTCCATTCAAAAGTCTGATGGTATGAGGGAAGAAGCTGTTCTTGAGTCAGTTGGTAAGTGACCTCAGACTTTGGTATCTTTTTCCAGATGGAAGAAGGTGGAAGAGAGAATGTCCAGTGTGCATGGGGTCCTTAACTATGCTGGCTGCTTTGCCCAGGCAGCAGAGAGTATAGACAGAGTAAATGGATGGAAGACTGGTTTGCATGATGTGTTAGGCTTCGTTCACAACCCTTTGTAATTTTTTGCAGTTTTGGGCTGAACAAAAGCCATACCAAGCTATGATACTACCAGAAAAAATGCTTTCTATGATTCAGGTATGTTCACATAAAGCAAGACAAATCCAACCCCTATACCTACAAATTAAGAGCAAGAACGGGTCTCTCGGCCCTTTAGATTGCTCCACCATTCAATAAGATTATGGCTGATCTGATTTTAATTTCAATTCTACATTCCTGTCTCCCCCAATATTCTTTCACCCCTCTCCTTAGTCAATATCTAGCTTTGCATTTAAAATTAAGACCTTCTTTCACAGAGACAAATTTGCTCAATAATCATCTCATCAGTCTAGTCTTGATCATCAACACTGTAATGAAAGTTGCATTGACTGTTTCATAGGCAGAACTTAGTCAACAGTAACCTGCTCACTGATGCTCAGTTTGGATTCCACCAAGGCCACTCAGCTCTTGATCTCATTCAAACATGGACAAAAGAGTTCAAGTCAAGGGGTAAGGTGAGAGTAACTGCCCTTGATATCAAGGCAGTGATTGAATACAACTTCAAGGAAGCCTAGCAAAATTGAAGTAAATGGGAATCAGGGGCAAATCCCTCCATTGGTTTGAGTCATATCTAGCAGAAAGGTTCTGGTGGTTGGAGATCAATCATCTAAGCAGTGAGCAGATTATTGTGAAGTAAGTTCTACCTGCTGGCACAGCCAATGACAACTTTCATTACTTGCTGATGATTCTGGTAGTTCTGGTGTTTGGAGATCAATCATCTCAACTCCAAGACATCACTGCTGGAGTTCCTCAGGGTGATGTCCTCAGCGCAAACGTCTTCAGCTGCTTCATCAATGACCATCCTGCCATCAAAAGATCAGAAGTGGGGATATTCAGAGATAACTTGCCTATGTTCAGAACCATTTGCAATGTGTTGGACATTGAAGCAGTCTGTGTCCAAACACAGCAAGACCTGGACAATATCTAGGACTGGGATGATAAATAGTAGTAACATTTGTGCTGCTCAAGTGCCAAGCAATGACCATACCAAATAAGAGAGAATGTAAACATCGCCCCTTGACATTCAATAACATTACATTGTGGGAACTTCTACTATCAAGGTCCTGTGTGTACCATTGATCAGAAACTGAACAGGAATAACCATCTAAAAACTGTGGCTACAAGAGCTGGGAATTGTGTGGTAAGTAAATTACCACCTGATTACCTAAAGCCAGTCCACTACCTACAAGGCACAGGTCAGGAGCATAATGGAATAATTTCTTGATGCTGTTGGAGTTGCACTTATTCGCTTGACTGGACACGTGCAGCTCCAATAACACTCAAGAAGCTCAACACCATCCAGGACAAAGCAGTCTGTTTGATTGGTGTATTATTCACTACTTTATACATTCACTTCCTCCATTATTGATACACAGCTGTATGTACCACCTACAAGATGTACTGCAACAATTCATCGCGGCTCCTTCAATAGCACCTTTCAAACCTGAGACCTCTACCACCTGGAAGGTCAAGGGCAGCAGATAAATGGAAACACCGCCAAGTTCCCTTCTAAGTTATGCATCACTCTGATGTAGAAATATACCACCATTCCTTCAGTGCTGCTGGATCAGAATCATGGAAATCCTTCCCTAACAGCTCTGTGGATGTATCTACACTGCATGCAATGCAATGATTCAAGAGGTGGAGATGTATGAATGCAGCCAGGACTATTGCAAGGTATCAATCAGAATTTTACAAAAGGAAAGTGAAGTTAAGATGTAGTTAACATGGGAGTTAATAGTTTCTTGGCCATTCTCCATGATAATGCCTCAAATGCACTTGATATGTCAATCCATATCTCATGCAGCATAAATTGTTGTTCCCTTTGAAATTTGGCATTCCTGGGTCTATCTTGATGAGTGCAAAATGAAAAGCTTTGACAGCATGCCTCTTTTTTCAGCAATACTCCATTAATAGTTAGTTTCTACCATTCTCTTGGAAACTATTGCATTCCTGCTTGTAACCTAGCCTTTGTCCCAAACATCAGGTCCATCCCAAAGAGAAATTCTAATAAAAAAACCACCAGATCCCCATCAATCTTTTTTAGCAATTTTGCAGAAGGGCTGGATTAGATATCTCATGCTTCACGATTCTGACATGCCGCTGTATTTGCAGATGTAGGTTAGACATGAGGCAGCCAGTCTGTGAAACATATGGTGAGAATACACTGAAGGTTCACTCAGTGATACTGACAGCATCCCTGCATGAAATATTAATATAACGCAGGAGATTGAGAGCACCTACAGGATCAGTAATAATTTAAAATGTTTTCAGAAATCTGACAGATATTACTTAGGAAAAACTTTCTCACAAAAAAACTTATAGAACATAGAACATAGAACATTACAGCGCAGAACAGGCCCTTCGGCCTTCGATGTTGCGCCAACCAATTATGAAAAAAGCAATGACCCGCCAAACTAAACCATTCCCTTCTCTTCCATAAACTTATCAACTAACCTCTTAAACGCCACCAAACGTCGCGCATCTACAACTGCTGCAGGCAGGGCATTCCACTCCCTAACCACCCTCTGGGTAAAGAACCTACCTCTGATATCCGTCCTATAACTATCACCCCTTAATTTAAAGCTGTGTCCCCTCGTGCTAGCTTTCTCCATCCTAGGAAAAAGGCAATCACTGTCCACCCTACCTAAACCTCTAATCATCTTATATGTTTCGATAAGGTCTCCTCTTAGCCGCCTCCTTCCTAACGAAAACAACCTCAAATCCCTCAGCCTCTCTTCATAAGACCTGCCCTCCATACCAGGCAACATCCTGGTAAACCTCCTCTGTACCCTCTCCAATGCCTCCACATCTTTCTTATAATGTGGGGACCAGAACTGCACACAATACTCCAAGTGCGGCCGCACTAGAGTTTTGTACAGTTGCAACATGACGTTGCGGCTCCGAAATTCAATCCCCCTACCAATAAAAGCTAAGACTCCGTATGCCTTCTTAACAACCTTATCGACTTGACTGCCTACTTTCAGGGATCTATGCACAAATACACCAAGATCCCTCTGTTCATCAACACTATTAAGAATCCTACCATTAGCCCTGTACTCTTACACATTTATTATTCCTGCCAAAGTACATTACCTCACACTTTTCCACATTAAACTCCATTTGCCACCTCTGAAAAGATCACCATAAAACTAAACACTCAATAACCATCAGAAAATTGAAATTAAAAGAATTAAGAATTAGTGAGTTCTTTTAAAATTCTCCACAATGTAAAGAAGAATATCAGTGTATTAATGGATCTAATAATTCCTGGTCATAATGCACTGCCATATGGAAGTGTCTAAGAAAAGTAGCTTGTAAAGCCATTCTTGCTTTCCAGTCACTAATAGTATGCTCTATGAGAAGCTACATATGGACTAGTCTGAGACAGGTACATGGCTAATTTTCATGTTGGAATGGTACTGGACTCTGATCAAGGAATTGCCATGGAGAATGCATCAAGGAATGATTGTCTACCACAACATTTTTGTTTAGCACCCTTTTCTAATTCAATATACATTTTTGCTGTCTTTGAAATTTGGTATTCTGTCCTGATGAATGCAAAATGAAAAGATTTGACAGCATGTCTCTTTTCTCAGCAATACTCCAGTTCTGTACTACCAAGAGACTTTGAATTCAGCAATGTTAGGAAACATAGGGGAAGAAAAGGCAAACTGACTTCAAAAATTTTAAGGGAGCATGAAGAATAAAATCTTCATGCTGCTAATGTCTAAGACAATGTATGCTTAAATTGTCCTACAAAATAATTGAAGAGATAGATAGAGGAGATGCAGGTAAGGTGTTCTTTTGATTGAGAAGTCTAGGACCAAGGGGAACAATTTCAAATTATGGGCGAAGTCACTTAAAAGTGAAATGAGGAGAAATTTCTTTCGATAGAGGGTTGTGAATCTTTATAGTTCTCTATCCCGGAGGGCCGTGGAAGCTCGGTCATTGTGTCTGTTTAAAGTAGAGATTGATAAATTTCTGGTTAACAGTAATGTAAAAGGTTATGGGGAGAGTGGGTGATAAAAGGCATTGAAGTATCCAATTAGCCATGATCGTATTAAATGGTGGACCAGGCTCAATGGACAGAATGGCCTACTCCTGTGTCCTCCTCCTACCTGAATGTGATCTTTCAATTACCGTTGTTTGCTTTTGACTTCCCCCTGTTAAGAGCCCTTAACTCTTTTACTGCAATCTTTGGTGTGACTAAGTTTGCCTAATTCCAGCACTGCCTTTGTCTGTTGTTTGAGAGCTTCATCCTCCTCCTGTATGCTTTCCTTCATTCAGCACCATGCCTTGAGCTCTGTTCTGTTTTTTCTCTCTCTTGGTACTTGATAAGTTATAATTACTGTTACACCTCTGCTATTGTTAACCTTTGATTTTTCCTTGTCGAGAGTGACAAATACTTGTTTAGGATTGGCTTCTATGGCAGACTCAGTCCAATGTAGACTCTATTTGTTGAAATTCTTCAATGAACTTTTCTAGATTAGCTTTGTAACTCATTTAAATCAAAGCTGTAATCAATAGTGCAGTGCCAGTAATATAACATGAGACCATCTGTCTACATTGTTACTGCTTTATGTCAGTCCATTCAACCACAAAAAGGCAATATGTATACAAGCAAAGTTTCACCTTGTTTCAAAATCTAATCATTCATATAAGACAAAGCAACTTTTAAAGGGAGATGACAGCATGGTGGCATTGTCACTGGGCTTGTAATCCAGAGACTCTGAACAAGACCTAAGGGTGTAGATGGCAGATAATAAAATTTAAGTTCAATTAAAGGAATCTAATGATGACCATGAAACCATTGTTGATTGTTCTAAAAGCCCATTTGGTTCACTGATGTTCTTTAGGGAAGGAAATCTGCTGTCCTGACCTGGTCTGGTCTACATGTGATTCCACAGCCATAGCAATGTGGCTGATTCTCAAATGCCGTTTGGAATGGAAGGTAGTTAGGAATGAGCAATAAGTGCTGGCCCAGCCAGCAACAGTCATGCCTTGTAAAATGAATAATGAGAAACATCAATAAATCAGATATTTATAAATATGATTTATAGAATAAAAGAAACATAAACTCAAACTGCCCATTTAAATTGCTGCTTGCAATTTGGTTTTCGTTAAAAAGAAGGCGGCTAAGAGGAGACCTTATTGAAACATATAAGATGATTAGAGGTTTAGATAGGGTGGACAGTGATAGCCTTTTTCCTAGGATGGAGAAAGCTAGCACGAGGGGACATAGCTTTAAATTAAGGGGTGGTGGTTTTAGGACAGATGTCAGAGGTAGGTTCTTTACCCAGAGGGTGGTAAGGGTATGGAATGCCTTGCCTGCGTCAGTTGTAGATGCGCCAAGTTTGGTGGCGTTTAAGAGGTTAGTAGATAAATTTATGGATGAAAAGGGAATGGTTTAGGTTAGAGGGTCACTGCTTTTTCCTAATTGGTCGACGCAACATCGAAGGCCGAAGGGCCTGTTCTGCGCTGTAATGTTCTATGTTCTATGTTCTATTTGCAATGTTTTAATATCTTTCTGAGGTCCTTTAATCTTTTAAAAGACATGCAACGATTTGTCTAAATTGTAAAATGTGACTGATGGATTGAGTTGCCAAGGTGAGATGAATTCATCTCATAACATTGTTCCCCTTCATGTCAGTATATTGTATTTTCCTCATTTGAGATCCATGGTATCTCCAGCCAACTAAGTTGGCCACCAATCTGGATAGTCAGGATGAAAATGTCAATTACAAGAGGGCACAGGTTCCAGGTGAGAGAGGGAAAGTTTAAGGGAGATGTGCTGGTGCCTGGACTGCACTGCTGGAGGAGTTGGTGGAAGCAGGCACACTAGTGACATTTAAGAGGCATCTGGTTGGGTGCATTAATAAGGAGACAGTAGAGTGATATGGACCAAGTAAGGGCAGGAGGTTTTCTTTCAGTTTAATTAAGGCATCATGATCAGCAGAGGCTCGGAGGGCCAATGGGCCTGTTTCTATGCTGTACTTTTCTTTGTTATTTTGTTCTTTGTAATACCCAACTGCGCATGAGCACTGATCTGCTCACACAGAGAAATCCAGTGACTTTGGAGTTGGAGGGATAGTATAACAGTGATCCATGGTCACTGGAATAATGGTTTGGTATTAGGAATGGGGTCATGGTCAGCTAGAAGATGGGAGTCAATGAACTGTTTTCCTCAGGCAGATAGCCCTTCCATCCTAGTGCAGTGATGGCCTTCTCAGCAGGGTTAGAATCACGTTAGAAATGAAGAACTACAAATACAACAAAAATACATGACTAGGTGGGTAAAAGGAGTGTTGAAGCTCAGGTCAAATCCTTTACATGGGCACAAAACCCCATCCCTTGCAGGGAATACTCCTCCCTCCTCTTCCCCAAGAGGTCTGGGCTATAGATTGGGTAGGGAAGGCTCTGATAAAGGCTGTACTATTAATGTTGCAGCTGGAGAAAAGAGCATGGTTGGGAACTCAAAGATGATCAAAGAAATCTATGACTCCTGGTTTCCCAACCATAATACCGCCCTAACTCCAGCCCAGAGAAAAACACTAGAATTGTGCATGTGTATTGGTGACAACAATCATATCTTGGAGGCCTCTGTGCCCTCTTTAAGTCTGATATACTACTCTGTCTGGGCTCTTTCATAGTGAACATACTGACTTCCACCTTTCACAGCGCTCATTAGGCAACAAGCATGTATACCCCTCAAGGGGAACAGGCTGGCTACACCTTATCTAATCGCTAAATTAGAGCAATGTATTATCACACTTTTAAATTGAACATGTATCGATATTCACAACTGCTTTCTTATCTTCATGGAAAAGGGCTACTGAGGGGTCTCAATGGGCCTAAGTACAGACGGCTAGTCACTGCCCCCCACCAGTAAGGTACCATTGGCGAGGGTAGCATGCATGGCACCTCCTGCCATGCCCTCCATTTTTTCATCTCTTCCCCATTTAGCAGCCCAATCCCAGGGAGCTGTAGAATCCCAGCCTATGATTCAGCCTATGATGAGCACTGCATAATTGATCTAGAAATCGCTCCCAGAAATGCTCCTCCATTTATCCAGAAAAGACCAAACTGAGTAAAACCCACATTTGGTTGAATTCTTGGTACTGAGATTCATCAGGAAATTTTCTGATTTACTGAACCCACCCCAGTTCTGATGGATGGTCATCCAGACTCAAAACATTGGCTCTATTGTCTTTTTACGAATGCTGTCAGACCTGCTGAGATTTTCCAGTATTTTCTTCTGTCTTTGTTTCAGACTCAGAAGCAGAACTGTGACATTAGTATATCTTTAAGAACTTTTTTTTAATCATGTTCTCTGCAGCTCTCACAGCCTCAGCTTATGTCATTGTTGCCAAGTTGACTGTAGAAGTTTTTTTTTTATCCTTCTCTGGCTTAAATAGGGTTTGTTTATTTTTACTTTGGGACGTTTAATGACCCTGCATTGTTAGGAGGAAGTTTATGTGTTTAGGGCAGGTTTTTTTTTCCTTCCTAGCAAATTCAATGTTTCATTTTCTGTCTTAACTGGCAGCAGTTTGAGTTTTAGAAGGGACATCAAGCTGAAAAGCAGTCTCTCTATCGTTTTTTTGGAAATTCTGCTGGTTAGCTGAAAGCAAGGCTTTTTGCCTTCCTGGAATAGAAAATCTGCTGTTGGTGCTTGACCAGACTCTCTCCTGGATGTTCCGGGAAGCTGTTCTAACTTCAAACTGTTTAGAATGTATCCAGAGGGCTGCTAGAAGTCACAAGGCTGAGATGCCAGGATTTCAATTCTCTAACCAAAGGATTCAGTTCCAGTATCATGTGAGCATTAGTCTTTGTTGTGTTAAACTATAGAAAGAGTATTTTTGTCAATAGAAAGTTTTGCTTGATTGGAACATTTTAGATATATTTGTTAATCATTATACATATTTATGATTGTTTTGTCTTTGTTTGTAATTGATAAAAAAAATTGTGAATGTTTTTTCCATGCATATTAACTGTCTTCTTAAATAAACTTTGTTTGTTAAAAGCTCCCTAATGGGTCATTTGAAGCATATCTGAAGTGAAGCATATCATGCTTATCCTAACCAAATTTGAAGTGCAAAATCTATGATGGAGGAGGACTTCATAAAATGTTTTGGAGTTTCTGATCTAGATTATAACAGAATATAAATAGCCTTTGGGATGACTAAGTGCTCAGATGGGATGGTCAGAAGGCTAGCTTTGGTTCTCTTAGATTTTGTATCCGCAAGCACACCCAGCATCACAATGGCCCTTATAACCACATTCCAACTCATGCCCCTGCTCATGGTCCTTTATGCCCCCGACATACCCATTTATATTACCCATT
Organism: Sphyrna mokarran; assembly: GCA_024679065.1. NCBI lineage: Eukaryota > Metazoa > Chordata > Chondrichthyes > Carcharhiniformes > Carcharhinidae > Sphyrna > Sphyrna mokarran. Next base: position 67,850,354 of record JAGIQG010000008.1, read on the forward strand.
CCAGCTCACCCAATATCCACCATGGACAGACCTCAGGAGCCATATAAAGATCAATTAAAATATAGTTCTATAAATCTAATGCAGTTTTCAGTACAAAGAATTAATAAGAAAATAAAGTCCATTCAGGAAAGCCCATTTAAGCTTTTTATAAACGCCAAGTGTTTAACTCTTAGAAAAACAAATAAATTTCCATTTCTCCCTGACATAAAAATTGTTAATCATTCAATAGGATCTTTATCCTTCAATCAGACTGAGAACTCGGAACCTCACTGCTGAGATAATTGTTGCTTTTAGAAATATGCTAAGCATTCATAAAAGACCCCTTCATGAAATGTCAAAAGACAACAATTGAAACCGATATTACACTACCTGGTCTGTTAATTAATGCGATGCAGCAGTTCTTTCTAAACTGTAGCTGACATCTGGAAGCTGTTTATTTCCATATTTTAAAGGACTGGGTCTTTAAAATAATGTCAGATCATGACTATTAAACAGACATGCGCCACCCTTCAAGAGTGTTTATATCTATTACATTAACTTGAAATTCGTAAATTGTGAATTAAGTCCTTCACAATAACAAAAATGTAGTCTGTTTGAATTCAGCACTGGGTTCAAATAACCCTGCTGAGTTCAGGTTTCCCTCATGTGTGAATCATATCCCTCTCCCTTTCCCCATCAGTGTAAGTGGAGGTACAACTTCCATCCCTAGGTCCGGCCTACCCTTTTTTGAAGGGCAGTGGAGTCTTCCCAATTCTACAAAAATTCAAGTTTGAGACTGGGTTTCATAAGATTCCAATTCAGGTCAGATCAGCTCAGATATAAGACTGGTGCATTCACTTCTGGTGAATTTGCACTTCTGGTTGTCACCTGGGCTACTACTCTTTGTGTGTGATCATCCTGAGTGAATAGTTTATCTATTTAATCACATATCTCCCACTGAGTTGCAAGAAGATAAGGGGAGAGATTATGGAGTGAAATTAGTCCTGGGATGGACATGATTGATAGAATCACATCTGCCACCTGTTATAGGACATGTCAATATTCAGTCTCAATAAATTCGGCTAAATGTCAGACAAGCTATATGATGCATTCAAACCTGTACGTATTATATCCTTATTTCACCCATTGAGATTCAGAACTGAAACAAACCTACAAGCCACAAAGAGTTTAACCACCACACTCTACAAACAGTAGCATCAAAACTAATGTGGTGACAGTATAAGGAAGAGATTAGAGTTTATTCCGTATCTGAGCAAGCTTTAAGCAAAGTGTTACTGGTTACTGGTGAAATCTGTGAAAAATATCCCCACATATTGCTGCTGCTGAGTAAGCTGCCTTGTTCAGATTCACACTGATGTCAAGTTGAGCTTATTTTCCAGATGGGAAGCTTCAGCACATCTGACTTCAATAACATTTCAGGCTGTCTATTCATTGTTAGAGTTTCACAACTCAGACGCCTCTCTGGCAGCAATCTCCACAGCTGAAATATGAAGTGTATCCATGCTGAGCTGACAACATCAGGGACAAATTACAGCTGGGGGTGGGGGAGGCTGTTGGGTGTGGGTGAGGCATACAGGCAGTGTGGATGCTACATTTCTACTCCATTTCTATGCATTTCTACTCCAATCAATTTGAAAAGTAAGCAGGACCATCACTGTAATCAACAAGGCACACTAAACAGTAGCCTCAGTTTAAAAGAATGTTTGGCCACAGCCAACTGATGCAGGAGTTTGCTTGTTATTTTCTTTAGTCGGCGTGCAGGAGAAGTGGATGGGGGGGTATCGATAACTGTGGGTCATACACTGACTGGCTGGACTGCTCTTATCTCAGTGAGGTTACAATGAACGAATGGGAGATAAGGATAAAAGACAAGTCTGCGCAGAAGGAAGTTTTATGAAGCAACTTACACAAATTTTTTCCATATTAACCCCTATAGTGAAAATCTTGTTGCACTGTTGAGGATTCTTTGTAGAAAACTGTGAGTGCAGTGCCCAGCCCTTCCCCAGGAGAAACAGGTCCACAGCAGTGAACAACCAACAATCTCTTTTTAATAAGCAGATTGTTGACAGGCAAAGTTACATCGAATATACAGCACATTAATAAACCATCTGACCCAACGATCAACCATCTTCCACCTTCCATTGTTTAACCCAGACATTGTCATCTTCTTATCCTTCTTCTTCATGTATTTGTCTAACTTCCCCTTAAAAGAGGATTTCATACCTCTATTCTCAGCAAACATTCAACCCAGTGCTTTCAGCTAATGCCTTGGTATTTTTCCCCAGCCCTGCAACTTGTTATATAGAAAGAGAGACTGGGATGCACCCGATCTGAACAAAACATTTATGACCCCAGTATGCAAGGTGTCTCTTGGCATGCAGGGTATGTATGTATGGGCCACAACTCAGTCTGCTTCTAAACTGCTTCCTGCTCCTTGTCACCTTTCTATGTATTTGGTTGTGGAGTAGGCTTCCTGTTTCAAACTTAAGTTGATTTTTGGGTGGTTTCATAGAAAAGGGGAAATTAATATTTGTATTTAAATGGTGTTTCTGGATTTTGTTCTAGGGATGGGAGCTTTGATGAACAGGAGTTCAAGATTTCCCACTACAGCCAAATTTTAAAAATAATTCATAAAATATCTGTGCATAATCCTGTCTGAGTGTCCAGCAATGGATATGGAATCATGGGAACAGGAAGACACCATTCAGCCTCTCGAGCTGGTTCAATTGGACCATAGCTGATCTGTACCTCAGTCCTATTTACCTGCTTGTAACACTTATCCCTTCACATGCTTACCTAACTGAAAATGATCATAGTCCTGACGTCTGCAATTATCCTAGTAATTAATAATTCTTCTACACTTTGTGTGTAAAAACTGGGATCATCTAGATATATCTTTTGTTTCTTTATTTTACCCATTACCTCTCTCTTTGACCTTTGTACTATAGAACTTTTTGTCACGTAATCTCTCTTTCTCTCCACCTTATCATAGATTTTCTTTTTTGTCCTTCCTGCTCGTCCCCACCTTCCTTTGGCTTAATACTGATTACATTTCTATCTTTTTTCAGTTCTGTTGATCTATAACAGATCTGTTGATCTGCAAATGTCAAATCAAGTGACACTGCTCTTACCCTTCTTCATGAGACTGCACTGATTGGTGACAAAGCCATTATTTGAAAACATAAATATGGAAAAGGATAGTTGAAGGTGAATGGAAGTGGGCAGGATAGAAAACAAAGGGCCATTGATCACACCAACTGGAAACTTCCCTCCAACCCACGTAGCAGGGTGAGGATGAGGTGGCATTTCAGGAGGGGCCTTAGAAAAATACCATCACCTGAATATTCTTGGCTCAGCTATAGCAAAGAGAGGTGAGTGTGTATATGGTAACTTTGTGCGAGAATTCCTGGTACCACCGATATGGGTCTTCAGTCACATAGAGAGGCTGGAGGAGCTAGAATTCTCAACAGAATGCACAAAGTTCAGGGAGATTTGAGTGAAGAGTACAAAATCATGAAGAGGTTTGATGGAATAACAAAGGAGAATGGTTTCAAGGAGAGAAAGGCTAGTAACCAGGGAACACCAATACAAGGCAATTGATAAAATAATCAGAGAAGATATGAGGAAACATTTTGTTTAACCCAGTGAGAAGCTTTGATCTGGAATTATCCATCTGCCTGAATGCAGAGTGGGGGAAGGGAGGAGGGAAGGGGTTGGGAAAGGAGATTCAATCATAACTTTCAAAGTGAATACTTGAAAGGCAGAAGAGCTTATGGGACGATGAAGGAAGAGCAATGGATTGGGATTAATTGGGTAGTCTGAGTCAGCATAGGCCAAATCGGCTGAATAGCCTTCCTTCTGGGCTATACCATTCTATAAACTGAGAGAAATGTATGATTGACTTGCAAAATCTAAGAAGATTGAGTTCAGTGGGTGGATGATGCACAAAGAAGGGTTTGTTTACACGGGAAGCATGAATCTATAAGTGAGTTCTTCATTGAAAGCATGGCCCAGGAAATGATTGATAAAGTGGGAGATGAGCTAGAAACCTCCTTTGAACTGGAGTGAGTCGAAACCTGGCATTTAAACTCCAGTTTGCACAGTGAATGGACAACTGTCCACTGCTGTGTGAAACAATCATTCCCCAAGATCGACGTGGCCAAGTTATTTGTATACTTTGTCAGTTGTGTAAGATTTGTAATTTCACCAAGGTCGGCGGATTAAAGCTCACTTCAAAAGAACATCAAAGGACAATGTGCGATGCAGATTAGTGGGGCTGCCTAATCATTTTCCCATGGGTCCTTAAGGGAGATTAATAAGCGCCCCGTGTTGTTCAGGAGGTGGAGGGTGGAAATGTTTTTCACGCTGATTTCCAAGAGCTTTCCATAAAAATAACGTGGCGGTCGTGTCTTCATTATAAGTCTGACAGTTTTAATAAAATCTTTCCTAGCATGAAGAAAAAATGTGAAGGGAACGTTTTGTTGGAGGTTATCCAACACGAATGCAGCAGTGACATTTTAGTGTGTGTTCTATCCAATATCTTTGCTTCTGCATATTTGATTTAAGGGCAAATAAATTCTGTCACAATCCAATTCCACACAGCTAATCTCCATGTATTATCCTGTCAGCTGCAGTGATTCAGTAGTAAGTACAGTAAAGAATATAGTGTAACTTTGCTGCAATAGGAATTGCCTGTTTGACACATTGGACAGGGGAGATTCTGTACGCCTCTAAAAATGACGCTTGGGACTCACTCCAGGATTTCCAAACCCCTTCCCTGGTTTTCTGATTTTTAATGGGACAGGCTGATTCAGGCCACAGCCTGCACTCCTGATCATGCCACTGGGGAAAAAGAATGTCCTAATTCTCCCCAACATTCTTGGAGCCAGGTCAGGTTTTTAAAGATTTTCAGAGGCCTTCAGAGTTGTTGTCAACCATCGTCCATGTGACAAAAAATTTTGAATGTCAGTTCAAAATGAAATCCACATGCCCGCACCCCTCCTGTATCCAATCCCCAGAGACCCTCATACCCTCTGCCCAGCTATGTCCCTCATTCCCCCATGCCTAGCTATGCTCTCACCCACCTTTCTACGATCTTTCATCCCCCATGCCAAGATATTAACTCCCATCTCTCCCTGTAGACATTCATGCATTCCTCCCTCATGTCCATTCCTCCATATGCTGCGTGGAAGCAATTAATCTAGCAGTGACAATAGGATTTTAAAAAATATAAAATACCAGTTATCTATTGATAATTCTACTTTTCTTAATAGAAACTCTTTTTAACTACAGACCAATAAAATTGTAAATCATCCAGCCCTTTCAAAGTACAGGAAATTAAGCATGTTTACCCTTTTTATCCTGTGTAAATAAACACTGTGCAATTGACAGAGTAGATCAGAGAGCCAGACATATCAATCAAGCAATGTTTTCCATAGGACACTATTATCTTGAATGTTTGATATGGAAGAGGGTCAGTGAGGGGTGAGTGGTTGGGGGGGGGGTGGAGTGGTGGTGGTATGAATAATTCTGGGGACTAATTGAGGATCATAAGGTGGTACATGGATGGGTCTGGGCAGTGTGTGGAGGTGAGGGGATGTCAGGGATGAGGGGCTGGGGAGGCTTTCTGTTCTTATTATAATTGGGATGAAGTCCCACAGCACTGGGATGAATCTTGTAAACAGCCTGCTTCTTTCCCCAGCACCCCTGTGGCTACCTCTGACCTTTTTCCTGAGCTGGTTTGGCCAACTATAGCCCACTCTTGACCCACCGTAATGCTTGCAATGAAAGTCCTCTCCTTGTGGATGCTTTCTCCTGTGGGAAGCAGGTTGAGCTGGCAATTTCTTTCTGATCATGAGGCAAATAAGTTTTGTCCGAATGAACTATAAGAAAGAGAATATAGTACTTAGGAAACTGGAAAAGTGTGATGCATCTGCAATCTGCCCAAAATAAACAGAGGTCCATTGTACATTCACTCATGATCATCAGCCTGCCTTTGGATCATCCCAACTATTATCCCAATGTTGCTATTGTCAAGCTGAGAACACAACAACATCTTTAAGTTTCCTTGCAACCTTCTTTTAAAATGTTTGTGGTGATTAGCTCCTAGAGATTTTCCTGTTTAAAGTCCCAATCTTTTCCCCATTACTGCTATAAAATTTGGACAAATACTATAGTAGTCCTCCTCTAACAATCATTCTAGTGTTTTGTCCCCCTTCTCAATTGTAAATTCAAACTATTCATTTAAATTGTTTGCAATTCCTTTATCATTGATTCTAGTATCACCCATGTCCATTGCTAAAGGGTCCACGTGCTCCCATTCCCAGTGTCTGGAGACTACTTTGCCTAAAGAAGGAAAACATTGGGTGAGACAGTGGTTAACACTGCTGCCTCACAGTGACAGGGACCCAGGTTCAATTCCGACCTCAGGTGAATGTCAGTGTGGAGTTTGTACATCTTCCCCATGTCTGCAAGAGTTTCTTTCGGGTGCTCTGGTTTCCTCCCACAGTCCAAAGATTTGTAGGTTAGGTTGATTGGCCATGCTAAATTGTCCCTTAGTGCCAGGAGAATTCAGAGGTTTCCTCTCACACCCCAAAGATGTGCTGTCAGGCTGATTGGTGTAACAAATTGTTCCTAAATTAGCCTCCCCTCAATCTGGTTTCCAATGTGAAATACCATAAGCATAGACAAGGGTCATGGGTGGAAGAGGGAACTCACAATCGTTGGGCCAAAGGGCCTGTTTCCTGTGTTGTGTTGTTCTTTTTTCTTTATATGAGGTTACAGGGATAGAATCTGCGTGGGATTGCAGACTTAATGGGCTGAATGGCCTCCTTCTGCACTGTAGGGATTCTACGATTCTCCTTTTTTGTGAAAACAGGTCCTAGTTGGTGCTGTACTAATTAGAGACACCTACCAAAGTCAGACTCATCCCCTGCCTCCCTGTCAGTGATATCTAGCTACTTATCAACAACCATTCCACACAGTTGACTAACCAGCAATAAGAGCGTTGACATATCCTGACCTATTACAAAAATTATAGTCTGACAAAATAGCAGTAAGATCTCACCCAAAATCCCCATCCTCTGCTATATATAATCACTCTCACCCCTGTCAGCCATTCCTTTAGAATGATGGATAATATGCATTGCCTGAAATGCTGAGGCTGAACCAATTGTTTTAAAGTAACAAATTTTGCTGGGTGTGATTATCAAATTGTCCTATTCAGAAAAAATAAAAGCTTGCTTGAAAGTATGATTTTAGTGCACCGTTTTCAGGAAAACTAATTCCGCTGTGATTTAAAACATTCCATTGAGGATTTGGAGTGTGCTGGCTGATATGACGTACTTGACTTGTATAAGGTTCAGTTGCTTGAGGTAGAGGGAGCACAAATTCTTGAATGTGGCGCTGGTAGCCCTACTGAAGGAGGGTGGGTGGGAAGATGCCCTATACCCACAGGGGGGTGGTCTGGTTGGAGTCTATCTCACCTCTTCTCCCTTCCAGCAGCTGGTACTGTACTATCTGGCCTTGTCTGCTGCAGGCTGAATACACCCTCAAGAAGCAGATGACCAAAGACCCCCCTTCTCCCAAGCTGCCTAGTAAAATGGGTGAACTCAGAATCATAGAACTCTACAGCGTAGAAGAGGCCACTCAGTCCATTAAGTCTGCATTGAACACAGTCTCATCCAGACCCGATTACCATAACGCCACATATTTACCCTGCTAACCACCCCCCTTCCCCGCCCTCCCAACACTAGGTCAATTTTTCATGGCCGATCAACCTAACCCACATATTTTTGAAGTGTGGAAGGAAACTAGAGCACCCAGAGGAAACACATGCAGACACAAGAGAACTTGCAAACTCCACACATAGTGATCTAAGGCCGAAATTGAACATGGGTCTTTGACACTGTGAAGCAGTGCTAACCACTGTACTGCTCTCCTCAGGAAACTCCTTAGGAAATTTCTGGAATAAATATTTATAAGTGTTAGTGAAACTTTGACATAATGTCCCAGAAAATCTATTGAAGTGTCTCAAAAAGGTGTTAAACTCTTAAATAGAATTCAAAGTCCTCAGCCATGATTTACTTATTCTAAGCCATTCCTTTAGTTGGTCAACTGATTACACACCAGTCAATGTGAGGGGAAAATTTAATTTTCAATCATCTCTTAAATAATCCTGAGTGGCTAACAATTTCTTTAATAAATGGTATGTTGTATGAAACACAAGTTGAAGCTTTATATATTAATGCCTTGTGTCTGGGAAAAATTGTCCTCTGTCTCAATGTATTTATTAAAGATTTTGCTGTGAGCTTTAACAGCTCTCACAAGCTGTTATTTTCAGCTTCTTTTTTTGGCAAGTCCACATTTCCTTTGCACTCCTTTGTGACTTTCCCAGTTTGCTGCATTTCCACTTCTCTTTGCATTTGTTAAACATTTTCTTTCTGCTTTATACTAGACCAAAAAAAGCTTTGTCTTTTTAGAAGTGTGCCTTGAATTGTACCGCATAATTCCTCTCCTCTTTAAGGGTTCAGTCCCATTTGCTGAGGCTAATTAATCTCCTCCCTTTAACTTTTGTCTTCAGTGTAAAACATTGCTTTGCGGCCCTCACACCTTGGAGCTGCTGCCCATCTCATTGGTTGACAGTTCTGTAGTCCTGCTTTGCCAATGATAATACAACTGGCAACTGCTGGGACTATGTGCAGTCCTGCCAATTCAAGGAACTCAGGTAATAATTTATTAAAGAAATTGTTAGCCACTCAGGATTATTTAAGAGATGATTGAAAATTAAATTTTCCCCTCACATTGACTGGTGTGTAATCAGTTGACCAACTAAAGGAATGGCTTAGAATAAGTAAATCATTGCTGAGGACTTTGAATTCTATTTAAGAGTTTAACACCTTTTCGAGACACTTCAATAGATTTTCTGGGACATTATGTCAAGGTTTCACTAACACTTATAAATATTTATTCCAGAAATTTCCTAAGGAGTTTCCTGAGGAGGGCAGTACTGTGGTTAGGGCTTTGGGGAAGGAAGAATGGAAGGGGGAGGAAGGAGGATGGAGGGGGAAGGAAGGGGTGGAGGGGGAAGGAGGGGGTGGAGGGGGAAGGAGGGAGGGGTAGGGTTCAAGTGGCAAGGGGAGAGTTACCTCTATTAATATTAATATAGTTACCTCTATTAAGTAGCCATTAATTGGGTATTTAAGGGTCTCAATAGACCCAAGGGAGGGTGAGACATGCTGCCACCTGTCTTCCCCCAATCCCATCAAACTTTGAACTGGCTGAGGCAGATGAATAAGTGGTGGGAAGATCCTGCCCCCCCGACCCCCCCACTGGATTTTGTCTGTCCCTTTCCCCTCCCCATCACATTCAAATACATCAGTGGAGCAATATAAAATCTACCCCATTATTTTATGCTGTAACCATTCAGCCCATCATGTGTCTACCAGCTCAATGCAAGAACGAATTCACCTAGTTCCACTCCCCTGTCTTTATTCCATAAATCGAGATATTCCAAAGCATTCTACAGCTTACAGCATGACAAATGACCATTGGAGTTGATAGTAAGGATGTGTGTATAATGATGGGATGATTCTGGAGTGGCGAGTGTAGTGGGGAGTGTTGGAGCTAAGCTTGGAGGGGAGGGACCAAGGGTACAAGAGGTCTGGACTTTACTTGTGAGAAAGAAGTCTTCCATTCCTCCTGGTCCCACTGAAGAAAGTTTTACAATTTACTTCAACAAAAATCACTAGCTTGCACTAGTTTTATTTAACATGACAGGCAGGACCACCTCTCAACTCCAGAGAAGATCAAAATGCCATTGGAGGCCCATGTACTTTACTAAGGAGGTCTGAAAGACACTTTCTTCACTATCAACACCAATGGTGTAAAAATTGTGAATTGGTGAGAACTGAGCAGAAAATGGAAATCATCTATTTTTAACTGCTTCTCTGGAATTATTTCATCATTTGAGGATGGGGGAATGTTATAATTCTCCCCTCATTCCCCAGTTGTACCTGTGATGGGATGATATTTACATATTGATGGATAAATAATTAATCTGAGGCTCTTGAGGATCCAAGTTATGGGGTCAAAAGGTTTGGTAATCTCCAAGACAATTGTATAGAATTGCACAGAACACATTGTACACATATAAGGTGTTCACTCCAAATGCTCTATCCTTGCATTTATCTTCTTCCAAAGTTTAATTGTAATTCCATTTTAATTGGCCAGAAAATGGCAAATGTGAAAAATAGAAATTTCACAAATAAAATGGGACTTCTATTTGACAAAGAGATATGAAAATAAATGAATAATTGCAGACAACAGAACATCAGTCCTCTTTATAGCTCATCAATCAAACCATCATGTAGTTTAATAAGTTATAGACACAGCTATTTGAATACACTCGCATGAGTGCCTTTTCCGAATCTTTACGTCGCTCGTCGACGAATTTGTCTACCACTAGCAGATCCCACGCCGGGGGTTCTTGATCTTAAAGTACCACGAGTGGCACCCCAGCCGGGGTCCACATAATGTTACCAACGTTGGCATTGTGGGCCCCAGCCGGGGTCAGCCTTATAATGATCCGTGGCTCGCAGAACCCCAGCCGGGGTTCTGCATGATGTCACATTGTGGCTCAGTTGGACACCCTGTGTGCTGTAGGGCAGGGTGTATGTTAGAACCGTCGCCCCCTGATCTAATTGGGCGTTTAGAGAACCTTTGTCGGCACTTTAATGCTCGGCTCTCTTGCATGAGGTAAAAATTTAGAATTTAAAGGAACAATTTAGACCGAATTCAGGGAGACCAGATTAATATGATGACAATTGTACTTAACCAATTAACCTAATAAGCACATTTTTGGCCATGTGGGAGGAAACCGGAGTACCCGGAGAAAACCCACGCGAACACGGGGAGAAGTGCAAACTCCCCCAGCCACAAGGCCCAGGTAGGACACCAACCCTGAGACCGAGTAGCCGGCCAAACCAAACAGTGCTAACCACTGGGCTGGCGTGTTGCCCATTCGTACCAGGTCATCATCTGAAAGCGAACATCCAAGACAGAACGGGGCACACGTCCCATCTCAGCGTCGCTCCAGGCACATCTCTGTTCGTCTCACCCTTATACCGTATCGTATGGGTTTGGGTCGCAGTAGCCCCTACTGCCTAGGCAGGGTTGAACCGCATCCGCCAGCGGATCACCAGTGCCCCCGGGACAAGCCGGAACTCGTATTATCTTCTCTCTCATGGGCATGTTACCTTACTCAACACAAGGAAAGCTCTGTATTGGTGAACATGCTTTTTGTTCCCTCAAGCTATCGGCATTGTCTGAGGTCATTCCAAGGTCTGAATGCTTGCACCCGTGCATCCAGTTCTCAATGTCTTGTTCCAAACATTCGAGTAAAGACAAAGATCAAGGGTCCTTTCAGTGTCAAATTGTTGTCTCCTTCTTGTGTATTATATATGCTTTTGAATTGGATGATCTCGTGATGCCACCAAATATCTTTCTTCATTGTCTGGATTGAGTTGAACATTAGTCCATTCCTGGCACTCACCCATCACTACTTCTCCTGCATTCAAATTGCTGCACAACTCTTCCTCGTTATTTGAGCCCATTAGACTAGAATCACAGCGAATCGTTCTGCAGTTGTACATTCTAACTGTATACCAGCCAGGAATCATTGTTAAATAAGGGAGGTTCCAGTTTGTTCCTGCAATTCGCATTAAATTCTGGTGTAAAGGAGTCTGACTATGTCCAATAAAATGGTTAGTGATTCTAATGGGATCTGACACCATTCAAAGGAACAGAGGCCAGTCAAATGTGACAACAGTGTGTTATTGGCAGATACTGTTCTCATCTGCCTGGACTATATTCTGATGCCACTTACACTGTTGATAACAGTTTTTTTCCCATTTGTGTGAATGCTTGCACTGCACTTTTCACTTTGCTATTTATTTACACTTCAGGAGACATTAAGTTCCCTCTGTCAGACTGTACATTCTTCTGCTAATTAACAGAAATGTTTATCTCCTACTCTTATATTATAAATAATTTACATTTAGAAGATTAGAATAAAGATCAAAGCCATTCATCTTATACTTCAGTTATTTTCCTCTGATGATGGATCTAATGAAAATGCAAGTAACTCACCTCTACAATCTACAAGGAACAAGTCAGGTGTCTGAGAGAATACTTTCTCTTGTCTGGATGAGTGTAACTCAAGAAGTTTGACACCATCTAGGACAAAACAGCTTATTTGATTGGCACAGCAATATTCATTCTCACTGCCACCAGCGCACAGAGGTAGCAATGTGTACCATCTACAAGGTGCACTACAGCAATCACCAAGGCTCTTTCAACAACAATGTCCAAATTTACAATCTCTATCATCTGAAAGGACAAGGGCAGCAGATGTATATATAACACCACCACATGAAAATTCCCCTCCACATCAATCACTATTCTGACTTAGAATGATATCCATGATGTGGAGATGTCGGCTTGGACTGGGATAAACACAGTAAGAAGTCTCACAACACTAGATTAAAGTCCAACAGGTTTATTTGGTAACAGGCGTCACTAGTTTTCAGAGCATTGCTCCTTCATCAGGTGAGTGGAGAGTTCTGATCACAAACTGGACATATAAAGACACGCATTCAGTTTACAGAATACTGATTAGAATGCATCAGCTAATCAAGTCTTAAAGGTGCAGACAATGTGAGTGGAGATAGCATTAAGCATACATTAAAGAAATGTATATTGTCTCCAGACAAGACAGTAAGTGAGATGTTGCAAGTCCAGGCAAGTCATGGGAGTTACAAATAGTGTGACAGGAACCCAAGATCCCGGTTGAGGCCGTCCTTATGTGTGTGGAACTTGCCTATCAATCTCTGCTCGGCGACTCTGCGCTGTCATGTCATGTGTCATGAAGGCTGCCTTGGAGAACGCTTACCCGAGGATCAGAGACTGAATGCCCATGACCGCTGAATGTCCATGACCAACAGGAAGACAACAGTCTTGCCTGGTGATTGTCGAACAGTGTTCATTCATCCGTTGTCATAGCATCTGCATGGTCTCCCCAGTGTACCATGCCTCAAGATATCCTTTCCTGCAGCGTATCAGGTAGACAATGTTGGCCAAGAAGCAAGAGTATGTACCGTGTACCTGGTAGATGGTGTTCTTATGCCAGATTATTGACAAGATTATGCCATCATCTCTTACTTGACAATCACCAGGCAAGACTGTTCTCTTCCTGTTGGCGAACATTTCAGCAGACACGGGCATGTAACCTGTGATCTTCGGGTAAGCATTCTCCAAGAAAGCCTTCACAACACACAACAGCACAGAGTCGCTGAGCAGAGACTGATAGCCAAGTTCCGGACACATGAGGATAGCCTCAACCAGGATCTTGGGTTCATGTCGCACTATCTGTCACCCCCATATCTTGCCTCGGCTTGCAAAATCTCACTTACTGTCCTATCTGGAGACAATACATGTTTCTTTAGCTTATGCTTAATGCTATCTCCACTCACATTGTCTGTACCTTTAAAACTTCATTAGCTGTAAAGGCTCATACTCTACTCAATATTCTGTAAACTGAATGTGTGTCTTTATATGCCCTGTTTGCGATCAGAACTTTCCATTCACCTGATGAAGGGGCAGAGCCCTGAAAACTAATGGTGCTTGCTAATCTCTTACTGCCCTTACTAAACCTGTTGCACTTTAACCTGGTGTTCTTACTTAGAATGATATTGCTATTCCTTTATTGACTCTGGATCAGAATCCTGGAAGTCACTCCCTAACAGTACTGCACTGCAATGGTTCAAGAAGGTGGATCACCATCACATTCTCAAGGTAATCAGGGATTAGCAATGAATGCTTGCCGAGCCAGCAATTTCTACATCCTGCAAAAGAATGGGAAAAAGGATCCCAAAGAAATTTCACCACTTCCTATTTTAATACTTACATTGTACTTTATGATACTGTGCTTGCTGTGCCACATTAAACATATATCTTGGTCATTGGTAATACAGAGCCTGAGTATTGAATGCTTTTCATCTTGCACTCATCAGGTCAATTCGCAAGAATGCTAAATGTAAAGGATCAGCAATTTATACAGTATGAGAAAAGTGTGCTTATTGATTAGCAAGTGCACTCTGATATGTAGAGATGTGCACCAGATATTCCTTTACATTTGTACTCTTTATGAAATGTCCTGATAAGTACAAGATGAAAAGCTTCAATAAAACTATTTTCCCCAATAATATATTTTAGGAACCTTTGTCTCTTCAGTATAGAGTCCCAACTATTGTCAAATGGCAAATACTGTCCATGAGAATGAGTTTCATAGTTGCAGGCCTGAACCAAGTCCATCCTCAATTTTTCACTAAAATAACTCAACAGTCTGTTGTGATCATGGAAACTTAACTAACCATAAAATCATACAGTGCAGGAGAAACATCTTCAGCACATCGTGTCTGCACCAACACCCAAGAAACACCTGACCTCCCACCTAATCCCATTTGCCAGCACTCGACCGATACCCTTGAATGTTATGACATTTTGGAACTGAGCACCCACAAATGTGATATACCATTGAAAATAAAAGTGATTTGTTTTGAACTTCCTCTGGTATTTTGGATCTGAGAACATTAAGTTCCTCAAAGCTTCACCCCGTTGTAAATCCAGGAGGGGGATCAACAGAGTCACTGATTGACAGTTCAGCTGGACCCATTTGCTCATCAGGGGTGGCCCAATGGCACAATGGTTAGCACTGCTGCTTCACAGGGCCAGGGATCTGGGTTCAATTCCTGGCTTGGGTCACTGTATGAGGGGAATTTGCACATTCTCCCATTGTTTGTGTGGATTTCCTCCAGGTGCTCCAGTTTCCTCCCACATTCTGAAAGACGTGCTAGTTAAGTGCATTGAACCAAACAGATGCTGGACTGTAGCAAGTAGGGAACTTTCACAGTAATTTCATTGCAGTGTTCATGCAAATCTTACTTGTGACTAATAAATAAACTTTTACTCAAGATCTAATTGGGGACACAATCTCAGAATAAGACCATTTAGGTGAATCTTTGGAATTCTCTGCCCCAGAGGATGGTAGAAGCTTAGACATTGAATAGTTCAAGAATACTAATGACATCAAGAAATGTGGAGAAAGTGGGAGATAAATGGCTTAAGAGGTCAACTATGATCTATTTGAATGGCAGAGAAGCCTTGATTGATTGGATGGTCAACTTGTACTCCCATTTCCTATATTCCTATGTTGAACATAAGACGCATACTAAAATCTGCAAAACCTATGGAACCTGTAGGTTTTTCTGATTGGCAGTAAGGGCATTTACAATATTGTAAACCCAGACACACATGGAGCAAAGATTAGTGGAGCTCAGCACAAAAGATACAAATCAGCAAGCAATGACTAAATCCTGGATAACACAACAATGTATTATGACAAATGTGGGTAAAGGGCGAGATTCTCTGATATCGCTTACCCCCTCCCCGCCTGACAGCAAGAGTGGAGAATTTGGTGCTGAGCCAAAACTCCAACTCCTGTAGTATGTACGAAGTGAGGGACACCAGAAGTGTTCCTGCTGATTATACCTGCAGGAAGTGTGCCCATTTACAGCTCCTTGAGGATCGTGTTAAGGAGCTGGAGCTGGAATTAGAGGAACTCAGGATAATTTGAGAGGTTGAGGAGGATATTGGCAGGAGTGACAAAGAGATAGTCACTCCTAAAAGTGATTCTTGGGTAACTATTCGGAGGAGGGGTAAGAAGCAATCAGGTAGACAATCCCCTGGGGCTGTTCCCCTCCAAAACAAATTTTCTGTCTTGGAGGCTACAGTTGAGGAAGAATCAACTGGAGATGGCCAAAGGGAGCAGGTCTCTGGGGGTGAGCCTGCTGAGAATGCTCAGGTGGGTAGGGGGAATAAGAGATTGAGCCTAGTTATAGGAGACTCCATAGTTAGAGGGACAGATAGGAGAGTAAATAATAATAAAAGTGACTCAGGGCTGGTGTGTTGCCTCCCAGGGGCTGGGGACCAGGATGTCGCAGACTGGGTTTTTAAGATTCTTAAGGGAGAGGGGAGTCAACCCCAAGTCATAGTTCATGTAGGGACACATAATATAGGAAGGACGAGGGAAGGGGATATTAAACAGAAATTTATGGAGTTGGGGTGGAAGCTTAGGGCCAAAACTGGCAGAGTGGTTATCTCTGGACTCTTGCCTGTGCCAAGGGATAGTTTAGAGAAGAACAGAGAGAGGGAATGTTTGAACTCATGGCTGCGGGGATGGTGCAGGAGGGAGGGGATCAGGTTCCTGAACAATTGGGACTCATTCTGGGATAGGTGGGACCTCTACAAGAGAGATGGTCTACACCTGAACCAGAGGGGAACTAATATCTTAGGGGGAAAATTTGCTAAGGCTATGCAGGGGGCTTTAAACTGATTTGGGGGGGTGTGGGATCCTAAGTAGTTGGGGTGCTAAGAGGGATGAGAGTAAGGGGGTCATAGAGGAAAGCTGTAAAACACAGCAGCATACAGGTGGGGTAGGGCATGGTTTGAAATGCGTATACTTTAATGCAAGGAGTATTCGCAATAAGGGGGAGGAACTTGCAGCTTGGACCAGTACCTGGAACTTCGATGTTCTGGCCATTTCAGAGACTTGGGTAGAGCAGGGACAAGAATGGATGTTGCAAGTTCCCGGGTTCAAATGCTTTAGTCGGAGTAGAGAAGGAGGTAGAAGGGGGGAGGAGTGGCATTATTAGTCAAAGACTGTATCACAGTGACAGAAAAGAAGTTTGATGAGGACTTGTCTGTTGAGGTAGTATGGGCTGAGATTAGAAACAGGAGAGGAGAGGTCACCCTGTTGGGAGTCCTTTATAGACCTCCTAAAAGTTCTAGAGAGGTAGAGGAAAGGATTGCAAAGTCGATCCTGGACAGGAGTGAAAGTAATAGGGTAATTGTTATGGGGGACTTTAACTTTACTAATATTGATTTGAATAGCTATAGCTCTAGCTCGTTAGAGGGGTCAGTTTTCGTACAAAGTGTGCAGGAAGGTTTTTTGACTCAGTATGTAGATAGGCCAACTAGGGGTGAGGCTACATTGGATTTGGTGCTAGGCAATGAGCCAGACCAGGTGTTAGGCTTGGAAGTTAGTGAACATTTTGGTGATAGTGACCACAATTCGGTTACGTTCACCTTATTGATGGATAGGGATAGGCATGAAGCTGGGGGCAGTAGTTATAGCTGGGGGAAGGGTAATTATGAGGCCATCAGGAGAGAATTAGGTGCATAGATTGGACTAGGAAACTACAGGGACTGGGAACATCTGGAATGTGGAGCTTATTCAAGGAGCAGCTGCTGTGGGTCCTTGATAAGTATGTCCCTGTCAGGCAAGGAGGAAATGGTTGAGTAAGAGAACCTTGGTGTACGAAAAAAGTTGATTTGCTGGTTAAGAAGAAAAAGGAGGCTTATGTCAGGATGAGGCTTGAAGGCTCAGTTAGTGCAATGGATAGCTATAGATTAGCCAGGAGGGAGCTAAAGAGTGAGTTGAGGAGAGCTAAGAGGGGACACGAGAAGACTTTGGCTGATAGGATTAAGAGAATCCTAAAGCTTTCTTTAGATATGTTAAGAATAGAAGATTGGTTAGGGCAAGATTAGGGCCAGTCATAGACAGCAGTGGGAAGTTGTGCGTGGAGCCTGAGGAGATTGGAGAGGTACTGAATAAATATTTCTCTTCGGTATTCACTCAGGGTGATGTAAATGTAGTTATGGAGAACACTGAGGTACAGGGTAGCAAACTGGAAGGTATCGAAGTAGATAGGGAGAATGTGCTAGATATTCTCGAGGGTTTGAAGTTGGATAAGTCCCCTGGGCCGGACGGGATTTACCCTAGGATTCTCTGGGAGGCAAGAGAGGAGATTGCAGAGCCTCTGGCTCTGATCTTCAGGTCCTCGTTGGTTACGGGTGTGGTTCCGGAGGAATGGAGGATAGCGAATGTGGTCCCATTGTTTAAGAAGGGGAAGAGAGACCTTCCAGGGAATTATAGGCCAGTGAGTCTTACTTCTGTTGTGGGCAAAGTATTGGAGAGAATTATTAGGGATAGGATTTATAGTTATTTAGAGAGAAATAAATTGATTGGGGATAGTCAGCATGGTTTTGTGAAGGGTAGGTCGTGCCTTACTAACCTCATTGAGTTTTTGAAAAAGTGACTAAAGAGGTGGATGGGGGTAAGGTGGTTGATGTGGTATATATGGACTTTAGTAAGGCGTTTGATAAGGTGGCCCATGGAAGACTTCTGCAGAAAATGCAGATGTATGGTATAGAGGGTGATTTAGCTAATTGGGTTAGGAATTGGCTAGCAGATAGAATACAGAGGGTGGTGGTTGATGGGAGATATTCATCGTGGAGTTCGGTGACAAGTGGTGTACCTCAGGGGTCTGTTTTGGGGCCCCTGCTGTTTGTACTTTTTATAAATGATCTGGATGAGGGTATTGAAGGATGGATTAGTAAATTTGCAGATGACACTAAAGTCGGTGGAGTGGTAGATAGTGAAGAGGGGTGTTATAGTTTGCAGAGGTACTTGGACAAGTTGCAGAGCTGGGCCGAGAGGTGGCAAATGGAGTTTAATGTGGAAAAGTGTGAGGTAATGCACTATGGCAGGAATACTAAATGTGTAGAGTATAGGGCAAATGGTAGGATTCTTAGTAGTCTAGATGAACAGAGGGATCTTGGTGTGTATGTGCATAGATCCCTGAAAGTAGGCAGTCAAGTCGAGAAGGTTGTTAAGAAGGCATATGGAGTCTTAGCTTTTAGTGGTAGGGGGATTGAATTTCGGAGCTGCAACGTCATGTTGCAACTGTACAAAACTCTAGTGCGGCCGCACTTGGAGTATTGTGTGCAGTTCTGGTCCCCCCATTATAAGAAAGATGTGGAGGCATTGGAGAGGGTACAGAGGAGGTTTACCAAGGATGTTGCCTGGTATGGAGGGCAGGTCTTATGCAGAGAGGCTGAGGGATTTGAGGTTGTTTTCGTTAGATAGAAAGCGGCTAAGAGGGGACCTAATCGAAACATATAAGATGATTAGAGGTTTAGATAGGTTGGACAGTGATAGCCTTTTTCCTAGGATGGAGAAAGCTAGCACGAGGGGACACAGCTTTAAATTAAGGGGTGATAGTTATAGGACGGATATCAGAGGTAGGTTCTTTACCCAAATGGTGGTTCGGGAGTGGAATGCCCTGCCTGCAGCAGTTGTAGATGCGCCAAGTTTGGTGGCGTTTAAGATGTTAGTTGATAAGTATATGGAAGAGAAGGGAATGGTTTAGTTTGGAGGGGCATTGCTTTTCATATTGGTCGGCGCAACATCGAAGGCCGAAGGGCCTGTTCTGTGCTGTAATGTTCTATGTTCTATGTTCTATGTCCATTCACTGCAGCAACGCTAGAGAATCCCAGTTGTGGAAAAGATTGGAGGTTTGCAGCAAAAACATCTCAATGCAGCAGAGTAAAATATTTATATTTATGTATAAAATATTTATATAATTAAAATATTTATATTTATATTTATAAAATATTTATATTTATATCGTTTTCATTAATAAACTTGAAGAATGGGCAAATAAATATAGATAAGAATTAAGAGTGCATTTTGTATGAAGAGTAAAGAGGTCACATTCTGCTTGGACAGTAAGTGTCTAGTGAGTATACAAAGTATACAGTGTTTCATGACAAGGAATCAAAGTAGTGAACATGAGGAATATTCATTAAAAACATTATGAAATGAGCATTACACACTGTACCCACTTCGTTAACATCATCACTATATTTACTGTCAAAACTCTTCAATGTATATTTTGGCATTATTGCAATGGGAGATTTTGGTGGCAAGTGATCATATTCTTTATTTCACTTAAAAAAGAACAATCAGTCTCTTATATGACATTAGGAGAAGACGTCAAAACATTTAAAAATAATTTTAAAAACTCTTCAAGCAAATTATTGCCACAGGCACGCATCATTGAATTGAAATGCCACAGAAGATTGAGTTTCATTTGGAAACTTGCTAACTGCCAAAAAATGATTTTGCAAAAGAAAAAGACATCATCTGTCAGTTTAAATTCCTTCATCATTGAAAGATGCAATTTTAAAATTGCAAAGAACATCATAAAACCCGATACAGCAGCGCAAACATCATTACAATGGGAGATAATACATGTCCAGGGAACCGTAAAGCCTTATGTCAATAGCAGTAGAAATAGTGCAACCTTAACTCAAAGACATCAGAGAAATCAAAAATATAATAGAGTAAACATGGATTTCATAGGGAAGTTTAAGTTCAAAAAACTTATTGAATTCTTTAAAGAAGAAACAGAAAACTGGATAAGGTAAATAAATGTATTAAAATAAACATATCTGGATTTTCAAAAAGCCTTTGATAAACTAATTGATGATAGAGAACAGACCATGGAATCAGGATAGGTGGCAGAGTGGATGACAACTTATCTGCACAAGATTTATACTGAAAAAGATTGTAACAAATGCAAGAGGACATTAATAAACTTGAAGAATGGGCAAATAAATATAGATAAGAATTAAGAGTGCATTTTGTATGAAGAGTAATGAGGTCACATTCTGCTTGGACAGTAAGTGTCTAGGTAAAGAATGAAGGGTGCAGAGAAGCAAAAAGATCTGGGATATAAATGCACAATTCACTACAAATGACAGGTTGAGAAAGCAAAGCACAAAGTTTATTTCTAGAGAGATAGAATTGAAAAACCGAGAAGCTGTGATTATCATAGACTGAATTTACAGCTCCTGAGACTGAGAGGCAGATGGGCATTGAGTGCCATGTTCCCAGTACCTACTGTCTATCCCAAACCCACTGCAATTTAATCAGCAGCAGGCCCATCTGCCTCAGTTTAAATTTTTAAGTGGATGTAAAATGGTCACTTTCAGGTTTCCTATTGCCTCTGGTAGAAGTTTGTCCATGAGAGGTTATCGCTATCAAGAAAGATTGAACAAGATGTGATTCGCTAGCGGATTTTAAAATAACAGTGTTTGATGAGATGAAAATAATTCCATTTGTGAAGGAAACCTAAATTAGTGGCTATAAGAATAAGATAGTACTCACGAATGAATCCCAATAAAGAATTAAACCATAATCTTTTTTATGCAAGGAATGGTTGGCATGTGGAATACATTACCACATGGAATAGTTGAGAACAGCACTGATGCATTCAAGGTGAACCTACACAAGGGAGAAGGAAATAAGATGGAAGAATTGATAGACTGAGATGTGGTAGAGTTGTAGGCATAGGGCAGTCGGGTCAAACAGCCTGTTTCTGTCCTATAGATAAATATAATTCAATGAAACTAACTAGACAAAAATTGAATTTATTGTGGAAATCAATAAAAACTGAATTTAATAAGAGTAGAGGCAATGAAAGTGTCGCTGAAACTGTCTGTGTGATATCCCAGATGAGCAATAGGCCTTCGCAATACGGTGAAGATGTTGAGCTCATAGAGAGGAGAGGTGCTATGAATTATTAAGAAAGATATAATTGTAAGACAGCATGATGACTTTGAGTCTTTAACAGTCAATGAAGTCGTAACTGTGGTTTAGGCACTAATGATTAGGAAGAGTGGTAGGCAAGCAAAAATGGGCTGGAGCAAGAGTAGCTCATTCACTCTCTGGAACCCAGTCCTGCGATTCAATGAAATCATGTGCAGTTCCAGCAGTGGTCACTGCTCTTGGTGTCTCTACTGGGTCCAAAGAGCTGGCAGCTATTTGATTGGTCAGCAGTTCTCAAAAACAGACCCTTCTCCATGATAGGGCTGGAGGGCCCATCTCAAGACCCCACTGGCTGTTAAATTGCCACTGACTGAGATGGCCAAGGAGGATGAGTTTGCCTCTGCCAATTACATATTTAATCTCATACATCTGCTTTGGCTCCATATCCCTTAATACCCATATCTAGCAAAAATCTCTCCAATTTTGACTTCCAAGTTATTAATTGAACATTTACTGCATATTGTGGAAGAATGCTCCACACTGCTGTAACCTTAGTTTTCCCAAGGCCATTTACCTGTGCATTTTGACTGCTATTCCAGACACCAGCTCATCACTTTCATTTCCCTTTATTATATTCTTCATTCTGACCTCTAACCTTCTTCAATCCTCCTCTCCTATCATTATGCCTTCTTTCATTTCTCGACCCTCAAGTACTCTTCCCTTCCGCATTCCTAATCCAAAGATTCCTTGATGTAATGACTTTGGATGTCCAGCTGGGAAGGAATATAGGTTATTACAGAATGCAAAGTAAAAGCATGATTGCGGTGGACACATACTAGTCTTTGCCTGGGTTTACAGATTACTATAGCCAGTCTGGGCCTGACTTATAAAAGATTCAGGTAACGAGTTCTAGCTGGACTCAGATTCAATGAACCCCCTCCCCCACCCTTCCCCCCACCCCCCACCCCAACACCATCTAAGAAGATCAATCAGTGATTCCTATGAACTTTGTGAGAGTTATCACACTTAACCTTCCTACTGTCTTAAATAACCCTGCACTTTCCGTCTGTGCTCTCCTTAGCATCCTCCAAAGACTCATTCAGGTGCTCACCAATACCTCCTCAGTAGCAAACACTGCATGTGCTCCATCATTACTACATTCTCAGACTGCTTTTCCAACGTCTAGTTCTAGATCCTAGAGCAGAAATTCTTTCCAATTAAATATTTGACTTCAGACCCCACACAGACATTGCTCATTCTACACCAGTTCCCTGAACACTGAGGCTGAGCCAGATTGTTCTGGTTCATTCTGACCCTGAGATGAACTTTCAACCATCAACTGGCACTATCACTATTTTCATTGCTAAACACTGCCCCACCTCAAGTCTTCTGCAGCTGAAATCCTCACTCATGCCATTGCTACATCTAAGGGCAGCAGGATAGCACAGTGATTATTATTGCTGCTCATAGTGCCAGGGACGCAGGTTCAATTCCCAGCTTGGATCACTGTTTGTGAGGAGTCTCACGTTCTCCCTGTGTCTATGTGGGTTTTCTCTGGGTCCTCCGATTTCCCCTCACAGTCTGAAAGATGTGCTAGTTAGGTGCATTGGCCATGCTAAATTCTCCCTCAGTGTGCCTGAGTGTGGTGACTGTGGGATTTTCACAATCATTGTGGTGTTAATGTAAGCCTACTCGTCACACTAATAAATAAACGTTAAACTTGCCTATTTCAACATTTCTGGAAGGCCTCTCCCACACTACCCGCTATAAATCTGAATTCATCCAAAACTCTGCTCCCTGTGCCCTAACTCGCACCAAGTCCCATTCACCTGTTGTTCCTGTGCTCACTGATCTACATTCCTAGTTAATGCCCCGATTTGCCCGCCATAACCTTGCCCCTTGCCTATCGCTGTAATCTCCTCCAACTTGATACTCTGAAATAGCTGCATTTTTCTAATTCTGATCTTAGTTCATTCCTAATTTTATTCATACCGCCATTGGCAGCTTTCGTTGAAGGCCCCTGGAGTACCCTCTCCACACCTTTCTCTCTTACTTATCTCCTTTAAGATACTCCTAAAACTTGCCTCATTGGCCAAGCTTTTGTTTATCTGACTTAATGGCTGATATTTTCTCATTCGACCCACCATGGGATTCAGAGCGGGTTCTGAGTGGACAATGGTAAGGTCTGTTGATCTCAGGCAGGATTTTAGTTTCAGGGCAAACAAGGCCATAAAATCCCACCCAATATCTCCTCATCTGGGCTTATAGTTATAGTTAGTTTTATAATGTGCTTTTGAGGTGCCTCGGAATTCAATAAATCAATGGCACTACATAAATACCAGTTGTCTTGTCAGCATTCCCCTATCTATTACATCAGTTACTTGCCCAAAACATTCAATTAGGTTCATTAAACATGACCTGTCTCTTACACATCCATGTTTGCACTCTCTAAACTGCTAAAATTTCTTAAGTACCTAGTCACTCTATCCTTAATTAACAAAGAACGAAACAGCACAGGAAACAGGCCCTTCGGCCCAACGAGCCCGCACTGCCACCCCAATGTTCCCACCTTTACACATGATCCCTGTCTATGTTTATAGATCTATGGATTGAAACCAAATTTGAGACAATTTAGGGAGAATTTGTTTTGCCAATTAGCCTAAGAGCACATCATGCAGATGTGGGAGGAAACCAGAGCACCTGGAGAAAAATCCACGCAAACACGGGGAGAATGCTCAAACTCCCACAGACACAAGCCCAAGTCCATTTATCTGCACAGCACAGCGATAGTCACTGAGCTTCTCCACCAGCTCTGCCACCTTCAAATGGTCCAGGTCAAGCGTACACTAACGACGTGAAGCACTAGGATACTCTCGAAAAAAGAATCCAAGAGCAGCCCTCTCACAACCTATCGTGTGTATGCCCCTCATTAGACAACAAGGTGGATCAAAGCACCTGTAGGATAAAAACAAGTACATCAATATCATCGTCTATTTGCACACTTCTCAGGGACTCCCAAGGCTCATGATCCCTATTTTAAATCAGTTTTCTATGCCCCTCCATTCCTATTCTGTTCATGTGCCCATCTAAGTATCTCTTAAATAACTCCAGAGTGCCTGCTTCCACCACTTTACTTGGCAGCCTGTTCCATACCCCCACCGCCCTCTGTGTGAAAAAACTCCCTCCAGCATCCAAATTATACCTTATCCCCCTCACCCTATGCCTGTGGCCCCTCGTGCTATTTGAGTCCATCCTAGGAAAAAGTTTAACCCTGTTTACTCTATCTATACCCTCATAATCTTATACACCTCTATTAGATCTCCTCTAAGTCTACGTCTTTCTAAGGTAAACAATCCCAATTTGCCTAACCTCTCCTCGTAACTCAGACCTTCCATACCAGGCAGCATCCTGGTAAACCTCCTCTGCAATCTCTCCAGAGTCTCCACATCCTTCTGGTAGTAAGGTGACCAGAACTGGACACAATATTCCAAATGGGGTCTAACTAACGATTTATACAACTGCAACATTAAAGGCCAGCTCTTGTACTCTATACCCTTCCCATAAAAGCTAGCATACCATATGCTTTCTTCACAACCTTCTCTACTTGCTCTGCCACCTTCAGAGACTTATGCACCTGCACCCCCAGGTCCCTCTGCGTTTCTGTACTCTTAATAGGGTCTACCCTTTATCATATACCTCCCCCCCTACATTCTTTCTCCCAAAATGCATCACCTCACATTTATCAGGATTGAATTCTATCTGCCATCTATCTGCCCAAGCTACCAGCCTATCTATGTCCTGCTGCATCGCCTGACAATGCTCCTCACTATCTGCAAGTCCAGCCAACTTTGTATCATCTGCAAACTTGCTGATCACTCCACTTACTCCCTCTTCCAAGTCATTTATATATATTACAAATAGAAGAGATCCCAGTACCGAGCCCTGCGGCACACCACCAGTGACCAACCTCCAGTTAGAAAAACACCCTTCCACTACTACTCCCTGTCTCCTATTACCATGCCAGTTACTTATCCATCTAGCTACCTGTCCTTGTATCCTATCAGCCTTGACCTTTTCAACTAACCTCCCATGAGGGACTTTGTCAAACGCCTTACTGAAATCCATATAGACGACAGCAATGGCTCACCCTTCATCGACTGTTTTCGTCACCTCCTCAAAAAATTCTACCAGATTTGTAAGGCACGACCTCCCCTTAACAAAGCCATGCTGCATATCCCTAATCAGATCGCAATGCTCTAAGTGCCTATACATCCTATCTCTAAGAATCCCCTCCAATAGCTTCCCTACCACTGACGTCAAACTCACCGGCCTATAATTTCCAGGATTATCCCTATTACCCTTTTTAAACAACGGTACAACATTAGCTATTCTCCAGTCCTCTGGGATCTCACCTATGTCCAAGGAAGAGACAAAGATTTGCGTCAGTGTCCCAGCAATTTCACCTCGCACCAGCCTGGGATAAATGCCATCAGGCCCTGGAGATTTATCAGTTTTAATGCGACCTAGAAGTTCTAACACTTCCTCCCTCGGTACGGATATTTCCCTCAACTGGTCCACAGCTCCCTCAGAGACAGGAGCTGTCAACAAGCCCCTCTTCTTCGTGAATACCGACGCAAAGTATTCATTCAGGATCTCCGCCATTCCCTCGGGTTCTAAACACAGTTCCCCTCCTCTGTGCCTAAGAGGTCTGATTTTTCCTCTAACCACCCTTTTATTCCTAACACAGGAGTAAAAAGCCTTTGGATTTTCCTTAATCCTATCTGCCAAAACCATTTCATGCCCCCTTTTTGCCCTTCTAACTCCACGTTTGAGTTCCCTCTTACTCTCTCTATATTCCTCCAATGCTGTCTCCGTTCCCAGCTGCTTTGACCTAACATACGCCTCTCTTTTCTTCCTAACCAAGTCTTCAATATCCTTAGTAATCCACAGCTCTCTAATCCTACCTTTCCCATCTTTCCTCTTAGCCGACACATATCTTTCTTGCAACATTTTCAGAATTCCCTTGAAAGAGTCCCACATGCCTAGCGTGGACTTACCCTCAAACAACTATTCATTATAGATTCCAATGACTTATCCACATGAATTTAACAGGTCTATAATTTCATTCTTTTTCTCTCTTACCCTTTCTAAATACTGGAATTAGGGCTTCACTTTTCCAATCTAAATGGGCAATTCCTGAATTGAGTGGGATTTGGAAGAGTACAGCTAAAGCATTTGCAATTTTCTCATCTCACTCCTTTAAGTCCCGGGGTGGAAGTTATCAGCTCCTTGAGCTCTGTTCATCTTTCTTGCCATTATTGTTTCTGATCTTGCTCACACTAAGTTCACTGAGTTCTTTGTTTTTGATTCATTGTTCATTTCCATGGAAGGTCAGACAGATTATCCTCTCCTTTTCCTGTGAAAACTGGCTGAGAAATTATTCAGCATGTCTATCATTTTCCTGCATTCATTTGTAATATTATGCATATCTAATTTTAAAGGTCCTGCATTACCTTTGACAACTCCTTTTCTTTTAATATAATTATCAAAACTTTTGTTATTAATCTTCACATTCTTCACAGGTTTCTTTTCATTTTCACTTTTGCAGCATTTAGTATCTTCCTTTGTGTGTATCTCTTCCTGTTCTCTGGAGTACACTATTCTTTGCACATTTTTACAATTTAATTTTATCTTTCATTGCTTTGTCAACTGTGACTCTTATTTGGTAAGTGGAAATCTTTCCCCTTTGAGATAAATATTGTTCAAGATTAAGCTTAATTCCTTTTTGGGAACCTTTCACTGTTCATCTCTAGTTTGCCAGATCACCCAGTTTATTGCTGTCAGTCTCTGACTCATTTGGAGTGGCCCATTATTTATGGGTGGGAGGGGAGATATCCCTTTTTGCTGAGAGGTTGGTGATGATGCCCTGGTCAGGAAGTGGTGGGGGAGTCACCATTTCATTTTTTGTGGGGTGGGGCCTATCTTTCACCACAGATATCGGAACTCCCTTTGAAAATGACACTCCCATCTCTGAACAGCTGGGCTAGCCGGATGGGCTGAATGGCCTCCCCTGCACTGTAGAGATTCTATGATTCAAATTGGACAAATTTGATTTCTATTCATTTCAAATCGGACTACTCAGCCTCCAGTTAGCTGTGTTTATTTATATTTCCTTTCACGCTTGGATGCACCTCAAGTATCTCCATTATTCCTAACCACAATGTTTACATTGATTCTAAGCCAGATTGAAAGCTGTAGTTTTTCAAAGGGAATAAGTAGTCTGAAAAAAAGGAAGTTAAAATCCTTATTCCTTTTGAAGAAACCACAGCATGGGGTTCATCACACCATGTTCACACTGGAGATTACCAGCACCAAAGCCCAGCCAATGCAGTGTTCACTGGAGGAACAGGGTGAATGGTGGGTGGTGAAAGAGCCATCAAATCCACTAATTGTATTACACCGGTACTGGTGGGAACAATGTTGGGGTCGGCAGAGTGTGTTGAGTGAATCCCAATTATCTTGATACCCATAAGGAATCCTGGTTATTGGCCAATGCTTCATTCAACGGGACATCAGGATTTCCTTCGGCCATCGAACGGAGGTGGAGAATCCCATCCATTGAATTTGAGCAGGTGATGTTAAATGTTCCCTGACCATTAAATTATTAACTAAACCTAAAGCTGGTTTGGCCTGACTAGTGCGGTAGACAGAGGGGAATCGGTGGATGTGGTGTTTTTAGATTTCCAGAAGGCGAATGATAAGATGCCTCACAAAAGGTTGCTGCAGAAGCTTAGGGTACATAGAGTTAGGGGTAAGATGTTAGCGTGGATTGAAGATTGGCTATCTAACAGAAAGCAGAGAGTTGGAATAAATGGGTACTATTCTGGTTGGCAGTTGGTGATTCGTGGCGTACTGCAGGGATTGGTGCTGACGCTTCAACTGTTTACCATATACATAGATAATCTGGAGGAGGGGGCTGAGTGTAGGGTAACATGCTTTGCTGATGACACGAAGATGAGTGGAAAAGCGAATTGCGTGAACGATGCGGAAAGTCTGCAGAGAGATCTGGAAAGGCTGAGTGAGTGGGCGAGGACCTGGCAGATGGAGTATAACATTAGTAAATGTGAGGTTATCCACTTTGGAAGAAATAATAGTAGGAGGGATTATCATTTAAAGGGTGAAAAGCTGCAGCATGCTACTGTGCAGAGGGACCTGGGGGTCCTTGTGCACAAATTGCAAAAACTCAGTCTGCAGGTGCAGCAGGTGATCAAGAAGGTGAATGGAATGTTGGCCTTTATCGCGAGGAGCATAGAATATAAAAGCAGGAAGGTCTTGCTGCAACTGTACAGGGCACTGGTGAGGCCGTAACTGGAGTACTGTGTGCAGTTTTGGTCCCCTCATTTGCGAAAGGATATATTGGCCTTGGAGGGAGTACAGAGAAGGTTCACCAGGCTGATACTGGAAATGAGGGATTAGCTTATGAGGAGAGATTAAATAGACTGGGCCTGTACTCGTTGGAGTTTAGAAGGCTGAGGGGGAACCTGATAGAGACTTTCAAGATAATGAAGGGTCTAGATAGGGTAGAGGTAGAGAGATTCTTTCCACTTAGAAAGGAAACCAGGACTAGAGGACACAGCCTCAAAATGGGGGGGGGGGGCAGCTTAGAACAGAATTGAGGAGGAACCTCTTCTCTCAGAGGGTGGTGACTCTATGGAATTCTCTGTCCATTGAAGTGATGGAGGCTATCTTGTTGAATATGTTTAAGTCACGGTTAGATAGATTTCTGATCAATAAGGGAATTAAGGGTTATGGGGAGCAGGCAGGTAAGTGGAACTGATCCACTTCAGATCAGCCATGATCTTATTGAATGGCAAGGCAGGCTTGAGGGGCTAAATGGCCTATTCCTGCTCCTATTCCTTATGTTCTTATGCATGTTCTTATGTCATCTTGTTGAGTTTAGAATCTTTGCTTTACACATTATATTGAATGCACTTTAGAAAATATTATCTTTATGACTTGAGGAACTCTGTCCTTTTCAATCTATATGAAAATTAAAGCCTCCTATTAAAATAACATTAACGTTGTTATGAGCCCCTTGAACATTTCATTGCTGTTATCAGATGGCCTGTAAACATTCCCACCGCAATTTTAATTCCACTCATTCCTCAATTTTTGACATGAAGCCTCTACTAATTACTTTGCCATGTTAATACTCTCTAATGTTCTAATGATAATGTTCTAATGAGCCTTTTATTCCTCCTCTTGCAGTTTCCCTATACTTTCTAAAGATGTTATAACTGAACATTCAATCCTAACCAGCTTGTAGCAATATTGCAGTAACCATGTCACATCCTCTCAGCTAAATTGGCTGTTAATTCTCTCAATTTATTTCTTAATTGATTAAGATGCATTAAACCATTTTTCTGCTTTCATGCTATCTTTCTCATACTGTTTATGCTTTTTACTTGCCATTCTTGCTGAAACTACTTGAATTATTCTCACATTCTGTCTTCTGAAGAATCTCTATTAGTGTATACGACCTGAACTTTGCTTTTGTCCGTTCCTTTTCATCTTTAAGCTATAACTTTCCCTATTGTTGCTGACCAATTTGAATCGAGTGCTTCAGAGGAAAATCATTGATAAAATGCATTTTTTGTGGGTTTGAGTTGGAAGACTCTTTGTGACTCCAGTCATATCCAATAGCTGTAGATAACACTGATTTGTTTGCTTTTCTTGCACATCCAAGAGGCTTAGTGGAATGGTTTAAATCTCCTTTCACATCACTGAAGTTTCTGTGTGGAATGGTGTTTTGGAGAATTTAGGCAGCTCATTCATTGGCAAAACAAATTCTCCCTAAATTGTCTCAAATTTGGTTTTTTAATCCATAGATCTATAAACATGGACGGGGATCACGGATAGAGGTGGGAACATCGGGGTGGCGGCGCGGGCTTGTTGGGCCGAAGGGTCTGTTTCCTGTGCTGTTTTGTTCTTTGTTCTTTCTTTGTTCTTGAGCCATGCATATTTAGCACTGTGATTATTCTCCTGTCATTGAATCCTTTGAGCTTGAAGTGACTATCCACATTTATGTGGCCTTTTCCAATGTGCTCATTATTCAGCCCTTAGGTGAATCAGGAGCTGCCACTGTTTAGCTCTGTGTGAATTTGACACTTTGGAAGTAAGGGGCACCTTCTGCAGTGATGTTGTTTCTCTTCACTTGGATTTGATGTTCCTTGATCGTCATGAGGACAAGATTTTATTATGCTGGAGATGGGCTGATAGATCATGTATGTACAATTGTGACTGCGCTAATCAATGATTGAGAGCTGCTCACATACAGAGGGCGGTGGCATGGTGACACAGTATTTAACACTTCTGCCTCACAGTGTCAGGGAGCTGGATTCAATTTGTGCTTTGGTGACTGGGCAGGATTTTATGGCATTGCTCTTCCAGAAACTATAAAAGAGTTGCATGTCAGGCTGATCAAATGCCACAGCCAGGCAAAAACGTGAATCACAATCAGCTCAGGAACTAACATTGCTCAGAATTAGTGACTGGATCAAGAGGTTAACAGGCAGATCCACTACCCTAGTCACTCCACCAGCCAGATACCAAAAGAAAGGAAAACAATTTAATCCAGTCTGTGCCTACTCTGCCACAGAACCAATATTGGTTTAGTTCCCTAAAACTGCTGAGTGTGGAGGTAACTGTTGTGGATTACTTTATCTGAATGCACTCTGAGGCTACAAAAGATCCAGAGATAGAAGGAATGAGTATATTCGATATGGGATTATGCATAGGGCTGGGAGGCTATGGAAACTTTAAAGTGTTTTGGAAGTGAAGACGTAAATCAGTGAAAGTAATCACTGAAATGCTAAATGGCAATGTGATACTGAAAGCTAGCATGTACCAGTGAAGGACGGGCATTGGTGTGTGGGGTACATGGCCCAGGCAAAGGGAGAACAAAGCTCACCAACCTTATAAAAAAACTTGAAATAAGGTTCAGTTACAGTGAAGGAAAAGTTGGACCTGTACTCACTGGAGTTTAGAAGAATGAGAGGCAACCTTATTGAGACATATGGGATTCTCAGGGAACTTAACAGGGTAAATGTAGAGGAACTTTGGAACACGAAATGAGGCTCTTCCCCAAACTGGGATGGAGGGGGTCCAATTCAGGACAAAAGCTCACAAGAATCTCATAACCACACAGTCAGATAACCCCTCAGATAAACCTCAATTGTCCACACAGATTTGGATCAAGGAATGGGTTTATTCTATTCCCATCAGGAAAATTTTGTATCATTGTATGCACTGTATCTTAGTCTCAGCCATTTGGAACTTGACTGATGTAGGATGGCTGGGTAAAAACTAACAGCTCTCTGCAGAAAAAATACAGAAATCCATACCACCTCTTCCTAATCAATCCACATTTGTGCATGTGACTATTAATTCTGTCCCAAATCATAGTTGCTAGAAGTTTCCCCACCACTGAAGTTAAACCTGACTGATCTGGAATAGTTGGGCTTATCCTTACAATCTTTTTTGAATCAGTGTATAACATTAACAATTTTTCAGTTTTGGCACTAACTCTGAATCTAAGGAAGATTGGAAAATTATGACGAGTGTCCGTGCAATTTCTACTCTCATTTCCCTTAGTAATCTTGGATGCATTTCATTCCGGTCTTGATGCTTTACCAACTTTAAGTACAAACAGGCTGTTCAATACTTCCTCCTTATCAATTTTCAACCCTTCCAGTGTCAGGATTACCTTCTCTTTTACTATGACTTAGGCAGCATTTCTTCCTTGGTAAAGACAGATGCTAAGTATTGCTTTGGCATCTCAGGAAAAGGGGTTATTTCAGTAAAAATCCACATGGAATAAATCAAATGGAAACAGTTGCTGAGGAAGGAGACGCCATAGAATCTCTACAGTGTAGGAAGAGATGATACGATCTATTGAGTCTGCACTGACCACAACATTATCCAGCCCCTATCCCTGTAGCCCCATGGATTTACTCTCTAAATCCTGACACTATGGAGCAACTTACTATACCAATCAACTTGGCCCCCACATCCTTGGACTGTGGGAGGAGGCTGGAGCACCCGAAGGAAACCCATGCAGACACGTGAAGAATATATAAACTCTGCACAGACAATGACCCAAGTCAAGAACTGAACCTGGGTCCCTGGCACTGTAGGACAGCAATGTTAGCCAATTGTGCCATCATATGGTTGTGAAAGGAGAGGTGGAATCTCCTGGCTGCTCTTGATGGTGGGATCTTCCAGTATTGTCAAAGTCAATAGAGATTTGAAAGGCATCCATCACAGGGAAAATTGTAGTGCAGGGGCTGGGACAAGAATACATAGATAGCTAATTAAACACAGAAAGGATAATGGAACATAATGAAAGTGAAATGGAGACAAATAGAGACAAATGGAAACCCTGTCAGAGAGAAGAGCAGAACTTATTCGATCAGGGTATTTCTGGAGCAATCACAGAAGAGATTCACTACACAGATCTCACTCAGGCCTATCCCTTTAATCTCATGTATTTATCCCACTAATCCTGTTAACCTACACATCTTGGGATATTAAGGGAAAATTTATGGCCAATCCAGCTAAACTGCACATCTTGAAGTGTGAGAGGAAATCAGGGCACCCAGAGGAAACCCATATGGACAAGGGAAAAATGTGCAAATCGCACAGGCAGTCATCCAAGGTCAGAATTAAACCTGGGTCCCTGGCGCTGTGAGGCAGCTGTACTACTATGCCATTATGCTGCCATTTAACTCTTAAAACAAAATCAAAATACTGTGATGCTGGAAGTCTGAAAGAAAAACAGAAAATGCTGCAAATACTCAACAAGTCAGTTAGCATCTGTAGAGAGAGAAACATGGAGTTAATGTTTCAGATGGATGAAAAGTTAGAAATGTGATAAGTTTTCTGGAAGTGAAAATGTTTGGAGCTGATTACTGGGATGGAGCTAAGTGTAGTTGTCAGTGTGCAGTGAGCACACATCTACTTAACAGCTCATATGACTTGGAAGAATATTTATAAATGTGTAGTGTTGAATATTGCAGTATTTCTGCTACCTCTGTGTACTTGTCTCTCACAATCCTAACTCCCTGAATAATGCTAAATCTAAGCAACAGGAGACTGAATGCACATGAACTCGTTTGACAGCCAATCTTTCAAGGTGCAGATGGTATGAATAAGAGACTTTTTAAGTTATAGTTCAGATTGTTGATGGTTATTCTGGACAGCTCTTTCCACAATGCAATGTGAAGCATACAACTGGGGAAAGATATCAGTGATGAGAGGATTTCATTATGATGGATGTGAAGCTTTTGAAGAGAACTTGCTGAAAGCGTTCCAGGGATAAGAGATGAATTACTTGGATAGATTGGAGCTGGTCTCTTTTGAGCAGAGAAGGCTAAAATTAGATCATTTAATTCATGTAGGATTTGAACAGAGTAAACAAATAGGATCTGTTTGCAATAGCTGATTGATTGGGAGCACAGTTGGTGCAAGTGTCATTGGCAAAGGAACAGAGACAACAGGAGAAAAACATTTTTCATGCAACAAGTCACAAGATCTCAAAAGATTGTCGGTTAGGTTGATTGGCCATGCTAAATTGCCCCTTCGGATCAGGGGGATTAGTAGAATAAATACATGGAGTTACAGAATCAGATCAGTAGATAAATACATGGGGTTACAGGGATTGTTGTCAGTGCAGGCGCAATGGGCTAAATGGCCTCCTTCTGCACTGTAGGAATTCTATGATTGTGCACCAACAATAATTACCAATAAAGTTGCACTAATTCCAGCACTTGTCCCATATCCTTGAATGTTATATTGTTTCATGCGCTCATCCAAATATGTTTTAAAAGTTGTAAAGTTTCTGGCTTCCACTACTTTCCCAGGTAGTGCATTCCAGACTCCCACTACCCTCTGAGTGAAAAATGTTTGCATAAATCTCCTCGGAATCTCCTGCTCCTTAGCACCTCGTGATTGTCTCTCAACAGCTGAGTCCTACTCACCCTGTCCATACTCCTCAAAATCTTATATCCCTCAATCATGTCCCCTTCAATGTGCTTATGAAAACATGATATGGGGTGGTGTGGATGATGCGGGGGGGTTGGTGATATTGTGTAGCAGCTTGGTGATATGGGGTCATGGTTTAGCATTTGTACTCAGTGGTTCCTTTGCAAATGTTGGGGTTAATATAAAATTGATATTGCACTGCTAATTATTGTTGAATTTATCTCTGGCTTTGATTAAAGTGATTCTCAGTAACAGTAATTGTGCTGTCTACAATGAAGCGGGTGTTTTTGTGGAAATACATCAAATAATTGTTGATGTGATTCAGTATAGCATGGTACCATATGTCCATTCACAATAAAAGCTCTCATTAGAAATACTTCACATTTTCTTTGGCACTCTGAAGAGCATTGTTGGACTACTTAGCCTCAGTAAGAAGTCTCACAACACCAGGTTAAAGTTCAACCAGTTTATTTGATAGTAAACCCACAAACTTTTGGGATTTGCCTCTTTGTCAGGTGAGTGGAGAACTCTCACCTAAGTGGAGAACTTTCCATCACCTGACGAAGGGGCAAAGCTGAAAGCTTGTGGGGTAACTATCAAATAAACTGGTTGGACTTTAACCTGGTGTTGTGAGACTTCTTATTGTGTTTACCCAAGTCCAACACCGGCATCTCTACATCATGATTACTTTGCCTCCACAGAGAAACAATCTCTACTACACTTGCAGAATAAAGATTTATACGGAAAGCAGAAGATGATTGTAAATTCTGTACATCTATAAACATTTAAGTGATTTGTCACATTTAAGAGATTTTTCAGGTCTCAGGTCACTGATCTGTTCACACATGGTTTATTTACAGATGTAGTTATTCCTATCTCTGGAATACATTAAATTACCAGCACCATCATGTCACTGCGAGAAATACAACTGATTTCAGGAGTATGGCCAGTTTTCAGCACAAGAGCTGACCTGCTGCTTACAGGCAGATCACCTTTTTGGAGAGCAGAATATTTAACAGGCTAACCACCACTGAAAAGAAGATTGCAGTCTTAAAAGGGTAAGTAAACCTTTAAAAGGCTCTCACTTGACTCCATTACTAGAATTTTACCACCCTGCCTGGGACAGAGTCAGACTGGATGAGTGGTGGACATTGGAGATGTCGGTTAACCTCAGGAGGGAGGTCAAATAAGGCTGTAAATCTCGTCCCATATATCCAGGTAGCAGTTAGCAAAGCATAAGTTAAACTTCATAGTTTATTTTATTATTGTCACAAGTAGGTTTACATCAACACTACCATGAAGTTACTGTTAAAATCCCCTAGTTGCCACACTCTGCCGACTGGGTACATTGAGGAAGAATTTAGCATGGCCAACGCACTTAACCAGCATGTCTTTCAGATTATGGGAGGAAACCAGATCACCCAGAAGAAACTCACACAGACACAGGGAGAATGTGTAAACTCTGCACAGTGACCCAAACCATGATCAAATCCAGATCCCTGGTGCTGTGAGGCAGCAGTGCTAACTACTGTGCCACTCTGCCATTCCAAAGAGACATCCTTTTACAACAGTAAAGCTGTGGAGGTAAGGAATAGGAAGGACCTTCTGTTCTTTCAGCTGAGCAGCAGATGTCCTGGCAACTTGCACATCAGTGATGGTGAGAAGTGGCTGGGACAGTGCCAGCATTATTATTCCAAGGACTTGGCTAAAGAATAGAAAGAAATGTAATGACCTTACCAGCACTACCAAGATGAGATTCCTCTTTCCAATTCTCTTACTTTCTCCAGAGGCCAGAATTGCATCTGTTTTAATAATCTACCTTTCATTCTTCTAAACTTCCATGAATTTCAGTGCAACCGGCTCAACTTTTCCTCATAACACAAGTCCTTCATCCCAGGAATCAGCTTAATGATTCTTCTCTGAATTGCTTTCAGTTCAAGTGTAACTGTCCTTCAGTCAGGAGATTAAAATCGTACACAGTACACTAGATGAAATCTCACCAAATCCCTGTAACAAGAGTTCCCTACTTTTATACTTCATTCTCCTTGGCAATAAATGCCAACACTCCAATTGCCTTTCTATTTATTTGCTGCATCTGATTGCTATTATTTTGTGATTTGTGCGCAAGGATACTCAGATCTTTCTGTGTCACAATATTTTACAGTCCCTCTACTTAAATAATATTCTACTTTTCTATTCGTCCTGCCAAAGAACCTCATGTTTTCCCATAGTATTCTCTATCTGTCAATATTTTGTCCACTTCCTTAACCTTTTTATATCTCTTTGCAGCAGACTATGGATGGAATTCTCCCATCCCTCCCATACTGGGTTTGGTGGATGGTGGCAGCAGAAACATAGAAGCATAGAATCTGGAAGTGAGAGTATGCCATTCAGCCCTCCAAGCCTGCAGCTCCTTTCATTTTGACCGTGGCTAGTCATCAAATTTAATATCCTGATCCTGTCTTCTACTTCCCCCCACCTCCCTACCCCCATCCTGCCATAGCACTTGATCCCTTTATCTGCAAGACCTGCATCTCTTTCCTTTTTGAAATCACACAATGTTTTGGTTTCAGCTACTTTCTGTGGTAGTAAATTCCACAAGAATCCCCTCTCACTCTTCTAAACTCCAATGAATATGATCCTTGTTGATTTAGTCTCTCCTCATAGGACAGACCTGCCATCCAAGGAATCAGCCTGGTAAACCTTTGCTGTATTCCCTCTGCCGTAAAGGCATCCTTTCTCAGATAAGGACACAATGCTCCAAATGTGGCCACATCAATGCAAAAATATTTGCAATAAAACATCTCTATTCCTCAATACTATATACTCAAATCCTCTCACTGTGAAGGCCAATGTAGTGTTTGCCTTCTTTACTGCCTGTTACACTTGCACACTTACTTTCAGTAACTGTTGCACAAGGACACCAAAGTCTTGCTGAGTATGCAACTCTCCAAATTTAACCCATTCAAATAACCCATCCAAACAATCTGCCTTTCTATTATTGCTACCAATGTGGATAATGTGAAGGCAATACAAAATGCTGTTCAAAGTCTCTGCCATTCCATTGTTTCACATTATTACTTCCCAACCTCACTCCCTAAGGAATCAACACTCACTTTAGTTATTGCTTTTCTTTTTAAAATATTTGTACAAGTCTTTTT
This sequence comes from Sphyrna mokarran, assembly GCA_024679065.1. Lineage (NCBI taxonomy): Eukaryota > Metazoa > Chordata > Chondrichthyes > Carcharhiniformes > Carcharhinidae > Sphyrna > Sphyrna mokarran. Next base: position 67,888,067 of record JAGIQG010000008.1, read on the forward strand.
TTATAATGATTGCTGGTTAGTTTTCTTTCATTTTTTCCCTTCTTTTTAGTCAACTTTGTTAGTTGCTAAAATCTTCCCAATCTTCTGGCCCATCACTAACCTTTTGCAATATTGTCCATCTTTTCTTTCAGTTTGATGCCATTCTTTGCCACCAATGGTTTAGCTCAGTTGGCTGGACAGTGGTTCATGATGCAGAGTAATACCAACAGTATGGGTTCAGTTCTTGTTGAGGTTATTCATGAAGACCTGCCTTCTCAACCTTGCTTGAGGTGTGATGATTCTTAAGTTAAATCACCACTAGTCAGCTTAAAAGGGAGCATCCTATGGTCATCTGAGATAATGATGACTCTAATTTTACATATTTAATCAGAGTTATGGAATACCTCCTTAAATGTCTCTCACTGTACTCTACTGTCTTACCTTGTAATTGATTTTCTCATTTCATTTTAAACAACTCTTTTTATTTTCTTGTAATTGCCTTTATTTAAATTTAAGACACAAGTTTCAGACACACTTTTCTCACCCTTAAACTGAATATGAAACTTTCTGTTATGATCACTATTTCCTGGAGGATCCTTTAATGTGTTGTCATTAATCAGTGCTGTTTCATTGAGGAGCTTCCAGAGCATGGAACCTACGTGCAAATTACTCAGCATCCATAACTTGCTATAAGGACTTCTGCAAGCAAGGTAAGAAGGTAGTGGATTTTGATACTAATAACTGGGAGACAACTGAATGTTGACTGTTCTATAGGACATTGAAAGAGGCAAGGAGAAATGGAAGACTTAACCAAGTGAAAAGAAGAATCAGAGAAAACAGAGTGTTTTGTACCTTCTCACCTTAACACCTTCTTCCACAGAAATGGTACAGCTGTTGTCATGCCAGTTCAGTGCTCCTGAGTTATATCAGGTTATGCTTAATAAAGAGCTGAACGTGACAGCACAAATAATCATCCCATGAGGTAGAAAGTGGCGAAAGCAGGACTTAGCAGCTGACAGTACAGCTGCTAATGATAGGGATACACGAGAGATCAGAGTCAAAGAATACAAAAGTCTGAGAGAGTTGTCGGAGATGTAGTGGAGCAAGACCATAAAAGAATAACAACAGAAAATGCTAAAAATACTCAGCAGCTCGTGAGCTGAAATGTTAACTGTGCTTCTTTCCACAGATGTGACAAGTCTGCTGTATATTTCCCGCATTTTCAAATAATGTTTCAGAATTCCAGCCTTTGCAGTATTTTTCTTTATGTGAGTAAAGGGACTTAGTTACAAATGAATGACCATTTGAGATGCCATCAGGAAACTGGGTGGCCATGTAGGGCAGTAAGGACAGGAGTGATGGTGGGGCATCTGAACTGGTAGATTAACATTGACATTGGAATACTTTGATCCGAGGATATAAAGGCATGGATGAACATAAGAACATAAGAATATAAGAAAAAGAAGCAGGAGTAGGCTATATAGCCCCTCGAGCCTGCCAATCATGGTTGATCTGTAGTGGTTCAGTACCACTTTCCCGCTTTCTCCCCTTAACCCTTAATTCTCTTGTCAATCAAAAACCTATCCACTCTTGACTTGAACATATTCAGTGAGGAAGCTTCCACCACCTCATCAGGCAGAGAATTCCAAAGATTCACCACACTTTGCATGAAGAAACCCTCCGCAACTCCAATCTGAACCCCCCTCCCCTGCTAATTTTGAGGCTGTGTCCTCTAGTCCTGCTATCTTTGCTAAGCGGGAAGAGTGTCTCAACCTCTACCCTATCTATCCCCTTCATTATCTTATATATCTCTATAAGGTCCCCTCTCAGTCTTCTAAACTCCAAAGAGTACAAACCTAGCCTATTCAGTCTCTCCTCATAATCCAATGCCCTCATCTCCGGTGTATGCCTAGTAAACCTTCTCTGCACCCCCTCCAAGGCCAATATATCCTTCCTCGAATGAGGTGACCAAAACTGCACACAGTACTCTAGCTGCAGCCTCACCAGCACCCTATACAGCTGCAACAGTACCTCCCTACTTTTATATTCTATCCCCCTAGCTATAAAGGCCAACATTGCATTCCCCTTCTTAATCACCTGCTGCATCTGCATACTATGTTTTTGCGAATCATGCACAAGGACCCCCACATCCCTCTGCATTGTCGCATGCTGCAGCTTTTCTCCATTTAAATAGCAATCCTTCCTACCATTATTCTTCCCAAAGTGGATAACCTCACACTTGCTAACATTATACTCCACGTGCCAGGTCCTCGCCCACTCACTCAACCTATCCAGATCCCTCTGCAGGCTTTCCACACCTTCCACGCAATTTGCTTTTCCATTCATCTTCGTGTCATCAGCAAATCTCGTCACCCTGCACTCAGCCCCTTCCTCCAGGTCATCTATGTAAATGATAAATAGTTGAGGCCCCAGGAACAAACCTTGGGGCACTCCACTAGTCACCAGCTGCCAATCAGAAAAACATCCATTAATACCTAGCCTCTGCTTCCTATTAGACAACTAATCCTTTATCCTGTCTAATACCCTATCCCCAATTCCCTGCAGCTTAACCTTCTGCAGTAATCTTTTGTGAGGCACCTTATCAAATGCTTTTTGGAAATCCAAAAACACCACATCCACTAGTTCCCCTCTATCTACCGCATTAGTCACTTCCTCACAGAACTCCAATAAATTTGTCAAGCACAACTTTCCCTCAACGAATCCGTGCTGCGTCTGCCTGATCAAACCGTTCATATCCAGGTGCCTTGTTATTTCTGCTTTGACTACAAGTTCAAGCATTTTTCCTACTACAGATGTTAAATTAACTGGCCTATAATTCCCTGCCTTCTGTCTGCTACCTTTTTTTAACAGTGGTGTCACATTAGACGTTTTCCAATCTTCCAGCGCTTTCCCGGAGTCCAATGAATTTTGAAAGATAATTACCAGGGCATCCGCTAACACCTCTGCCATTTCTTTGAGGACCCTGGTCTCAGAGACTTATCTGCCCTCAGCCCCGTTAGCCTATCAAGCACCAGTTCCCTAGTGACTGTAATCTCATCAAGGACCTCATCTCCTACCACCCTTCTATCCTTAATTTTGGGCAAGCTATTTACGTCCTCCTCTGTAAAGACTGACACAAAAAACTTCTTCAAGGTCTCCGCCATATCCCTGTCATCCACCATTAAACCACCCCTCGCATCCTCCAAGGGTCCTACATTAACTCTGGCCGTCCTCCTATTCTTTATATACTTATAAAAACTCTTACTGTCCTCTTTAATGTTTCGAGCTAGTTTAGCCTCATACTCCATCTTTCCTTTTTTAATGAAGGTTTATACATAACCCAATAGAAGGTGCTAAAGTATTTCCTGTTCTGTTTAAAGTTCTAGTGAATTGGAACATTTGGAAGTACAATCCAAATACAATTTAAGATTCAGATCGCTGAGTTTCAAGCCTTGCCAGTCATAGAAACAAAATGAGAAGTGAAGGCTGAAGAGGATAATTGAACATCAGGCAAGAAACCAGCAGTCTTCCTTCACAGCACAATTCAAATGAAACCAGTCATACTAACCGCACTGCAGACATCTTCACTGGTTCGTGCATCTTTAATTAGTTTCAACATTAATATTCTACTGGTCTGACACTCTGCCAGTGAAGTGCACAGAGATACAGCTAAATCTGATAGAAATAATAGCAAATGAACATCTTTAATTAACATAAAAATAACTCCAAAAAGATTGGAAAGTTGGAACAAAGCATCCTACAGTCTTTGAAAAGGAATGAGGTTAACAGGCAATTTAAATGTGATTTCCCCCTTGAATATGAATATCAAGATGAAGCCTATTCACAAAATTTACATCTGCTTTTGTTTGTCATGTTACTCAAATGCAGAAACCGTAGCAGACAAGGCAGCCTTTTTAAAACATGGAATCTGTAATATCCTAAAATCTCCCAGACTGCTTCTTTTATAGTTTATCTGTATAGAAACTTGGCTCCTGGTAAGAAGACAAGTCATCCTTTGATGAAATTCTAAACAGGCGATCTTACTAAAGCAATTCTAAGTGTAAAACAAGTGTGAAAACCGGCTTGTTAAAAATCCAATATTACCACACTCTGAGGAAAAAATGAAGAAAGACCTGTTTCCCATCAGCAGAAGGAGGGAATGCAGCCTAAGCTTGCCAAAAAGCCGGCAGACTGCAGCAGAGGGCTCCATTGCACATGTGCAGATATCTTTGTTTTATGCAACAGAGCAAAACAGAGAAATCTGTCACAGCCTACCGCCAGCAATAGCTGGGTGCTACAGCTGATGGTCTTCACAAGGATCGGCCAATCAGAAGACCAGTTGATTCCCGGTTGCAGACTGTGCAGTGCCCCCTGCCTACCTCCACTTTGGCCGTGCCCCCTCAGGCCCCATCCCTTGGTACTTTCTGATGTTACCTTATCGAAACATATAAGATGATTAGAGGTTTAGATAGGGTGGACAGTGATAGCCTTTTTCCTAGGATGGAGAAAGCTAGCACGAGGGGACACAGCTTTAAATTAAGGGGTGATAGTTATAGGACGGATATCAGAGGTAGGTTCTTTACCCAAAGGGTGGTTCGGGAGTGGAATGCCCTGCCTGCAGCAGTTGTAGATGCGCCAAGTTTGTTGGCGTTTAAGAGGTTAGTTGATAAGTATATGGAAGAGAAGGGAATGGTTTAGTTTGGAGGGTCATTGCTTTTTATATTGGTCGGCGCAACATCGAAGGCCAAAGGGCCTGTTCTGTGCTGTAATGTTCTATGTTCTATGTTCTATGATGTCTGATGAGCACTTTCAGTGTGCCAGGCTGACAGTGCCAGGGTGCTTGGTCAGCAGTACCAGGGTGCTAAGCTGGTGGCACTGCCCAAAAAGTACCCTACTCTTTTCCTGACCTCACAGGGGGCCTCAGTAGTCTCTAATCATGCCAGCAAGGCCATCATACAAGTTTCTGTTGATGGGAATCTTATGTGATCCCTTCCCTGCAAGGCCACTAAGTCAACCAAGCCCAGATGATTGCATTCCAGGCTCACTTATAATATTTCAATTCTTAATTCTATAATATTTCAATAATATAATTCAAATATTAACCTCACACCCTCTTTAGGTCAAGATTGATCTCGCCGGGTATCCAGTGCCAGTAAGATCACAAAAAGTGAGAAATTGGACTTGAACGACTAAAACTTCTCTTCAAGAGTAAAACTGCTTCACCAGGCCTGCATATCATATTATTTGAGGGCAAATGAATTACAAACTGTTCCTTTTTTTGTAAGTGGTAAAAGTGCACTATCCTTTGTAACTGTATTTTTTCTCAAGTGCCTGTATGTGTGAATGAGTGACATAGTGTTGGACTTCCAGGGTGAATGTGTGGGTAAATATTCCTCTTTATTTAAGCTCTTGAATGCTTCCTGCTGGTTATTTCAATCGATTCCCACATTCCAGGGCTGCAAACGCACACATCTTACTTGGCAAAAAAATTCAGACAATATGGGAAGGGAATTGGAGTTTCAGTTCCCTATCCATAACAATGAGATGATGAAACATGAAAATATAAACCCAACTCCTTCAAAGTGACCTGAAAAGCTAGCCCTAGAAGATCCCACAAAACGTTATGGAGAATCACACCATGAAAGGGGTTTTAAACTACACTGGGAGGCAGGAATGGAGAAGTTAAAACAGGTTTATCACTATCCACCTACTTGGTTCAAATCTTTTGATACTCTAATTGTGCTAAGGAGTGTTTGTGGTTCAGGTGGATCCTCATTAATACATGGAATATTTGAAACATTTAAGCTCTGTCAGGGAGGTCCTGACAGAATGGATGTTGAAAGGGTGTTTCCCTTTGTGAGACAGGTTAGAACAAGGGTCACAGTTTAAAATAAGGGGTCAGCTGAAATGAAAAGATATTTTTTTCTCTCAGAAGGTTGTGTATCTATTCCAGAGAGCAGTGAGGCAGAGTCAATAAAAGGCAGAATTAAAGATTCTTGATTAACAAGCCAGTGAAAGGATATCTGGGGTAGGTGGAATGTGGAGTTGAGTCCAGAATCAGATCAGCAATGATCTTACTGATGAGCCAAATCATCTACTCCTGCTCCAAATTCATGTGTTAGTGTTAGGTACCCATGACATTATAATGGCCTTTTGGGTGGAGAAATTATATGATGGCCACTGTCAAACCTTGGTGGCAAAGGATTCTCTAAAACTAGGATGGCACAGTTGTTAGCACTACTGCCTCACAGTGCAAGGGACCCGAGTTCAATCCCAGCCTTAGGTCGCTGTCTGTGGAGTTTGCACATTCTCCCTGTGTCTGCGTTGGGTTTTCTCCAGGTACTTGATTTTTTTTCTATAATCCAAAGATGTACAGGTTAGGTGAATTGGCCATGCTAAATTGAGCCTTAGTGTCCCAAGATACATAGTTTGGGGGGGTTGTGCTTAGCAGGGTAAATGCTTGGGGTTATGGGGATAGGGCTTGTGTAGGATTAAAAAAAGATGAATTTGTGCAGACTCAATTAGCCAAATGGCCTCCTTCTGCACTGTAGGGATTCTATGATTCTATTAATGTTGCTCTTTGTTCTTTGTTCTTTATTAACTAGTCAAATGTTTTCCCCTGGTATCAGGAGTGCTGGCATGATAACCCCTTTTCTGGAGCCCCTGAGGAAAGGGTGGTTTGCTGTTGCCCCAAGTTTACAATCCTTGAACCACTGCTGACCCCTAGACCCTGCGATTGTGAATGGACTGCAGTCAGCCAGCTGCCTGTTGTGGAGCGGCCAGTGTGTAGTGGAATGTGAAAGAGGTCTATGGATTGAAATAGCCCAGTCCTCAAACTAGTGATAACAGAAAGTTAGTACGGATGCTGGAATCTGAAACAAAAACAGAAAATGCTGGAAAATCTTAGCAACTGATAACATCTGTGGAGAGAGATTAGAGTTAATGTTTCAAGTCTGCATGACCTTCATTGAAAATATTTGTTCTGTCCCCTCAAACTGATGATTTAGACAAACTGGGATTAAATCTCCCTTCATTTCCAATTACAATCTGCCTTGTGTCTAGTGGTGACTACAACTTTTGAGACCTTTGTGAATGATCTTTGTGACTTGTATGGTGCCCTCAGTAAATATATAGTTCAATGTATTCATAGTCACTGCCCCAATTATAACATTCACATTAGAAGGTAAAGTTGCAACTGTCAGATAAGCTATGGCCCTGTGTGGGAGATTTATTGTATAGCCTGTTTGATTCATGAAAGATTTATGTCTGAGGTTTACTACAGAAATTTCATTTGAACTGTTTTGTTCCTCAAGCCATCTATCAATCGTGGTACCTTATGCTGCAATTAACCACTCCTGGCTCAGAGAAGTATTGGCTGGAGGGAAGTGTCTCCTATACCGCCCCATCAAACATTCCTGGATCCTAAATCATATCATCTTCCTTTATAAGCTGATTGAAAGGGTTACTGTGGAGTTGTTATTCATGTAACTGCACATCATGCAAATATATTTCATGGCATTACCCTCTCCTGTCAATTTTGACTCCCTTTTGTTTCCTGCAGAATCTCCTTCACTTACTGCTGTGTCCATTCTATCTCGATAGGTAATGCAAGCAAATCAAAGCTATTGAATATCAGTATTAAAGTCTGACAATCCACAAATAATCAACATTTGTTTCCTTCTTCCCACTCCTTCAGATGATTTATTGATTTCCCATCCGGTTCCTAATGACTTCACAAAGTGCCATGACTGAGTAAAATGCATCCAAAGATACTGAGGGAAATTGCAGAGACACTGCCCATTACTTCCCAGTCCTCCATAGACTCAGGACATCAGAGAGCTGCAAACATAATCCTTGTTGAAAAAAGTGAGGAAGCAAAGTCTGGCAAATATGAGAAAATCTAAAATTGTCTACTTTGGCAGGAAGAATTAAAAAAAGTTTAATGGTAAAATATTACAGAGCTCTGAGATGCAAAGGGGTGTGAGCATCGGAGTACATGAGTAATATAAGATTTATATACAGAGAATTAAGAAAGCTAATAGAATGTTTTTGTTTCTTGCAAGAGGATTTGAGTACAAAATGTAGTAACTAAAGATGATTCAATGTGGCATCAACAACAAGATGTTTATTCAACCTATATACCAAATACAAGAATAAGGGTCTGACAGAACACATGCTCAAGTCTTTACACCAGCTATAGTTGTAGTTTCTCCCCTTCCCAGGACACATGCCTACGGTCCTGACCCAGCTTCCTGAGCTGACCTCTGCATAGAGTCCAGCCTGATCACATGGCCCTCAAAGGATCACCCTTTAAAGGGGCCAAGTTACTACAAAAAAGTAGGGAGGCGAAACTTCATTTGTACAGGACACAAGTAAGACCACATTTGGAGCACTTTGTACAGCATTGATTATTGTATTTAAGGAAAGATGTAAACATATTGGGAATAGCTCAGGGTCGGTTTATTCGACTAATTAACAGAAATCGGTAGGATATCTTATGAGGAAAGATTGGACAGGCTAGGTTTGTATCCAGTGGAGTTTAAAAAAGTAAGAGGCAATTTGATTGAAACATATAAGATCCTGGGGTATTGACAGGATGTTTCCTCTTTTGGGAGAATTAGAATTAGTGGCCAAGGTTTAAAAATTATTGGTCGCCCACTTAAAACAGATGAAGCAAAATGTTTTCACTCAAAGGATCATCTTCCTGGATGGATGCAGTCTTGGAATATTTTTGAAGGAGAGGTGGGTAGATTCTTGGTAAGCAAGAGGGTGATAAGTCATTGGAGGTAGACAGAATACAAATTTAAGGTTGCAATCAGATCCACCATGATTTTATTAAATGATAGGTCAAACTCGAGAGGCAGAATAGCCTACTCCTGCTTCTTGTTTGTATGCTTGTAATATGACTGCATAAGCTGTCTGGTAACCTGGCTCCTCTCTGGCCACTTAGAAAAAAATAGGTAAAGGTAAAACGAAGATTGATGGTTTGGCATGTTTTACTGAGGTCAGAGCCTCCCTAACATCGGGTTATCCTATTCCCAGAGAGCATAGAGAAGTAATAATATCAGCTTTTCAAACAAGTGCTTCAAGTCAGATCAGATATGCACAGAATGCCAATTCTAAAACTTATACCTTTTAATATGAGCTGAACTTCCTGCGAGCCTAACTGTAACAATGGGAACAGCAATTTAAATGGAGTTTATCCATCAGCACTCACCATCATTAACCACAAGAAGAAGGTCCCAAATCTAATATTTTGATGAGTTTTAGATTTCCATAATATTCAATAGAATTTGTTTATTTATATAAGCATACTTACAAATATAATCTGCACAAAGGGATTGGAAGAAAAAGTCATTAACTGATGCCGTACTGAAAAAAGCTATTTTAGATTATCAAGCACAAGAGACAAACATGACACATAGTGAAATAAAGGGGAATGCTAGAGGTGTTTAGCATCTTGCCCTCATTAATACCCCAACAATAACTGAAGCAGATTAGAATTTCTCTTGAAATGTTTATGCTCATAAAGTGATGCACAAACAATTTCATTGGTATTTGAAAATTAATCCTCTGCTCTCTTCAAAATATTAACGTGGAAATAGATACAGTGTATCAACTGGTGAGTGAACTCAACATCATCTGACAGAATTTTTTGGACATTCATTTAGGTCACTGCAGGATTGTCTATAAAATCAACTTGGCTGGAACAGCCAAGCAGCATGAGCAGAATTTTCAGGATATGAGATAGATATGCTCCAGAGTCTCTCTGTCATGTTTTCTTGAAAGGACAATATCCAAAAGTATTTGAAACAAAAACAGAAAATGCTGGAAGCAGATCTGGCAGCATCTGTTAAGAGAGAATCGAGGCAACATTTTGAGTTGGAATGAATCTTTGTCAGTGCTGAAAATTAGACAAGATTTATATTATACATTGAGAGGGATGGTGTAATTGACCAAGATGTCACAGACAAAAATTTGTCCATGTCTTAAAAATTTCACTTTCTTGTTTCCCACGCCTCTCCCCTGTACTACACTCAAGCTGTCTGCCACATGCTTCAGGTTGTCCTTTGACACTCTGCACATTTGTTCTACCACTTATACATTCCAATCTCTTAATGAGCTGGTATTAGCATCATTCTCAGCCTTTACTCACACATTTACATTCTCTTTGTCTTTTTGCCTGTGACATCTTTGTCAATTACAACCATCACCACCACCATAGCAACCCCCAACCTAACTTCATCTAACCTCCAAACCCCCCCCCCCCCCCCCCCCCCCGCCCCAACCCCACCACCACCACCACCCGGCTCAGCCTTAAAGTACAAATAGTGTCCTATTTTCTTTGCCTTCAGTTCTGATGAAAGGTTAACAGACTCAAAATGTTGGATCTGCTCTCTCTCAGTAAGAAGTCTCACAGCACCAGGTTTACATCCAACCAGTTTATTTGACAGCATGAGCTTTCAGATTATCAAATGAACTGGTTAGACTTAAACCTGGTCTTGTGAGACTTCTTACTGTGTTTACCCCAGTCCAATGCCGGCATCTCCACATAATATCTGCTCTCTCTCCACAGATACTGTCAGACCTAGTGAGATATGCCAGCATTTTGTGTTTTTGTTTCAGATTCCAGCATGCACAGTATTTCGCTTTTATTCAGAAGTATTTTCTTGCAAGTGTTACAGACAGGGAAGGGTTGCAAACTGAACTTCTTTATTGTTCTCCCTTTCTGTCTGTAAGCATTAGTATTATAATTCTTCTTGAAATAGGCTGTGATGTGTTTCCCCAAACCCTCTATTTGCAAAGTCAATCTTAAAGTGAACAATCTTCAGGGTTTAATCAGAAGTGTTATTCAATATCAGGTGATACTACATATACTAACACATAAAAAGGGGATAATAAAGAAATGCTTTACAACTAGGAATTGCTTAATACATAAAAAAACAAAGATAAGGATATTAATTCACATGAATGCCAGAGACCAGAGACCACAAAGGCCGAAAGCTTGTGAATTTACTATCAAATAAATCAGTTGGATTTAAAATTGGTGTTGTCAAATTTTACTGAGTTTACCTCAGTCCAACGCCGGCATCTCTACATCAGAGACCAGAATGTCAGAGTTTAGTGAATGTTCCTTCATGTTGGAGTTAAAGTTCAGGTAGGTTCAGCTAGGTGAAAGCAGGAGTTGCTAAATTCCTTCAAATTAGTGATGTCGCAGCAAGACTCGTTCCTGTCTACAGGCAATGGCAAAACTATTTCAGAAAGCCAGGCTTCAAGGATATTTAGATTTATGGCAGTTTTTACTGTCAGTCTGGAGTCCTGCTTTGGTGTTAACAGACAGGATGTTAATAGCAGGTTGTAATAGAAGAGTCTGATATACATCGATTTAATGTGGAACTAATTCAGTGCTGCCTACAGTGCTGTTTGTCAAGGGTGTGCTAAGACCTATCTTGGAGGTAGATCAATGCCTGTGCCCTTTACGTATTTTGCATGCAGCTACACACAGTTAATAAAATCTTGCTGTCAACATCAGAGGACTATGAAGACTTGTTTAACAAACAACTAACACCATCTCAACACAAATTTCCCTGGGAGTCCAGGAATATAACATTTAAAATTTTTCAAAGCGAAAAGGAGATAAGCTCATGTGATATTGCCCACTGGTGAAACAATTTCAGGTTAGCACACAAGTTTCTATGTCTCTAGTAAAAATCCATTGTTCTCCTTAACAGCAGTAAGAAATCTTACAACACCAGGTTAAAGCTCAACAGGTAAATTTGGTAGCATGAGCTTTCGGAGTGTCACTCCTTCATTAGGTGAGTGGAGCACTCATCAAATGAAGGATCAGCACTCTGAAAGCTCATGCTACCAAATAAACTTGTTGAACTTTAACCTGGTGCTGTGAGACTTCTTACTGTGCCTACCCCAATCCAACATCAGTATCTCCACGTCATTACTTTAGGAGATTGATGGTAGCTATTAGTGCCTCTGCAGATATAATGTGTTTTGATAGCTCTTTGTTGTAAATCCAAGTTGGGAAGCCAGACCATCTCCATTTCCTAGTTTCAATGATTTTAATGAGTCCATACATTGATAAGTGTGAAATTCCACAAAGTTGAGGATTTAGCTTTGTCTTGTAATTACTGTAGGGAGATTCCAAAATTGTAGCCAATTTGCAGATCGTGTAACCTGTTGCAGCTATGTTTTTGGTCCAGCAAAGTCATTCTTTAAATAAGCAGAAAATAAGATTTGATTTACAAAGCTTACGATCTCTTTCATGTCTCATGAGTATGATATAAGAATTTTTCTTGATTTGACATCAAATTTACAAAGAATGTTCTGACATTGTAAAAAATGCCGTGGTGCAATAGAAAACAGACCAGAAGAATGATTCTGGCCAAAATTCCTTCAGCAACCAAGACCTTTGACTCATATTAACTGGCTGTTCATTATACTGATATTTGTTGGACATTGCATGCGGTAACTGGATGAAATGTTTCTCTGTAACAAAAACAGAAAAAACTGCAAAAAAGAATTGCAGTCATTAAATAGAAAATTCATGTGTCAAGTAAAACATCAAAGCCTATGAAGAGTAGAAGTAGGACTTCAAAAAATGACTGCCTCATTATTGAGAATCTGATTTTTCTGCACACAAAGCACATTTCTGAAATGTTCGTTATATGTAAAAGGTTTTGATGTTTATAGGTCTTCATCTTTCATAAATTGCACTCTGAATTTCCTTTGTTCCTTTGTCTTTATATTTGTTCCAAACACCTGGCAGACCCACAGCAGATCTATAGCTCCCTACGTGGTTGAGGCTCTATTCCAATCCTTGTGCTCACTACCTCGATTATTGTCACAACTTCCTTCTAGCCTCTCATTCCTCAAAAATAAAAGAACAGAATAAGGAGGAAGAAAATGGGTCCAACTGCATCCTATATTAACTCCTTGATTCATTGGACATGTACTAGAAATTGGTTGAAACCTTCAAGGATACACTGAGTGGCAACACAGCAAGATCCAGGGGTGGATCTGTAAGAAACAGTGATAGCTGATCAGATACCACGGCCCTTCTTGACATTTATTGTTCTACATGCCTATTGTGATATTACACCAGGCTAGAATAGGGCAGCACGGTGGCACAGTGGTAAGCACTACTTCGTAACAACCCAGGTTCAATTCTGGCCTTGGGTGACTCTCTGTTTGGAGTTGTAGGTTTTCCCCGGTCTTTATGTACACTTCCTTCAGGTATTTGATTTCATCACACAGTCCAAAGATATGCAAGTTAGATAGATTGGCCATGTTAAATTGCCCCTTAGTGTCCCAAGATGTGTAACTTAGGGGGATTATCTGACAATTGCGTGAGCTACAGGATTAGGGCCTGGGCAGGGCGATCTGTCAGAAAATTGGTGCACTCCATAAGCCAAATGACCTTCTTCTGCACTGTGTGTATTCTATTCTATAATTCTAGAGTAAATGGTGTTCCATCAGGATTATTTGAAAAGGCCTTTCTGACATGGAGCTTCTGCAGGGCACAGACATAGCTCCAGCCTGTTCTGTTTGCATAGTCCTTAATGTCACTGTTACATCTCAGTACCGTGTAAACTGGGTACTTGCGATAACATGTCTGATATCACTATCTAGGGTGTGAGCTGAGAAACTCTCTGTAGTGTTTCCAGGGGGCAGGAATCAGTCCAATTTTAGACTGTAATATGGAGGGAAATTCAAACTGTGGTGAGAGAAATGCTGGCTACCTTCACTATCTTCACTAATAAATTACATTGCGATTCCTACATTGAATATTTTATTACCCTGCACCATGTGATTTGTGGAGTGGACCATTCGTTCTAGCTTGTGCATTGCTCAGTGATGTTCTGTGACATTGCGGTTTTCAACTTGCTCATGTGGGGAGTAACTGGGAATCGAATCTGCCCATCTACATTGGAAAAGTCAACAACCACAGGCAAACAGGGACACTGACAGTTAATCATTAATAACAACAAAATAGTAGTCAGTTAGCTTCAGCTGTGAGAAAGCAAATTGTGATGCTGTTTTTAAATGATCATAGTATGGACATGTAAAGAGTATAAATTAGACAATATACACCAAATAACTCTGATTATGCTAAAGTTACACTGACAATCAATTCAAGATTATCAGTTGGGCTCACAACTGCTAGAACACAACTGCACAACTGCACGCTAGAAGTTATGTGTATTCACTGACCTTTGCAGACAGAGCAACCATGTCTACATATTGTGCCTTTTTCAACTAAATAAAAGCTTGGGGGATTGCCATTCCCAGGTTCATTCCCCATGGAAATGTTTTGACCAGTCAGTGTTGGCTTGTCCAATTTGAATTTTTAACAAGTTTGGCAGTTAACTGTTCCCTGGCACATTCTCCATGGAAATCTCTTTCAATCAGAGCCCACTTATCAACCAATCACATTCTCTTTTCATACAGAACAAATTGCTGTTCACTTTGTGAATTGATATTATTGTGAATCTGTTCTGATGAGTACAGCAAAAAGATTCAACAGCATGTCTCTTTTTTTCAGAAATGCTAAAGAGTAAAGAGGTAGTCAGAGGAATGGACTGAAATTTTCTGAACGTAAAAGATGTACCTGAGATAATAAATAGACATTTTGTGACTGTCTTTACAAAAGATGTGGCTTTGCCAATATCACAATAAGCAGAGGTAATAGCAATATTGAATAGGATAAAAATAAAGTGGAAGTATTGAAATAGCTGGGAGTACTCAAGGTAGAAAAGTCATCAGATCCAGATGGGCTGTATGTTTCTAAGGAACTCTGGAGGCTCTAGTTACAATCTTCCAGACTCCATGGGCTTTGGAGTAGTGCCAGAGGGCTGGAGGTTTGCTAATGTTCAAAGAGGACAGTGGAATACACCCAATGACTACAGGCCAGCCAGCGTAATGCCACTGAGGGGGGGAATTCCAGAGACAATGACTCAAAACAAAACCAATTCTCACTTAGCAGAATATGGGTTTATAAATGACATCCAGCGTAGGTTTTTTCTAAAAAAAATCTTTCATAGAATGTGGGTATCATTGGCTAGGCCAATATTTAATGCCCATCCTTAATTGCCTTTGAAAAGGTGATGTGAGCTGCCCTCTTGAATCACTGCAGTCCTTGAAGTGTAGGTACCTCCATGGTGCTGTTAGGGAGGGACTTTTACTTAGTGACAGTGAAAGACTGATGACATATTTCCATATCAGGTCAGAAACGAAACCGCATAATGTGCAATGCTTAGGCCTACCATGCTAACTGGGACATCCATCATTCAAACAATATCATGGGTGACATGGAAGCACAGTGATTAGTACTGCTGCCTCATAGTGCCGGTGACCCATGTTCAAATCCTGGTCTGGGTCACTTTCTGTGTGTAGTTTGCACATTCTCCCCATGTCTGCACGGATTTCCGCTGGATGGTCCAGTTTTCTCCCAGAGTCCAAAGATGTGTCAGATAGGTGGATTGGCCATGCTAAATTGCCCCTTAGTGTCCCAAGATATGTAGGTCGGGCAGATTAGTGGGGACAGCTATATGTTGCCTGTTGATTTTCATGTGCACAAGTCCGCAATCTCGGAAACATTGTAGAGTGGAGTTTAAATCAGGGAGGGAGGTACTATTAGGGGAAGTGCTTCTATCTGCCCTCGCCAAACTGCCTACCAATCTGGCACCAAGCAGCTGCACATTAATATAAAGGAAGTTTGATTTAATGATCCATGGAACAGAGGACTGCAGTTTTATAAAGCTGATCACAGCACCTGGCATTTTGCTTAGCAACGGCATCTTGTATATTTCCTTGTGAGAACATGTATTGATCTTTCTCCTATCTTTTTCTGTCAATATAGTGAGATTCCAAAGGTCAATTTAAACCTGCTGTAATTGATGGCAGGAAACAGAGGGTAATGTTTAATGGATGTTTTTATCAGGTTGGAGGGAAATTTGTATTGGAAGTTCTGCACAGGTCGGTATTGAGACCTTTGCTTTTCTGGATAGTGATTGATGATCTAAATCTTGATGAGCAGGGAACAATTTCAAAGTTTGTGGATGATACAAAACTCAGAAGCATTGTAAACTGTGCAAATACTGTAAACTTCAAAAGAACCTCCAGCAGTTGGTGGAGTGGGCAGATAGGTGGCAGATGCAGTTCTATGCAGAGTAATGAGAGATAGGAACATTTTGGTAGGAAAAGCATGAATAGAGTATAATGTAAACAATACTACGCTAAAGACAGTGCAGGAGCAGAGGAACCTAGGTGCATGAGTGCACAAGTCATTAAAAGTTGAGACAGCAGTTAATAAAGTATACAGCATGCTGGGCTTTATTAAAGGGGCCATAGATACAAGAGCAAGGAGTTATATTGAACATCTATCAATCACTAGTTAGACCTCAGCTTGACAGATATATGAACAGGATGGGAATAGAGGAAGTTTTAGTTCAGATGGGCAGCATGGTTGGTGCAGGCTTGGAGGGCTGAAGGGCCTGTTACTGTGCTGTAATTTTCTTTGTTCTTTGTTCTGGGAGCTACATTTTAAGAATATTGTGAACACATTGGAAATACTTCAGGGAAGAGAAACCTCAGCTATGAAGATAGATTGGAGAAATTGGGACACTTACTCTTGGAAAAAAGAAAGCTGAGAGGAGATTTGATAGAAGTATTGAAAATCGTGGGGTGTCTAGACAGAGTGTTTGCAGGGGAACTGTTCCCATTTACGAAAGGATTGAAATGAAAGGGCCCAGATTTAAAGTAATTGGTAAAAGAAGAAAATGTGATGTGAGAAAAAACAAAATTTACGCAAGTGCTTTGGGTTTGGAATGTGCTGGAGGCGGGTTTAATCAAGGCATTCAAGAGGACATTTCACTGTTATTTGAAAAGGAACAAAATGCAAGGGTATGGTGAGAAGGCAGGACAATGGGATTAGGTCAAAGGTTCATTCAGACAGCTAGTGCAGACATGGGTCAAATTGCCACCTTCAGTACCAATTCTTTGACTTTAATATGGATGTGGTGGAGCTAATGCTCAGTAAAGCCTAACACTCTTTCTACTGTCACTGTTGGCTACCACAGAGAGGCCCCCAAACCTTTTTTTTTCAGGTTGTAGGCCCCTTGAACTATGCATATAATGTACATTTCAAACCAGAAGGGGAATGCTGGACTAGCCCACTGGCAATCAAGCTGAAGAGAACCAGAAAGGCAGGCTTTAAGTTATTTTATTTAATTTATTTTTAATTTATGCTTTCACAAGATGTGGATGGCCCTGGCAAGGCCAGCATTTGTTGCAAATTGCTAATTGCCCTTGAACTGAGTAGCTTGTTAGGCCATTTCAGCGGGCAGTTAAGAGTCAACCATATTGCTGTGAGTTTGGAGTCACATGAAGGTCAGACACGGTAAGGAAGGCTGATTTCCTTGCTGGGCTAAAATTTGATAGATGGAGGTTAGCATGCTTAAGTGTGTGGTTATCTATTTTGGTTGGAAAATTGAAAAGACAGCTTATTATCTAAATGGAGAGAGAGTCTTCTGGGTGCTTCAATGCAGAAGGATTTGGGTATCCTTATGCATGAGTCACAGAAAACTGATTAATAAGGCAGCAATAAGGAAGGTAAAAGGGATTTTGGCATTTATTACTAAAGGAATAGAATATAAAAGTAAGGAACAGATGTTGCAACTATACAAGGAATTCCTGAGTTTTGTTCTCCTTATTTGAAGAAGGATGTAATAGCATTAGAGGCATTTCAGAGGAATTTAACTAGATTGATTCCAGAGAAAAGGTGTTTTCTTAAGCAAAATTGAGCAGTTTAGGCCAATAATCTCCAGAGTTTAGAAAAATGAGGAGAGATTTATAAGATGCAAAAGAGGATTAACAGTGTAGGTTTAGAGAGAATGTTTCCTCTCACGAGGCAATCTAGATTGAGAGGTAATAGTTTTAGGAAAAAGGGTTGCAGATTTAAAACCGAAATGAGGAAAACTACTTCTCTCAAAGAGTCGTGGAAGTGTAGAATTCATTATCCAAGAATGTGATGGATGCTAGGGCATTGAGTAAATTTAAGGAGGGGAATAGAGAGACTTTTCGATAGTAAAAGGTGACACGTCTCCATGAAATTTTGAAGGCCCAAGAATAAGCAAATTCAAAGGATTCATTGATAACAGCTCTAACATACCCTTTCTATTAACTCCAACTCTTCCCCTGACCCCAGGACATTTCAGGACTGGAAAATCTTTCAAAAGCCTTAATATCAATGTCCTGTGAGGACTTTTCAGGAAAATCTAGCATTTAACTTTGATTCGTAAAATATCTGGAACTGAAAACCAGTGTTGTTTGTAACATGTCTCCAGAGGATAGGGATATGATAAAAGGATGTGTGTCATGCAGTCCAGGAAAAGGTTTTCATGGCCGTGGCTATCAACTGAATTCATTGTGCATCTCCTGTGAAAAGTACTCATGGGGAAACCTTACCAAATACTCTCAAAATCAGAAACACCTCAGAAAAGATCAACTATCCTAACTGTGTCTTGCGGTTCGCCATCAATCAAATGAATGGATTGGAAATTCAGGTGAAGTTTCTCCACAGAACAATCATCCCACTGATCCTCAGGAGAGACTGGTTCTCTTTAAAAATATGGAAAAATGGGTAAAGATCATCAGCAGATTGTCAGTCTGCAGAGGAAGTCAGATTAAGAAAGAGAATTAATTTTCTTCCTAGTATTGAAGAGGCTAATTCACAACATCTGTATACAGAATAACTACTGCACGAGTGGACCAGTTAAAGAATAATTCATTCAGTGCCTAGGGCAATACATTCCAGGATAATCAGACAGCATCTTCAGCCTCAGTGGCATGATTGAGTCTGTTTCCTTGACAACCAGATGTGCAATTTCTCAAGCTCCTTTTAGATGCCACAGATTAAGATTTGATTTATTCCAGGCTGTCATGCTCCATTTCTGATCCAGTGAAAATGAGTGAAAAGGCATTGGGAGGCGTGAGTGGAGGCAGCACAATCTTTGACCCACACGGGATAGCCTTTGATTCAGTTCAAGTGAGTGGGATGAAAGACTTTTTCCCTTGGCAGCAGCACAGCACCAGTTTACAGCGAATGTTTGGAGCCAGCCCTGCTCAGTTTCTAATGGTTACAAGTTCACACGCAAACAGACCAATCAGCAATAATCTATCCCAAGGGACCATAGAATGTTACATGTGAAAAACATTTGAGGTTGCAGTCAAAATTGGCAGAAAAAGAAGTTCAGTCTGGAAAAGTATGATTTAATGCATTTGGGGAGGACAAACAAGGCAAAGGAGAAGTATAATAAAATGGCTGGATACTGAGAAATGTAAGGGAACTGAGGGAGCTTGGCACACTTGTCTACAGATCACTGAAAATAGCCGCATAGATGGATAAAGTGATCAAGAAGATTTTTGGAAATTTGTTTTGTTTAGCTGACGCTATATCAGAGAGTTATTAGAACTGCTTGAAAACAATAGTTCAGCCACAGCTACAGTACTGCACGTAGTTTGGTCAATACATACACCAAGATTAGAGAGGATATAAAGGAGATTGACAAGTAGGATGCCAGCAATAGAGAATTCTTGCTAAATGCATGTCTTCACTTGAGCTCAGAGGGTGTCTTGCTCACGTCCTCCTTCTGGAAATGGTGATTGCCAGTGGGGTTACAGCCGGATCAGCTGGGATTGCAAATGTTTACAATATGTGTTAATAGCTTGGAGGAAGCAAATAGACTAGAGCCAAATTTTGCAGACAACAAAAATAGATGGAAAGGCAAGCTGCAGGAATGATACAAACAGTTTATAAAATAAATAGTGATTAAATAAGTGGGCAAACAGTTGGCAAATGGAGAATAATGTGGGAAAATGTGAAGTTGTACATTTTGGAAGGGAGTACAAAAGAGCAGTATTATTTCTAAGGAGAAAAACTGCAGAAAGCAACAACACAAAGGGACTAGGGGGTACTTGTGCATAAAACACAGAAAGCTTGCACACAGGTCCAGAGGAAATCAGAAAGGCTAATGGAATGTTGGCCCTTATTTCAAGAGAACTGGAGTATAAGAGTAGAGACATGTTGCCTCAACTGTACAAGGGGATTGGTGAAGCCATATCTGGAGTGTTGAGAGCAGATATGGTCCCTATATATAAGGAAACATATTTCATTGGAGGCAGTTCAGAGAAGGTTCAATCAGATGATCCCCGGTATGGAGGAATTATCTGATGAGGAAAGGTTAAACAGGTGAAGAATCTACTCATTGAAGTTCAGAAGAATGAGAGTTGAACTCATTGAAATATTTAGGATTCTTATGGGCCTTGACGTGGTAAATGCTGAGAGCATGTTTCCGCTTATGGGGGAGTCCAGGATCAGAGGACATAGCCTCACAATTACGGGCACCAATTTGAGATTGAGATGAGGAAGGATTTCTTCTGTAAGAGGGTTGTGTCTTTGGCTATGGTTTAAAGTTTATTTATTAGTGTAACAAGTAGGCTTACATTAATACTGCAATAAAGTTAGTATGAAAATCCCCTAGTTGCCACACTCGTGCGCCTGTTCGGGAACACTGAGGGAGAATTTATCATGGCCAATACACCTAACCAGCACGTCTTTCTGTGGGAGGAAACCAGAGCACCCAGAGGAAACCCATGTAGACATAGAGAGAACATGCAAAATCCGCACAGACAGCAACCCAAGCCAGGAATTGAACCCGGGTTCTTGGCACCGTGAGGCAACAGCGCTAACCACTGTGCCACCATGCCACCCAATGAGGGCAGAGCTCTTGTGGTATATTTGAGGCTGATATATATTTTTAACAGTAAAGGAATCAATGGTGACAGGGAAAGAGCAAGAAAGTGGACGTGAGGAATATCGGATTAGCCATGATCTTACTGAATGGCGGAGCAGTCTTGAGAAGCCAAATGGCGATCTTGTTCACATTTCTTATGGTCTAAACCTTGCTATACCTGTCCTGGGAGTGTTTGAAAAGATAGTGTAGAAGAAACTTTATTCTGACTATCTAACCATAGCATACCTGACACCATATGCTTGATGGAACAATTACTAATTTGCGCAGTGCCTGTCCTGGCAGTGTTTGATGGGAAAATGCACAAGTAGTTTCACCAGCAATGGCATTCTTAATCCTAATAAGAAACAAATAGTTGCGTGTGCTGAAAAATATTCTGATTTTATCACGTTAGGTTGCAGAATCAATCTCTCGCCACGTCCACAATCACCACGAAGTCAGCGAATCAGATCTACCAGTAACTGAATGGGCTGAATGATGCTAATAAAATGAGAATTTATTCAAGATTGCCTACTAAAGTTAGCAGAACTTATCTTAGTTTGAATACGTAACTTGGAGCTATTTCTTTAATGATCCGAATCTGGCCACATTACAAAGAAACAATTGATTCAACCCAATCTCAGAAATCTGAAGGTAGAGTCTGTAAATAAAAGCAGAGTTGTTGAACAGTGATGTGAATTTAGCCTTCATTAAGTTACTCTCCTTTCATTTAGTGTTGGATTATGATGAACTTTAAACAAGTTCAAATAAGGTTAGAATAACAAGGCTGATAATTGCAATTAAAAAGGACACTGGCCAGAATTTTACCACCCTGTCCGCCATGAGAATCAGACTGAGTAAGGGGCGGACAATGGAAAGGGACATTGAGCTTGGGTGGGAGTTTATGGTTTCAGGACAAGCGAAGCCATAAAACCCCGCTCATTGATTCTTACTACAGCAAAATTTAGATACCAGCTCACCACACAGAATCCTTGCATTAAAATTACACAAACCATTCCTCTGCTGAAACAAACTTGTTAAAAATTCCTGTCTATTATTTTTCAGTAGGTTTAAGAACAAAGAACAAAGAACAACACAGCACGGGAAACAGGCCCTTCGGCCCAACGAGCCCGCGCCACCATCCTAACGTCTTAATACATATAGAGACCAATATAGGGAGAATTTGTTACCCAATCAGCCTAAGAGCACATTTTTGGGATGTGGGAGGAAACCGGAGCACCCGGAGAAAACCCACACAACCACGGGGAGAACGCGCAAACTCCCGCAGACACAGGCCCAAATCCATGTGTCTGCACAGCAACAGCGATAGTCTCTGAGCTGTCATGTTGCCCATCTGATGGTCCAGTTTAAGCATACACTAACGACATGAAGCACTAGGCCACTCCTGAAGTAACATCCAGGAGCAGCCCTCGCACGACCTGCCAAATGCATGCACCTTGTTGGTCAACAAGGTGGACCGAACAGCCTGTGGAAACAATTAAAGTATTTAAACAGTCCTCCTATATCCCTCTATCTGCAGACCGCTCATGTGGCTGTCCAGGAGACCCTTAAACAACCCTAGCATGCCTGCTCCCACCACCTTACTCGGTAGTGCATTCCACACCCCCACTACCCTTTGTGTGAAAAAATGCCCTCTAATATTAGTCTTATACATAGCCCCCTTCACCCTAAGGCCGTGACCCCTCGTTCTATCCGAATCTAATGGTGGAAAAAGCTTACCACCATTTACTCTATCTATACCCCTCATAATCTTATATACCTCTAATAGATCCCCTCTCAGCCGACGTCTTTCAAGGGAAAACAACCCCAGTGCGTTCAACCTTTCCTCGTAAGACAGCCCTTCCATACCAGGCAGCATCCTGGTAAATCTCCTCTGCACTCTCTCCAGGACCCACATCCTTCCGGTAGTACGGCGACCAGAACTGGACGCAGTACTCCAAGTGAGGCCTAACCAACGTTCTATACACTTGCAACATCAAACTCCTACTCTTGTATTCTATACCCCTTCCTATGAAGGCTAACATACCATACGCTTTCTTTATCACTTTTTCCACCTGTACTGACACCTTCAGAGACTTGTGAACCTGCACCCCCAGGTCTCTCTGCGTCTCTATACTCCGGATAGTTTTACCTTTTATCCTATAACTCCCCTCTACATTATTCCGGCCAAAATGCATCACCTCGCATTTATCCGGATTAAATTCCATTTGCCATCTATCTGCCCAATCTACCAGCCTATCTATGTCCTGTTGTATTGGATTGGATTGTATTGTACTGTTTCATGAAATCCAAATCTCAAGAAGCACAGGATTCATTCTTTTTATTTTCTGGTACCTCATTCCTACTTGACGCCTAACACCAAGTGTTATTTCCCATTAGATTCCGAATGTCAATCACGATTCCCCAGTTGCTTTCTAATGCCAATAACTATGATGAGTGAATAAATCGATGACTGAGGCCTGTGTCTGATGTTCCCTCTCATTAGATTATACCGAACCTTCACAATGGGCCTGTCATTGATTTTGCCCTCACCCACTTCACTCTCTGCTATTCACATTCTCCCTATAATTTACCCCCCTACCCCCCACTGATTTACAATTCACTTTATCTCATCACCCTGCTATAACATCTCTCTCATTTACCTATCACCCTATGCACCCTTCCCTCATTTTGCCCATCCAAGACTTAATCTACCCATGAATCATCCATCTCTATTTATTCTTCTGATGGCGAAATCTTGTCAGTCTCTCCCTGATATTGGTAGCCCTGTGTGTGAGGCAGCTGTGCCAGCAGAGAGAGGAGCTAAAATTAAATCTGCGAGAATAGAAAACATAGAAAAGTTATGGCTCAGAGAGAGACCATTCAGCCCATTGAGTCTGCATCAGCCAAAAGAAGATGAAAACCAACAAGATATTCATTTTAATCCCACTTCTCAGTACTTGAGGTGTAAATCCAGTACCTTTCAAATTAATTGAGTGTATCAATTCAGGCAATGAATTCCAGATGCTCACTCTCTGGGTGAAAACATTTTCCTCATGTGCCCTTGAATCCTTTTACCAATCACATTAAATCTATATCCCATAATAATTGACTGCTCAGCTCACAGAAACAAGCGCTTCAACTTTGTACACCTTAATTAGGTCAGGTCTCCACCTCCTCTGTTCCAAAGAAAACAACCTAAGCCTATCCAATTTGTGTTGGAAACTTCAAGCCCTGGCAACATTCTTCTAAATCTCCTCTGCACTCTCTTCACAGCAATTATGTCCTTCTTGTAATGTGGCCACCAGAACTGTACACAAAATCCCAGCTTAGCCAATGTTTTGTACAGTTCTAGCATTACTATACCTCATTCAATAAAGGAAAACCTTCCATCAATCAATTTATTTCTTCAGGGATCTGTGAAAATGTGTTCCAAGTTTCTCACTTCCACAATCTCTCTCAATAGCCCCTAGTTTATTGAGTATCCCTTTGCTTTGTTTGTTCTCCCCAGCCAACCTGCTTCTCAGAATTGAATTCTATTTGCCATTTCTTTGCCCACTCAACCAAACCATTGATATCATTCTGGCAGCTATCCTTTTCACTGTCAACTACAAAGCCAATTTTTGTATCATCTGCAAATTTCTCAATCATGTTTTCCATATTTCAGTCCAAATCATTAATATACACAATAAATTACAAGGATCCCAAGATTGAGCCCTGTGGAACACCACAGGATACTGTTTTCCAATTGCAAAAACATCCATCAATCATTTCTGTTTCTTGAGCCAATTTTGGATCCAACCTGCCACTTTCCTCTCTATCCTGTGAGATTTCACTTTGTTATTAATGTGCCATGTGAGACTTTGTCAAATGCCTTACAATATTCACTGGATTACCCTCAAGCTCCTTAATTACTTTCTCAAAAAAAATGACAACTTAGTAAGACACAAAATCATGTTGACTATCCCTGATCAAACCGTGCCTTTCCAAGTAACAGTTTATTCTGGCTCTCAAAATTGTTTCTCATGATTCACCCGTTATTACAATCAGTCTGACCAGCCTGTAATTGTCCAGCCAATCCCTTGCATAATGGTACGACATTCACAAACCTCCAATCCTTTGAGATCTTGTTTTTATCTCAAGAGATTTGGAAAATAAGCCTTAGAACAACTGTTATTTCTTCCTTTGTTTCATATAATGGCTTATGTTACAATCCATCTGACCTTGGGGATTTACCCATCATACATGACTGTTCCTCTAGTATTTCCTCTCTCATTATGCTAATCCTCCTTAACCAGGATGTCTGCATTATTCCTCTCAGTGAAGACAGAGACAAACTACTCAGAGAAACTTGCCCATATTTTCTGTATAAATGCATAAATTATCTTGTACATCCAGAAGGGCCTTATCCTTTCCTTAGTTGTTCTCTTGCTCTTGATATACTGGAAAAACATCTTTGGGTTCTCCTTGATTTTACCTGCCAATTTTTTTTTCATATTGTTTCCTAATTTCCTTTTTATACTTCGCCTCAGTATTTTCTATACTCTGGATTTTCTACAGTATTAAGTTTTTTGTGACTACCATAAGTTTTCTTCTTCTGCTTTATCTTGTCCTGTATGCTTCTACATAACCATGGTGCTCTACATTTGGCAATACTGCCTTTTTTCTTTGTAGGAACAAGTTTACAACGTGCCCAAAGCATCTCACTTCTGAATTTTTAATGCCTCCCAGTGATTTGTCACTGACTTTCCTTCAAGTAGCTGTACCCAGTCCACTTTCGTTAGCTCACCTCTCAACTTTGTAAAATTTGCTTTTCCGGCTGTAGAACTTTTATATTTGTTCCATAATGATGATAAATCTAACTGCACTGTGGTCATTATCTCCAAAGCGGTCCCACACTGTTACTTCATGCTTCATTTCCCAAACTAAATCTGGAATTGTGCCACTCTCATTGGGCTTGTTATGTGCTACCTAAAAAGATCTACTGAATGCAGTTCAAGGATTTTGTGCCTTTCGCACTGTCTTTATTTCAATTCATATCAGGCTAGTTAAAGTCTCCAATTGCCCTATTGTTTTTGCACTCAGAAATTTGTCTACATATTGCTCTTCTAACTCCCTCGCTCTACCTGGGGTCCACAGTACACTCCTTGCAGTATGGCTGCTCTTTAATTTCTGAGCTCATTTGACGGTTAATTTAGAACTCTCCTCACATCTATCATTGATTCTTTAACCAGCAATGCTACACCCGCACCTTTCTCATCCGCCTTCTTATTCTGCCTGAAAACTCTCTTGGGATGCTGAGCTGCCATTTAGAAGTGAGATGCTTTGGGCACATTGTAAACTTGTTCCTACAAAGAAAAAAGGCAGTATTGCCAAATGTAGAGCACCATAGTTATGTATTGGCTATCTAATAGGAAGCAGAGGGTAGGTATAAATGGGTGCTATTCTGACTGGCAGCAGGGATCGGTGTTGGGGCCTCAACTATTTACCATTTACATAGATGATTTGGAGGAAGGGGCTGAGTGCAGGGTGATGAAATTTGCTGATGACACGAAGATGAGTGGAAAAGTAAATTGCGTGGAGGGTGTGGAAAGCCTGCAGAGGGATCTGGATAGGTTGAGTGAGTGGGCAAAGACCTGGAAGATGGAGTATAATGTTAGCAAGTGTGAGGTTATCCACTTTAGTAGGAATAACAGTAAGGAGGATTGTTATTTAAATGGCAAAAAGCTGCAGCATGCTACGGTGCAGAGGGACCTGGGGGTCCTTGTTCATGAATTGCAAAAACACAGTCTGCAGGTGCAGCAAATGATCAAGAGGGCGAATGTAATGTTGGCCTTTATAGCTAGGGGGATAGAATATAAAAGCAGGGAGGTCTTGCTGCAACTGTACAGGGTACTGGTGAGGCCGCAGTTGGAGTACTGTGTGCAGTTTTGGTTGTTGCATTTGAGAAAAGATATATTGGCCTTGGAGGGAGTGCAGAGAATGTTTACTAGGCTGATATCGGAGATGAGGGCGTTGGATTATGAGGAGAGGCTGAATAGACTAGGTTTGTACTCATTGGAGTCTAGAAGGCTGAGAGGGGATCTTATAGAGACTTATAAGATAATGAAGAGGATGGATAGGGTAGAGTTTGAGCGACTCTTCCCGCTTAGCAAAGATAGCAGGACTAGAGGGTAAAGAGGGTACAGCCTCAAAATAAGGCGGTGGGGGTAAGTGGCAGTTCAGATCAGAGTTGAGGAGGAATTTCTTCACTCAAAGGGTGGTGAATTTTTGGAATTCTCTGCCTGTTGAAGTGGTGGAGGTTTCCTCACTGAATATATTTAATATTCAAAGCTGGATAGGTTTTTGACTGACAAGAGAATTAAGAGTTACGGGGAGAAAGCGGGAAAGTGGTACTGAACCACTACAGATCAGCCATGGTCTTGTTGAATGGCGGGGCAGGCTTGAGGGGCTGAATGGCCTACTCCTGCTCCTATTTCTTATGTTCTTATGTTCTGTTCTTATGTTATCTAAAACCATAAAACCAGAATAATAAGCAGGGCTCCAGGGGGCTCCTACACTTCCTGCTTAGTTTTCTTGAACTGCTAAGCATTCACCCATTCCCTTTCTTTCCCCACTTCCTAAGTTGCAGTGTGACCATCTCTCTGAACATGCTATCCTCATCTCTCAGCCTCATAGATGTGCCACAATAATTCCAACTGACACTCAAGTTCTGAAACCCAGAGCTCAAGTTTCTACAGTGATTGGTACTTCCTACACATGTGGTCATCTAGGGTCACAGGTCACATCTACAATGTCTCACACATTACAGGACGTGCATTCCTCATGTCCAAGCTGTACTGCCATGGCTTCAATTTACTTAGCTTAACTTCATTTTTTTTTGCTGGTGTTTCTTACTTAAATTTATATAAACACTTCTTTTAAAAAGATTGCATTTTTCCAATTCTCAGCTCATTCAAGACCCTCAATCACAGCAATTTCTTACCAACCAATAAGTTTATGTTTCTCCTGGGGAGGTTATTCTTGGGTTATTTTTTAAACTCAGCCCTCTCTTGTAGCTTTTCAAAGCCTGATTTCCTGGAGACTGAGAAGGAGAAAGAAAGTAAAGAGAAAGAAAGAAAGAGAACCTATATACCTACCTACCTATCTATCTCCCTCTCTCCCTCTCTCTCTCCCTTCCTCACTGAACTCCCTTTCTCATTAAATCCACAGTAATGTCCACTCTGAACTAGCTACTCTCCATGCCAGTACTTTTAACCTTATATATTTATACCACAGCAACTCAGATGGGCCTACTCTCTGCAGCTACAGAACCAGACTAGGCAGTTACTTATTTTGCAGTTCTCATCTGCTGCCGGGAAAAAGCCTGATTACTTTAATTAGCCCTGTCCTGCCTGAAAGAGACTGAAAACAGAAAATTTAAATTAAATGACAAATTACAAACATGAGATTTCACAAAGAAGAGATTGTTCATTAGAAACAAATTTTTCATTCCCTTACTTCCCATATCCATAGTAATTCCATTCAGAACCAGCCACGTTTCTCACAGTACCGTCAATGGGAAGAGGTGGATATTGGGGTTAGAGGAGATGGGGGAGGGGTATTACAGCAGATAATGGGAAGCCAGTTCCAAATGTCTGCCTTTCAGGTTTCAGTTCTGGGGCTTCAGGTTGTGTGCAGGTAGCCCCCTCAGGATACACACTCTGTCACTGAGAATATATCTGAGTGATATTGGAATGGAATTTCCAGTTCAACTTTGGGTCGAAACGTTTCCCAGGTCCCCTGGAAGTCACACAGTGAAAGCACAATGAGAACACAGCAGCAATCAAGGGGTCAACATCACCTCAGGGGGATGTGGTGAAAAAACCCTCAATATTCACAGCTCCTCACTGACCCAGTCATGGGAATATATTTCATAGAATCATAGAATGGAATCCTTGCAGTGCAGAAGGAAGCCATTCAGCCGATCAAGTCGACACCGACCACAATCCCACACAAGCCCTGTCACCAAAACCCACATATTTGACCCACTAATTCTCCTAATACTAAGGGGCAATTTTAGCATGGCCAGTGAACCTAACCTCACATCTTTGGACTGTGGGAGATAACTGGAACACCCAAGGAAACACATGCAGACACAGGGAAAATGTGCAAATTCCACACAGTCAACCCAAGGCATGAATTGAACCTAGGTCCCTGGATCTGTGAGGCAGCAGGGCTAACCACTGTGCCACCATGTCACCCCTGTTTGTTCACAATTCTTATCTTAAGAGGTTAATCTTTGGAAGTGTTATCTACACTTTGGATCTCTCTGACCAGTGTGAAACTCACTCACACTGCCTTATGTTAGATCATAACTGAGGTGTAAAGTGACAAGCAGAGGAGGGGATCTGGGCTGCAAGCGAAAGATATATCTCACAGCAGACCATACCTGGCACACCAGGTGAATTCTAATGCCCTCCCTGTAATGAGTTTGCTAGTGGGGATCATTTAATCAGACAGAGGGTGACAGCCCTGCCATCTTTTTGCCTCCAACCTAATTAAGTCCAGGATGGACTGGCTCGTGGATGGCTTTTCCAACACATCACCAAATGAGGCCCTTAACTGAGTAGTTAATGTTCTGTCCCAGCGATTGATTTTCATCCAACAATGGGCAGAAGATCTCACCATGTGGGGAGCACAAAGCTGGCTAGAAAGCCAGTGAGACCCCTTCATTTTCTTTTTTACAGAACGCATGCTGAATTAAAACAAAAACAGAAAATACTGGAAAATCTCAGCAGGTCTGACAACACCTCGGGAGAGAGAAGAGAGCCACCGTTTTGAGTCTGGATGATTCTTTGTCAGAACTGAATTAAACATATTCAGGCATTTAGCTGGGCAGCAATGGGCCTGTCCCAGAATCAAGGGCCTTCGACAAAGGTTTCATCCACCAAGATCTGTCTGGCTCTATTAAAAGGTTGGTTGAGGGTTTTGAGGAGAGTTGCATTGAAAAATACTCAATGTTGAATGGTGGCACTCACCATTGGGAAGATGCTGAGAGCTAACAGCTCTGCCCATTCCTGCAAATCAGCCTATCATCCGCCCACTCACCTGCCATCAGTTACCCATAGCCAGTGACCCAATGATGATACTCGGCCTTGGGCGTGTATCAGACCAGTAACACTGTCTTTCTGGTTGGGCTGTTACCTGGGGTCCTTGAATCCAGGGTAGGCCCACCACTCTCCAAACAAATACCTGGGTGATGCAATTCAGCATGCCTTTCCTGAAAGAGAAAACTTAAATCAGTGAATGACAACTCCTTTTTTTCCAAAAATATACTTTATTCATAAAAATCTCAATTAAAACATTGCAAGTATACATGTCTTCAAATTGCAAATGGTGCAGAATAAAATATTTTTACAGTTCTATACAAATTACAGTTATTTCATTTCAATACTTAAAACTATATACATGCCTCAAAAATTACTGTGGGCCGTTATTGCTCAGATTGGCACACAGTTATGCAGGTCGCGGGTATTCTGCAGGTGGCCAGGTGGCCATTGCTTTTTATTGCCTCTGGATTTATCCAGACTTTGCTGGGGCATATGTGCTGGATCTCTCAGGAGACAGCATTCTTCTCTCTGCTTCTACTAGGAGAGAAAGATCTGGAAGGGAGAGTGATGACGAGTGTTTGATAGGTAAATGGAGAGCATCTGCCGATGGTGACCATGTGGGTGAGGTATGTTTTTGAATAAGGTTAATGGCCAGTGTCCTGTGTGAATGGACAGCTGATCAACATAGGGCAATATGTGCAATTTTATGTTGGATTTGAGTGAAGGTTAGCTGACAGGCTGAGCTGGTACACATCTGGATGGAGGGCCTTCCATCTTTGCCTTTCTTGCTTTTCTCAACCCATTCAGGCATTTCCTTCAGCAGATTCAAGGGCATGGAACCACATTCTTGTCACTAACATTTGTGTTAACTCCAAGCATGCCTCCATGTATCAGCAGTGAGCTTTTTCTTTCCATTACTCAGAGACAGTGGGTGGGATTTTACAGCCTCCTTTATCAATGGAACTTCCCATGGTCCGCCCATTGCCTGCTCCAATTCCCGTGATGGGGGTGGGGGTCCCCTGTAATAGATCTAGAGGTGACAGTGAAAGAGGGTGCAGCGTTAATGTAGCTTGACTCCATCATCATGGTGTTTCGTCTCATCATGGTAACCTCAACTGCTTCAGCTTGAGTGCTCAAAGCATTCCTTTCTGCAACAATCAAATCCACATCTCCTGTCCGAGGTCAGTTGGATGGGAAGTAAGATGATAATGAGGGACTCAGTTACAAAGTCATTGATGGACTGTGCTGAATTTCTCATGTGCCATCGAGCACTCCCAATACCCTGCATGCTCCCAGGGTATCAGTGAATTGAAATGCAGACTGGGAGTTCTATCTTAAACTGGCCTCAGAGCAAACAAGCACTGGCACATGTATAATACTGAATAGGAAACCAGTCAATAACCTACACTTCTCAGAGTGAAAATAGGTCTGAGTTAACTTACCATTAGTCTCTAGAATGGGGGAGGAAATGTCACCACAACCTGACACAAGTCTTTAAAATGGAACTTACAAAATCATAATGGAGGCAAGGAGGTCATGTTGTTCATTATTGTCATTTTTTTTAATGAAACATCATTGAGATATTTTTTGGAACTGTATAGGGCTCTAATGGAATCACCTAGCTTAGTATTGATTCTCACTCTCTGCCTAAATGCAGAAAGAATTTTAAGGAGTTATAGACCACAAGAAGTTGGAGATGAAGATCAAAAAGATTATTCCATCCGCAATAAGGTTACTAGTTTTTGAGTGAAGAAGCTCACTGCTGATACACAAATGTGAAGTAATGCATTTTGCAAGGTCAAATACACGTAAGAAATATACAATAATGGCAGAAGCCTCAAGAGATTGATACGGATATGGTTCCCAGAAAGATAGGGGGTTTTGGTTCAGTTGGGCAGCATGGTTGGTGCAAGCTTGGAGGGCCAAAGGGTCTGTTCCTATGCTGTAATTTTATTTGTTCTTTGTACTTTGTTCTAGTTTCTATAAACATTCCTGAATCAGAAGCAAGAAGATTTCTGGTGCTCTGCGTACACCAGAAAATGGCTTTCAGCAATTTAAATAGTGATCTTCAGCTAAAGAAATGGAGATGACCATCTTGACATCTTGGATACTTCTCCTGTTTTCATTGGTCAGAAGTGTTTGACCAGATAACTGACTTAGTGGAAACTATCAACCTCTAGAAGTAAGGTATATTAACGAGTGCTTGGAGATAGGGATCAGACATTGTCACACAGCCTTTTCCAGATGGAAGAAGATTTCCCAAACACCCGCAGCGGGATTTTCCAGCCACACTCATTCCAAAACTAGAAAACTCCGCCCGAGGTCAACGGATCTTTGCATGACCTATGCCCCACGCACTACAGTTCCTGTGGCAGGCTGGACAGAAAAACTCCCCGTTATCTCTCAGGAATGTTGCCATCGTAGTCTACTGTGCCAACCGTCCATTCATCCTCTGGGATCAGTGAACCTCTCTAAACTGTTACAGGTTGTGTACTTTTCCTGTACAGTTAGCTAATTCATGAAGCCGTTGCTTCTTTATAAACTACCATGAAATTACTGATGAATACTTGAGTGCCCATCTTAGACATCTAACCCAAAATCTTACAGCACTTTAACATCCCTTAGCTTCAGTCACATGACCACCAGAACAGTCTTGCCTCGAGGCTACAATGAGATGTTGAATGAAGCCTTTATTCCTCAAGCTCCCTGTGATTTCCATCTTAATATGAGCAGTCAGATGTCTGAATCAGCTTGTACTCTATAGAACACTCCCACTCAAGTCTTTCCAGCACTTAATACATAACTGACAACCGAGCTTTACTTGTATTGTGCAGCTCAATTCATCTTCCTCTCAGTTGTAAATGTTACCGCCCAAAATGATTTTTCACTTTACTATGTTGAAAGTTCAAGACTGAGAATACTGTGCAATACCTTAACATTACCACTCTTATTAACTGGGGCCAGTGGAAGCCATGTAGCCATGAATGAGTGTCGAGTAAATTGTTTATTGTTTGTGTTAAAAGAAGCCGAAGGACTTTGGGCCAGAGCAGATGTCAAAATAACAAAACATTAATGATGCTCACTGATATTTGTAGGTTAAGAAATTCCATAATTCAGCAAACATCTGGCTAAATGTTCGAAAGAATGTCTTGGAGTTGATCCACTCCATGTTTGCCATTCATCTCCCATTATTTTTAGGAACAGGAGGAAATTGTGAATATTTATCATGTGTTGGCAATGCGCATATAGTCTGAAACATAATCCTGAGAGCCTTTACTCTAATGTTGAATAGAGTTAGATTCTACCATCAACTGGGCTACCTTCGTCGTCTACTGGCTGTAAGATATACAAAAGGGAAGACACAATTGCACAGGACAAATAGTGATGGTCAGTATAGTCATTTCATCCGAGAGACCTGTGGTTTAAATTCATAATGACAGATTCACTAAAGGCCAGAATATTAATAGGCGTATTTTGTTGGGACACAGAGTTTAGGGCGAGACACCTGAATTTTTGGCATTTCCACAACATTTTCCTTATGAGATTCCCAGTCAGGAAGGTAGCTTGATTGACAGGCTTTGCTTCCATCTAGATCTCCCAATCCTGTCTGCAAATCCCAACATGGACTGTGTCTGATCTTTTATCCTAAGAATCTTTGTATGGTGTGGGGGTTTTAACTGGAGGGAGATCAGGGATATGGGGGAGCACTCCTGCTCCTAGTGGCACCCAAGCATTGCTATAAAGTCTCCATAACTGTCCTCAGTTCAGTTCAGCTACCAGGTTTCCCAAGGTCTGGAAAACCAAGACACTCACTGTTAAATTCTAAGTTCAGAGAGGCTGCCCTTCTTCCAGTAAACCTGGAGCAAATAGCAATAGTAACACCTTGGGGAATGTTTCTGAACAGTAGTCCAGTAATGAATGTTTCAGAGATAGAAATTTAAATCCCATCATGGCAGCTAGGTTCATTTAAGTCCAATTGTTTAAACAAATGAACTGTTTGTACAGCAAAGGGTTAACTGTTTAATAAGCTAACCAGACTCTGTATACATCATCATAGGAACATCAACTGATTTACTCTTACTTGTAGATGTAGCAGGGTGGTGAGATGTGTTCCGATGTGTTTAGTGTGCGATACATTATATATTCTGCATTGGTCAAACACTATGAAGAATATTGTTTACGACAAATTGCCAATTGTCGTAAAAACCAAGTAGGTTCCCAATTGTCCTTTGGAGGGAAATTAATCTGCCACCATTACCCCTCTGTCCTGTATGGAATGTAATGGTTTTTTCAAATATTTGCTGCCCTTGTCCTTCTAGATGGTAGTGGAATTAGGTTTGGAAGAGTCTAAGTAAGTTTCTGCAGTGCATCTTGTACACACACTCCCACTCTGTCAGTGGTGGAGGCAGTGAATATTTCAAGTGTACAAATCAAGTGAGCTGCTTTTTCCTGGATGGTGAATATCAATGGATGATTCTCTCTTGTTGATGATGATCATTGCCTGGCATTTATATGGTGCAAATGTTACTTTGCCACTTATCGATAATAGTAGAATGGTAGAACTTAATGATAATGGTAGAATAAAGGCTGTACCAAACCATGAAATTACAGATTGTGATTGAATACAGTTTTGCTGCTGCTGAGGTACACAGGCAGTTCATGAATACCCAGTCTTGTATTGCTAGATCTATTCAAAGTTTATCCCCTTTACACTGAGTTAGTGCCACATGTCGCAATGGAGGGCTTCCTCACTATGAAGGCAGGATTTGTCTCCACAAGGACTGTGCAGAGGTAATTCCTATCAATATTATCATGAACTGATGGGTGTATGGCATGTACATTGGTGATATGCAGTAAAGATGCTCACCCAGAGTACATTTTGTACCCTTTCTCTCCTCAGAATTTGTTCCTCATATAGGAGTGCTGATTGATCAGCTGAGGCAAGGCAGTCAGATGTAATCAAAGAGGTTTTGATTCTCTTTC
This sequence comes from Sphyrna mokarran, assembly GCA_024679065.1. Lineage (NCBI taxonomy): Eukaryota > Metazoa > Chordata > Chondrichthyes > Carcharhiniformes > Carcharhinidae > Sphyrna > Sphyrna mokarran. The sequence goes on from JAGIQG010000008.1 coordinate 67,922,925, forward strand.
AAACTCATGTTTAAATTAGTCTCATGAGATTTCATGCAGATAAGAATGTAGATGGTGTTCTGCAAATTGGAGAGGTGGCGGGGAGGTGTTTATTTTGTTAGAGGAAATGTTGTTTTCTAGTCGGGCAGGTGTTGTTCTGATCGGGGGGGATTGTTGTTATCCTAGTCGGGGGGTTGTTGCTGTTCTGGTCGGGGGATTGTTGCTATTCTGGTCAGGGGGTTGTTGTTATTCCGGTCAGGGGGAATGTTGTTATTCCGGTCAGGGGGAATGTTGTTATTCTGGTCATGGTAAGTGTTATTCTGATCGGGGGGGGGATGTTGTTCTGATAGGGAGGTTGTTGTTATTCTGGTCGGGGAGATGCTGTTGTTCTGGTCTGGGGGATGATGTTATTCTGATCAAGAAACTTGTTTCTCTGGTCATGGCGGGCCAGTTGTTATTCTGTTCAACCCATTGCATTTGCTCTGTATCCTTTCTTTACTACTTTCCTTATTTTGTTAACATTTGTTTTCACTTGTTTCATTTCATCATTGCTGTGTTCTGCTGTATCTCAAGCATTTGTGCTGAATATCTTCAGTTCTGATGAACAGATATTAATCTGAAATTGTTGCTTTTCTATCTTCACTGATGCTGTCAGACTCATTTGATATTTCCCAGGTTCTGTATTAGTTTCGATCTGAAACACTACTGCTGAGGAAAGGTGGCTAAATAATTGCTTTGGGCCTTTTCATACTCTGTTGCCTCATACTGTGTGATGGGAAATGCAACAACTCTCTCTCTGTATGAGTATGAGGCACACATCTCCATCACTCAATGGATTCCTCATACTCCCAGAAACATGGCAGAAACCAATGCCCTGAGCAGACAGTGTCTGTATCCACCATGTTCAGAGTCCTTTAGCACCTGGTCACATACCAGCAAGCCACTTTGATTTGATTTATTATTGTCATATGTATTGGGATACAGTGAAAAGTATTGTCTGTTGTGAACTGGACAAACAAAACATGCCATTTATAGAGTATATAGGGGAGAAGGAAAGGAGAGTTGATGCAGATGGGGGCATGATCTTTACCATGCTTCCTGAAGTTGATGATTATCTCCTTCATTTTACTGACATTGAAGGAGAGATTATTGCATTTCCTAACTTCTAACAAACTTATCACACCCTCCTTTCTGTAACTCCTCGCCCACAGAGGACCTGGAAAGAATTCTGTAAATATTCCCCAAAATTATCCCTGCACAGAATCAATTTCAAAGATTAAATCAGTATCGCTTACCAGCTGGATAAGAATTAATTTCTATTAAAAGAAGCAAAATGACCACTGAACACAACTCTTGGCCTCTCCGGATTAACTGCAGGCCAATCTTCCTGAAATATTCGAGGGGAAGCTAATCACTTCATCAGATTCCCACTGTCACAACAACTAGTAACTAAGGAACATCAGTACAGGCTTTACAATCTGCGGAGTGAAGGCCATGGGCAAGGAGGCCTAGTCACGCTGTGAGGGAAGAGCCTACACACCATGATAACCAGCTGCAGCTACAGTGCCTGAATAATTCAGCTCAGCAAAATAGCTGTATAAAATGTTAATTGATTCCATTATTATTGCCAGCCTCATATTTGAAAGACAAACATGTCCTTTAGCTGACAGCATTTTAATTACTATAGCTGCAATCTCACACATCCCACTGTACAGTAAGGCAGAAGCTCTGATTAATTAGAGTGTCAGAACCCTGAGGGGTCTCATAGTTGTTCATTCAGACTGTAATAATAAACTCTACACATTTAGGAAAATAAAGCAACCCTTTTACACCACGGCAGTCAAAATTTTTTTTAACAGCATCTTCATTTCTGAGCTTCAGCAAGGATGTTACTGGAAATAAATAGTGAAACGCACTTTGGTGTGAATATTCTCCAATTTATCAGACCTATCTCCAACTGCTCTTGGACTGATTTTATCTCAGCAGTTGTCAAAGAGAAGAGAGTGTGTATGGGACAAAGAGCACGTGTGAGATGGAGAACACGTGTGAAACTAAGAAGCATGTGTGTGTGTTTAAATAAATAAAAAAGGTTCAAAATATAAACCTTCACCAGAATTCTTACACCCGCCATGGAATCTGAGTGGATGAGGTGCGGACAGTGGAAATGTCAGTTGACTTCAGGTAGGGCTTTCCTGTCTTGGGTTGAGGGAGGCTGTAAAATCCCAGCCCTCATCTCTGTTTTGTGATTTACAGTAATATACTAGGCTTTGCCAGTAAACACATTTTCCCCTCAAATAACCACAGCGGAAGCAAGCACACAGCTCTGTTCCTTAACTAGTCAGTTAGCTCAGGAGATTTGCTTTGCTAAAAAAAATGCTTGTTGACAGTCCAGTGTGAACTTACAAACTTTTATAAAAAATATCCAGGGTCAACTTTCAACTGTTCAGATAATGCAATGTCTTTCAATATCTTAAATTAAAATATTGTCCTAAAATATGGTTCTAATACTTTTTTACTTATTTATGAGATGTAGGTGTCACCAGTTGGGCCAATGTTTATCGCCCATTGGAAGTGCTTGGCAAGTAGTTGACCACATATAGTGTGACTATGAATCAGTATATGAGAGTGAGTGAGTGTATGGGAGGAACTTGAAAACAGTGAAGTGACTTTATGTGAGAGTGTGACAGTATGATTGAGTGTGACAGTGTATGAGAGAGTGAGTTTGTTTGAATGAGTATGTGTGTGTTTGAGTGCACGAGGGAGCAAGAGAGTGTGAGACTGATTAGCCGGGTTCTCCAATCTTGTTCTTGCTGCCAGCAAAAGCGGAGAATTTGACACTCTCAAAACTCCACTGCAACGGGACAGGAGAATGTCAGCCGCGGGCAAGCACGGAGAATCCCAATCATTATGTTTATCTCCAGTGTGTTCTATTGGAGGTGGGCTGAATCATCAACCATTCCTCACAGGGAGCAGAATAGAAGATTGAGAGAATTGCTGGGATGGCACAATGTGTAAATTGCTCAGCTGTCTGGGGATGTGGGAGAACAGGTGAAGCAATGAGTGTTTAAGGAGGGATGTTCACACTGTGACGGTGATGTGAGTGGGTGAGGTAAACTCTGTAATCTGACCAAAATTTATACTTTATAGAAAAATGATGATCGGATAAAACTCAAAAGGAAAGGACAAAAAGAGAAAGATGAACAGTAGAGTATTTATAGTGAGAGTCCCAGCATCAAACAAGAAAGCTTTGTGATGTGACTGGACAGAATATTTTCTTTCTATAACCATTTTGAATGGCATGAAGGAAAGACATTGTGTGCATGTATGCTTTAATCATCTGTTTGAATATGAGCACAGTCTTAGCCTTGGTTTAATCTTCTGGTGTCTTCACAGTATAAACTGCTTCACAAATCTCTCCATCTCTCTCTCTCAGCACTCTCTGTGATAGATCTCCTGGTAGGTTTTAACAGTCAGTTTTATTTAACTGTCAGGTTGTGTCCACTGTCAGTTCTCAATACATTGATTTAGAAAGACCAAGGAATAATTTGTATTATAAAGCACCTCAGGACACCCATCAGTGCTTTACAGCCAATGAACTCCCTTTGAAATGTAGTTACTGTTATTATAGGTAAGGTAAAGTTGCCATAACCTCAGATAGGCTACTGTTCCCTCTTACGGGGAGAGCTGACTGGTGGTGATTTAACCTAAGGGTCACCATACCTCAGGCGAGGGGCAAGGTTGAGAAGGTGGGGACCTCATGAATAACCTCAATTGGTGTGGGGATTTGACCCATGCTTTTGGCAAGGCTCCACATAATGAACCAGCCATCCAGCCAATTGAACTAAATTTATACAGCAAGCTCCCACAAGCAGCATTGTGAGCAGATGATCAGTTTTAGTGATGTTGGCAAAGAACAAAGAACAAAACAGCACGGGAAACAAGCCCTTCGACCCAATGAGCCTGCACCACCACCCCGATGTTCCCACTTCTATCCGCGATTCGTGTCCATGTTTATAGATCTAAGGATTAAAAACCAAATTTGAGACAATTTAGGGAGAATTTGTTTTGCCAATTAGCCTAAGAGCACATCTTTGGGATGTGGGAGGAAACCGGAGCACCCGGAGAAAACCCACACAAGCACAGGGAGAATGCGTGAACTCCCACAGACACAGGCCCAAATTCACGTATCTGCACAGCACAGCGATAGTCACTGAGCTGTCATGTTGCCCATCAAATGGCCCAGGTCAAGCGTACACTAACGACTTGAAGCACTAGGATACTCTCGTAAAAAATCCAAGAGCAGCCTCCAAAAGGATTCACTTCCCTACTTTTCTTTGGAGTGATGCCTGGGAGGTTTACAGCCACCCAGGAGTACAAATGATTTAATATCTCAAATGCAAGGCTGCGCCCCCGACAGTGCTGCACTGTCTCAGCATTGCACCGAAGAATCCTCAGCTGTGTGACAGGAGTACATAGCAAACCCTTAGAGAATGGATTTCTTCTAAGTGATTACTGCCACAGGGCACATGCATAAAAAGCAGCAGTTCAAGCAGTTGACAAGTAGTTTCCACCTGTCAACTCACATTTTACATGTGAGTCAGAGCAGATTGAAAGTCCACATCAGAGGACACAGCAATGCCCAATTTTGTCTTAGCTAGATACAGATGCTGTAGCTGGGACATCATTGAAGAATCATGGAGAAGAAAGAGAGAATATGCCATGTACAGAACAGTCTGACCAAGGTTGCAGAGAGAGTGAAGGACATAATGGACGAATGTTGCAGGAAGTTGTGATGATGTATTTTTCAATGGGTAGAGTGACAATTCCAAGGATCATCAAACACTGCTATCAAGTGAGTCTGTGTACAGCTTCAGCACAGTTGTGTAGATTCTGAGTGCCAATGTTTCCAACACTGTAAATATGTGAACATTCACCTTGGTCTTACGACGCCACAGATCTGCACCATGTTGTCCAGGACATGGGAGCAGTGAAGTTCGCTCAGAGCATAAGAGGGATAAGGTGAAAGGGGACATGAAGGCGGTGATGAGCAATTTTCATAGTAGCTTCACTGCAGTGATAATGTAAGCTTACTTGTGATATTAATAAATAAACTTTAACTGTCTCAAACCTGCACCTGGATAAGTGTAATGCAGTAGTCCTAGGGGAGGCTCTCGCGGGCTCCAAACCCAGAGCAGGGATATCACCAACTTGTGTAACCCCACACTCTTACTATGACCAATCCCACTAACCTACACAGCTTGGGACAGTAGCGATAATATATCATGGCCAATCCAACAAATCTGCACATCTTTCGACTGTGGAAGGAAATTGGAGCACCCAGAGGAAACCCACGCAGATACAGGGAGAACTGGCAAACTCCACTTAGACAGTGAACCGAGGCTGCAATCAAACCTGGATCCCTGGCACTATAAGGCAACAGTGCAGCCATTGTGTTACCATGCCACCCTATATCATATAGGGAAGTAGGAAATGGAAGAGTTTAATTGTACAATGATCCACAAGATGTTGTATGAGAAAATGTAATATTGTGAGCTTCCCGTTGTTTAGTCGAATCAGATAAACTTGATTACTTAGGTTCATTCTTCTGTTTTGTCCATTCTCAGAAAAAAATCACCTTTTAACCTGCTGATAATGAATGGAATGATGTGAATTGACTGGGACCAATGAGGGGATGTTCTTTGTTCATAGGAATGCTTTCTCACTGGCATTGGAGAGGGTGCTGGGTGTCACTGGCATTGGAGAGGGTGCTGAATGTCACTGGCATTGGAGAGGGTGCTGAATGTCAGTGGCATCGGACAGGGTGCTGGGTGTCAGTGGCATTGAGAGGGTGCTGGGTGTCAGTGACATTGAGAAGGGTGCTGGGTATCAGTGGCACTGGGGAGGTTGTTGGATGTCAGTGGCATTGAGGAGGGTGCTGGGTATCAGTGGCATTGAGGAGGGTGCTGGGTGTCAGTGGCATTGAGGAAGGTGCTGGGTGTCAGTGGCATTGAGGAGGGTGCTGTGGTTTGAGAGGAGTGTTCATCGCAGATGGCTTTGAAAGTGTGCTCACTGTGCAAGCCCAGTGCGCCTTGTGTTAATAAGGAGTCCCTGGCAGCTTGGATAGGGGTGTGTGGCTATTGGTGTGGTGTCCTCATCATCTTCTTCCTCCTCAGCCTCCTCACCTTCATTTATCTCCCTCCTCAGATTTGCTCATAGTTTCTCGCCTTGTTCCTCCTGCAGGTTCACATCCAGGATGCTGGCAACGTCTGCAGACACAGCATGCCAGGTTGGTGCACAGTAAAGGATGTCTGGATGTATGTTCAGGCACCCAAAGATCTTCTTCAACATACAGCCAGCTTCTTTAGTCACATTGTTAATGTCATACAACAGCTAGTGTCGGATTGTTAGACTTCATCACTAATCCTCTGAAGAATATCATCAGCCAGTTTTAGTGAGTCTCCCTTGTCTCCTGTCACCTCCCCTGTCCACTTCCAGATCTGAAGTGACTAAGAGCTAGTATAGGGTGAAAGCACCTTGCTAGTTCTCCAGGGATTTCCTTATGTTTGTACACCAACTGGGCACTGATGGACTGAAAGTCTTTACAGTTGGTGAAAGCTCCTGGTTGATCAGGATGTTTCCGGATTGCTGCCAATGTGGAGTTGATTATGCTCTATACCCATGGGATGCCAGCCAGAGATGTAAATCCCACTGCCTGCTCACTCAAACAGGAGACATCGCAAGTTAGGTTCACGGCCATCCTAGCAAACACGCTGCCAGGCTCTAGCTTTATATGTCAGCAGACTGAGAGATCTGCATTTCCCTCAGCCAGAGTCCTGGGAATATCTGGAGGCAATGAAGCTGCTGGCAGTGGTCACTTTGACAGCAGATAATGCATGGTCACTTGGTTCAGCAGAGATTAGGTCCTCTACAAGGAGACTGCAGATATCGGCCAAGAGGTGTCTGTCTGGTATGGTATGACTATGAACAGCACGTAGCAGGAGGTACCCACTGTGAGCTCCAGTTCCGGCTGCTGTCCGACTCCAATCCCGCCTGCTGTCTGGCCCCCAGCCCTGCCTGCTGTCCGACTTCAATCCCGCCTGCTGTCCAGCCCCAGTCCCGCCTGCTGTCCAGCCCCAGCCCCACCTGCTGTCTGGTCCCCAGTCCTGCTTGCTGTCCAGCTCCAGCCTCGCCTGCCGTCGTACCCCTGTCCCGTCTGCTGTCTAGTCCCAGCCCCGCCTGCGGTCCGGCCCCCAGCCCCGCCTGCTGTCTGGCCCTAACCCCGTCTGATGCTGCTGGTTATATTGCTCCCTGCCCCACTTTTAGCAAAAATGCCATCCATCCTGATCTAATTCGGAGAACTTCCCGAGTGTGTAATGTCAATTCTCTGTGAAAATCCTCTGAACAAATCCTTCCTGTGAATAAATCAGAAAACAACGGTGTGGGCTGAGTTTAAAGTTTTAAAGTTTATTTATTAGTGTTACAAGTAGCCTTATATCAACACTGCAATGAAACCAATGTAAAAATCCCCTAGTCAGCACATTCCAATACCTGTTTGGGTACATTGAGGGTGAATTTAGCATGCCCAATGCTTCTAACCAGCAGAACTTTCAGAGTATGGGAGGAGGCAGAGTACCTGAACCCACGCAGACATGGAAAGAACGTTCAAACTCACACAGCCAGTGACCCAAGGCAGGAATCAAACCCGGGTCCCTGGTGCTGGGAAGCAGCAGTGCTAACCACTGTGCCATCCAAAGTATTTGCTGTAACACTTACGCGAGTTTCAACTTGCATCTTGCTCATCACTTCCACCGTTCCGTTTAGTGAAAGCCATGGATGTGAATTGAAATGTAAAAGTGTGTTGAAATATTGTTCCAATTAAATGATTAACATGTAACTGGCACCCTCGAGGTGCTGCAGCCTAACAAACGAGCCAGCTTCCCAACTTGCTAATATTGTGCTCTGATTTAGCTCCTCACTCATATCCAAGCCCCTGCCTTTTCTCAGGTTAATATTTCCTTGTTCAATTGACAAAGGCTGTGATGTGATCACAGTCGACTTGAGGTAGGAAACTGAGGGGGATATTTTACGATCTAATCCTGCCCATTTTTTTGCGAGGTAAGTTTGTAAAATCAAGAATGAGAGGATGAATGGTAGCAGTGCCCATCTTACCAAAAATATTCTCACCAAAATGGATGAGACATCAATTAGCATGCTTTAACATGCATCTCAATATAATTAACGCAGTTCACTCGTAATCGCGGTTCCACCTCCCCTACCTTAACGACCTCGTTTATTTCAGCTGCGGCCAGTGAGTGTAACACCTGCTGTATAAAAATCTGCTACAGGGATAACGAGAGGCAGAGTCCAAGCAAGGAGGTAGGTTGCTTTGTCTGGAAAATGGCATTGGCGGGAGGATGATGATGTTGACGATGATCCAGGCCACGCAAGATGGGCAGTGGCAAAGATACGGCATACCAACGCAGCGAGGGAGACTCTGATGGCAATGAGGTAAGCACACTAAGACCATGTGTTGTAGCAGGTGGAAATCAGCCCCACTCCCACCATAACTCCAAAGGGAAATCTCCCATGCCATGGTAACACCAGGGTGATTGCCTACCAGGACAATGTTAACAAGTTATTATTGTAGGCAGGAGGATGAACTCACTCACAATGTGATGGTAGTCTGCTACAAGCTAGTATGACTCCTACCTGAGCCCTGCATGCACACTGGCATCTTGGGTCCACATCTGGGTGGTGGTGAAGGAATATGTGCCATCACCATAAGATCTTGGAATGGGTGGGGGAGAAGAGGGTATCCAGATGCTGTTTGGTTCTAGGGATGCCATGGCAGCTTTACTGACTTGGTGGCCCTGCATGGCACCCAGAACTGACAGGGCTGGTTTGGAGCTCCTTGATTGTAAGTGCATTGAAGGGTAAGCAACTTGCACCAGGATTTGAGGGTTGCATTAGCAGGGTGCTGAGCACAACTATGTTCACATCCCCTCTGGGGATCAGGGTTCAGTCATCCTGCTGAAGGTAAAGCAGAAACACATTAATCACAACAGTGGAGTGCAAGTACATTTTAATTGTCAAATTAAGTGTTCAATGTGTTTATAATTTTTATACTTTATATATAAATACATATATGTATACACACGTGCTCATTCTTAACATATGCTTGTGAAAACTAGCTGCTTTATTCCCTCAACTGAGGTGTTACACTTTCACCCATGCCATCTTGGTGACTGACTATTTTCTAACTTTGTGGCCTGTGATACCTTAGGCAGCCATCCCCTGGAGGGCTGGGACCAGGAGGGCCATGGCTGCCTTTCTAGTTTCATGGATGTATCCATGCCACCCTGTTAATCCTGCTGCCCTTGAAATACACTAGGGTGAGAAAGGGGAGAGTCAGAAGGTGTAATGACAGCTGTAGTCTCCTGGGTGAAAGGCATGTGCTACAGCCTTTCTTCCTCCCTTGGGGTGACAATAGACCTCTGGGTCACTCCATGGGAGAGCAGAACATCTGCACTGAGCTCCAGAAGCTCCAGCATCATCTGGTCCTGCCAGTCCTGGACACCCATTGACATTCTTGCCATGATGGGCAAGTCCTCACCATGGCACTGAGTCTGGGGCCACTTGTTGATGGCAGCAGCAAATGCTGTATGAGACTGGGCAACTCTATGCAAACACTCTGCCCTGTCCTGCTCTGAGTGGGCCATGCTCTGAAGAGCTGCTGCCAAAGCCCACTCTTCACTATCCTGCTGGGTCTCCAGGATGCTCCTAGCCCCTCAACCATGGAGCATAGAATCTCAGTTAGATAGACTCTGCCGTGGCCCGCTGTGACTCTGTCAATGGTCTGCTGCAACTCCACAAGTCGCATGCCTGTTAGGGGATTCCAGTAAGATTCAAATTGATTTTTTGTTTTTTTTTTACTGAGGGGGAAACCAAGGCAACACATGCAAGTGTATTGATGAGGGAGGACTGTGTTGCTGTAGTGATTGGGACACTCTGCAAATGGTGGGAGAAGGGGAGAGTTGCACATTGCCATGGGGTGAGGGAGAGTCTACAATTGGGGAGATAGGAGGTGTGAGGGTGGGTCCATATTGAGGTGTGGGGGGGGAAACAGTGGTTGAGACTGGGTTTCCAACGGTGGGGACTTTAGTGGGAGGCTATGTCCACAGTGGAGGAGGAGATCTACTGGCAAGAGAGTGCCGTTTGTCAGCTTTTTGTATGTGTGTGCACTTTGAGCCTCTGATCTGAGCTGCCCATGCTCAGGCGATTTTAAACCCCACCTCCTACAGATGAGTTTTAATTTTTGCTGGGTTTTTTGTCCAAGTGCATAAGATTGCAGATTTGAACTTGTCCCAAAAACAGGTGAGAAACTCTCCCATTTTTCTGCCTATCCTGGACTTCTTTTGGTAAGATGACCTATCAGGGGGCAAAGTCTGGCTGGAGAACTAAATCATGGCCAACACTCTGATGCCTCTGTTCAGATAACTCCTTGGGCAAAAGATTCAATGGTGCTATTTGAAGGAAAACCAGGGCCTTTTACCCTATATCTTGTTAATATTTATTCCTCTGCTAACAGATTTTCCATCATTTATCTCATTGCAGGAGCTAACTGCATGATAATAGCTTCAATGCTTTACAACAGCGATGACACTTCAGAGAAATTCCCTGAGATTAGCTTCCAAGTCTCAGGCTCCACTAGTTATCAAATTCGTCCCTTAACCAAAGTCAGGATTAATCGTGAGCAACTGACACCAAGATGAATAGTGACCCTTAGTTCACTCAGTAAGCTTCTGTCGGCGAACCAGTTTTGTCGATGTGTTTTGAATCAAACAAGGACAAAGCTGAACTGCAGTTTGTGGGTTTTTGCTTTGATAAAGTTGTACATACACTGTTTTTCCTCTTTGGGGAACAGTCAGAAGGATTCCTGGGCTCATTATCAGCTCTTTGACCAATGTGAACACTCCTACCATGCCAAGCAAATCCTGGTGTAGGACTCGAATCCAAAGCTTTGAAAGAGGGACAGTGCCTCTGCACCACATGGCACAAAGGTATTGTCATTGGACTACTAATCTGGAGAGTCAGAGCAGGACAGGGCCAAGTGGTTGCATAAAGTAGTTCAAATCCCACTTCAGCAGATGGTAAAATTTGAACCCAGTGAAAACCTGGAATTAGATGTTGACTCATCTGGTTCATGATTGTCTTTTAAGACATCTGCTGTCCTTAGCTAGTCTACTGTATGACTCCAGCCCCACAGCAAAGTGGTTAAATCTTAACTGTTCCCACAAAGGCAATAAGTGTGGGCAATAAATGCTAACTCGGCCAGCAATGCCCACAGCTAATAAAGAATCTGAAGAATCAGAGAATGTTTGATTGAAGAGGATCCACCAGCTTCAGCATTCACTCCCTCCACCAATGCACAGTGACAGCAATGTGTACCATCTACAAGATGTACTGCAACAGCTCACCAAGAATCCTTCAACAGTGCCTTCCAAACCCACAGCCACCACCATCTGGAAGGACAAGAGTAGCAGGTATCTACAAGTTCTCCTCCATGCAACTCACTATCCAGACTTGAAAATATATTGCCGTGCCTTCACTGTCAGTCAAAATCCTGGAACTCCCTTCCTAACAGCACTGTGGGTGTACCTACACCTCTAACTGCAGTAGTTCAAGAAGCCAGCTCACTCATTTCCTCAAGGGCAACTGGAGATGGGTAAACAATGCTGTTCTTGCTAGTGACACCCACGTCCTATGAAAAAAATAAAAAAGGTCACTAAAAAGTTCATGCTTGTGCTGTTATTGATAAATTCTATTTTCCTATGCTCGCCCACATCAATGCTAGTAATTTTATGCATCTGTTCTGATTAATCATAAAATATTTAATATCTGGCTGTATGCTAGATTCTCAAATATTGTTCATTAACTATTTATTGACAGTTTAGTGGAAGTATACCTTAGTAAATACATCAGCTACAATCACTCTACATTATGTCCACTAAACATTCTGAGATCCATTTATCTCATTATGTAGCAATAGGTTAGTATCTTTAATTCAGAATGTTTAAAGACTCTGAGTAGCATAATGAGTGAGACAGAACAAGAGTGCCAGCTGTGAACAAAACAAATACAACACCATTTCAAGTTTCATTCCCTATAGGGACATATTACTTGAGGATAGGATTAATGCGTCATGCAAGTATCTGTGCCGAGGCCTCAACTATACATTGAGGAGTTAGATCATGGAATTAAAGCCGTGTATCAGTATTTGCTAATGTCACAGATTAGGCAATATTGGAAGTAGCATTGACGGAAAGGTAATATTACAAAGAGATCTTCATCAAGTAACAAATAAGCAAAACTATGGCAAGTGGAATTCATTATAGGAAAATGTCAGGTCATCCACTTTGGATCTAAGAAGGATAAAACAGGATACTTCCTAAATAGGGTAAAGGAAGCTCACAGAGGCCTCTGCCTTGAGATATACTAATCATTGAAATGATACAGGAAATATTCAGAGAGGTTAATCAAATGCTGACTTCTGCATCTAGAATAAAAGATGAGGAGGTAGAAGTCACACTTCACCCTATTCAGGCAACATGTGAAATACTATGAAGTGTTTGAGACAACACGTTTTGGTATTGTGAGATGTGTTCTCCTACATCGGTAGGGGACTTGGTTCTAAGACAGACTGTTAATGTATTCTGATATTGTCTAACATTTCTTTATTCATACTACTTCTACATAGGTTGCAGAGTAGGCATAAAACCCTGAGGCATGAATCCAACCTCTGTTGAGAGTCTAACAGAGACTTGTTTAAGAAAGGGAGCAGGGATAATCCAGCAGATTAAAGGGCCAGTAAACCTGACAACAGTGGTAGGGAAGCTTTTGGAGAAGATATTGAAGGACAGAATATCTGCACATTTGGAGGAAAATGAATAGTTATTATCAGGCAGCATGGTTTTGTACAGGGAAGGTCATATCTCACTAAGTTGAGTTTTTTGAAGAGAAGGCAAAGAAAATTGATGAGGGAAAGGCTGTGGGTTTGTTTATATGGACTTCAGTAAGGCGTTTAGCAGACTGGTACAACAACAAAAATCACATGGGATTCAGGATGGGCTGGCTAGATGGATACAAAACTGGCTTTGTCAAAGAACTCAGTAAAATTTTACAACAATTTTAAATCCAACCAATTTATTTGATAGTAAATTCGCGAGCTTTCAACTCTATAGCCTTTGTCAGGCGAATGCAGTGTTCTGGTCTGCCAGAAAACTGCATTCGCCTGACGAAGGCTGTAGAGTCGAAAGCTCACGAATTTACTATCAAATAAATTGGTTGGATTTAAAATTGGTGTTGTAAAACTTTACTGAGTTTACCCCAGTCCAACGCTGGCATCTCTACATTTTGTCAAAGAAGACAGAGTAGCAGTTGAAGGGTGTTTTTTCAGAATAGAGATCTGTAGCCAGTGACGTTTCGCAGGGATCAGTGTTGGGAACTCTGTTGATTGTAGTATATATAAATGACCTGGAGGAAAATGTGGGTAGTCTGATTAGTAAGTTTGAGGAAGACATGAAAATTGGCGGAGTTGCTAAGAGTGCCGAGAATTGCCAGAGGACATAGCAGGATATAGATAAATTGGAGGTAGGGCACATAAGTAACAGATGGAGTTTAATCAGGACAAAAGTAAGATGATGCGTTTTGGAGAATAAAATTTAGACTTCCCCCAGCCTGACTTGACCATAACACCCTCCCCGCTCTGCCACCCTACTCAGCTTACCATTGTATCTAGCACCGCCAGATGGCAGGAGGTCCACAACTGCTCTGTGATATTCAACTGTTTACATTATGAATCATATTATAATGTCTGTTATGTCAGTTTCAACATTACGTATCAATTGAAAAAATCTGACTAAAAATACCAAAGGAAGTAAGGTGTGTATCAATGGTTAAAAAAATGGGTAGATTGACAGATAGAATTCTATATGCATTTACAACCTTTATCAAACAGTACACAATAACAGCAGTAGCCTTTAAAAGAATGACATGAATTGGCTCACTGGCAATGCAAACTGCCTGTTATTCAGCCCTCATTACACAGGCAGACTGCCTATCACTCAATTGTTACAATTCAGGCAGACTGTTGTCACTCAGTCCTCATAGTACAAGCAGACTACTGTCAGTCAACACTCGTAGTACAGACAAATAGTCTGTCACTCAGCCCTCACAGTACAGGCAAACAGCCTATCGCTCAGCCCTCATGGTACAGGCAGACTGCTGTCACTCAGCCCTCACAGCATAGGCAAACACCCTATCACTGAGTCCTCACAGTACAAGCAAACTGCTGTCACTCAGCTCTCACAGCACAGGCAGACTGCTGTTATTCAGCCCTCACAGCACAGGGGACTCTCTGTCACTCAGTCCTCACAGTACAGGCAGACTGCCTGTCACTTACCCCACACAGTACAGGCAGACTGTTGTCACTCAGCCCTCACAGCACAGGCAGATTCCCTGGTAGCAACACTGAGTCCTCGCAGTTCAGGCAGACTGCTGTCATTCAGCCCTCACAGTACAGGCAGACTCCCTGTCACTCAGTTCTCACATATATAGGCAGACTATCTGTCATTCAGCCCTCACAACACAGACAGACTCTTTCACTGAGTCCTCACAATACAGGCAGATTACTGTCACTCAGTCTTCAATTTAGGTAAACTGCTGTCACTTAGTCCTCACAGTACAGGTAGACTGTTGTTACTTAGCTCTCACTGCATAGGCAGACTACTGACACTCAGTCCTCATAGTACAGCAAACCCCCTGTCACTTAGTCCTCACAGTACAGTCAAGCTGCCTGTCACTCAGCCCTCACTGGTGAGCCAATGAGCCATACAAGCTATGGCATGAACCTGTTTCTATTAATTCTTTGTCTCCCCCCACTTATCTTTTTCTTTATCTCCTTCAGCAGTGAACAGTCAGACTTTTGTAAGATATGCATAACTCCAGCTCTCTCTCATTAGTTAGAACCACACACCATCTTCATTATTACAGTTTTTTAAAAATGTTCATAATACATAATAACATAAACGCAAGGAATGGAGGTTAAAATAAGTTCACATTAAAACCAATTTACCTTAATGGAAACATCAGCAAAATCTTATTAATTGTGCTCACAATAGGGTTTGTGTAAATGTCACCAGGTCTAGTGCAATTGCTGAGTTTTAATTACCTTTCATTAACTTTACTGAAAAGATGCTGTCGTCATATGTAAAGTGAGAAATTGCAATATTTCCTCTGAATGAACAGAAGAAAGAATATAATGAACATTAATTATTATTAATATTATTATTTAACAGCCAGCTTTAGTAAAATAAAATATAAATATATTCTTAAGTGTACAAGATGATAAAATTGCAAATAAATTCAAAGTCGTAAGTCATTATTTAAATTAAAATATCTGCAGTTGAACATCCTCCACGTTGCTCTTAACAATATTCTTCAGAAAATTGTTTAGTCATTTGAGTTTCTATTCATGTGCTATTGATGTGTTGGGTACTCCTGATTGAAAATTCGCAGTGTGTGTTGCGGAAATGCAAATTTGTGATCAAGCAATATCTTCTGCAGAGAAAGATAGATGCAAATCTTCAGATTAGAGTCGCAACCCTTATTTCCAACTGTGATCAGACTAAATCACACCAAATCACCTGCCTCTGGCTTTTCCTGGCTAATATTCCAATTGAGGGTGCCTCAAAGCTCAGTCAGCACAGGAATCATAGACTCCCTGCAGTGCAGAAGGAGGCCATTCAGCCCATCGAATCTGTATCAACTGCAATCCCACCCAACCCTTATCTCCATAATCCCACATATTTATCCAGCTAATCCCCTGACACTAGGGGGAATTTAACATGGCCAATCCACCTAACCTGCACATCTTTGGACTGTGGGAGGAAACTGGAACACCTGGGGAAAACCCACAGAGACACAAGGAGAAAATGCACACTCCATATAGACAGTGACCTGAGATCAAAATTGAACCCAGGTCCATGACATTGTGAGGCAGCAGTGCTAACTACTATGCCACCATGCCATCCCAGGAGAGATCAACGACGAGAATCCGTGTTCCCTTCTTGTGGTAGCAGCTGCCATATTCCAATAAATGTTCACTAGCACATCCCTTTTTAGGGATATGTAAGCAGTTTTCAATGTGATTGTGAATGAGCTCTGTAAGATGTAAGGGTTAAGTGAGTTGTAAGCAATTGGGTAAAGTGGCAGCTTGATCAGGTGATGAGGTTTGATTCAGGTCAGGCCAGAGAATCAGGAGAAGGCCGATGCAGATGTGAGGCAGGTGCTGGAGCTAGTCAGGTTGGGTCAGGGATGAAGGGGGAAGTCAGCTCATTTAGCCGAGAGAACAGATGGGACCACAAATGACGGCACCACTAACAGTGCAGCACTTTCTCAGTTTGCCATGTAGCTGGTACACTGAATATCAGCTATACAACGGGTAGCAACAGCCTAAAAACAAGAACAAGTGTCCGAGGCTCTGTTCTTAATACTCTATGTTGTAATAGTGAGCTTACTGAAATGTAAAGCTGCTCGGTTAAATATATGATTATATAAATGGCCTCATCATCACAGAATTTGATGCGATGTCACATAATCAGTAATCATCTTAGTTAGTCTGCATATTGAGCCATACAAGTAACAACAGTATGAAGACATTGTCGTTGAACAGCTC
The DNA here is from genome assembly GCA_024679065.1 of Sphyrna mokarran. Taxonomy (NCBI): domain Eukaryota; kingdom Metazoa; phylum Chordata; class Chondrichthyes; order Carcharhiniformes; family Carcharhinidae; genus Sphyrna; species Sphyrna mokarran. The sequence goes on from JAGIQG010000008.1 coordinate 67,939,639, forward strand.
CCTGTAACCTCTATGCTATCCTTTGACTTTGTTTGTATTGGTGCGGAAATTAAGAGATCATGCGACATTCTATGTGCTGCTTTTATAGAAACAACCTATTTTGTTTTTGATTGCTCCCTGAATTGCTGCTGTGTGAAGATAACAATTAACAACTAGAATAAAATTTTCAATGATTTCCTGCCCATTACCTATGCATGAGGCCACAATGAATCTTTGTTCACACAATGCCAAGGAACAGCAAGAATGAACGACCTGTCACAACCTCCTTTCACAAACACTGCGGAATGAGAATGACATGTAGATGGTAAGACAATCCCTAGGAAAATTAACCTTTAAGTGGCACTCCCATTGTCATTTGCAGCCTTCAAAAACTATCCGGATGGTAAACTGTTCCCCTTTAAAGAAGTGGAAGTGATCTACTGAGAAATTGTCAAAAGCTTGTTCTCATAAGCACTGGAAGGATTACTGCATCTTGAATTTAAAACAGGGTAAATGGTTAATGCTGAGACAACTGCACCCATTACATGTGCTGACTGCTGAGTGTAAGTAGGAGGTAGATTTAACAGCGATCATTAAACCTTCTGTAAACACTGGGACAGTCTAGGCTGCTTCCTGACTCACACAGATTCATCACAAAATGTTACTCAGTCTTCCCTGGATTAGAATTCTCTGTGCTATTATAGAATTGGCAATAAGTTACAATTACTCAGAAGGCATGAATGTGAGTTTCTAACTGCTGTTTACATATACACAAGGTGTGACACTCAAGATTTTAAACACACTGCCTGGGGTTCTCTAGCCTCACCCATGGCTGGGATTCCCCAGTCCTGCTGCTCTCTGAATCAAATTTTGGCGAAGAGCCAAAGTCTCGGTTCTCGCTGGCAGCAGTGATGGGGCATACGCTTGCATAAATAAACAAATCAAAATTGGCAGGCTAAATATAAGATTCAGATTTAGGGGGGAATTCTCCCATTTTCAGGTTAAGTGTCCATGCCAGTGGGTAAACAGGAATGCTTCCTGTTGGTGCCAGCAGTGTCTGTCAGCTGGGTGTCATCCACTTTAAAGATGCAAATGAGCTCATTTTGGGAAACCCATCGGCCAGCCCCAATATTCAGAGACTGGATCACCCGTTAAAAATGCACCCCCAATTTCTGCAGTTGGAGACACACCCCTGCCCCTCAGAAATGAAATGGAGACCCCCCCACATTGATCTGGGGACCACCACCAACAATTCAGCATAGACAGGCATCCGTCCCCCACCACCCTCCAATCAAATAACAGGTCATTCCACAGAGGCATGAGGATGATTGGACCAATCCCCTCTTTGGACCCCATCTCAGACCTCCCCCATTCGGCCCCTCTCATTATCTCTTCCTTACTCATTACTGAGGTCTCCTATCAGTGCCAGTGGTAGATTGATATGTGGCATCCTGGCACCCCACCCTGGCCTAACATCTTAGCTTTGAGGGGGAGAACACTCAAGGGTCCTGGGGATTAAGTGGGCTCAAGCTGAGTGCAAGGTAGTTGACCTCACCATTCTGTCCTGGGATGGGGGTCTCATGATAGATTCCCCCTTTTAACCCTGGCAGACCTGAAGACCATACTGGCATGGTGATTTCAGGCAGGTCTATGACCAACATCTTCATTCCTGCCTGTTTGCTGTGAAAGTGGTTTAACTTACACTTTTGTAGGCCACTTATTCCTTATGAAGAAACCATGGCTATCAATCAGTCTTAGAATTACCATAAATATTATGGTTAGGAACAATGGAGGTACCTGAGAAACATTCAAGCATGAAGTTAAATGTAAATAAAGACAGCTGACTGGAGAATCAGTAGAAATCTGATAAGCTATCAATGGAAGCCTCTTTCAAAGTTCTGCACTTTGAAATTGACAGAGACCAAAGATTCCTAATGGAATAGAGAGGGTTTCAAAGGTTTTAGCTTGCTAGGAAGGCTCAGAGGTATTGGGCAGGATTTCCTGGCTGTGCTTGCCTTGAAACTGAAAAATTCCACCTGAGGTCAACAGGCTTTTCCGTTTTCCGCCCTGGAATGGGAAAATTCATCCCATCAATTCAAAATGTATATAATTTAGGGCTGAGTGCACAGTTGTGGAGCATCGAACTCTGCCACCCCCGCACCTCCCAATTCCTAACCCTGGGGTGAGATTGATATCTCTCTGACAGAGGACTTCAAATGGATCTGCTCACATCTGCAGCTTCTGACAAGGAGAAAGGGAAATCCCTGCTGCAGAATGGAGTGCTGCAATGGTATTAAAGGCTGCCAGGTGGCCAGGAGGATTGGCGATTAAAGTGACCAGGCCACTTCAAATTTTCATAGCTGATGTTGAAAGCAAATGTTGATGACAGGGCTAATGAAATCCCCAAGGCCAGGGTGGTTTTCAGTTCTTCCAGGATAGAAGGGACAACCCAACCACGAGAGCCTCATCCCAGGGGAGGCTGGTGAGGTTAGTGCACTGCTCCCAGACCGAGCCATCTTGAGCCAATCCAACCCATAGGATCCTTGAGGGACCCTTCCTCTGCAGTCTGGCAATGGCAGAAAGGCAAATGACCACTGGATCTACCACATTGACCCTCCTTGACTCCCAAGGCACCAAGCTATTGTATCAGTGTTATAACTACCACTGGATACACCACCGTTAGCACTGCCAAGGTACGTGGCCTGAGAAGGAAAGGGAATGTGTGGGAGTTCTGAGGACATGGTGATGGTTGCCGGGGATGAGGGGGGGGGGTGGTGGTGGTGTGGGAGCTGGTTTGCTGAATGACTGTCTGAATAGGGTGTCTGAGGGGTACTGGGGATGAAGGGAGAGTTTAAAAGTTTGAAGTATATTTGTTACTGTCACAAGTAGGTTTACATTAACACTACAAAGAAAATCCCCTTGTTGCCACACTCCAGCGCGTGTTCAGGTACACTGAGGGAGAATTTAGCATAGCCAATGCACCTAACCAGCATGTCTTTCAAACAGTGGGAGGAAACCGGAGCACCCAGAGGAAATCTATGCAGTCATGGGGAGAATGTGCAAACTCCACATAGACAGTGACCCAAGCTGGGAATCGAATCTGGGTCCCTAGTGCTGTGAAGTAGCAGTGCTAACCATTGGGTCTGAGGGGGAATGGAGTGTGGAGTGTCTGAGGGGAAAGGGGGCCTGAGTGAGGGTTCTGAGAGGGAAGGGGTCTAAATGGGGGCTCTGAGGAAGAGAGACACTGAATGAGGAGTCTGAAGTGAATGGGGGTTCTAAAGCTGAAGAAGTAGTCTAAAGCTTAGCAGGTAGACTAGCTAGGGCTACTGGTGGATCTTTAAACTAGAAAAGCTGGGGGGTGGGAATACCGATGGGACGGTGAATAAGGAGGTTAGTTCCCAGGTAGGTAAGGACTGTAGGCACTCTGAGAGAAGGGTTAGGCAGGTGGTGGAAAAGGGAAATATCCTGACTGAGGGGCTGAGGTGTGTCTATTTTAATGCCAGGAGTGTAGTAAATAAGGTAGATGAGCTTAGGGCGTGGATTGCTGCTTGGGAGTGTGATGTGGTGGCCATTACAGAGACTTGGTTGTCTCAGGGACAGGACTGGGTACTTCAGGTGCCGGGATTCAGGTGCTTCAGGAGGGACAGGGTTGGGGGCAAAAGAGGAGGTGGTGTGGCACTGTTGATCAGGGACAGTGTCATGGCTGTAGAGAAGGTGGAAGACGGGGAGGGATTGTCTACGGAGTCTCTATGGGTGGAAGTTAGGAACAGCAAAGGCTCGATAACTTTGCTGGGTGTATTCTATAGGCCACCCAATAGCGACAGGGAACTTGAGGGGCAGATAGGGAAACAGATCCTAGACAGATGTAGAAATAACAGGGTTGTCGTGATGGGAGATTTCAATTTCCCAAACATCGACTGGAATATCCCAAGGGTAAGGGGTTTGGATGGTGTGGAGTTTGTTAGGTGTGTTCAGGAAGGTTTCCTGACACAGTACATGGAAAAGCCTACAAGAGGAGAGGCTGTACTTGACCTGGTGCTTGCTAATGAGCCAGGGCAGGTGTCGGATCTCATGGTAGGTGAGCATCTTGGGAATGGAGATCATAAATCTATCTCTTTCACGATAGCAGTGGAAAGAGATAGGATCAGGCAGGCTAGGAAGTGTATGTCTGGAGTAAGGGGAAATATGAAAACATTAGGCAGGTAATTGGACGCATAAACTGGAAGGAGGTGTTCTTGGGGAAGAGTACAGAACGAAAGTGGTGGTTTTTCAAGGAATGTTTGTCTGGGGCACTGCAGGACAACATTCCGAGGAGTCAAGGAAGTTCTGGTAGGACGCGAGAACCGTGGTGCACGAAGGTAGTGGTGAACCTAGTTAGGAAGAAATAAAAGGTTCAGAGAGCTAGGGGATGTTAGGGATCTAGAGGCGTATAAGGTGTGTAGAAGGGAACTTAAAAAAGAAATTAGGAGAGCCAGAAGGGGTCAAGAGAAGGCCTTGGCAGGTAAGATTAAGGAGAATCCCAAGGCCTTCTACAAATATGTGAAAAGTAAAAGGATGAGAAGAGAAGGGATGGGGCCTATAAAAGGTGAAGGGGGAAAAGTCTGTGCAAATCCGGAAGAAATGGCAGAGGTGCTTAATGAGTACTTTGCCTCGGTATTCACAGTGGAAAGTGAACTGGGAGATTGCACTGCAGATTTGCAGCATACGGAAAAGATTGAGTATGTGGATGTTAGGAAAGAGGATGTGTTAGACCTGTTAAATTCTATCAAGATAGACAAGTCGCCAGGACCGGATGGGATGTACCCCAGGTTATTGTGGGAGGTGAGGGAAGTGGTTGCAGACCCCTGGCGATGATCTTTGCATCATCCATGGAAACGGGAGTGGTTCCGGAGGCTTGGAGGATTGCGGATGTGGTTCCTGTCTTTAAGAAAGGGAACAGGGATAGTTCAGGAAATTACCGACCGGTGAATCTGACTTCAGTGGTTGGTAAGCTGATGGAGAGGCTTCTGAGGGATAAGATATATGAACATTTGGAGAAGTTTGGACTGATTAGACATAGTCAGCATGGTTTTGTCAAGGGCAGGTCATGCCTTACGAGCCTAGTTGAGTTCTTCGAAAATGTGACTGAACACATTGACGAAGGAAGGGCGGTGGACGTAGTGTACATGGACTTTAGTAAGGCGTTTGATAAGGTCCCACATGCAAGGCTTCTGAAGAAGGTGAGAGGGCATGGGATCCAAGGGGCTTTGGCCTCGTGGATCCAGAACTGGCTTGCCGGCAGAAGGCAGAGAGTGGTTGTGGATGGGTCTTGTTCTGCATGGAGGTCGGTAACCAGTGGAGTGCCCCAGGGATCTGTTCTGGGACCCCTGCTGTTTGTCATTTTCATAAATGACCTGGATGAGGAAGTGAAGGGATGGGTTAGTAAGTTCGCCGACGATACAAAGATCGGTGGTGTTGTGGATGGTCTGGAGGGATGCCAAAAGTTGCAGCAGGACATAGACAGGATGCAAGACTGGGCGGAGAAGTGGCAGATGGACTTCAACGCAGATAAATGTGTAGTGGTCCATTTTGGCAGGAATAATGGGATGAAGGAGTACAATATAAGGGGTAGGAGTCTTAGCTGTGTTGTAGAGCAGAAGGATCTCGGGGTCCGGGTCCATAGGACTCTTAAATTGGCCTCGCAGGTGGAGGAAGTGGTCAAGAAGGCGTACGGTGTACTGGCCTTCATTAATCGAGGAATAGAGTTCAGGAGTCAGGAGGTAATGATGCAGCTCTATAAGACTCTTGTCAGACCCCAGTTGGAGTATTGTGCGCAGTTCTGGTCGCCTCATTATAGGAAGGATGTAGAGGCTATTGAGAGAGTTCAGAGGAGATTTACAAGGATGCTGCCTGGATTGGGAGGCAGGCCTTATGAAGATAGGTTGAGGGAGCTGGGACTCTTCTCACTGGAGAGACGTAGGTTGAGAGACAACCTGATAGAGGTTTATAAAATGTTGAGAGGAATAGATAGGGTGGACTCTCAGAGACTATTTCCCCGAGCTGAAATGGTCACTACGAGAGGACACAGATTTAAGGTGCAGGGAAGCAAATACAAAGGAGATGTCAGGGGTAGGTTTTTCACTCAGAGGGTGGTGAGTGAATAGAACCGACTGCCGTCGGAGGTTGTTGAGGCAAACTCACTGGGGTCTTTTAAGAGACTTCTGGATGAGTATATGGAAACGAATAGGATAGGGTGTTATAAATAGATCTGTGGATTGGTAGATGTGATCGGCGCAACTCGTGGGCCGAAGGGCCTGTTTGTGCTGTATTGTTCTATGTTCTATGTTCTATGTAAGGGTGTGCAGATTGATTAGGGAGAGAAGGGTTGTGGGGGAGCTGAATAAGGGGATAAGGAATGTGGGTGGCTTACTAGGGGAGGCCGGGTGTTGGGGGCTGACTAGAGGCCTAAGGCCAGAAGTGGCCTGAGGGGACAAGGGTGCTGAGGAGAGGGTCTGAGGGGAAGGAATCTGAATAGGGGTCTGAGAGGTGAAAATGGTTGAGCTGGTTGAGGGGATGGGAGCAGGTCACCCTCATGCCTGTTTTATTTGGGTGGGGAGTGGTGTTGAACAATGATTTGAAAGGTGGGGAAAGGATGGTCCTCTTTTCTGAGGGTTTACTGCAGTGTGTTATATACAAGATAATATCGGGACCGCAGTGTGTTATATATAGAATAATTATAGGGGTTGCAGTTTTTTTATATACAGGATAATACAGAAACTGCAGTTTGTGATAAACAGGATAATACAGTGACTGCAGTGTGTTATATACAGGATAATACAAGAACTGCAGTGTGTTATATACAGGATAATACAGAGACTGCAGTGTGTTATATACAGGGTAATACAAGACTGCAGTATGTTTTATACAGGGACTGCACTACGTTATATACAGGATAATACAGAGACTGCAGTGTGTTATATACAGGGTAATACAAGACTGCAGTATGTTTTATACAGGGACTGCACTACGTTATATACAGGATAATACAGAGACTGCAGTGTGTTATATACAGGATAATACAAGACTGCAGTATGTTTTATACAGGGACTGCACTACGTTATATACAGGATAATACAGGGACAGCAGTTTGTGATAAACAGCATAATACAGGGATTGCAGTGTGTTGTATACAGGATAATACAAGAACTGCAGTATGTTTTATACAGGGACTGCACTACATTATATACAGGATAATACAGGGACAGCAGTTTGTGATAAACAGCATAATACAGGGATTGCAGTGTGTTATATACGGGATAATACAGGGACTGCAGTGTGTTACATACAGGATAATACAGTGATTGCAGTGTGCTATATACAGGATAATAAAAGACTGCAGTATGTTTTACACAGGGTAATACAAGGACTACACTGCCTTATATACAGGATAATACAGAGACTGCAGTATGTTTTACACAGGATAATACATGGACTGCAGTGTGTTATATACAGAATAATAGAGATTTCATTATGTTACATATGTGATAATGCACGATATGCTATGTTTCCTATGTAGAACAATGCACTAACAGTAACTTATTTTTACATAATAAGTGTTAGCAGCAGAAACTGCGATCATTTAAATTAATTGTTTATTTTATTCACTTTTATTCTAATGAGCATCAATTATATTAGTGAAATAAATTTGAAAGGCATTGCCTTTCTCCCGATCTTTCCAAAGGAGTCAAAGAACAAAAGTGTACTTCTGTGAATATGAAGCAGCATAAATTACTTACAAAATGCTGATTTCTTCATTTCCTTTCCCTGTTGGGGTGGCATGGTGGCACAGTGAATAGTTAGCACTGGTGCCTTACAGCTCCAGGGACCTGGGTTTGATTCCCGGCTTGGGTCACTGTCTGTGCAGAGTTTGCATATTCTGCTCGTGTTTGCGTGCGTTTCCTCTGGTTTCCTCCCACAGTCCAAAGATGTGCAGGTTAGGTTGATTGTCCATGCTAAAAATTGTCCTTATTGTTCTGAGATGTGTAGGCTAGAGGGATTAGTGGGTAAATATATAAGGATAAGGGATTGAGTGGGTGGGATTGAGGTTGGTGCAGACTTGATGAGCCAAATGGCAGGGAGAGTTGGGGGGCGGGAGGATTAGCTGAGAGCTGAGAACAAGGAGACGTGTCTGAGAAGAATCGAGAGTGGGGAGGGTGCGGCTCAGGAAAACAGGAAGATTCAAGAGAGATGGCTAATCTAAGAGCCGGTAGTGGTGGTTGGGAGTGCCAGAAAAAATCACGGAGTGGGGGCTGAGGGAAGGGGTGGAGAAGATGAGGAAGAGGGGAGAGAGAGAGAGAGAGAGAAAACAATAGTGAATACTCACAGTGCCACATGATGACAAGTATAGAAATAGGACAGATGAACAAGTGGCTCAACTAGTTGGTGTAGGACTGAGCCGGTTTTAGATTCCTGGATCATTTGATCTGTGTCTGAGGAGGATGGGACATGTACAGAGTGATCTTCGTTGTAAAGCAAGCAAGTCAAACTGAGTTCAACTTTGTTAAGTGCCAAGAAAGTAAGGCTAGACTGGATGGTCTTTAAGTAAGTGTGTAAGAGGTAAGACTGATAAGGTAGAGGTGTGGATTGGCACATGGAAGTATGATATTGTTGCCATCACAGAAACATGGTGAGGGAAGAGCAGAACTGGTTATTCAACATTATAGAGTATCAGATCTTTAGGTAAGACAGAGGAAAGTGTAAAAAGGGAATTAGTGTAGTACTTTAATTAAGGATCAATTACTGCATTAAGGAGAGGAGATGGCTGGAGTTTTCCAGCTATTCATGTCAGTTAAATTCTCTGGTCTCGCTGTGGTGGATGGAGATTTAACTGAGCACTAAACTATCCACATTTGTTTGCAACAGTGGCGGGAAATAAACAATCAAAAAATTCCAGCCAAATTCAATCACGAGAGGCACAGTATTACGTTGAGGACAGGAGATTCAAAGGGGATTTGAGAAAAAAACAATCACTCAGAGCGTGGTGGGATCTGGAATGCACTGCCTAGGAAGGTAATAGAGGCTGGAAAATTACAATCTTTAAGAAGTACGTGAGTGAGCACTATTCAGGGATATGGGAGAAGTGCGAGAAAATGGAGTTAGTGCAACTTTAATGTAACTACTGTAAGTGCAGACTGAATAAGCTGAAGGACATTTTCTGTGACTCTATGAGAGAACGGCTTTTGAGAGAAGTGGATCTCATGCCAGAGAAAAGTAAAAAATATCTGCAGAGCAGCAGACTGTAAAATGCTAGATTAAGCAGATGACGGAAGACAGCACACGGTCAAGCAGTTAGATACAGTTAAACACAAACAGCACTGATGGAAAGCAAATAAACAGCCTGAAAGTAAAAAGAAAAAACTGCTATTAAAGCATTGAAACACAGTCGATGTAGAATAGACATTTCCCACCTAGTTGTCCAGTCTGTGGAAAGCAATAGAGGAAATGTCATTCACTAAATTATCTTTGCTAAAATGTGTCATTCAAAGAAAGTATGCACATAATTTAGTGCCTGCTGATGATACAAGTACTAAATCAGAACTTTTCTTCAGTGCAATAATAACAAATTCTACTGAAAACAAATGAATAACTGGCTTAAAAATATGATGGCACATTTTACATTTCACACGCACACATAAGTAAATGTCATTCCCATAAACCTGTCCTGTAGGATAAGTAAAGGAAAACTAAAGCTAACTAAAACAAAGGCAAAACTGTACTTGCACAGGTGGAAAAAATACTATAGAAGTCCAATATATACTGAGATGAACTGCTAAAAACAATCTCAAGAACTTCCATTTAACATGGTGAAAACCGACGCAACACCCATTTTTGGAATCAAAGTTTGTGAAAATCTAATTAAGTGAAAAGTTAGTCAAGTGAATAATGACTATGACTTCTGATCACATTCTGAGTGAATACAATGACACATTCAAGAGGATTGATTACATTGAGAACAGACCACCAAGGAAGTACCAGTAATGCTGAGACACAGGCTGAAAGCAGAGTTGGACAGGATGGAAAATAGAGTCACAGATGTCTGGAGCACAGAAAAAGGCCTTTTGGCTCATCTTGTCTGCACCAGCCAAAGACAAACCACCCAACTATCTTTATCCTGTTTTCCTGCACTTGGCCCATAGCCTTATATGCTTTGGCATTGCATACATCTAAATACTTCTTAAGTGTCTTAAGCATCCCTGCCTCCAGCACATTTTCAGGCAGTGAGTTTCAGACTCCCACCACCCCCTGAGTGAGAAAGCTTTTCCTCACATCCCCTTTCAACCTTCTGACTTTAAATCAATGCATCCCCAGGAACTGATCCCTCCATCAAGAGGAAAAACCTCTTCCTGTCTACTCTATATATGTTCCTCATAATTTTATACATCTCAAACATGTTCCCCTCTCAGTATTCCTTACTCCAAGGAAAACAACCCCTGTCTATCCAATCTCTCCTCATATCTAAAATTCTCCACCTTAGGCAACATCCTAATAAATGTCCTCTTCATTCTTTCCAGCATTGTAATGTTGAACCAAAGCTTCGTACAATACTTCAGTCGTGTCAAATTAACGTTTTATACAGTTCCAGTATAACATTCCTGCTTCTAAACTCTATGTCTTGGCTAATAAAGGTAAGTATACCATATGCATACTTAACCACTTTCACACCTGTCCTGCTACCTTAAGGGACTAGGTACATCAAGCTCCCTCTGATTCTTGGCACTTCCAGGGCCCTGCCGTTCAGCATGCTTGGGCGACTGCTGCCTCACAGTGCTAGGGCCATGTGTTTGATTCCCAGCTTGGGTCACTTGGCAGCACGATAGCACAGTAGTTAGGGCAGCACAGTAGCACAGTGGTTAGCACTGCTGCTTCACAGTTCCAAGGACCTGGATTTGATTTCCGGCTTGGGTCACTGTGTGTGTGGAGTTTGCACATTCTCCCCATGTCTGTGTGGGCTTCGTCAGGGTGCTCCAGTTTCCTTCTACAGTCCAAAGAGGTGTGGGTCAGGTTGATTGGCTATGTGAAAAATTGCCCCTTAGCGTCCTGAGATGCATAGGTTCGAGAGATTAGCAGCTAAATATGTAAGGATATGGGGATAGAACCAATGTGGGATTGTTGTTGGTGCAGACTTGATGTAGGTTTTCTCTGATTCAGTGTGAGGAGTTTGCACATTCTCCCCATGTCTCCATGGGTTTCCTCCAGGTGCACTTGTTTCATTCCAAAATCCAAATGACATGCAGGTTAGGTACATTGACCATGCTAAATTCTCCCTTTGTGCACCCAAACAGGTGTCAGAGTATGGCGACGAGGGGATTTTCATGGTAACCTCATTTCAGTGTTAATGTAAGCCTATTTGTGACACTGTATTCCCTTACTTTGTCTTGCTCGAGTGCATCAACTCATACTTACCTGGATTGAATTCCATTTTCTTCTGATCAGCCTATCTGACCAACCTGTCTATATCTTCCTCACCATTGACCACCCTATCAATTTTCATAACATCTGCAAACTTACTGATTAACCTTCCAACATGCAAGTCTCAGTCACTTATGTAAACAACAACTAGCAAGGGCACCAACATTGATCCTTGTAGGACCCCACTGGATACTGTCTTCCTGTCAGAAAAATACCCTTGACCATCACTCTCTGCTTCCTGCCACTCAGCCAATTCTGAATCCAATGTACCAAATTTCCTTGGATTCCATGGGCTCTTACTTTTGCTATCAATATCCCATGTGGGATCTTATCAAAAGCCTTGCTGAAATCCAAGTAGACTACTTCGAATGCATTGCCCTCGTCAACACACTTGATCATCTCTTTGAAAAATTCAATCGGACATGACAACCCCATAACAAAACCATACTGACTGTTTTTGATTAATCTCAGCCTCTCCAAATGCAATCAACCTAACCCGCACGTTTTTGGACTGTGGGAGGAAACCCAGGCAGACACTAAGAGAATGTGAAAACTCCACACAGACAGTCACCCAAGCCAGGAATCAAACCCAGGTTCCTGGAGCTGTGAAGCAGCAGTACTAACCATTTTGCTACCGTGCCACTAGCTTTCAGAGGGCTGCCCCTTCATCAGGTGACTGGGAGTTGTGTTCCCAGACAGGGCATATGTAGACATGAACTTAATTTACACAGTAATGGTTGAAATATGAGCCTTTACAGGTAATCAAGCCTTAAAGGTACAGACAATGTGAGTGGAAAGAGGGTTAAGCACAAGTTAAAGAGACGTGTATTGTCTCACAGTTAGTGAGATTTTGCAAGCCCAGGCAAGTCATAGAACATAGAACGTAGAACATTACAGCGCAGAACAGGCCCTTCAGCCTTCGATGTTGCGCCAACTAATTAAGAAAAAGCAATGACCCTCTAACCTAAACCATTCCCTTTTCATCCATAAACCTATCCAAGGACCTCTTAAATGCCCCCAAACTTGGCGCATCTACAACTGCAGCAGGCAGGGTATTCCATACCCTTACCACCCTCTGGGTAAAGAACCTACTTCTGACATCTGCCCTATAACTACCACCCTTTAATTTAAAGCTATGTCCCCTCGTGCTAGCTTTCTCCATCCTCGGAAAAAGGCTATCACTGTCCACCCTATCTAAACCTCTAATCATCTTGTATGTTTCAATAAGGTCTCCCCTTAGCCGCCTTCTTTCTAATGAAAACAACCTCAAATCCCTCAGCCTGTCCTCATAAGACCTTCCCTCCATACCAGGCAACATCCTGGTAAACCTCCTCTGCACCCTGTCTAATGCCTCCACATCTTTCTTATAATGTGGGGACCAGAACTGTACACAATCCTCCAAGTGCGGCCGCATCGGAGTTTTATACAGTTGCAACATGACATTGCGGCTCTGAAATTCAATCCCCCTACCAATAAAAGCCATGACTCCTTATGCCTTCTTAACAACCTTATCGACTTGATTGCCAACTTTCAGGGATCTATGCACATATACACCTAGATCTCTCTGTTCGTCAACACTATTAAGAGTCCTACCATTAGCCCTATACTCTACACATTTGTTATTCCTGCCAAAGTGAATTACCTCACACTTTTCCGCATTAAACTCCATTTGCCACCTCTCGGCCCAGCTCTGCAACTTGTCCAAGTCTCTCTGCAAACTATAACACCCCTCTTCACTATCTACCACTCCTCCGACTTTGGTGTCATCCGCAAATTTACTAATCCATCCTTCAATACCCTCATCCAGATCATTTATAAAAATTACAAACAGCAGGGGCCCCAAAACAGATCCCTGAGGTACACCACTTGTAACCGAACTCCACGATGAATAACTTCCATCAACCACCACCCTCTGTCTTCTATCAGCTAGCCAATTCCTAATCCAATTAGCTAAATCACCCTCAATCCCATACATCTGCATTTTCTGCAGAAACCTTCCATGGGCCACCTTATCGAACGCCTTACTAAAGTCCATATATACCACATCAACTGCCTTACCCCCATCCACCTCTTTGGTCACTTTTTCAAAAAACTCAATAAGGTTAGTAAGGCATGACCTACCCTTCACAAAACTATGCTGACTATCCCCAATCAATTCATTTCTCTCTAAATAACTATAAATCCTATCCCTAATAATTCTTTCCAATATTTTGCCCATGTCTTAGAAAGTCATGGGGGTTACAGATAGTGTGACATGAACCCAACTTGCTGTTGAGGCTATTCTCATGTGTGTAGAACTTGGCTATCAGTCTCTGCTCAGCAACTGTGGGCTGTTGTGTGTCATGAAGGCCGCCTTGGAGAACGCTTACTCAATGATCAGAGGCTGACTGCCCGTGACTGCTGAAGTGCTCCCCATCAGGAAGACAACAGTCTTGCCTAGTGATTGTCAAGCGGTATTCATTCATCCGTTGTCAGAATGTCTGCGTGGTCTCTCCAATGTTCCATGTCTCAGAACATCCTTTCCTGCAGGCTATCAGGTAGACAACATTGACCGAGTTGCAAGTGTATGTCCCATATACCTGCTGGATGGTGCTCTCATATGAGATGATGGCATCCATATCAATGATGCAGCATGCCTTGCAGAGGTTGCTGTGGCAGAGTTATGTAGTGCCATGGTCACTGTTCCCCTGAAGGCTGGGTAGTTTGTTGCGGATAATGGTCTGTTTGAGGTTGTGCAGTTGGTTGAAGGCAAGAAGGGGGTGTGGGGATGACCTTGGCGAGATGTTTGTCTTCATCAATGACATGTTGAAGGTTCAGGAGAAGATGTCATAGCTTCTTCGATCTGTGGAAGTACTGGGTAACGGAGGGTACTCTGTCCACCATGTCCCATGTTTGTCTACTGAGGAGGTCAATGCAATTTTGGTGCAGAGTACAGCTCCAGTAACACTGAGGAAACTCAACACCATCCAGGACAAAGCAGCCCATTTGATTGGCACCCCTTCCACAAACATGCACTCCGTCAATCATTGATGCACAATGGCAGTTGTTTGCACCATCTGCAAGATGCACTGCAGGAACACATCAATATGCCTGAGGCAGCACTCTTCAACCCTATGACAACTACTATGTAAAAGGACAAGAACAGCATCCTAGGGAAAAAAACACGTGGAAGGTCCCCTCCAAGTCATTCATCATCCTGACCAGGAAATATATTGCTGTTCCTTCACTGTTGCTGGGTCAAAATCCTGGAATGCCTTTCCTAACACACTCTGGGTGTAGCCACACAATGTCTCACTACCACCTTCTCAAGGGCAATTAGGGATGACCTAGCCAGCAACACCTACACCCAATGGAAGATTTTAAAGTATATATGATTAAACATTACAACCATTGTTGCTCAGTTAATGCACACACTGATCATATCACACTGCAATACTATAAGAGCGAGTGTATAATTTAATCCAGACAATGGGGATCTTGTCCAGCTGTTCCTTTCCTTCAGATATTTCAGTTAGTGATTAAAGTGATGCCAGAGAGTTTGTGAAGAATTCCAGCCAGGGATAGACATGCTAAAAGACAAATTGACATTGCAAAACTGAACTGATTGAGGCGAGTTTCCAGTTAACATTTCACCTAGGGAGAAGGTCATGATCCAAAGCATCTACCTCTCCATAAAGGAGTCCCCACATACAGAGTGCAGGAAAATATGCAGAGATTTAGGATGAAGGAGGCAGGGGATGAGGTGGGTGTAAGGACAGTATACAAATCTAATCTATATAAGTCTTTGGCCTACGTGGAACTGCCTCACACTAACTGCACATCTGATGCTGGGAGACATTGTAAAGCATGAGGAAGACTCAGTCAAAATTATTTCATTCCATCGTAGCTCTGTTTTAACACTCCTGAAGTCATAAGAGTAACAGCATTAGGATTTTCACCGACATTTATTAATGTATGATTACAGTATGGAGCTGTCAGCATTGTAGACAGCCATCAGAAAGCATGAATCTCTGTCTCCAACTGAAGCGTCAGCCAAATTACTGATAATTCATGTGCAGTTTAAATATTTAATTTTCATTGTAGCAGATGGAGTTAAGGACAGTATAATCTTCAATTGGTGTTTGATGATGGATGTCTCCCAGGGCATTAAGGACTATGGGGAGGTAGTGGGAAAATGGAAACTCAAGACCAGTAATGATCATGTTGAATGGTGCATTAAGTTCAGCCTGCTGCCTGCTTTACTCCTGCTCCTACTTTTTATGTTTTGAATCACTAAAACTGGGCAAAGCTGGCAACAGTTATTTCTGGGCATAGAACCAAATGATCATTTGCACAAAGGCAAAAGTCAATAGCACATGGCTTGATTGTGTTTTTATATAAACATGTCTTGACAAATAAAGGATGGAAGGATTGAGTCCTCATGAGTACTGGCAGCTCCAACTAAAGGGGCCTGATTTGTTACAAGACACAGTTACCCAATGTACAAGCTGCGCACAATCAGATTCTACAATTAAAACTGACTCAACCAACCCGTAATCAGAGGGATAGAGCATTAATAATGGTCTTTACACAAAATTAACTAACCAGCAATTTAATTGGCAATGTGTTGGTCATTAATGGTGTTATTTCTTTATTATACAAGGAAACATGATTCATGGGCCGTTCATAGGGCTAAGCTTTCTTTACATTATTCATATTAATTCCCATTTGAATACCAAAACATCATTTATTACAATTCACTTACAGGATGTGGGTGTCACTGGCTAGATCAATATTTATTGTTCACCTCTAGTTTCCCTTGAGAAGATGGTGGTGAACTGCCTTCTTGAACTGCTGCAGTACATAATGTGTAGGTACATCCACAGTGCTGTTAGGGAGGGAGTTCCAGGATTTTGACTCAGTGACAGTGAAGGAACGGTGATATACTCCCTGGTCAGGAAGGTGTGTGGTTTGGAGGGGAACTTCCAGTTGGTAGTGTTTCCAGGCATTTAATGCTCTTGCTCTTCTAGACGATAGTGATATTATGTTTGGAAGGTGCTGCCTAAGGAAACTTGGTGAGTTCCTGCAGTGCGTTTTATGGATGGTGCACATGCCTCCACTGTTTGCTAGTGGTGATGGGATTGAATGTTTGTGGAAGGAATAGCAACAAGGAAAGTTGCTTCGTACTAGAGGTTATCAATTTTCTTGAGTTTTGTTGGAGCTGCACTATCCAGACTAGTAGAGACTATTCCATCTCATTCCCGACTTATGCTTTATAGATAGTGCACAGGCTCTGCAGAGTCAGGAGGTTACTCACCAAAGATCCCTCGTCTCTGATCTGTTCTGGTAACCTCAGTATTCATATTGCTGGTGCAGTTTCTGTTCAGTAGTAATCTGCAGAATATTGATATCAGGGAGTTTGGTGATGATAATGCCATTAAATGTCAAAAGGCAATGGCTAAATCCTCTTCTGTGAAGATGGTCATTGCCTGGCACTTCTGTGACACAATGTTATTTGCCACTTGTCAGCCCAAACCTGGAAATTTTCCAGGTCTTGCTGCATTTGTACATGGACTGCTTCAGTATCTGAGGAGTCACAAATGGTGCTGAACATTGTACAGTCATCAGCGAACATCCCCACTTTTGACCTTATGATGGAAGGAAGGTCAATAATGATGCAGCTAAAGGTGGTTGGACCTAGGACACTCCCCTGGGAACTTTTGTAGTAATGCAATGAGAGTATTGACACATATTATCTGCACAATTTACCTACATTTTAACAGGGATTTCACTTTACAAAGGCATAAGCATTGGGAGTAAGGCATATGGTAAACAATAATTAATTTTACAGAGATTAACTGTGTGTCTACATGTTACTGGCTCCAGGATTCTTTGGAGAAATGTGATAGATGAACTTCTGCAGTGATGTCCTGGAGCTGAGATGATTGACCTCCAATGACCACAACCATCATTCTATATGCCAGGTATGACTCCAACTAATGGAAGATTTTCCACCTGATTTCCATTGATCCCAGTTTTGCTGGGGCTCCTTGATGTCATACTCAATCAAATGTTGCTTTGATGTTAAGGACAGTCACTTTCACCCATACAGTTAAGTTCTTTTGTCCATGTTTGAACCAAGGCTGTAATGAGGGTAGGAGTTGAGTGAACCTTGCAAATCTAAACTGAGTATCTGTAAACAGATTATTGCTGAATAAATGCCACTATTAATGACCCCTTCCACAACTTTACTGATGGCCAGGAGTAGACAGATGGGGAAATAACTGGTTGAGTTGGATTTGTCCTCTTTTTTGTGTACAGGACACATTTGGGCAACTTTCCACACTGCTGGGTAGATTTAAAGTATCCTTGGTATAGAATATTCAGATCATCTCCCTTCTCCACTGGGTTTTGGCTCATCATAGTGAAGCCTCTTAAAACCAAGCCGATCCTTTGGTGAATGATGGTGATTCGCGAGCTAGAGTTTTGAAGGATTTACTACATAATTGAGAAAGTGTTGACACAAACTGAACCTTGGTTCAACTGCAAAGTATTTCCCTAAATCTGGTGAGTTCTGGGCTAGGACCAGTGAAAATAAACACAAAAGCAGAGGGATCACTTAGAAACTTGGAAAATAATTTGAGGCTTGTTTACTGGTCCATCGATTACGTTGGTGTTGACGAGCACAAGATTTTTAATAAGAATACCTCACTTCTCTCTGAAATGGCTGACAAACTTTCAGCTGCACAAACTATTGCTGAAACAGAATACAGGACAACTTGAAATGGACAATAAAAAAATCCTTCTGCTGACAGAACAAGCCAAGCACAAATCTATTAAACGTTTCAGTACTGAAGAAAGCACTGCATTATGGAACAAAAATGAAAAAAAGCTGGAAAATCTCAGCACGTCTGATAGCATCTGTGGGGACAGATTAGAGCTAATGTTTTGAGTCTGGATAACCGTCTGTCAGGGCTCTGAGAAAGAAAAGGAGATTATGGCAAAGGGGAAAAAGAAAGATATTTGCAAGAAAAATCCGATAAAGAGATTGTGGTGAAAGAAAAACAAATTCAATGGCAGAAAAATGAGGATACAAATAGGAAGGTTGTATGGGAGACATCAAAATCAATCTAGGAAAACATAGCAATAAAAGGACAAAGATTTAGACAAATTAGAGGAAAACTAAAGAAACAAGCGGAAGTATAAATAGAGATATTAGATAACACACAGAGACATTGATCCAGAAATTTACACTCAAAAGATTGAACACAACAAAACATCAGTAATTGAGGGGAAGATACAAAGGGCAGGGGCATTAACTCATCAGACAAATCAAACACCCTCAATAAAGAGGCACAGACATGATATACACACTTCAGATCAATATAGGACTGACCATAAAAAAAGCCATGAGCCATCCACAGTCTGATTAAACGCCAATCCCTTATTGTTCCTTCTCTGATTTGAAGAGCCAATGAGTTTTTCCAATTCTAGCTGTGACTGCCATCCTATTCAGAGTCATATCCCTCTGCCGCATGACATGTTAGCTTATAGTGCTGATTGGGTGCTGAGCTCCCCTTTGCTCCTCTGGTCTCTCTCCCACCAGACAACCCCTAACTGGCCATTTGATCCTCGATGGAACAACATTGGGGATGGGAGTGAGCAGATCACCCAGTTTCCAGTCTGCCTCCCTCAGCCCTGCCAAGATAAGTACATTTCAGCCCAATGCAGTATTTAGGAAGAGGTTCACGAGCCAGTCTATTCAGAATGCCTGGGGCTGGTTTCCCCTCTTTCACCCTGCTTCTGAATATGTGACAATCAGGAATTAACTTTCGTCGTATGGCCTATTCAATTAAAATTCTTCCTTCTTCCATTTTTAATTACATTTTTTACATGTCCAGACTTGTGTTATTGCCTTTTGCTGCTGTGGTTTATCTGAAAAGGTCTCATTCTACATTTAATCTCTCATTAAAAATCTTATAAAATACATTCTTCCAGTATAAATAACCTAGTTGCCGCTGTCACAACTCTGTGACTACATTTCCCATTATCGATTCCCATGCCCATATCATTAACTAAAGCTTTCTGTTTAAACTTGTCATCTGTGATCACGCTTAAATGCTGGTGCTGTAGTACCTCAATGCATCTCAGCTCGCCTCAGCCAGTGCAACAGAGAAATTTCAATGCTCCAATCAGCTCTACCTCGATACTTCTCACATTGCTTTCTGTTTTTCATTCAACTATACATAATAATATCAAAGTTGTAGCTGGAAGATATCTGGCATAGCAAGGGTTAATGTGGGACTGGGAAATAGTACAAAACTAGAGAAACCTTGCTGCAACTGTACAAGGGATTTCTGAGGCCACATTTGGAGTACTGAGAGCAGATTTGATTCCCTTATTTAAGCAAAGAGATTATTTCACTGAAAGCAGTTCAGAGAAGGTTCATTTGGATGGTCCTTGATGTGGAGGGGTTATCTTATGAGGAAAGCTTAAATAGATTGGGACTCTCCTCATTGGAATTCAAAAAAATGAGAGTTTATCTCGGTGAAATATTTAGGATTCTTAAGAGACTTGACATGGTAAATACTGAGAGGAAATACTCATTGGAGCATCTAAGACCAAAAGATCTAAGACCAACAGTCACAGAATAAAGAAGCACCAGTTGAAGACTGAGAGCGTTGTGAGTCTTTGGAATTCCTTGCAACAGAAAGTTTTGTGTATTTAAGGCTGAGATAAATAGATTTCTGATCAGTAAGAGAAAAAGGGTTACAGAATAGAGGCAGCAAAGTGGATTGAGATCATTCATGATTGGATTGAATGCGGAATAGTTCAAGGGGCTGAACAGCCTACTCTTGTTCCTATTTCTTTTGGTTTCATGGTCTAACATAAAAGATAACAAGTTATCTTTCAACTTTTATCTCCATTTCATCTGAAGATGAATGTCAGATTTTGTTATTGGCGTGAGTACTGACTAGAACATGAGCCTCATCATGACTTCTGTAGATCTGACGCATTTTTTTGGCAAATACGATTCAACACCATATTTGTTTTCTTCATTACTGTCTCATGCTATTTTAAATACTGAGCAAGGAGCCAACTAACAGTATTAATTCTCTTTTGCTCTCTCCCTTGGCAGATTTTGACACACCCTTGGAATACATAGTCCTCCTATTTTTACTACCAATATGTGGCAACTTTCATTTCTTGGCAGCTCTCCATTGCCTCTTCCGAGTACAGAAAATACTTCTGTATTGTTTCTCTGAGTGGAGGCCTGTGACTAGTGGAGTGTCGCAGGGATGGTGTTGGGTCCATTGTTGTTTGATATCTATATCAATGATCTGGATGATAATGTAGTAAACTGGATCAGCAAATTTGCTGATGATCCAAAGATTGGAGATGTAGTGGACAGTGAGGAAGGTTTTCAAAGCTTGTGGAGGGATTTGGACCAACTAGAAAAATAGGCTGAAAAATGGCAAATGGAATTTAATGCAGACAAGTGTGAGGTATTGCACTTTGGAAGGACAAACCAAAGTAGAACGTACAGGCTAAATGGTAGGACTCTGAAGAGGGCAGTTCAACAGAGAGTTCTGGGAATACATAGAACATAGAACATTACAGCGCAGTACAGGCCCTTCGGCCCTCGATGTTGCGCCGGCCAGTGGACCCTCTAACCTAAACTATTCCAATATCATCCATATGCCTATTCACTGAACATTTGAATGCCCCCAAAGTAGGCGAGTCCACAACTGCTGCAGGCAGGGCATTCCACGCTCTCACCACCCTCTGTGTAAAGAACCTGCCTCTGACATCCGTCCTATAACTACCACCTCTTAATTTAAAGTTATGTCCCCTCGTGTTGGTCATCACCATCCGAGGAAAAAGGCTCTCACTATCCACCCTATCCAGTCCTTTGATCATCTTATACGCCTCAATTAGGTCACCGCATAACCTTCTTCTCTCTAATGAAAATAACCTCAGGTCCCTCAGCCTTTCCTCATAAGGCCTTCCCACCATACCAGGCAACATCCTGGTAAACCTCCTCTGCACCCTTTCCAATGCTTCCACATCTTTCTTATAATGCGGCGACCAGAACTGTACGCAATACTCCAAGTGCGGCCGCACCAGAGTTTTGTACAGTTGTAACATAACCTCACGGCTCCTAAATTCAATCCCTCTACCAATAAAAGCTAACACACCGTACGCCTTCTTAACAACTTTATCAACCTGGGTGCCAACTTTCAAAGAGCTATGTACTTGTACCCCAAGATCCCTCTGCTCGACAACACTATTAAGGGTCCTTCCATTAGCCCTATATTTCATATGCCTGTTATTCCTACCAAAGTGAATCACCTCACACTTATCCGTATTGAATTCCATTTGCCACCTCACGGCCCAGCTCTGCAACCTATCTATGTCCCTCTGCAAACTGTAACATCCATCCTCGCTGTCTACAACTCCCCCCACTTTGGTATCGTCAGCAAATTTACTAATCCAACCCTCTACACCCTCATCTAGGTCATTTATAAAAATGACAAACAGCAGTGGCCCTAAAACAGATCCTTGAGGTACACCACTTGTAACTGCACTCCAGGTTGAATATTTCCCATCAACCACCACCCTCCGTCTTCCAGCAGCTAGCCAATTCCTAATCCAAACTGCTAAATCACCTTCAGGTGATTTACAGGTACAGAATTCCCTAAAAGTGATGTCACAAGTGGATAGGGTCGTAAAGAGTGCTTTAGGTACATTGGCCTTTATAAATCAGAGTATTGAGTATAAAAGTTGGAGTGTTATGGTAAGGTTGTATAAGGCATTGGTGAGGCTGAATTTAAAGTATTGTGTACAGTTTTGGTCATCTAGTTACATGAAGGACATTTGTAAGGTTGAAAGAGTGCAAAGATGTTGCCAGCACTTGAGAAGCTGGGTTACAGAGAGAGATTGAATAGGTTAGAACTTTACTCCCTGTTGCGTAGAAGAATGAGGGGAGATTTGATAGAGGTGTATAAAATTATGATGGGCATAGATAGAGTGAACGCAGGCAGGCTTTTTCCACTGAGGCTAAGGAAGAAAAAAACCAGAGGGCATGGGTTAAGGGTGAAAGGACAAAAGTTTAAAGGGAATATTAAAGGGGGCTTCTTCACACAGAGAGTGCTGGGATGTGGAATGAACTGCCGGATAAAGTGGTAAATGCAGGGTCACTTTTAACATTAAAGAAAAGCTTGGACCTTTTTCATGGATGAGAGATGTGTGGAGGGATATAGTCCAAGTGCAGGTCAGTGGTTCAGCACAGACAAGAAGGGCCAAAAGGCCTGTTTCTGAACTGTAATTTTCAAGGGGGGGTTCTATGGTTCTAATACGTTTAGTTTAAATGCCAAGCAATGCTGAAGTGAAACTACACATCGAAGAACAAAGTTCCATGGATACTGGAAATCTGAAATAAAAAGAGAAAATGCTGGCAGTACCCAACAGGCCTAGCAGCAACTGTGGAGAGAGAAACAGAGTGAACATTTCAGGTTGATGGTCCTCTATGCAAATCAATGCTGGTTACCAGGTGGAGGGTTCCCAGCCAATGGCGGTTTGTCTATCCCGCATCCTAAACTGTCAGTTCCACAGTGATCCATATGTCATTTTGTATACCCACCACCTTTATCAAAAGCACCTTGGAAATCAGTGTTCATTGTATCACACAGTGATCTCATCGCTTTCGAATATTACCTCTTCAAAAGAATGTTGGCGAGGTGAGGACCACCACTTGTTCTATCTGTGTCTGCGTGGGTTTCCTCTGGTGCTCCAGTTTCCTCTCACACTCCAAAGATGTACAGTCTAGATGCATTGGGCATGCTAAGTTGCCCCTCAGTGTCCCAGGGTGCGTACATTAGAGGGATTACTGGGGTAAATATGTGGGGTTACGGAGATAGGGCCTGAGTGGGATTGTTGGTGCAGACTCGATGAACAAAATGGCCTTCTGCATTGTAGGGATTCTACACCCTGAGTGAAATCCTTATGTTTTAGTCTGTCATTTTTCTGTTGTGTTTCTTATTATAACCAATTTTTTATTAACTACTTTTCCAATTACTGACATTGGGCAAACAAGGCTCTACCTGCATTTGTGTAGTTATATGTCACAATCTGAATGTGCCTGTTGCAAATCTGATGGACATTAGTACTTAGCACTTTAAGATTATAATGTGACTCAGTGTCGGGTGTTAATTATACTCCGATATATATATATTTATATATGAAGAAAAGTCAGCCGGCGTTAGAGTGAAGAAATAAACTCTGTGATAAGCAATAAGCAGTCTGTACTAAAGCATTCTGATTCCAGGCCCCAATCTTACCTCCATTCGTGCCATGTTCCCACTGCAGTGAGGTTGGAGAATTTGGCAGCCAGCCAAATCTCTGTTCGCTGCTGTGGGATGGGAAAATCCCATCGGGTTGAATGGTGTTAAGATTCCAGCCTCAGTGCCTTCTTCATAACCAAGCTTGGGAACTCCACTGACAAAGAGACCTCCCCAATTTTCATCAATGCTCTCCAATGGTCAATATGTTCATTAGTCTCTCATTATCACTGTAACTATTCTGCGTCCAATTCATTTGTTGCATAATAACTAGGAGTAGGAGTCAGCCATCTGACCTTTCTGCTTGTTGAGCAGATTTTGGCATCCCAATCTTTTTTGTGTGATCTTGTACTCAATCTAGTGATCATTTTTCCCTTCTCTCCCAATCCTCCATCAGCCTATATTTTACCCCAGTCACCTGTTTAAAAGAAAAGGCTTGCTTTCATATTAAAGTTCCATTTATTCAACTATACTTGTGTCACAAAGTTTTACAAAAAGGATTTCAGGAATTCAGTTAGATGGAGAGATGGGTAAAACGGAAGCTGTAGCTTTAGAGGAGAGAGGTTGAGAGAAAATTTAAAGGGCCTGGCCAGAAAAGGTTGGAAGAAACCTTCTATTGGCAGAAGGATCCAGAACCAGAGAACACCAATTTAAGTTAATTGGCATAAAATAGGAAGAATTACATGAAGAAAAGCCTATTTTTAATGGATCGCATGGTTAGGATCCAGAATATGTGATCTGAGAATGTGGTAGAGGTAGATTCAATTGTGACTTTCAAACAGAATTGGACAATTACCTGAGGAGAAGATTTTGCAAGGCAGCTGGAAAAATACTGAGGAGTGGGACTAGCTCAGTAGCTCTTTTAGAGAATCAAATATAACAGACCAAATGGTCTTTGTCCAGCTTGTAACTGTTCTTTGATTCTACAAATTAAAACATACAAAGATTAACAATATGAACATAAGTAATTAATATAAAATTATCAATGTAATCATAGTTAACATTCTTGTCACACATATGTCAGGCAATGACCATCTCCAACAAAAAGAGAATCTAATCAACTTCCCTTGTCATTCAATGGCAATGTTGTGACGGAATCCCCAGTATCAACAGCCTGGATGTTAGCATTAACCTGAATCTGCACTGGGCTAGCCATATAAACACTTAGTCTACAAGAGCAGGTTAGAGTTTAGAACTGCTGCAGTGAATAACTTCCCAAAGCCTGTCCATCATCTACAAAGTACAAGTCAGGTAATTGTCCAATTCTGTTTGAAAGTCACAATTGAATCTGCCTCTACCACAGATCACATATTCTGGATCCTAACCACTCGATCCATAAAAAAAGGTTTTTCCTCACGTAATTCGTCCTATTTTTTGCCAATTAACTTAAACGGAATAATCTCCACTTGCCTGGATGAGTGCAGCTCTGCCCACACTCAAGAGGTTCAACACCATCCAGGATAAAGCAGTCACCACATCCACCACCTTCAACATTCAATCCCTTCACCATCATTATACAGTAACAGGAACTCACCTAGGTCCCTTAGACAGCACGTTCCAAACCTACGATCATTAACATCTAGAAGGACAAGAGTAGCAGAAACCAACACTTGGAGGTTCCCCTCCAAGTCACTCACCATCCTGATATCACCGTTCCTTCAGTGTCACTGAGTCACTGGAATTCCCTCTCTAACAGCACTGTGGATGTACCTATATCCCAAGGACTGCTATAGCACAAGAAGGCAGTGCACCACCATCCTCGGGGGATCAAGGATAGGCAACAAATGTTGGTCTAGCCAGTAATGTCCACATTCTGTCAAACAATTAAAACAAACAGAAATTTGAATTAGAATCTTTGATTTGACTTGATTTATTGTTGTCACATACAGTGTTAGTATACAATAAAAAGTATTGTTTCTTGCATGCTATGCAGGCAAAGCATACCATTCATTAGAAAAGAAACGTCAGAGTACAGAATGTAGTGTTGCAACATAGCTGCGGTGTAGAGAAAGATCAACTGATTGTGAAGTAGGTCCATCAAATTTTTGATGGCAGCAGGGAAGAGTTGGTTGGAACGTGACCTCAGACTTCTGTAACTTTTTCTTGATGGAAGAAGGCGGAAGAGAAAATGTCAAAGATGCGTAAGGTCCTTATTTATGCTGGCAGCTTTGCCAAGGCAAGGGGAATTGTAGACAGCCT
The DNA here is from genome assembly GCA_024679065.1 of Sphyrna mokarran. Taxonomy (NCBI): domain Eukaryota; kingdom Metazoa; phylum Chordata; class Chondrichthyes; order Carcharhiniformes; family Carcharhinidae; genus Sphyrna; species Sphyrna mokarran. The sequence continues at coordinate 67,965,585 of JAGIQG010000008.1, forward strand.
CAGTGGATGGGAGGCTGGTTTAAGTGATGGATTCGGCTACATTCATGATCTTTTGAAGTTTCTTACGGTCTTGGGCAAAGCAGAGCCATACCAAGCTGTGGTACAACCAGAAAGAATGCTTTCAATGGTTTATCTGTAAAAGTTGGTGAGAATCATAGCTGACATGCCAAATTTCCTTAGACTTCTGAGAAAGTAGAGGTGTTGGTGGGCTTTCTTAACCATAGCATCAGCATTGGCACACCAGGTCAGGTTGTTGGTGATCTGGAGACCTAAATACTTGACCATTTCTACTTCAACCCCATTGATACAGACAAGGGCATGGTCTCCACTATGCTTCCTGAAGTCAAGGACAATTGTTTTCATTTTGTTGACATTGAGGGAGAGATTATTGTCATTGCAGCAGTTCAACAGATTCTCTATCTCATTCCTGTATTATGTCTTGTTGTTTGAGATCCAACCCACTACGGTGGTGTCGTCAGCAAACTTGAAAATTAAGTTGGAGGGGAATTTGGCCACACAATCATAGGTGTATAAGGTGTGACAACACAGCCTTGTGGGGCATCGGTGTTGAGGATGATTGTGGAGAAGTTGTTGTTGCCTATCCTTACTGATTGTGGTCTGTGAGTTAGGAAGCTCAGGATCCCGTCGTAGAAGGAGGAGCTGAGGGCCAGGCAATGGAATTTGGAGATGAGTTTTGTAGGAAAAACGGTGTTGAAGGCCCAGCTGTAGTCAATAAATAGGAGTCTGACATAGGTGTCCTTGTTATCTAGGTGTTCCAGGTTTGAGTGTAGGGCAGAGAAATGTTATTTGCTGTGGATTAGTTGTGGCGGTACGCAAACTGTAATGGATCCACATACTCCAAGAAGCTGGAATTGATTTGTGCCATGACTAGCCTTTTGAAGCACTTCATAATGATAGATATCAAAGCCACCAATCATCATTAAGACACACCGCTTGGTTTCTCTTAGGTACCGGGATTATGGTCATCTTCTTGAAGTAGATAGGGACCTCAGATTGTTGTAAAGAGAGGTTGAAGATGTCTGTGAATACCTCTGCCAGCTGATCTACACAGGATCTGAGTGCTTGTCTGGGTACTCCTTCTGGGCCAATTGCTTTCCATAGGTTGACTTTGAGAAAGTTGCTCTAACATCTGCAATGGTGACCTCAGATACAAGTTCATCCAAGGTTTCCAGAGTGGAGGGTATGCTCTTGCTAACCTCTTGCTCAAAACGACATAAAATGCATTGAGCTCATCAGGGACGGGTGCATTGGCACTGACAATTTTACATGCCTTCGTCTTATAGCCTGTTATGTTTTGCAGACCTTGCCAGTCAGCCGGGATCAGTGTGGCTAGCCTGAAACCCTGGCTTGGTCTGGTACTGCCTTTTGACATCTTTGATAGACCCCCTTAGATCATATCTGACTTTGTATAGGTCAGGGTCGCCTAACTTGAACGCCTCAGACCTAGACTTCAGCAAGCAATAAATATCCCTGTTCATGCATGGTTTCCGAATGGGAAACACGCAAATGTGTATTTAGTGCACAGAAGGCCATTTCAAGCATTGCATTCCCACAGTTACCTAAGGTTAATTATTAGTCATTGCTCAGTGGTAGAAATCTTTTCTCTAAGTCAGGAGGTTGTGGGTTTGAGTCCCATTTCAGAGATTTGAAGACTCAAATCTGGGTTGATAATGCAGTGCACTACTGAGGGAGTGCAGCACTCTCTGAGACACTGTCTTTTCTTTGAGATGATGAACAGAATCTGCCTTTTTGAGTAGATGAGAAAATTCCCAATACTATCTTGAAAACCAGCAGAGGAACTCTCCCTGGTCCCCTGACCAACATTTATTTCCTACTCAGCATCATTAAGGATTATCATGCATTATTTCTTGCTGTTTGTGGGAGTTTCCTGTGTACAAATTGGTTGCTACATTTCTGGCATAACAAGAGTGAGTACACTTGGACAGTATTTCACTGAGGGCAGTTTAATTAAGGTCATGGGTGTCCTGCCATGGGATCTAGAATGTCAGTGGGATTCTTTAGAAGTTGGGAAGAGGTGAGTGGGATGTGATATTGTAGAGACACCAGTACAGATAATGACATGTACCTTTCAGAAGCTTCACAGTGACAACTGTCTGATATCCCCATGTGCAAGGCTGGAGGATAAAGGCTACAACCTCCATGTTAGATGTCCACTATATCTGTGATCATGACTGCAGATGTTCACAAATGACTGTGATTCTGTATCAGTAAGCCTTCTGTAAACCTTACGAGGTGGGCATATTGTCAAGTAATCAGTTTATATAACTAAGAGAACCCAGGCCAGGCCAAGATCTATGCCAAGATGTTTATAGCTGTTACTCGTAATGAATTTTTTTTTATTATTCATTCAAGGGACATGGATGTCACTGGTTGGCCAGCATTTATTACTCATTCCTAGTTGAGAATCAACCGCATTGCTATGGCTCTGGAGTCACATGTAGGCCAGACCAGGTAAGGACAGCAGATTTCTTTCCCTAAAGGATATTTGTGAACCAGATGGATTTTTATAACAATCAACAATAGCTTCATGGTCATCAGTAGGCTCTTAATTCCAGATATTTTTTATTAAATTCAAATTCTACCATCTGCCGTGTTGGGTTTCGAACCCAGGTCCCCCCGGACAATAACTGATTAATAGTCTAGCAATAATACAATGAGACCATCACCTCCCCCACTTTGTTTGGCCCAAAGCTTTGTTGGTCTCAGCGTCTTGGTCTGTATAGATGCCCTGAGGTCTACATTGAGACCTTCAACATACCATGGCAGCAGACCATAAGAGGCCACAAGAATGAGGAGTGAGGCCCAGCCAATTATTGTGATGGGGATGGATTCTTTTGTTATGGGATATGGGAGCATATGGGGTGAAGACAGGATCAGGATATTGAATTTGATGACCAACCATGATCAGAATGAATATTGAGCAGGCTTGAAGAGCCGAATGGCCTACTTCTGTTTCTTTTTTCCATGTTTCAATGTTTTTCCTGTCTCTTAAATGTTGTCTACAGTGCCTGCAGACACTTCTCTCGACTCAGCTTATGTGCCCAAACATAAGGGGATCTTCATGGATCTGATCTCAGCTGTTTGCTGGCCTCCGACTCTGGAATTAAAGCACCTTTGTGTGTCCCTCGGACTGTCCATCAGAGCCTCCCCCTCAGACTGTCCCATAAGATACTTGGCCTTGGACTGTTCCATCAGAGTACCTGCTTCTTATCCTTCCCTCTTGTAGTGTTCCATCAGATCCTCCCCCTCTGTCCCCTATCCCTCAGTTTGCACCATCAATGTTTCCCCACTGATCCCTGCCCCTTGGAACGTTCCATTAGAATCTCCCCTCTGACTCCTATCCCTCAAATGGTTCCGTCAGTCTCTCCCCCTTAATAGATATCCCACAGACTACTCCATAAGAGCTTCCCCTCTGACTCTCGGACTGCTCCATAAGAGCTTCCCCTTGATGTTCCATCAGAACTTCTGCCTCTGATCCCTGACCCTCGGACTGCTCTCTCAGAGCCTCTACCTCTGACCCATAACCTTCCAACTGCTCCATAAGAGTTTCCCCTTGATTGTTCCATCAGAGTCTCTGCCTCTGACCCATAACCTTCCAACTGCTCCATCAGACCTTTGCCTTGCTTGTTCCATCAGAACCTCTCCCTGTGATCTCTCGCCCTAGACTGTACGCAACTCTGCAAACTCTTTGTGTTCTCCTGTGGCAGATAGCTACAAAATGGCTGGCTTTCCATCTGGAAGAAACACCTCACTTCAATCATCAGCTTTTATTGGTTGGATATCTGTTGGCCTGTGATTCCTGGTTTCCATTGCCAGATCCCAAAAGAAGTCTTTGGCAGTGTTCAGCAACACGCAAATGATGCAACTGTCTTCAGAGACATTGGGCAGAATTTAAGGTATCCCACCAAAGTGGGGTTTGTGCCCATTGTCTCTGAAGCGCTCTGGCATCTCCTGGGGCCATGTAAGGTGCTATATAAATGTAAGCTTTTCTTTCTGTTGGGAAGAAGAGCAAATCCACTGTGCCTGGCAGATTCCTCTGCAGACAGCTGTGTAATGTTCTGCTGTGTTGGAGGAAACAGACAGTGAACAGATGGATTGAAATCTTACAATTGCCACAGGGATGATAGGCAAAGTCATGTGAAGTTCAAAGGGGATATTTGAGCCCTGAGTCCATAGTGGTACCTAGCAATGAAATGAAAGCAATAATACATTGCTGAATTTTCCCTTTGACCACAATCCAACACCTTAATGTTGGTAAATTATACACTGCACTCGCTGAGCGTAAATTATTGACACAATTATTTCTAATGGTAATTGAGATCAAACACAGAACATTCAATCCATTTTACAGGGAAATGAAGGCAGGGGCACACATTGTATTCCTTTCATGTAATGAGGAAAGAAAGACAGTTCTCCTGCTTATTATGTGCAGTTAATATCCTCTTTAAATTGCTGTTTATAATGAGAGGAACCTTTTTTGGAACCTTCCCTTATTGTGTGGCACAGCGACACTTGGCCAACCTCAAAAAAAGTCTAAATCCCAACATTCAGAAGTGTGCCAATACCTGATTAAACAATAGTAGAACCGCTTTTAATCTTGAAGATGAATATTTACTAGGATTATTGCTGTGAGCATTTATTGAAAGGCGGCCTGGTGCGGGGAAAAGGGAGTGGGGGTCGGGGTGAGGGGGATATAGTTCAGCTGGTGTGAAGTTTAGTTTAAGAAACTTTGCAGAATGCAAAATTACAGCACCCATCGATTTCTATCTTGAGCAGGTTCTCAGACTAATGTTTAGGTTAGGTTTTCCCTGTTGGATAGGGAAACACCGCAGGGGAGGCTGCAGCCACAGGAGCAGATAGGGAGCCGGAGGCTGCATTAGTGTTACCGTGTAGCACGAGCATCCACATCCTGGTGGGGAAAGGTGAAAGGAAGAAGGGAGTGATCATCCCCGCTCTGAGAGAATCCAATCCCAGAGAGGTTCAATCCCTGGTGGAGGGGAGAAGTCCATTATCCCATATTCCCTGAGGGATAAGTTGGATCTCCAATCCTGGATAAAGTTTAATCCTAAAAGGATTTAATATCTAGGGTTCCTGGATGGATTGGGGGTACACCAGAAGCTGATAGCAGACAGGGAGAGAGGGAGGGACGCTTGAGTGGGGGCTGGTAGAAAACCCTTTCTTTTTCTTCTTCTCCAATTCTGAAAAGACAGTTGCCTTTTCCATGAAGCAACCCTCACCTCCTGATGGGTACAAGCTTCCCTGAGGCTTCGGGAAGTTGGTCAATCAGGGTTAAACTTGGAAACCAGAAAGCATGGAAGCTCATTAGATTACCAAAATTATATCCACCTCCTGGAAGTGGATTTTCCACTCCTACACATTCCTCCCCGCTCCCCGTCCTGCCCCCCTCCCCATCCTGCCCTCCATTTCACCTCTATTGAGAACAGAGTATGTGGGCTGGAAGCTGGTTGGGGTTAGGTTTGAGATCGTAATAACTTCAACAGTATAGCCAAACCTGACCCATTCATTCTTTGTGGTTGCAGTTCCCCTCATGTCTTTCCCACATCTCCCTCACTAGTATTTCCCAGTCATTAAAGGGGCTGGAAAGCCATTGGTGGACAGGAATACTGTGATGCCAATTACCCCGCACCCAATCGAGAGGAAGCAGGAATCAGGGAGAGTCCTGGCTCACCTTCATAATGGTGGCATGCAGCCTGAATCAAAACACACCACTGACTGCCTGCATACTCAGCAGGAGGACTGAGGTTTGTGTGAGGCTAATGTGAGTTAAAGCCAGCCTGCTCTCTAGCTAGTCCAGAAGCTATAACTGTGGAAAGGTTTCTCAGTAGGAGGAAGAGAACAATGGAAAAGCAGGCCAGACTGAGACTCTCTTACTGATGGAGGTGAAAAGAAGCAGGGAATTCATCTTTTCTACAGAGGGTCTCTAGACATGCACCTTGAAGAACTAGAAGCAGAGAGCCACAGAGTCTGCCCAAAGGACCTGGCTACACTGCTGGAAAAAAATCAATGGCCTCACACAAACGGTCAAGGTCAGTGAATGCATCTTCAAATTTCAGCTCACAGCCACTGCACACCATCCTCAGCACTGCGCAGTGCACCACACTCCCTCACCCATTCATTCTCCAGCAATCAGTCCTCACCCCTGACAGCATATACACCACCTCACCTCGCACATTCAGCTCTGCCATACACTCACACCTCACAGCTTCTAGCTATTTCCAGATGTTCAGCTTAGGGCAGGCATATCAATGAAAAACAATACATACCACTTAATGATAAGCTTCACTCTCTCAGAGAATGAGATAGCTGCAGAAAATAATGGCCAAGGACAGACGCAGCTACATGTCCAGTCCCTTTTTGAGGCAGTAGTACTTTGGTTACAATGTCTCCAATGATTGTCCATGTCAGTCATTCAGTGTGCTGAATTTATCCATGAATGACAGTGGCCCCTATTTCTAAATAAACCATCTCACTCATCTCACAGTGGAGGACAATCTAGGGATGCCATGACCTCTTCCTTCTCATCCACTTTCTTTATCCTGAACATCTGCATCTCCCTCTCCTTTCTTCCACATTTCTGCCCTCAGATTCTTGAGATTATCATCCAACTATTCAAAGACGTGAGGGGAGAAAGGGTAAGAATGAGAATTCAGCTTTCAGGAAGAAGTATCTCAATATGATCGAACTTGAAGCTGCCAGCTCAGAGACTGGTACTTGGAGAGTAGCATAAAGCCACAATCTGCACATTCTGCAGGCTGTAAGCACAGGGGATAGCATGTGCATCAGTTTCCTGTAGGAAAAGCTCACCACCAGGCTCTGCTACTGAGGACTGAAAGCAGATTGTATCATGGTGCACAAGTCAGAAGTGTAATGGAAAACTCAACTTGCTGGGATGTGTGTTGCTCCAACAACACTCAAGAAAATTGATATTGTCCAGTATAAAACACTCCACTTAATTGCTACACCTTCCACAAGCATTCATTCCCTCCACCACTGATGAACAGTGGCAACCATGTATATCATCTACAAGTTGCACTGTAGGAACTTATCAAGGCTCCTTAGGCAGCATGAGGCTGAGCTACTTGCACACAAAGAATGCAGGCCTGTCACTGTCAAAGAGCAGAGTAAGGTTGCCTTCAATTTTGTCTCAGGAGTTCACACACAACTGGGAGCCCATCCATTCTAGTGTACAAGTGGTGAACATTCCATAAAGGCACTTGCACAGCCAGACATGACAGTACTCCAGTGTCGTTGCTTCAGGTTGTAAGGTCAGAGTGCTGCAGTGGAAGGTCAGACTGAGATCATAACACCTCTGCTGAATGCCACACTAGTTCAGACTGCTGCTGCAATAACTGCAGATACCTGTTCTCAGCAGGGTGTGCAGGCTTTCTTGACAATCTGTAATCTTTTATTAATTTACAGAATATGAGCATCAGTGGCTAGGCCAGCATGTATGCCCATCTCTAATTGTCCTTCAGAAGGTGATGGTGAACTACCTTCTTGAACGGCTGCACTCCCTGGGGTGTAGAAACACCACAGCGCTGTTAGAGAGAAAGTTCCAGCATTTTGACGCAGTAACAGTGAAGGAACAGCGACATATTTCCAAGTCAGGATGATGAGTAACTTGGAGAGGAACCTTCATGTGTTGGTGTTCCCAGGTATCTGATGATCTTGTCCTTCTAGATGGTAGTGGTCAAGGGTTTGGAAGATGCTGCTTAAGGAGCCTTGATAAGTTCCTACAGTGCAACTTGTAGATGATATACATGGCTGCCACTGTTCATCAGTGGTGGAGGGAATGAATGCTTGTGGAAGGTGTAGCAATTAAGTGGAGTGTTTTATACTGGACAATATCAATTTTCTTGAGTGTTGTTGGAGAAACACCTATCCCAGCAAGTTGAAAGTTTTCCATTACACTTCGGACTTGTGCCCTGTAGACAGTGGATAGGTTTTGGAGAGTCAGGAGGTGAGTTACTCGCTGCAGGATTCCCAGCCTTTGTCCTGCTCTTGTAATCACAGTATTTATATAGTCAGTCTAGCTCAGCTTCTGGTCAATGGTAATACACAGGATGTTAATAGTGGGGGATTCAGCAATGATAAAGTTATTGAATGTCAATGGTCTAATAGATAGAACAAGAACAAAGAACAAAACAGCACGGGAAACAGGCCCTTCGGCCCAACGAGCCCACGCCGCCACCCCGATTGCTCAGGTGCAGCCCCAGGCTGTGATAGTCATCCTCTCTCAGGATGGCATATTCATCTGCAGTTTCATCTGCTGAAAGTCAGCAGCCAACCTGCACTCATTCGGGTGACACTGCGTAGGAGTACTAGGGCTGGAGAAGGTACCCACTGTATAGGCACGAAGGAGATGCATGAGGGTGAATAGTTGGGTTTGATATGTATTATTGGAAGTGGTGTTGGATAAAGTCGCTATGTTTTTTTAGTTTGGCCAAGGTGACACTGTGATGCTGTTGATGGGAAGGTGGCTACTGTGGAGTAATGGTGACCTGAGATCAGGAGAGCTAGAGGCTGGTGCACTGTTATTGGAGAGCCTGACTGGAGTGATGATATTCTAGGTGTCTCCTAATTTTCTCCTCTTCCTCCTGATATAACCAGGTCTGTGTCTTCATGATTGCCAAACTACAGCCAGCAGCAGCAGCAGCAGACCATCACTGAATGGGAGACCTACTCCTCCCATGTGAAGCAGGCAGTGGAGCTGTTGTTTTAGAACAACATTGGTCTGCTCCAAGCTGTTCCTGGTTACAGCAGGGCTCCCACTGTGGGAGCACTGCCCACATCTGAGTGGGTGACAGATAGGTATCAGAAGCCAGATATATAGCACATAGCAGTAGTCACCAGACAACTGCCCTCTAGCTTGTCACGGTGGTTTGAAGATGGTCGGAATGGGTAACTGGAACAGGATAAGGCACTGCAATAGCTGCCAGGACAACAGGAAATCACCAGTAATGATGGTCTAGGTATGGCTGAATGCCAGATGCAAGTTAAGGGATTGGAAGCCTTTTGAATTCTGGAACATCTCAGGTACAGCCTGGAAAGATCTGCTGGCATAGAAATTGAAGGTCCCAGTGATCTTGATAGCCATTGGTATCACTGTCCTCTCCCTAATGTTTAGTTGTATATCTGGTTGGAGATGATACAGTTCAGCTTCCACCTCCCGTGTCAAGTGTCACCACCTCAGATACTGCTCCAGGCTGAGATAGAGATCCAAATGCTGTCTGAAGTCTTCTGGTGGTTGCAGTCTTCCATTGAGAGTTCTCATCCTCCATGCATTCTGTAATGTGTTGGAAGCAGTTCAGAGAAGGTTACTCCCAGAACCAGGAATGGGCATGTTGCCTCGCACAGAAAGGTTGGACAGATTAGGCTTGTATCCGCTGGTCTTTAGGAGAATAAGAGGCAACTTAATTGAAACATACACATCTCTGAGGGTGGATGAGAAGAGGATGTTTCCTCTTGTAGGAGAATCTAGTACCAGGGCTCACTGTCAAAATTAAAGGGTTGCCTATTTAAAACAAAGGTGAGAAGAATTTTTTTTCTCTTAGAGGGTCGTTGAATCTCTGGAACTTTCTTCCTCAAAAGGCAGTGGAGGCAAAGTCTTTGAATATTTCAAAGGTAGACATAGATAGATTTTTGATGAACAAAGGGGTGAAAGGCTATCAGGGATATTGGAGCTGAAACTGCAATCAGATCAGCAATAGAGCGATATGGTAGCACAGTGGTTGGCACTGCTGCCTTACAGTGCCAGGGACCTGGGTTCAATTCCCGGCATGGTTCACTGTCTGTATGGTGTCTTCACCTTCTCCCTATATCTGCATGGATTTCCTCCAAGTGGTCTGATTTCCTTCCACAGTCCAAAGATTCACGGATTAGATGCTAAATTGCCTGTTAGTGTCAGGGGGACTAGTTAGGGTAAATGCATGTGATTATGAGGATAGAGCCTGGGTGGGATTGTTGATAGTGCAGACCTAAAGGGCCAAATGGCACTGTATGATTCTATGATTTTATTGAATTGCAGAGCAGGTTCAAGGGGTTGAATGGTCTACTTCTGTTCCTAATTAGTATGTTGGCATGCTCTTTCATCTGTTACAGCCCAGAGATGACTCCATATACAGCCCCCATTAATAAAGGCAAGTGTTCTCAGAAATCTTTGAATGCTAATCCACTCCCTGCAGCAGAAAAAGAAAGTCAAACACATCTCACTTGTAAATTCAATGGTGGTTACATTAATTAGTGCTAAAGTTCTCGTGTGGACAAAGAGGGCTCTCATGCTCAGATAAGAAATTATGAGGGAGCATGCAACAGGAAATCTTTATCATTCTTTTATGGGATAGGCAGCTTTTATTGCTCATCCCTAATTCCCTAAGAAGTTAGTGGTGAGCCGTCTTTTTCAGCTCTTGTAGTCAATCTGCTGTAGGTATACCCACAGCGCCGTAGAAAAGGAGTTCCAAAGTTTTGACCCAAACACAGTGGAGGAACAATAATTTATTTCAAAGTTATGTGTTGGTGTACAACTTGGAAGGAAAATACCCACGTTGGCTGTCCTTGTCCTTTGAGCTGGTAGAAAACACAGGTTTGAAATGTGCTGTCGGAGAAGGTTTGGTGAGTTGCTGCAGTGTTTCTTGTAGATAACACACAATACTGCCATCATATGTCAATTATAGAGGCTATTAATGATGAAGGTGGTGAATGGGATGCCAATCAAGCAGGCTGCATGATCCTGAATGATGTTAAGCTTCTTAAGCATTGTTGGAGCTGTACTAATCCAGGAAAATGTCTCACAAACCTATCTGGTTCACTAATTGTCTTTTAGGGAAGGTGATATGCATCTTTATCTGGTCTGGCTTATATGTGACTCCAGATTCACAGTAAAGTGGTTGAGTCTTAGCTGCCCTCAGGAATGCTCTATCATGCCACAGAGTTGTAACGCAATCACTAGAAGGCACGAAAGGAATGAAATCAGACAGACCATCTAGGCACCAGTAACTTATGGTAGCTGGTCCTTTTAAGAGGCATATGCTGGGAGAGTCATGTCATTCGATTGCCCAATGGGAAACATGCACAGCGATCTTAGTACAGAATGCAGGCTTTGGCAGCCAGAGCAGATCCTACTGCTGGAAGTGCTAACGTTTCGAGAGTGCTCTGTATACATATCTGCTTGTAAATAAAAAATTATAGTTTATTATAAACTAACTTGATGGTTGCCAATTCTTGCAATTCCTACACTACTAGAATAAAATGAAGAGGAATACTGGCATCCCTCAATCAGTTAGATTGTGTTACGTTCCTATGTACTGACCATGAGCTGTCTATCTCCTTCCCATTCTTGCACAGTTCCTGGGATTGTATCTTTCAAAGTTTTTCAGATATTGATAGAAACCCTTTTAGGCTAGAGGAAATGGCTCATCTGGAGGCACATATGCCAGGTGATTGTTGTACATGCATTTAATTGGATATGAATTAAAGTCAGTCTGGGAGAGTGGATTGTTGTTAGGTAGTCCCAGTGTGGAAGTGAACTGGCAATCAAGAACAATAACAAACTGACTCTGAAACATTCCGGGAATGCAAAGTTGTGTAAATTTATTCTTAACTGGAGAGATTAATAAATCCATTCAAGGGGCAGAATACAGAAAGAAGAAATTAAATTCACAAGTGATGAATATGGAACAAAAACTAGAAAGTAGTCTGCTCTGCCCCCTACAGGTACTGCAATGCAGCGGCTGCTGCATTCTCACCAAATGGCAAACACAGATAAAAGTGCATGAAGCAGCCTGGAGATTTCAGTCAGAAAACTAATCGTTCAATTTCACTAAAAAGAACATTGTTTGTCTCCATTAGTTGTTCAAACATGTACGAATGTTTTCATACAAATTTAATCTCTGACCAACAAAAGAATGCTTGTGCTGCATCATTGATAGAATATGATACCTGCTGCAAACTCAGTTTAAATATCACCCACACAATTTGTCTCCCTCCAAAGTACCAGCTCCCCTGTCACTAACACAGTCTGTATCTGAACTACCTCTTTCCCGTCACTAACACAGTCTGTTTCTGAAATACCAGTTTCCCGTCACTAACATAGTCTGTCTCTGAAATACCAACTCCCATCACTAACACAGTCTGTCTCTGAAATACAAGCTCCCCCATCACTAACACAGTCTTTCTCTGAAATATCAGCTCCCCTGTCACTAACACAGTCTGTCTCTGCAATATCAGCTCCCCTGTCACTAACATAGTCTGTCTCTGAAATATCAGCTCCCCTGTCACTAACACAGTCTGTCTCTGAAATATCAACTCCCCTGTCACTAACACAGTCTGTCTCTGAAATACCAACTCCCTTTCACTAACACAGTCTGTCTCTGAAATACCACTCCCCGTCACTAACACAGTCTGTTTCTGAAATACCAGTTTCCCGTCACTAACATAGTCTGTCTCTGAAATACCAACTCCCATCACTAACACAGTCTGTCTCTGAAATACCAACTCACCCATCACTAGCACAGTCTCTCTCTGAAATACCAACTCCCCCATCATTAACACAGTCTGTCTCTGAAATACGAGCTCCCCTGTCACTAACACAGCCTGTCTCTGAAATACCAGTTTCCCGTCACTACGCAGTCTGTCTCTGAAATATCAGCTCCCCTTTTACTAATACAGTCAGTCTCTGAAATACCAGCTCCCCGTCACTAACACAGTCTGTCTCTGAAATACCAGCTCCCCGTCACTAACACAGTCTGTTTCTGAAATACCAGTTTCCCGTCACTAACATAGTCTGTCTCTGAAATACCAACTCCCATCACTAACACAGTCTGTCTCTGAAATACAAGCTCCCCCATCACTAACACAGTCTTTCTCTGAAATATCAGCTCCCCTGTCACTAACACAGTCTGTCTCTGAAATATCAGCTCCCCTGTCACTAACATAGTCTGTCTCTGAAATATCAGCTCCCCTGTCACTAACACAGTCTGTCTCTGAAATATCAACTCCCCTGTCACTAACACAGTCTGTCTCTGAAATACCAACTCCCTTGTCACTAACACAGTCTGTCTCTGAAATACCAGTTTCCCATCACTAACAGAGTCTGTCTCTGAAATACCAGTTCCCCGTCACTAACACAGTCTGTCTCTGAAATACCAACTCACCCATCACAAAAACAGTCTCTCTCTGAAATGCCAACTCCCCCATCACTAACACAGTCTGTCTCTGAAATACCAACTCACCCATCACTAGCACAGTCTCTCTCTGAAATACCAACTCCCCCATCATTAACACAGTCTGTCTCTGAAATCGACTCCCTGTCACTAAAAGTCTGTCTCTGAAATACCAACTCCCTTGTCACTAACACAGTCTGTCTCTGAAATACCATTTCCCATCACTAACAGAGTCTGTCTCTGAAATACCAGTTCCCCGTCACTAACACAGTCTGTCTCTGAAATACCAACTCCCCATCACAAAACAGTCTCTCTCTGAAATGCCAACTCCCCCATCACTAACACAGTCTGTCTCTGAAATACCAACTCACCCATCACTAGCACAGTCTCTCTCTGAAATACCAACTCCCCCATCATTAACACAGTCTGTCTCTGAAATACCAGCTCCCCTGTCACTAACACAGCCTGTCTCTGAAATACCAGTTTCCCGTCACTAACGCAGTCTGTCTCTGAAATATCAGCTCCCCTTTTACTAATACAGTCAGTCTCTGAAATACCAGCTCCCCGTCACTAATATACTCTGTGTCTGAAATATCAGCTCCCTTTTACTACTACACTCTGTTTCTGAAATAGCAGCTGTCCTGTCACTAACGTAGTCTGTCTCTGAAATTTCAGCTCCCCTGTCACTAACACAGTCAGTCTCTGAAATACCACTTTCCAGTCATGAACACAGTCTGTCTCTGAAATACCAGCTCCCCCGTCACTAACACAGTCCGTCTCGGAAATACCAACTCCCCATGACTAACACAGAGTGTCTCTGAAATACCAAATCCGCCTCACTAACACAGTCTCTCTGAAATACCAACACCCCTGTCACTAACACAGTCTGTCTCTGAAATACCAGCTCCCTTATCACTAACAGTTTGTCTCTGAAATACAAGCTCCTCTGTCAAATAACACAGTCTGTCTCTGAAATACCAGTTTCCCGTCACTAACACAGTCTGTCTCTGAAATATCAGTTTCCCATCACTAACACAGTCTGTCTCTGAAATACCAACTCCCCGTCACTAACACAGTCTGTCTCTCAAATACCAACTCCCCGTCACTAACACAGTCTGTCTCTGAAATACCAGTTTCCCGTCACTAACACAGTCTGTCTCAGAAATACCAGTTTCCCGTCACTAACACAGTCTGTCTCTGAAATATCAGCTCCCCTTTTAGTAATACAGTCTGTCTCTGAAATACCAGCTCCCCATCACTAATTTAGTTTGTCTCTGAAATATCACCTCCCCTGTTACTAATACACTCTGTCTCTGAAATAGCAGCTCCCCCGTCACTAGCGCAGTCTGTCTCTGAAATATCAGCTCCCCTGTTACTAACACAGTCTGTCTCTGAAATAGCACTTTCCCGTTACTAACACAGTCTGTCTCTCAAATATCAGTTCCTCGTTACTAACACAGTCTGCCTCTGAAATACCAACTCACCCATCACGAAAACAGTCTCTCTCTGAAATGCCAACTCCCCCATCATTAACACAGTCTGTCTCTGAAATACCAGCTCCCCTGTCACTAACACAGCCTGTCTCTGAAATACCAGTTTCCCGTCACTAACACAGTCTGTCTCTGAAATATCAGCTCCCCTTTTATAATACAGTCAGTCTCTGAAATACCAGCTCCCCGTCACTAATATAGTCTGTCTCTGAAATATCAGCTCCCTTTTACTACTACACTCTGTCTCTGAAATATCAGCTCCCCTGTCAATAACACAGTCTGTCTCTGAAATACCAGTTTCCGTCACTAACACAGTCAGTCTCTGAAATACCAGCACCCCAGTCACTAACACAGTCTGTCTCTGAAATATCAGCTCCCCTGTCACTAACACAGTCTGTCTCTGAAATACCAGTTTCCCATCACTAACACAGTCTGCTTCTGAAATAGAAGTTTCCCTGTCACTAACATAGTCTGTCTCTGAAATACCAGATTCCTGTCACTAACATAGTTTGTCTCTGAAATACCAACTCCCCATCACTAACACAGTCTGTCTCTGAAATACCACCTCCCCCGTCACGAACACAGTCTGTCTCTGAAATATCAGCTCCCCTCCACTAACACATTCTATCTCTGAAATACCAGTTCCTCCATTATTAACACAGTCTGTCTCTGAAATATCTGCTCCCCATCACTAACACAGTCTGTCTCTGAAATATCAGCTCCCCTATCACTAACACAGTCTGTCTCTGAAATACCAGCTCACCCATCACCAACACAGTCTGTCTCTGAAATATCAGCTCCCCCGTCACTAACACAGTCTGTCTCTGAAATATCAGCTCCCCTTTTACTAACACACTCTGTCTCGGAAATACCAACTCCCCTGTCACTAACACAGTCTGTTTCTGAAATACCAGCTCCCCAATTATTAACACAGTCTGTCTCTGAAATATCAGCTCAACTTTTACTAACACACTCTGTCTCAGAAATACCAACTCCCCTGTCACTAACACAGTCTGTTTCTGAAATACCAGCTCCCCCATTATTAACACAGTCTGTCTCTGAAATATCTGCTCCCCACCACTAACACAGTCTGTCTCTGAAAATTTGAGCCTCTGGCTCTGATCTTCAGGTCGTCGTTGGTTACAGGTGTGGTTCCGGAGGACTGGAGGATAGCGAATGTGGTCCTGTTGTTCAAGAAGGGGAAGAGAGACCTTCCAGGGAATTATAGGCCAGTGAGTCTTACTTCTGTTGTGGGCAAAGTATTGGAAAGAATAATTAGGGATCAGATTTATAGTTATTTAGAGAGAAATGAATTGATTGGGGATAGTCAGCATGGTTTTGTGAAAGGTAGGTCGTGCCTTACTAACCTCATTGAGTTTTTTGAAAAAGTGACTGGAGAGGTGGATGGGGGTAAGGCGGTTGATGTGGTATATATGGACTTTTGTAAGGCGTTTCATAAGGTGGCCCATGGAAGACTTCTGCAGAAAATGCAGATGTATGGGATAGAAGGTGATTTAGCTAATTGAGTTAGGAATTGGCTAGCAGATAGAAGACAGAGGGTGGTGGTTGATGGGAGATATTCATCGTGGAGTTCGGTGACAAGTGGTGTACCTCAGGGGTCTGTTTTGGGGCCCCTGCTGTTTGTAATTTTTATAAATGATCTGGATGAGGGTATTGAAGGATGGATTAGTAAATTTGCAGATGACACTAAAGTCGGTGGAGTGGTAGATAGTGAAGAGGGGTGTTATAGTTTGCAGAGAGACTTGGACAAGTTGCAGAGCTGGGCCGAGAGGTGGCAAATGGAGTTTAATGTGGAAAAGTGTGAAGTAATGCACTATGGCAGGAATAATAAATGTGTAGAGTATAGGGCTAATGGTAGGATTCTTAGTAGTCTTGATGAACAGAGGGATCTTGGGGTGTATGTGCATAGATCCCTGAAAGTAGGCAGTCAAGTCGAGAAGGTTGTTAAGAAGGCATATGGAGTCTTAGCTTTTATTGGTAGGGGGATTGAATTTCGGAGCCGCAACGTCATGTTGCAACTGTACAAAACTCTAGTGCGGCCGCACTTGGAGTATTGTGTGCAGTTCTGGTCCCCACATTATAAGAAAGATGTGGAGGCATTGGAGAGGGTACAGAGGAGGTTTACCAGGATGTTGCCTGGTATGGAGGGCAGGTCTTATGAAGAGAGGCTGAGGGATTTGAGGTTGTTTTCGTTAGAAAGGAGGCGGCTAAGAGGGGACCTAATCGAAACATATAAGATGATTAGAGGTTTAGATAGGGTGGACAGTGATAGCCTTTTTCCTAGGATGGAGAAAGCTAGCACGAGGGGACACAGCTTTAAATTAAGGGGTGATAGTTATAGGACGGATATCAGAGGTAGGTTCTTTACCCAAAGGGTGGTTCGGGAGTGGAATGCCCTGCCTGCAGCGGTTGTAGATGCGCCAAGTTTGGTGGCGTTTAAGAGGTTAGTTGATAAGTATATGGAAGAGAAGGGAATGGTTTAGTTTGGAGGGCATTGCTTTTTATATTGGTCGGCGCAACATCGAAGGCCGAAGGGCCTGTTCTGTGCTGTAGTGTTCTATGTTCTATGTTCTATGTTCTATACCAGATCCCAAATCGCTAATACAGTCTGTCTCTGAAATACCAATTAGCCTATCACTAACACAGTCTGTCTCTGAAATACCAACTCCCTTGTCACTAACACAGTCTGTCTCTGAAATACCAACTCCCTTGTCACTAACACAGTCTGTCTCTGAAATACCAGTTTCCCGTCACTAACACAGGCTCTCTCTGAAATACCAACTCCCCATCACTAACACAGTCTGTCTCTGAAATATCTGCTCCCCACCACTAACACAGTCGGTCTCTGATATACCAGCTCCCCCACCACTAACACAGTCTGTCTCTGAAATACCAACTCCTCTTCACTAATACAGTCTGTCTCTGAAATACCAGCTCCTCCGTCACTAACACAGACTGTCTCTGAAATATCAGCTCCCCCATCACTAACACAATCTGTCTCTGAAATACCAGTTTCCCATCACTAACACAGTCTGTCTCTGAAATACCAACTCCCCATCACTAACACAGTCTGTCTCTGAAATACCAGCTCCCCATCACTAACACAGTCTGTCTCTGAAATACCAGCTCCCCTGTCACTAACACAGTCTGTCTCTGAAATACCAACTCCCCATCACTAACACAGTCTGTCTCTGAAATACCAGCTCCCCATCACTAACACAGTCTGTCTCTGAAATACCAGCTCCCCTGTCACTAACACATTCTGTCTCTGAAATACCAGTTTCCCGTCACTAACATAGTCTGTCTCTGAAATACCAGCTCCCATGTCACTAACACAGACTGTCTCTGAAATACCAACTCCCCCTCACTAACACAGTCTCTCTGAAATACCAACTCCCCTGTCACTAACACAGTCTGTCTCTGAAATAGAAGCTCCCTTATCACTAACAGTCTGTCTCTCAAATACCAGCTCCTCTGTCAAATAACACAGTCTGTCTCTGAAATACCAGTTTCCCGTCACTAACACAGTCTGTCTCTGAAATACCAGTTTCCCATCACTAACAAAGTCTGTCTCTGAAATACCAACTCCCCTGTCACTAACACAGTCTGTCTCTGAAATACCAACTCCCCGACACTAACATAGTCTGTCTCTGAAATACCAACTCCCCGTCACTAATACAGTCTGTCTCTGAAATACCAGTTTCCCGTCACTAACACAGTCTGTCTCTGAAATACCAACTCCCCTGTCACTAACACAGTCTGTCTCTGAAATAGAAGCTCCCTTATCACTAACAGTCTGTCTCTCAAATACCAGCTCCTCTGTCAAATAACACAGTCTGTCTCTGAAATACCAGTTTCCCGTCACTAACACAGTCTGTCTCTGAAATACCAGTTTCCCATCACTAACAAAGTCTGTCTCTGAAATACCAACTCCCCTGTCACTAACACAGTCTGTCTCTGAAATACCAACTCCCCGACACTAACATAGTCTGTCTCTGAAATACCAACTCCCCGTCACTAATACAGTCTGTCTCTGAAATACCAGTTTCCCGTCACTAACACAGTCTGTCTCTGAAATACCAACTCCCCTGTCACTAACACAGTCTGTCTCTGAAATAGAAGCTCCCTTATCACTAACAGTCTGTCTCTGAAATACCAGCTCCTCTGTCAAATAACACAGTCTGTCTCTGAAATACCAGTTTCCCGTCACTAACACAGTCTGTCTCTGAAATACCAGTTTCCCATCACTAACACAGTCTGCTTCTGAAATACCAACTCCCCGTCACTAACACAGTCTGTCTCTGAAATACCAACTCCCCGTCACTAACACAGTCTGTCTCTGAAATACCAACTCCCCGTCACTAACACGGTCTGTCTCTGAAATACCAACTCCCCGTCACTAATACAGTCTGTCTCTGAAATACCAGTTTCCCGTCACTGACACAGTCTGTCTCTGAATTACCAGCTCCCCGGTCCCTAATACAGTCTGTCTCTGAAATACCAGATCCCCCGTCACTAACACAGTCTGTCTCTGAAATATTAGCTCCCCTTTTACTAATACAGTCTGTCTCTGAAATACCTGCTCCCCGTCACTAATATAGTCTGTCTCTGAAATATCAGCTCCCTTTTACTAATACACTCTGCCTCTGAAATACCAGCTGCCCCGTCACTAACACAGTCTGTCTCTGAAATATCGGCTCCCCTCTCACTAACACAGTCTGTCTTTGAAATACCACTTTCCCGTCACTAACACAGTCTGCCTCTGAAATATCAGTTCCTCGTTACTAATACAGTCTGTCTCTGAAATACCAGTTTCCCATCACTAACACATTCTGTGTCTGAATTACCATCTCCCCCTCACTAACCCAGTATATCACTGAAATACCAGTTTCCCGTCACTAACACAGTCTGTCTCTGAAATACCAGTTTCCCGTCACTAACACAGTCTTTCTCTGAAATACCAGCTCCCCCATCACTAACACAGTCGGTCTCTGAATGACCAGCTCCCCCGTCACTAATACAGTCTGTCTCTGTAATACCAGTTTCTCGTCACTAACAATGAGATCGCACTGTGTAGTGTACTGGCACTGACTCTCTCTTTGGCATTTTCACTTTTTTTTCTCTGTCAGTTCTCTCCCTGTCTACTTATATACTGGAACTGACAGAAACCTGCTGAGCATTGGTCATCTTAAATCCAAGAGAAATTTATGCCAAATCATTCTCAAGAGATAAGCCTGCACAATTTTCACCTGCACTGTCACACATATATTGTCAGCATCTTTTGGCAGGCCCATTCACCAACTCAGAGATCCTGGAATATACACTCATTGCTAAGCCTATCACATCTATTCTAACTCAGCCACATTCATCAGATGGATGATGGCCAAGTATCAAAACATGTTTTGCCAGGTGAATTGGCCACTATGATATGACCAGCTAGACATCTGTACCTCTACTACAAGAATGTCTGCAGATCTAAAGATTGATACTGGTAGCTTGAGGAGTGACATTTGGAGGCTGACAGTTTTGATGGACATTGCAACTGTTTGGCAAACAGAAGCAACAATCTCAGCTAACTAAGAGAGCTTGTGAATCCATAGAAACCCTACAGTGCAAAAAGAGACCATTGAGCCCAACAATAATCCCATCCAAACCCTATCTTCGTATCATGGCATATTTACCTACAAATGCCCTCTAACCTACGCACTCCAGGATACTAAGGGGCAATTTAGCATGGCCAATCAATTTAACCTATACGCCTTTGGATTACTGCTTCTTAGTCCGCTGTCTTTATCTGCAGCAAATGCACAGAGATGCCAGGTCAGAGAGGGCTCCTGAGCCACACCAGGCAATGGTTCTCACTAAGTTGTAATTCTGCTTAACCTTTCTCTTGATGGTTTCACTGTGAAGCAATTAGTATAACAAAAGCAATAGGGTTATTTGAACAATGCCAATTGGTTAAGATACTGCTTGTGTGCTTCCATTGTTCTTGTCAATACTGTTTCTGACACTTCACTTGAGATGTAGCCAACATGTTTTCCAGTTGCCCCTATTATCCTGATTACGCTGCAATGTTAACACTCAAGGAGCCTCTAACAGTAGATGGCAATGTTGAGAGCAACAAGAAAGCAAACTGGTCAGCTCCAATTGGACCCCCCTACAAAAAGAGTGTCTTTGACAAGCTGAGTAGCAGTGCAAGAAGCTATTAGGGGTGAGAGAAGGCAGCCAGAACAAAGTCACAGGATCTGGGAGTGGCATTGTGGCAGAAGCCGAGGGCACCCTCAAGCCCCTGTGGCTGGCTGAAGACGTGATGTAGAGATGCCAGCGTTGGACTGGGGTAAACACAGAAAGAAGTCTGACAACACCAGGTTTAAATCCAACTGATTTATTTGCTAGTAAACTTGCAAGCTTTCGACCCTACGGTCTTCGTCAGGTGAATGAAGTGTTCTGGTCTCCACCAGCACACATACCAGCATAGCAAGTCATGGGGGTTACAGATAGTGTGACATGAAGCTGGTTTTAACAGAGATCTTGGCTTCATGTCACACTATCTGTAACCCCCATAACTTGCCTGGGTTAGCAAAAAACCTCACTTACTGTGCTGTCTGGAGACAATACACATCTCTCTAACCTGTGCTCATGCTCCTTCCACTCACATTGTTAGCCACTTTCAGACTTGAGTCACAGGTTAGGTGTAAAGATTCACATTCTAGTCAGTAATCTGTGAACTATCTGCACTGGTATGTGTGCTGTTGGAGACCAGAACATCTCATTCACCTGATGAAGACAATAGGGTCGAAAGCTTGTAAGTTTACTATTAAATAAATCTGTTGGATTTAAACCTGGTGTTGTCAGACTTCTTGCTGGCTGAAGAACCAGGAAGGAGAATTGAGACCGAGTCATACTGACTGGCAACAAGCCTGAGTATAAGAATCCTCACAGTGAGAGGAGAACTGGGCAAGCCTGAACATACCTTGGGAGTGCTGCACTGAAGAGGTGAGTCTTGACTAGGACAAAAATCTAGATCTGGCAGTGAATACTTTCTGCAAATAGTTACTCTTTCTCTTGACAATGTATACAATTTTGATGCCAGTGGAATGAAGGAACTCTGTTTATTTTTTGCATTTGTGCAGTCTATAGGTCTGGTTCTCCCAAAGTAATTCTAAGTGCAGTAAAAACAGGAGTAACTCCCACTGTTTTTTTTAAGCGAAGTTTTCAGAATGAATCTTCCACACTCTGTGCACTTCAAAGTGCCTCAGAGGAAAATTTGCGCCCTGGGTGTGGATGGATTTTGGATCATGGAATAAAGAATAATGTTTGATGGGTTTTGATGCTGCTGACCTGGAGCTCCCTCACATCCCAGTAGATGCCTGCATGTCCTCATCAATGGAGCTTTGGCATGACAGAGAATATTGACCTCGATCTATTCTTCTTCCCTTGGTTTTGCAGGGTTCCAAATGCAGGCAAGTTATACTCAGATGAAGAATCTTTGGCTGCAGATTGATAACTACACAAAGAATTTCAGACAATGCAAAGAGAGAGGGTGAGTTAGGGTAGTGTCCCTTCTCAGCATATTCCCCAAAATTGCTGAGTTCAGAAACAACAAGTCCAAAACCTAAGGCTTATCTCTATCATAGGATTTCCAGTAAATCACTAGCCATTGCCAGTTCTTACCCACCCTCACCACCATCAATTAAAGTGATTCCAGTTCAAAATAAGCACATAGCTCTTCCCAGTAATTTCTTGGAAAAGAGCAGACTTGTTCCCAATCCAAAAGGTAAACTTCTAATTCTTTAAAAAAATCCAAATGTCCAAAAAACATTGTGCAGGAGATTTTACCTTTCCATTTTGAGCAGTTGGGAATAGGAGAGAGGTGAAGAATGTCATGTGAGTCCTGAAACAACACTGGCCAGGTTATTCCGATCAATCGTCCCTGGCTCCTGTCAATAATACAACAGAAATATCAAATTTAAAAGTCAGGATCCCCATTTACATCAATTTAAATATCATCAGGCCTTTATGCCTGATACTAGCCTCCACTATAAATTGTCTGTTCACATCAGCATATTGTGAATCAAGACAGGTCCCAACAGAACCCATCAGAGGCTCACAGATGAGTGCAGCCCCTGGGAGCCCGGAGGAAGGGGGTGGGGGGTGGGGGAGTTGGTTTGTGGAAGGTAGGGGGAGTGGAAAGGGTCATGTCCAGGCAGTGCTGGGGCAGTGTCATTGGCAGTCCAGGTTGGGGGAGGTGGGGTTCCATAGGGTATGTGTCTCCACTTAAAAAGGACACCCTGAGCTGCCAGCAGGGCGATCTCAGTCAGAGTTCATCCGCACTTCAGCATGATATCATTAGCACGTCCTCTTTTTTTTGCCAAAGAGTTTAAGAATACAGCATTAAAGCCTGTTAAAGCTTGGCAATGCCATAGCAGGCTACCTTCTGCTTTTCTCACTTAGGATGAAAGTGCCAGGGAATGGCAAAATTCCATTCTGTTATCCTTTCAGATATGAAAGGTAAAATGCTGTTGATGATACGGTTTGCCCTACAATTCGAAATTACTCAAACTGAGTGTCCAATTTTGAGAAGCATTTTAAACCTCTTGAGTCAAACCATTGAGGAAATTTGAATTGACCCCATTCCCAGCAGCAGAATGGAAGGTTTAATCCCTGAACACTGCACCCAGCCTCTAGGTCACGAAATGAAGAAACATCTCTCCTTATTTGTTCTTTCTTTAAATTTGGATTTTCTATTTTGTATCCCGAGTTGTTTGACTGTGAGTCATTTTTAATGTCTGATTCTTCCTTCAAATCTCCAAAAAATTCATACTTTATGCAAGTTTATCAGATTTTCACATTTATTTTTGCATTTAAAGCTCAAAGAAAAGTACAACACAGGAACAGGCCCTTTGGCCCTCTGAGCCTGCATTGATCATGATGCCCTAACTAAACTAAAAGAAAAGATTTTCCTTTTATTTTCTGTCTTCTTGTTGCTCTCAATCAAAGAGATCCACTGTTGATTCCCTCACATTGCCCAGCAAAGAGTTACAATGCAATACCAGGAAAGTTCCAGGAACTGATAGTTCAGGTATCTTGTCACTTAGGATTTCATAGAATTGCAGATGATCTGAAGCAGAAACAGGCCTTTTGATCTAGCTGCAATTCAATCGACGCCGGTTTCTTTTTTCAACGCCATTGTTGTATATTTTGTACCTTGAAGCTACAGCAGAGATGACAGTAGTTTCTATGTGTGTAACAGGTTTTGTTCAAAGTACTGTACAACGTCTGCTCCATGTTTAAGCTCTAGCCTCCAGCATCTTCAACAGTTCATTTACTTTTCTAATTCCACACCATGGCTAACTAATCAAGATGTGGAGATGCTAGCATTGGACTGACATAAACCTGTAAGAAGTCTCACAACCCTAGATTAAAATCCAACAGGTTTATTTGGTAGTAGAAGCCACTAGCTTTCAGAGCGCTATTTCTTCATCAAGTAAGTAGGAGTTCTGTTCACAAACAAGGCATATAAAGACACAAACTCAATTTACAAAATAATGGTTGGAGTCTTTACAGATAATCAACTCATAAAGATACAGACAATATGAGTGCAGAGAGGGTTAAGTACAGGTTAAAGTGATGTGTATTGTCTCCAGCTAGGACAGTTAGTGAGATTTTGCAAGCCCAGGCAAGACATACAAAGAACAAAGAACAAAAACAGCACAGGAAACAGGCCCTTCGGCCCAACGAGCCCGCACCGCCACCCCGATGTTCCCACATTGTGTGCAATGTCCAATTGTTCAGTTCTGAGTTTGACTATGGACACCTGTTTACCACAGATGCTCCCTGTGCTTGATTAGTTATGATGTGGAGATGCTGGTGTTGGATTGGGGTAAACACAGCAAGAAGTCTCACTTGGAACATCCTTTCCTGCAGCATATCAGGTAGACAACATTGGCTGAGTTGCAAGTCTATGTGCCGCATACCTGGTGGATGGTGTTCTCATGTGAGATGATGGTACCTGGCACATCTTGCAGAGGTTGCTGTGGCAGAGTTGTATGGTGTCTTGGTCACTGTTTTGAAGGTTGGGTGTTTGTTGCGGACAATGGTCTGTTTGAAGTTGTGCAAGGAGTGGAGGGCATGGGGATGGTCTTGGGGAGATGTTCGTCTTTATCAATGACATGTTGAATGCTCCGGAAAAGGTGTCGTAGCTTCTCCACGCCGGGGAAGTACTGGACGAGGCAGGGTATTCTGTCCGCCAGGTTAAAGCCCAACAGGTTTACATCCAACAGGTCCAGAAAAAGCCACTAGCTTTCAGAGCATTGCCCCTTCATCAAGCAAGTGGGATTTCTGTCACAAACGGGGCATATAAAGACACAAACTCAATTTACAAAACAATGGTTGGAATGCAAGCCTTTACAGGCAATCAAGTCTTAAAGGTACAGACAATGTGAGTGGAGAAAGCCTTAAGCACAGGTTAAAAAGATTAACCTGATAAGCACAATAGCTTTTTGCTGTGGCATGCCACACCAACCTCCTCAGAAGGCAAACACAGGACACGGCGGACAGAATACCCTGCCTTGTCCAGTACATCCCTGGAGTGGAGAAGATACGACACCTTTTCTGGAGCATTCAACATGTTGTTGATAAAGACGAACATCTCCCCAAGGCCATCCCCACGCCCTCCACTTCCTGCCTTCAAACTACTGCACAACCTCAAACAGAACACTGTCCGCAGCAAACTACCCAGCCTTCAGGAGAACAGTGACCATGACACCATATAACCCTGCCTCAGCAACTTCTGCAAGATTATCGACACAGATGCCATCATCTCCCATGAGAACACCATCCGCCAGGTACACGGTACACACACTTGCAATTCGGCCAACGTTGTCTACCTGATACGCTGCAGGAAAGAATGTCCCAAGGCATAGTACGTTGGGAGACGATGCAGACGCTATGACGATGAATGAATAAACACTGCTCGACAATCACTAGGCAAGAGTGTTCACTTCCTGTTGGGGAATACTTCAGTGGTTATGGACATTTGGCCTCTGATCTTCAGGTAAGTGTTCTCCAAGGCAGCCTTCACAATACACGAGACTGATAGCCAAGATCCACATACATGAGGGATCTTGGGTTCATATCACACTATCTGTAATCCCCATGACTTGCCTGGACTTGCAAACTCTCACTAACTGTCCTGTCTGGAGACAATACATATCTCTTTAACTTGTGCTTAACCCTCTCTCCACTCACATTGTCTGTATATTTAAGACTTGATTGCCTGTAAAGATTCACATTCCTACCATTGTTTTGTAAATTGGGTTCATACCTTTGTATGCCCTGTTTGTGAACTGAAATCCCATTCACCTGATGAGAGAGCAGCGCTCTGAAAGCTTGTGGCTTTTGCTACCAAATAAACCTATTAGACTTTAACGTGGTGTTGTGAGACTTCTTACTGTGTTTACCCCAGTCAAATGCTGGCATCTCCACATCATATCTGATCAAGCATAGGGAGCTTCTGTGGTAAACAGATTCACATAGTCAAGCTCAAAACTGAACAATTCACATAATCCTCCAACTAATTATTTTTTTTCAATCTAACCCATGTGTCTCTCAGTGCCCTTCTTCCTCATACATAGAATCCAGTACAGAAGGAGGGTATTCGGCCCTTTGAATCCACACAAACTGTCCGATAGACTACCTTACCCAGATCCTCTACCCTATCCCTGTAATAACAAATTTCCCATGGTTAATCCATCTAACCTACACAGCTTGGAACAGCTAGGGCCAATTTAACATGGCCAATCCACCTAACCTACATATGTTTGGACTGGGAGGAAACCAAAGAACTTGGAAGAAACACACACAGACACAGGATGAATGCATAAACTGCACACCAACAGTGATCTGAGGCTGGAATTGAACCTGGGTCCCTGTGCTATGAGGCAACAGTGCTAACCAGTGCCACTGTGTTACCCATAAAATATCTCAATGCCCTCTGTTCCACTCACATGATGAGGCAGCAGGTTCCATTCAGCATTGTTGGAGAAAGAACAACTAAATTCTTTATTTAATCTCTTTACAGCTATCTTATGTTAATGATCCCGTGTTCTGGGCTTACCCACCTGTGGAAGCATTTTCTTCACAGCCACCTTGTTGAACGCCTCTCATAAATTGAAGCGGGGTCTCCTCTCAGCCTTCTCTTTCTCAAAGAAAAGAACCCATCTTGCTCAATCATCTTCTGTAACACTGACCAACATCCCTCTCCCAGCCAGCAGACCAAAAACAGATGAATACTATCTTCATGTGACTGCAGTTGATGCCTTGATGATGGCACATAAATTCTGTCTTTGATGCTGGGAAACAAGTATGTTGGGGGTTGGAGGAGAGGGGAGAACTATTGGAAGTAACTGAATAGAAGGCAAGAAAGAAACAAAGTAAAGCAACACTTCTCCCTGCCACTGTTCTCGTTCGTCTGCCGGGTAACAGTATTATTAACTCAAACCTCCACAAGGGGTCAGTCAACACAATCTCCAAGCCAGCAGTTACTCTCAGCTCTAGGATTAACAATCTTAGCATATGTATCGTGACACACAGGCATCAGAAACATCTTGTGTTTGAGAAATCAATTTAATCAACGCTGAATTAGGTCAAAATGTCATCAAATTTACCCAGTAGCTTGCCTTTTAAAAAAAAGAATAACAGAATTATTATAACGCAAAAGAAGGCCATTTAGACCATTGTATCTGTGCCTGCTCTCTGAAAGAGCATGTTACTTAGAGTCCTTCCCATGCCTTCTCCCTGTTACCTTGCACATTCTGCCATTTTTTTTATTCATTTGTCAGACATGGGTGTCACTAGCTGGCCAACATTTATTAAGCATCCCTAGTTGTCCAAGGGCAATTGAGAGTCAACCACGTTGCTCTAACTCTGGAGTTACATGTAGGCCAGATCAGGTAAAGGTGGCAGGTTTCTGTCCCAAGAATGATACAGAGCAGAAGAGGCCCTTCGCCCATTGAGTCCCCATCACATTAGAAACACCTGAGCTCCCACCATTGCCAGCTCTTGGCCCATGGCCCTGAATGTTATGATGTGTCAAGTGCTCGACCAAATACTTTTTAAAGGATGTGAGGCAACCCTTACCATACTCGCAGGTAACGCATTCCACTATCCTCTGGGTAAAAAGTTTTTTCTCACATCCCCCCTAAACCCCCTTCCCCTTACCTTGAACTTCTGTCCCCTCAGGACTGACCCTTCAACTAAGGGGAGCAGCTGCTCCATATCCACTCTGCCCATGTCACTCATAATCTTGTACACCTCAATCAGATCATCCCTCAGTTTTCTCTACTCCAATGAAAACGATCCAAACCTACCCAACCTCTCTTCATAACTTAAATGTTCCATCCCAGGGGAATCTCCTCTGCACTCCATCCAGTGCAATCACTTCCTTCCTATAATGTGGTGACCGGAACCACACACAGTACCCTAGCTGTGGTCTCATCAAAGTTCTATACAACTCCAACATGACTACCTTGCGTTTGTAATCTATGCCTCAATTGATAATGGTAAGTGTTCCATATGTCTTATCCAGCACCCTACTAATATGCCCTTTTGCCTTTAGAGATCAATGGACAAACACCTTAAGGTCCCTTTGTTCCACAGAACTTCCTGGCCATGCCATTCATTGAGTACTTCCTTGTCAAATTGCTTCTTCCAAAGTGTATCACTTCACAATTTTCAGGATTAAATTCCATCTGCCCATTTGATAATTCTGTCTATATCTTCTTGTAGCTCAAGACATTTCACCTCATTATTAACCACCCAGCCAATCTTTGTGTCATCCGCAAACTTACTAATCCTACCTCCCCACATAGTCATTTATATAAATGATGAATAATAGGGCAGCCAATGCAGATATCTGTGGTATGACACTGGACACTGTGTCACTAAAGCAGCCTTCTCTCATCACCCTCTGTCTCCTACAGCTGAGCCAATTTTCAATCCACTTTATCAATTTACCCTGTATCCCTGGGAATTTATCCAAAGGACATTAGTGAACCAGGTGAGAGTTTCCAATAATGGTTTCATGATCATTGGTAGATCCTTAATTCCAGATTTTTTTTATATTGAATTCAAATTTCACCACCTGCCATGGTAGGGTTTGAACCTGGGTCTACAGAAAATTACTTGAGTTCTTGGTTTAATAATGTAGTGACAATACCACGAAACCATCACCTTCCCAGGACACTGGGCCATCATCAAGGCATCAACTGCAGTCACATGAAGAAAGTGTTCATCTGTTTTTGGTCTGCTGGCTGGGAGAGGAATGTTGGTCAGTGTTACAGAAGGGAAGGAGTTAATGTAAAAAGCACTAACATCTCCCCACCCATAAACAGAAAGGTATTTTTGATTTGTTTCCTCCTTTATAAGGAGTGGTGTATTTCCCAATCTCTCAGTTTCTGCCTGATCTCCAATTTTCTATTAATAATCCCACAGCAGACAGTGCATGAACTCAAAAGGTTAGTTTATTAGACACATTCAAACTGTGGATGGAAGGTCACAATGTCACCTCTACATTCAAACAGTTAGCAGAGGAAAGAGAAAAGAAGGTTTGAGAGCATAGAGGCCACAGAAAATCTAAATACTGGTTCACATGAGGACCAAGAGACCAGAACCAATGTCCAATAAAGTGTTCCTTCCCCGAGACTATTGGCTTGAAAACCAATGCTGGATAATTCATTTTTTTGACAATACTGATTTCATATGATGAGATTTGTGTACAGAGGTGAATCAGCCTGTAGGTGATATACTGAACCTCCAGCAGAAGTAGGATAGATGGGGGCCAGGTATTCCACCAGAGCAGAGCTCCTCGTCTATGAACCTGCTCCTTTGATAGTAAACAGCAGACCAATCAATGCAGTTCAGTAAAGCAATATTATTTGCTCCAAATGCCCATGTCACATGAATCCCACATCTCCACCATGTCTTTGACAAAGGATGTATATCCATCGCTTGTCTCTGAAAGACTGTTAAACATCTCAGCCATTAGGAATTTTGAAGGGTCTTTGTCTTAGCAAACTGTCCATCTCCTTCTGGCCAGTCTGTGTTATTAAATGCAAGTGGCTTTTGTATAACTCTCTTTGAGTTGGTCTGTACAGTCCATAGGGGGCCATTAGTGGCTCTTCAGAGATAACAAGGGTGAGTTCTCCTGAAAGTGTAGCTTCTTTTGTTCAGGAGATCACAGACAGATATCAGTTCAGCCATTTAAAGGCTTTCGTCAGTTTTAAAATTTTAGGAATATCAATGAGCATATCAATAGATATTTTATAAAAATATATAGCGTGAGGTCTTAGTCCCTCACAGTAAAGATGGGGAGAATGCTTTCTGCTTTGGTTCAGATCATGTCAATGGATCTATCACCTGAATCACTGGAACAGGCAGTTTAACATCTTGGCTGTGAAGAGAGACTGCTGGCAATCTAGCACTCCCTCAATACTACACTGGAGTGTCACTCTAGACTATAAGCTAATATCTTCAAGTAGCATTAGAACCCAAAGATCAGATTGCTAAAAAGAGCCAAGTTGATAAACCTAGCTTATCCTGGCACGGGGAAGCGTTGGGAAGAAAACAATTCTGGGGAAGCCAACATTCCCACCCCAAATCATTTGCCACTGCTGTAAGGGGCTTTTTGTGAACATTCACAATGGCAGGAACCCAGGTTCAATTTCCGACTCGGGCCACTGTCTGGGTGGAGTTTGTACATTCTCCCCATGTCTGCGTGGGTTTCCTCTGGGTGTTCCTGTTTCCCCCCCACCGTCCAATGATATGCGGGTTAGGTTGATTGGCTATGCTAAATTTCCCCTTAATATCAGACAGTTAGCAGGGTAAATAAATGGTGTAATAAGGATAAGGCTGGAGAGGGGGTGTGATCAGTGTACACTTGATGGGCCTGTAGAGTAGTGATCAGTGCAGGAATTTCACAATGAGTATGTAAGGAAACCCTGAACCAATTCCCACCCCCTCATCACCCAAGTGTAGTATCGACATGCTGTATTTGGTTGAAGTCATTAGGTTACATTTTAGCTTCATTTGAAGCAATTTTTAAACGTGACATCTCAGCCTTTTGGCTAAGATGCAAATGAGATCAAGCCTTGGAGGGGGGGCTATGCCTACTCCAATCAGCTTGGGTCATGTAGATGGTCTTTTTTTGCGTTGTAGGGATCCTATGATTCTATGATTCAGTGAAGACAGTATCAGGCTTATGCTCTTAATAAAAACTCTCCGACACTGTCAATGTTCCTTGCCTTCATGTAGCAATGCTTATACAGTCATCCCCTAGTATATATCAGTGTTCATAATGCATTACTGAATGGTAAGTAATAAAGTATACAACACTGGAGACACTCAAAACATCAGCCTTTTTTTGCTCAAGCCTTTAGAGAAAATATATATTCTTCAATCAAACAAACACAAACTGTGAATAGAAATAATCTATCCACAGGATTCTCCACAATAATTAAACTATAATCCACCCAAATTAACCGCGATAGTAATAATTTTTTTTGTTTTTATTCCAGTTCAATTCAATCAAATCCAATTCAAAGTCTCAACAAGTTGAGACATCCTTGATCCAAACTGACAGGACAGGGCTCTCACCTACTATCTTGAACTTGACCTACATGATTCAAGCTGATTGGAGTAGGCATAGCCCCTCCTCCAACACTTGATCTCATTTGCATCTTAGCCAAAAAGCTGAGGTGCCGCATTTAAAAATTGCATCAAATGAAGCTAAAATGTAATCTAATGTTTTCAACCAAGCACAGCATGTTGATACTACGCTTGGGTGATGAGGGAGTGGGAATTGGTTCAGGGCTTCCTTAAATACTCATTGTAAAATTCCTGCACTGATCACCTCAGGTAGTTTGTCCAAATGATTAAAATGTTTCCACCTGCCAGGCATGATGGGAATGCAATGTCAGACCATTGCTGATGCCACATTAAATCAACTGCTGCATTTCTTTTGATGACTCAGCGCTAGTCTGGAAAGGGAAAGTCAGCTCAGCGTCCCACATGAAATTGTTCATTGATGATAATGCAGAGTGACCCATTCTGACAGCTTGGTTCGAGGGCTGGTGTCTCCTTTGTTCTTTCTGAAAACATGGTGCTGAAATGCTGCCCACAGTTGGTGTCGCCATTTGCATTGATTGTGGGCAAGATATTCCCGGTTGTTGTGTGGGATATTGAGGCTTTCCTGTCTGCCTTGAATCAAAATGTTCAGTGTTCTGCTGGTCTCTTGGCATGGGCCAGTTCCCTGTGTAGCATAGGAACGTACAAAAAAGAAGAAGGTCATTCAGCTCCTCCAGCCTCCTCCATACCATTTGATAAAATCATGACTGATCTGACAGCAATCTCAAATCTAAACCCTGCTTACCCTCAATAACCTGTCACTTCCTTACTTACCAAGAACCTATCCACCTCTGCCTTAAAAACATTTAAAGTCTCTGCTTCCACCATCTTTTGAAGAAGAAAATTCCAAAGATTCACAACATTTTGAATGAAAACATTTAAGCTCATCTCCATTTTAAATGGGCGACCTTTTATTTTGAAACAACAACACCTAGTTCTAGATTCTTCCACAAAAGGAAGTATTCTTTCCACATCCACTCTGGCAAGACCCTTCAAAATTTTATATCCTTGGGGTGTGGTTAACTTCCACCCTGTACAAATACCTGAGCCTGCTAAGTCTTTGCTTGATGAGCACTGGCATGCTTGCCTTAGAGGGACAATTTCACTGGTGACATTATGTTTCAATTTGATGCCAAGGGGTACATGGTAGACGTTGGAGATGGAAGATGATTTTTTTTATCCTAGTAGGTCTCAATTGTCCAAGCTTCACAACTGTAGTAGTGCCAGCCTTTTAAAGGGCGAACGTTCACAGGTCACATGGCCCATCTTTTGGAATAGAACTCAGCCAATGAAAAGAAAATGCATGGCTCCAGGAAGGCAGAAGTCCCTCAACATTAGCCTGGGACTCAGAAAGTAAAGCTGTTTGTTTAATGCTGAGCTTGTATATATTTTTTTTTGCTACTGATGTTTAATAATTAAAGCTTCCTTGTCACGTTGCCTCACACTACTTCATTGGCAATAAGAACAGAGAACAAAGAACCAAGAGCAACACAGCACGGGAAACAGGCCCTTCGGCCCAACGAGTAAATCAGACCATTGGCACAAACTGTAACATTTGGAGAGGAAGGGGATGGGGGCATGATAGGGTAAGGTGAGCTCTCAAAAACCTGCGAGAAATGAAGGTAAAGAATCATCTGGAGGAACCATAGTCCAATAGCCATGCCATTGTTTGGGAAAAATTGATCTTTTTGATCCAAAGGTTGAAACTTAGGACCAGTACATCAAAAGGCTTTGATAATATTTTCTGCCAATGAGATAACATCAGAGAAAAACAAGAAGTTATTTATTCACAGTTTGCGGCCCACACATGTATAACCGCGTAAGAAACCTAACCTCTCAAGAGGCTCTAGATATTAAATCCTTTGATCAATTAGTGGCTCTAGTGAAAGATCACTGCAATCACTGACCCTCCATTGTAATGTAACATATCAATTCCATTTAGCCAAGAGGGACCCATGGTGATAGTTTCTGCTTTTGTAGGCAGACTTTTCCAAATGTGTGAACACTGTGAATTTGGTCTGTCTGTAAGTGATATGTTCGATGACCAATTGTTCTGTGGTATCAATAATTTGAACATTCAGAAAAAGATGCTGGCAGAAACCAAAATATTCCTAGACAAGGTGTTTGAATTGGGCAAGTGACTAAAAGTGCTGAACAAAATGCTTTTCAATTACAATGTGTGCAAAGTGAGGTAAATTAATGATGGCAAGAAATGGCTGCTGCTCCAGTTACCCATAGTGAAGGCACAACAGAGACTGAGAAAGGGAAAATAGGTCATAAGTCACAGGGATTTGAGGCGCATTATTACTGTGGAGGAAATCATCCTCCAGATAAATGTAAATGTAGAGTTCATTTGTTTCAGGCGCAAAGGAAGGGCCACACATAAACCAGATGCAGAGTCAAACTGAGTGCACCTAACTCAAAAATAAAAACAGTGACTTCAGCAAATAAGCTTGTGGAAGGCTTACAAGAAAAGTCCAAAATTTATAAGCTCAACATTGTAAAATTAAATAAGACACACTCTTATCAAAATTAGCTTTATGTTTAATTGGCATCCAATAGTTTTTTGATTTGATTTGATTTATTATTGTCACATCATTAACATACAGTGAGAAGTATTGTTATTTTGCGTGCTACATAGACAAAGCATACCATTCAAAGAGAAGAAAATGAGAGAGTGCAGAATGTAGTGTTACGGTCATAGCTAGCATATAGAGAAAGATCAGCTTAATGCAAGGTAAGTTCATTCAAAAGCCTTACAGCAGCAGGGAAGAAGCTGTTCTTGAGTTGGGTGGTACATGACTTTTCTATATTTTTCCTGATGGAAAAAGTTGGAAGAGAGAATGCCCAGGGTGCGTGGGGACCTTGATTATACGGGCTGCTTTTCTGAGGCATCAGGAAGTGTAGACAAAGTCAATAGATGGGAGGCTGGCTTGCATGATGGATTGGGCTACAGTCACAATTTTTGTAATTTCTTGCAATTTTGGACAAAGCAGGAGACATACCAACCTCTGATACAACCAGAAAGTTTTCGCTGGTGCATCTATAAAAGTTGGTGAGAATCATAGCTGACATGCCAAATTTCCTTAGTCTTCTGAGAAAGTAGAGGCATTGGTGGGCTTTCTTAACTATATTGTCAGCACGGGGGAACCAGGACAGGACAACTAAAAACTTGAAGCTGTCGACCCTTTCTACTTCATCCCCATTGATGTAGACAGGAGCTTGCTCTCCTCTATGCTTCCTGAAGTTGATGACAATCTCCTTCATTTTGTTAACATTGAGAGAGAGATCATTGGCATTTCACTAGTTCACCAGACTCTCTATCTCATTCCTGTACTCTGTCTCATCATTGTTTGAGATTCAACCCACTACAGTGGTGTCGTCAGCAAACTTGAAAATCGAGCTGGAGGGGAATTTGGCCACACAGTCATAGGTGTATAAGGAGTATTGTAGGTGGTTAACAATATAGTCTTGTGGGGCACTGGTGTTGAGGATGATCGTGGAGGATATGTTGTTGCCTATCCTTGCTGATTGTGGTCTGTGAGGTAGGAAATTCAGGATTCAGTTGCAGAGGGAGGAGCCAAGGCCCAGACAACAGAGCTTGAAGATGAATCTCATAGGAATAAAAGTGTCAAAGGCTGAGCTGTAGTCAATAAATAGGAGACTGTATATGGATATCATGGTATAGGCACTTCTGCTACAATGATAGGAGAACAAAAATGCAAGCATTTACAGGAAGGATTGCAACTTTGAAGCAAAGCAGTCTGCCTGCCAAATTAGTAATCTATATGATGGAGGCCCTGAAGATAACGGACACGATATCAACATCAATGTCATATTGACACCAATCTGTTCAGCTTTCCCTAATCGTAGTAAAAGGCCAGAAGCCAAGCTCTGTATGGATGAAGCAAATCAAGTTGAACTGGCTGGAGAAATTCAGTATCACATATAGGATTCCAAGAGCTCTTTAGCACATATCAAAAAAATTTTCAGAGGGGGCTGGAGTGCGTACAAGGAGTTAATGCCAAACTTTATATGAACGCTGAACCAACATTTTTAAGAGCCCAACCTGTTCTTTATGCCCTTATTCAAAAAGTGGATGTTGAGTTGGAATGCTTCAAAGAGCTCAAAATAATTAAACTACAATTCTCTGAATTGGGGGGACCAATAGTGCCAGGATTAAAACAAGATCACACGATGAGGATTTGTGATAATTACAAGCTGACCGTGAACAACAATAGACTGATATCCTATCCCTTTGTAAAAAGACCTTTATGTGAAACTGGCAGGAGGCTCCAAGTACACACAGAATTGGATTTGAGTCCTGTCTACCAACAACTTGTGTTGGGGGAAGACCTGAGGAAATTTATTACTATCAACATGCACAAGGGATTATTCCAGTACACCAAGCTACTTCTCAGTATTTCACCTGTCTGCGCTGACTGAAACACATTGCAGAGACTTCTACAAGGGATCTGAAAAGTTGTCATGTATCTGACAAGGTCTTGGTAACGAAGATCATTGCTCAAAGACAATAGGGTCAATTCAGATGAGGTTCTCTGGAGATATATAGAAGCAGCAAGTGAAGTCACCTATTTGGGTTTTAGGTTTGAAGCAAAAGACTTGTACCAACTGAAAGATATGATAAGGATGATAAAAAGGATCCCTGCACCAAGAAATGCAGCCGAATTAAAGTTCCTTTTAGGGATGGTCAATTAGTATAGCTGCCTTTTACCAACTTGGGTCACCGTCTGTGTGGAGTTTTCATGTTCTCCTCATGTCTATGTGGGTTTGCTCTGGTTTCATCTCACACTCCAAAGATATGCAGGTTAGGTTGATTAGGCATGCTAAATTAACCCTTAGTGTCCCAAGATGTGATATGTTAGAGAGATTATTGGGGTAATTAAGTGGGGATAGGACCTGGGTGGGATTGTGATCAGTGCAGACTCGATGGGCCAAATATCCTCCTTTTGCACTATAGATTTCTATGCTTCTATGATTCAGTGTGAGTAGCAGTTTCTATTTCTTTGCATAAATTGATCCAATATTGTTGACTGAGTATCTTGCTGTTTTCTGCACAACAACCTTGCCTACCATGAGGTGGCCACATGCTATAAAGTGAGGAGACAGGGTGTAAGCCAGGTGAGCTGTGCTCTTTGCTTCAAAGACAAGAATCCTTTCAGTAACGTAGCTCTTGAAACAATCGTAGTTTTCTTTGCCAGGTGTGATTACTGAGTTTCATGACTGACAGCAGAGCCTTCCCTGCATTGTCATAATTATCGAGGAGCCCTCAGGAGGAAGAGACTGCCCGAGAGTTTGTGGCATTTATTGTCATCCCTCGTGTATGAAATGTTGCGCTATGGAATGCAATAGTGCTTGGAATTGGGTAGTTCCTGCTATTATATCTTCATTCTACTACAGACAAGTGAGTGCTCAGCATCGCAGTCTGCATTGTTCTAAGATTTGTGGAGGAACAAAGAGATCCTGGGGTTCAGATCCACAGTTCTCTGAAGATTGCCAGTCAAGTGGATAGAGCCGTAAAGAAGGCTTATAGTGTTTATTAACAGGAGTTTTGAGTTTAAGAGCCGTGGGGTTATGCTGCAACTGTACAGGACCTTGGTAAGACCACATTTGGAATATTGTATGCAGTTCTGGTCATCTCACTGTAAGAAGTGGTGGAAGCATTGGAGAGAGTACAGAGGAGATTTACCAGGATGCTGCTTAGTTTGAAGACTAAGTCTTATGATGAAAGATTGAAGGAGCTGGGGATTTTCTCTTTAGAACAAAGGAGGATGAGAGGCGGCTTAAGAGAGGTTTATAAGATGATGAGGGAATAAATAGAGTGGACTTGTAGAGACTATTTCTTTGGGTGGATGTAGCTGTTCCCAGGGGGCATAACTATAAAGTTCATGGTGGGAGATATAGGAGAGATGTCCGAGGTAGATTCTTCACTCAGAGGGTGGTTGGGGTGAGGAATAGACTACCTGCTGTGATAGTGGAGTCGGACACTTTAGGAATTTTCAAGCGGTTATTGAATAGGCACATGGAGCACATCAGAATTATAGAGAGAGGATAGCTTGTTCTTGGTTTGGACATGGTTTGGCACAACACTGAGGGTCGAAGGACCTGTATTGTGCTGTATTGTTCTATGTTTCTATGCAGGTCTGACAGCTTTGGTTGAGGGAGAATAGAGCCAAGGTTTCAGGTCATGATGACCCTTCATCATAGCTAAAGAGAATTGGGAAAAGGATGAGATTTATACTGTTGTTGGGAGGAGGGTGGATGGTGGTGGTGGGGGGGGGGGTGTTTAGGGGAGATGGCAGTAAGAGAGAAACAATGGAAAGCGGATGAAATAGGGAATAGAAAAATAAATCTTGCTCTGAAGTTATTGAACTTAATGTTTAGGCCAGGAGACGATAAATTGCCCAATTGGAAGATGAGGTGCTATTCCTCCAGTTTGCCTTGGGGTTCACTAGAACATTGCAAAAGGCCAAG
Source organism: Sphyrna mokarran (assembly GCA_024679065.1). Taxonomy (NCBI): domain Eukaryota; kingdom Metazoa; phylum Chordata; class Chondrichthyes; order Carcharhiniformes; family Carcharhinidae; genus Sphyrna; species Sphyrna mokarran. The sequence goes on from JAGIQG010000008.1 coordinate 68,003,497, forward strand.
GATGGATATGAGGACAAGAGAGCAGGCTGCTGTGTTGAAGTGGCAAGCGACAGGAAGATCTGGGTCCTACTTGCAGATGGGCTGAAGATGTTCAACAAAGTGGTCACCCAGTCTACATTTAGCCTCTCTGATGTAGAGTAGACCACATTAGGAGCAGTGAATACAATAGACCAGATTGAAAAAGATGCATGTGAAGCACTGCTTCACCTGAAAGGGGTGTTTAGGACTGAGATGATGAGAAGGGAGGAGGTAAAGGGACAAGTGCTGCACCTTCTACAAATGCATAGGAAAGTGCCATGGCAGGGGTGAGGTGTTGAGTATGATGGAGAAGTGGATCAGGGTGTCCCAGAGGGATTGGTCCCTGAGGAATGAGGGGAAGAGGTGTTGAGTAGTGGCATCGTGCCGGAGTTGGTGGAGATGGCAGAAGATGATCCTTTGAATGTGGAAGCTAATAGAACATAGAACATAGAACATTACAGTGCAGAACAGGCCCTTCGGCCTTCGATGTTGCGCCAACCAATTATGAAAAAAGCAATGACCCTCCAAACTAAACCATTCCCTTCTCTTCCATAAACTTATCAACTAACCTCTTAAACGCCACCAAACTTGGCGCATCTACAACTGCCGCAGGCAGGGCATTCCACTCCCTAACCACCCTCTGGGTAAAGAACCTACCTCTGATATCCGTCCTATAACTATCACCCCTTAATTTAAAGCTGTGTCCCCTCGTGCTAGCTTTCTCCATCCTAGGAAAAAGGCTATCACTGTCCACCCTATCTAAACCTCTAATCATCTTATATGTTTCGATAAGGTCCCCTCTTAGCCGCCTCCTTTCTAACGAAAACAACCTCAAATCCCTCAGCCTCTCTTCATAAGACCTGCCCTCCATACCAGGCAACATCCTGGTAAACCTCCTCTGTACCCTCTCCAATGCCTCCACATCTTTCTTATAATGTGGGGACCAGAACTGCACACAATACTCCAAGTGCGGCCGCACTAGAGTTTTGTACAGTTGCAACATGACGTTGCGGCTCCGAAATTCAATCCCCCTACCAATAAAAGCTAAGACTCCATATGCCTTCTTAACAACCTTATCGACTTGACTGCCTACTTTCAGAGATCTATGCACAAATACACCAAGATCCTTCTGTTCATCAACACTATTAAGAATCCTACCATTAGCCCTATACTCTACACATTTATTATTCCTGCCAAAGTGCATTACCTCACACTTTTCCATATTAAACTCCATTTGCCACCTCTCGGCCCAGCTCTGCAACTTGTCCAAGTCCCTCTGCAAACTATAACACCCCTCTTCACTATCTACCACTCCACCGACTTTAGTGTCATCTGCAAATTTACTAATCCATCCTTCAATACCCTCATCCAGATCATTTATAAAAATTACAAACAGCAGGGACCCCAAAACAGACCCCTGAGGTACACCACTTGTAACCTAACGGAGTGAAAAGAGGAAAAGGGGTACCCATTCTGATTCCAGGAGGGAGGGGAGGGAGTGAGAGGAGTGGCCCAGAGGATGGGTCAGACTAGATGACAGCCCTGTCAACCACCATGGATGGAAAACCACAAATGAGGAAGAAGGAAGACATATCAGCCAAGCGAGTTTAGAAATTAGCATCATCAGAACAGCCTACTATAAAGTTGCTGTAAAGGTGAGGAGACAGGGTGTAAGCCAGGTGAGCTGTGTTCTTTGCTTTAATGACAAGAGTCCTTTCAGCAAAGTGGCTGTTGAAACAATCATAGTTTTCTTTGCCAGGCATTGTTACTGATCTTCATAGGTGACTGATCGCAGAGCCTTCCCTGCATCATCATCATTATCAAGGAGCCCTCAGGAGGGCAGAGGATGAGATGGAGTCCTCACATGATGGGTGGTGTGAAGGGCTGTAGTCAACGTAGCTGTGGGAATTGGTGGGCTTATAACATATATTGGTGGATAGTTTATCACCAGAAATGGAGACACAGAAGTCAAGGAATGGAAGGGAAGTGTTGGAGATGTACAAATTAGAAGCACAATTGATAAACTTTTCCAGGTCCAGATGAGAGCATGAAGTGACACCAAAACAGTCATCGATGCACCAATGAGTTGTGGGAGGGGATGGAGAAGAACTGAAACAGGAATGTTTCACAGACAGTCATAACTGGGACCTGTGCTGTACCCATAGCCACACCTTTCATTTGGAGAAAGTGAAATGAGTTAAAGTTGAGTGAGTGAACAAGTGCAGCCAGATAGAGGAGAGTGATGTTGGATGGGGATCGTTCAGACCTCTATTTAATGAAGAAGTGAAGAGATCACTATCCTAGTGGGGAATGAGGGGTAGAGGGATTGGACATCCATAGTGAACAGGAGGCAATTTGGGACGGGGAACTGGATGTTATTGATGTAGTGTAGGGCATCATGGGTATGAGTAGAAAGAGTCTGGACAAGAGGAGAGAGGATGGAGTCAAGATCAGAAGAAATGAGTTCAGTGGGTTTGGAACAGGCTGATAGGTCTTCAATGAAAGAGAAGTGCTGCCCAATCTGGGAATTTATCCAATCAGCTGGATATGTTGTCCCATCAGCTGTGAGTGTTGTCCAATCAGCTGGGAGTGCTGCCCGATCAACTAGGCGGCATAATAGCACAATGGGTCAGCACTGCTGCTTCACAGCTCCAAGGACCTGGGTTCGATTCCTGGCTTGGGTCACTGTTTGTGTGGAACAAAGAACAAAGAACAAAACAGCACAGGAAACAGGCCCTTCGGCCCAACGAGCCTGCGCCGCCACCCTGATGTTCCCACCTCTACACACGATCCCTGTCAATGTTTATAGATCTATGGATTAAAAACACCAAATTTGAGACAATTCAGGGAGAATTTGTTTTGCCAATTAGCCTAAGAGCACATCTTTGGGATGTAAGAGGAAACCGGAGCACCCGAGAAAACCCACGCAAGCACGGGGAGAATGCACAAACTCCCACAGACACAGGTCCAAATCCACGTATCTGCACAGCACAGCTATAGTCACTGAGCTGTCGTATTGCCCATCAAATGGTCCAGGTCAAGCGTACACTAACGATATGAAGCACTAGGATACTCTCGAAAAAAATCTAAGAGCAGTCCTCTCACGACCCATCGCGTGTATGGCCCTTGTTAGACAACAAGGTGGACAAAAGCACCTGTAGGATAAATGGAGTTGCACATTCTCCTTGTGTCTGCGTGGGTTTCCTCCGAGTGCTCCAGTTTCCTCCCACAGTCCAAAGGTGTGTGGGTTAGGTTGATTGGCCATACTAAAATTACCCCTTAGTGCTCTAAGATGTGTAGCTTAGAAGGATTATTGGATAAATATGTAGTGATATAGGGGTAGAGCCTGGATGGGATTTTGGTAGGTGCAGACTCGATGGGCCAAATGGCCTCCTTTTGTACTATAAGGTTTCTATGATTTCTATGAACTGGGAGCTCTACACAATTAGAATGATGTTCAATCATTTGAGAGTACTGTCACAATCAACCTCACAGCACCAGGGATCCGGGTTCAATTCTGGCCTCAGGTCAGTGTCGGTGTGGAGTTTGCACATCCTTGCTGTGTCTGTGGGGTTTGCTCTGGGTGCTCCAGTTTCCTCCCACACTCCAAATATGTGCAGGTTAGTTGGATTTTCTATGCTAAATTGACCCTTATATCCTAAAATATGTAGGTTAGGAGAATTAGCCATGATCAATGCATAGGGTTAGAGGATTAAGACCTAGGTAGGATGATCTTTCGGAGGGTTGCTGCAGACTCAATGGACTAAATGATCTGTTCTGCATTATAGCGAGTTTATGACTGGGGAAAGTGGGGTTCATAGCAGGACATGAGCTGTTTGTTCAATTCCTTTTACCCTTTCCTGTTTGAAATCCCCAGTTCATAGGAGGAACTGTAGTTTTAGTTGGAAAACTGACACCTATTTATTTCTCAATGCAAACAAGCCAACCTGTAGGACGAGTTTTATTGTTGATGCAGGAGACTGGTTAACAATTAACCATTCGTAGGATAGCTACTGAATGGTTCAGTCACTCCAAGAACACCTCGGGCACTGCCAGCAAGTCCCTTTTATTTTAATCATCTATTTCCTGTACAGATATATATTTATTGAAGAAACTTCCTCCACTGGAGCTCAGTCACTGAGTACAGGAGGCTCGGTGTTCTGTACACGATGAGCTAGTCCTGAACAGCAGCTGCAGTGTTTGTGTGAACTCACAGTCAAATGTTTATGTAAAACACTGCACATGCAAATTAACAAACTCCTTTCTTTTTCTAACTCCCAGCTAATCGAATAAAAGGAAGTTAAAGTAGGGAAAACCCCCCTCTCACTAGTGACAGTCCTCCACTGGCCTTTGAATCATTTTATTATATTCCTGGCTCGGTCTCCATAGGAGAACCAGGACTTCTCAAACCACCTCTTTGCTCAGTTTTGTTTTTTACTGGAGTTTCTGCATCTGCCATCTTACCCATTGCTCTGGGCACTCTTGGAGGGAACATCTGGACCTGCATCAGGTAAGCTCTGCCACCTGTTAATATTGCTGTATAAGACTCCTTTTTTTAGCTATGCTTAATGGAAGCAGAAAATGTTGGAAATGATCAGCTGGTCAGGTAGTATCTGTGGAGAGAGAGAGGGAAACATAGAGATAGTGTTTTAGGTCAGTGACCTTTCATAGAACAGATGTATTGTTTGCTGTAGGTGGATGTGCTAGTATCTTTGATATTGCAGTCCAGTCAGAAACAAAACATTTTAAATATTGAACACTTATACAATAAGAAAAATTGATTGGCCAGTTGTCTCAGTGGTTAGAACTTCTGTCTCACGGTGCCAGAGACCCAGAGTTTGATTCTAGCCTGTGTGACTGTTTGTGTGGAGTTTGCACATTCTCCCGACCTGTGTGAGTTTCCTCTGAGTGCTCCATTTTCCTCCCACACTCCAAAGATGTGCAAGTTAGGTTGAGTGGTCTTGTATTAATATGTGGGATATAGGAATAAGACCTGGGTAGAATGCTCTGTCATTGAATCAGTGTAGATTTAATGGGCTGAATGGCCTCCTTCAGCACTGTAGGGACTCTATGAGTTGGTTCAGAACATATCTAAGGGCTTTGCGGATCCATACAGTTGGAGATAGTTGCATGTGGGCCATGCCAGATCCTTGGCTGCTAAATCTGTTGCTGGAAAGTTGACCTTTGTGGAATGTAGACGACCTCTGGGGCTTTGATGCAGAAAGACATCTGAATATCTTCTCCAATAATTAAATAAAATTTTAAGTTTATTTATTATTGTCACAAGTAGGTTTACACTAACAGGGCAATGAAATTACTGTGAAAATCCCCTAGTCGCCACGCTCTGGCACCTGTTCAAATTTAGCATGGCCAATGCACCTAACCAGCATGCTTTTCACACTATGGGAGGAAACCAGGCACCTGGAAGAAACCCACACAGGCATGGGGAGAACATGTAGACTTTACACAGACAGTGACCCAGAACTGGAATTGAACCCGGATCTTTGGCACTGTGTGCCAGCAGTGCAGACCACTATGCCACCTCAAGTCTTTGATGGGGTGGGTGTAAGTGAAAGGAATCTGCTTGAAGTGTCAAATGGCATTTTCTTATAGTCCCTTGCGATGCATGCTTATCTCTCCCTGATTTGTTTACCCTTCTAATCCTCCCTAAACTATACATCTGGGGACACTAAGGGGCAATCCACCAAACTTGCACATCTTTGGAGTGTGGGAGAAAACCAGAGCAGACGGAGGAAACCCATGCAGACTAATTACATTTGCACTTGTTAACTCCAGTATCAAGACTGTTTGAGGTTAGGTCCCATTGCGCATCAGTTAAAAGCATTGCAGATGGAATGCTGGGGAAGGTTCATATTGTTTTCCAGACCACTTATTTCCTCCCCTTGCTGCCTAGCAACCAAAAAGAGTTGATAAGGAATTGGCATTTGACAAGAGAACAGCTGCTGTTCATAATGAAAGAACAATTCTTCAAAGAGCAACATTACTAATGTCCATCCTCTCCTCATCCCTTTCAAAAAGTCTGCAGATTACAAACTGATATCACTCTCCACCACAACCCCTGCAAAACTCGTGCCAATTTGGCTGAAGAAGCTTAGCTCAATGGAAGCTCTGACCTCCCCATCATAAATAATAATAAAAGGAAAATATTGCAATGCTTGAAACCTGAACTAATACCTCCCCTTCATGTTGAATTCTTGCTATGGCTGCTTCCATGAACCATAAATTGAAGGAGAGGCCAACATCACAATAGCTCCTGCTTAATCTACAGCCTGGCGTAGATTGGTGTTTGAGTGACTGGGCCCAGGATGTGAGGCCATTTACTTTCAAAGAAATGGGGAACAATGACAGTAAAGCTGGCTTCACTGATTTAGATGCAGAGACTGGAGCCCTGATTTTAACATAAGCTGCTAAGGGCAGGATGGGTTCAAGTCACTTGTTTTATACTAAGGAAGGACAAAGATGGCACAGTGGCGCAGTGGTTAGCACTGCTGCCTTACAGCTCCAAGGACCCAGTGGTTGACTTTGGCTTTGGGTGACTGCCTATATAACAGGATGGACTTTTGACTTGTGCTATATGACAGGATGGACCTTTAATTTGCCTTGTGTGACACCATGGTTGTCAGAAGCCCACTGACCAAGTTAAATGTGTTTTGGCATAGTGTTCATTTTATGTAGAGGAGGAGCAGCAAGTCATACACGTTTGCACATTCTCCCCATCTCTGCATGGGTTTCCTTTGGGTGCTACCTCCCAAACTCCAAAGATGTGTGTGTTAGGTTGATTGGCCATGTTAAATTGACCTTTAGTGTCAGGGGGATTATCAAGGTAAATATAGAGATTACGGGGATGGGGCCTGGGTGAGATTGTGGTTGGTGCAGGCTCAATGGGCCAAATGACCTTTTTCTGCATTATAGGGATTCTATGATTCTAAAGAAGTGCAGCAGACACATGAGAACATCACCAAATGCAATCTCTCTTCCAAGCAACCTGTTCTCCTGAAATATATCACTGTTCCTTCACTGTTACCGTTGCTAGGTCAAAATCCAGGAACTTGCTCTCTGCCAGCACTTTGAGTGTACCTATGCAACACGGACTACAGAGCATCAAGAAGGCATCCCGCCAGCACCTTCTGAAGGGCAGATGGGATGGGTTACAATACTGGCCTTAAAGGGATGCCCACATCTTGTGAAAAAAGAAAAAAAAACTTTGCAGCTTCCTTCTTTCTGCTGTTATGGAGTGGCAACAGTTTAGATAGTTTCCAATAAAGTACTTCACTGACTGTAAGATATTTGGGACCAACAATCATTCTCAATCAGAAATTATTGGAAACAGTCAGGAAGCTCAGAGAGATAAATGATATGTTGGCCGAGTCACATTCAAAGCCTTCATCAGGGACAAAGGCTTTAGCACTTAACTCCTCATCCCTGTTTAACTCCTTTGTTCAACAGCACTGACCACACACTTTGCATTGCCTGGAACAGGTAAAAGTTAGGAAAAAAAGTAACTGTATAGAAGTACAGTTTTGAAGCAGAATTGTTTCCCAGCAGATTCACCCAACCTACAAGCCAGTGCAGAATGTCAATGAGTTAAATTCAAAGGGGGAAGGGGTACAATTTGACAACGGGTGCTGAGGGGCAAGCATGTGTTTGAAAGATAGTAGCTGTGTGCACTTGATGGGAACTTCATCGAATGTTACTGACAATGGCAGTCACAAATGGAAAGGATTGGAGTGTATGACATGATTTTGATTTGATTTATTAGTAACCACATTATTAGTATACAGTGAAAAGTATTGTTTCTTGTGCACTGTACAGACAAAGCATACTGTTCTTAGAGAAGGAAACAAGACAGTGCAGAATGTAGTGTTACAGTCATAGCTAGAGCGTAGAGAAAGATCAACTTAATGCAAGGTAGATCCATTCAAAAGTCTGATAGCAGCAGGGAAGAAGCTGTTCTTAAGTCAGTTGGTAAGTGACCTCAGACTTTTGTATCTCTTTCCTGAAGGAAGAAGGTGGAAGAGAGAATGTCTGGGGCCCGTGGAGTCTTTAATCATTCTGGCTGGTTTGCCAAGGCAGTGGGAAGTGTACACAATGTCAATGGATGGAAGGCTGGTTTGCAGAGTCTCGGACAGAGCAGGAGCCATATCAAGCTGTCTTACAAGCAGAAAGAATGCTTTTTATTGGCACCAGGTTCATCTTTTAATAGGGCATAGGTTTAAGATAAAAGGGGCAATGTTGAAAGGAGATGCTCGAGGCAGATTTTTTACATAGAGAATGGTGGATGCCTGGAACTTGTTGCCTGAGGAGATAATGGAAGCAGATATGGTAGTGACTTTTAAGGGGTGTCTTGACAAGTACATGATTGGGATGGGGGTAAAGGGATATGGTCCCCGGAATGATCAAAGTTTTAGTTAAGTCAGGCAGCAAGGTCGGTGCAGGCTTTGAGGGCCTATTCTTGTAACTTCTCATCTGTTGCTGCCTGAAATCAATTATAGACCTTGCATGTACTGGGCAGCCCTGGAAGTGAAGCAGAAGATATTCACTTATATCTTTCTATCATAACATTAGAATACTGGCTGCATGAAAAACTCCCCTGACTCAACCTATGAGAGACTAAGATCTTCTGATTTACTCCATGTGACACCATCATTCCAGACATATTTTACATGACAAAATGATTGCTAAATCTGTTCTATATGACAGGTGGGAGCTTTGACCTGTTCTATGCATGACCAGATGGACCTTTGACTTGTCCAATATGACCTTTGACTTGTCTTGTGTGACACCACGATTGTCAGGAGCCTGCTGACCAAGTTAGATGTGTTTTGGCATAGTGTTCAGTTTATGCAGAGGAGGAGCAGCAAGTCAGTGTCCTGCATTGGGAACAGGTGGAAGAGACCCATCTGAGAGCATAATGACCTGTAAGGCTCAGGCATCCAAGTCAAGGTGACATAAACAAATATTTGTGCTTACTCATTCTGGAAGATCCTGTTCTGTGTGTCTGAATGCCATCCAGTTTTTACTGTTTTACAATCCACAAAAAATGGAGTGTAAATAAAAATGAATGTTTCACTGTCTACAATCACTCCCATTGTTCTCTTTGGAGATGTGACAGCTACTGTAATTACACTGTTAACTAGCTTCATTTAACACCTTATCACTCGCTAATATGAAAACAGACACAATAGGTGCAATTGCACTCTGTCTGAGTGAACAGAATAGGACTTGAGGCTTCAAGTGGGAAGGATGTGCTCTCATGGAACATCATGACATTGGCTCAGAATTTTACAGGAGGCGGGAAGATGAAGAGTACATAGAACATATAGAACATTACAGCACAGAACAGGCCCTTCGGCCTTCGATGTTGTGCCGACCAAAATAAAAAGCAATGCCCCTCCTAACTAAACCATTCCCTTCCCATCCATATACTTATCAACTAACCTCTTAAACGCCACCAACCTTGGCGCATCTACAACAGCTGCAGGCAGGGCATTCCACTCCCTAATCACTCTTTGAGTAAAGAACCTACCTCTGATATACGTCCTATAACTCATACCCCTTAATTTAAAGCTGTGTCCCCTCGTGCTAGCTTTCTCCATCCTAGGAAAAAAGGCTATCACTGTCCACCCTATCTAAACCTCTAATCATCTTATATGTTTCGATTAGGTCCCCTCTTAGCCGCCTCCTTTCTAACGAAAAACAACCTCAAATCCCTCAGCCTCTCTTCATAAGACCTGCCCTCCATACCAGGCAACATCCTGGTAAACCTCCTCTGTACCCTCTCCAATGCCTCACATCTTTCTTATAATGTGGGGACCAGAACTGCACACAATACTCCAAGTGCGGCCGCACTAGAGTTTTGTACAGTTGCAACATGATGCTGCGGCTCCTAAATTCAATCCCCATACCAATAAAAGCTAAGACTCCATATGCCTTCTTAACAACTTTATCCACTTGACTGCCTACTTTCAGGGATCTATTGACACATACACCAAGATCCTTCTGTTCCTCAACACTATTAAGAGCCCTACCATTAGCCCTATACTCTAAACATTTATTGTTCCTGCCAAAGTGCATTACCTCACACTTTTCCACATTAAACTCCATTTGCCACTCTCGGCCCAGCTCTGCAACTTGTCCAAGTCACTCTGTAAACTATAACACCCCTCTTCACTATCTACCACTCCACCGACTTTAGTGTCATCTGCAAATTTACTGATCCATCCTCAATACCCTCATCCAGATCATTTATAAAAATTACAAACAGCAGGGGACCCAAAACAGACCCCTGAGGCACACCACTCGTCACCGAACTCCACGATGAATATCTCCCATCAACCACCACCCTCTGTCTTCTATCTGCCAGCCAATTCCTAATCCAATTAGCTAAATCACCATCTATTCCACACATCTGCATTTTCTGTAGAAGTCTTCCATGGGCCACCTTATCAAAAGCCTTACTAAAGTCCATATATACTACATGAACCGCCTTACCCCCATCCACCTCTCTGGTCACTGGGAGGGAGAGGGAGGTAGAGGGAGTTATGTGGAGTTGCACGTTTTCCTCATGTCTGCGTGGGTTTCCTCCCACACTCCAAAGATGTGCAGGTTAGGTGGGATTAGCCATGGAAACAGAGTGAGGTTAGGGGCTGGGGAGGGAGGGCATGGGTAAAATATTCTGACAGAGAGTCAGTGCAGACTCGATGGGCTGAGTGGCATCTTCTGCACTGAAGGGATTCTATGATTCTAAGACATGGCAGGATAATAATTCAGCCTGTTTAGACAATAGTTACTGGGAACTCCCAGACATTTCAGCCAGGAAGGAGCTAAAGAGAGAATTGAGAAGAGCTAGAAGAGGACACGAGAAGACTTTGGCGGATAGGATTAAGGAGAATCCTAAAGCTTTTTACAGATATATAAATAATAAAAGATTGGTTAGGGCAAGATTAGGGCCAGTCAGAGATAGCAGTGGGAAGTTGTGCGTGGAGCCTGAGGAGATGGGAGAGACACTGAATGAGTATTTTTCATCAGTATTCACGCAGGAGAAAGACAGTGTTGTCGGGGAGAATACTGCGATACCAGGTTGTAGACTGGGTAGGATTGAGGTTCATAAGGAAGAGGTGTTAGCGAATCTTGAGGGTATGAAAATTGATAAGTCCCCTGGGCCAGATGAGATTTACCCTAGGATTCTCTGGGAGGCTAGAAAGGAGATTGCAGAGCCTTTGGCTTTGATCTTCATGTTGTCGTTAGCTACAGGTATAGTGCCGGAAGACTGGAGGATGGCAAATGTTGTCCCTTTGTTCAAAAAGGGGAGTAGGGACCATCCTGGAAATTATAGACCGGTGAGCCTGACTTCTGTTGTGGGCAAGATCTTGGAAAGAATTATAAGGGATAGGATTTATAAGCATCTAGAGAGAAATAAATTGATTAGGGATAGTCAGCACGGTTTTGTGAAGGGTAGGTCGTGCCTCACAAACCTTATTGAGTTTTTGAGGAGGTGACCAAAGAGGTAGATAAGGGTAAGGCAGTTGATGTAGTGTATATGGATTTTAGCAAAGCGTTTGATAAGGTTCCCCATGGTAGGCTACTGCAGAAAGTGCAGATGCATGGGATTGAAGGTGATTTAGCAGTTTGGATTAGGAATTGGCTAGCTGATAGAAGACAGAGGGTGGTGGTTGATGGGAAATATTCAACCTGGAGTGCAGTTACAAGTGGTGTACCTCAAGGATCTGTTTTAGGGCCACTGCTGTTTGTCATTTTTATAAATGACCTAGATGAGGGTGTAGAGGGTTGGATTAGTAAATTTGCTGACGATACCAAAGTGGGGGAGTTGTAGATAGCGAGGATGGATGTTACAGTTTGCAGAGGGACATAGATAGGTTGCAGAGCTGGGCCGTGAGGTGGCAAATGGAATTCAATACGGATAAGTGTGAGGTGATTCACTTTGGTAGGAATAACAGGCATATGAAATATAGGGCTAATGGAAGGACCCTTAATAGTGTTGTCGAGCAGAGGATCTTGGGGTACAAGTACATAGCTCTTTGAAAGTTGGCACCCAAGTTGATAAAGTTGTTAAGAAGGCGTACGGTGTGTTAGCTTTTATTGGTAGAGGGATTGAATTTAGGAGCCATGAGGTTATGTTACAACTGTACAAAACTCCGGTGCGGCCGCACTTGGAGTATTGCGTACAGTTCTGGTCGCCGCATTATAAGAAAGATGTGGAAGCATTGGAAAGGGTGCAGAGGAGGTTTACCAGGATGTTGCCTGGTATGGTGGGAAGACCTTATGAGGAAAGGCTGAGGGACCTGAGGTTATTTTCATTAGAGAGAAGAAGGTTACGCGGTGACCTAATTGAGGCGTATAAGATGCTCAAGGGATTGGATAGGGTGGATAGTGAGAGCCTTTTTCCTCGGATGGTGATGACCAACACGAGGGGACATAGCTTTAAATTAAGAGGTGGTAGTTATAGGACGGATGTCAGAGTCAGGTTCTTTACACAGAGGGTGGTGAGAGCGTGGAATGCCGTGCCTACAGCAGTTGTGGACTCGCCTACTTTGGGGGCATTCAAATGTTCGGTGGATAGGCATATGGATGATATTGGAATAGTTTAGGTTAGAGGGTCCAATGGCCGGCGCAACATCGGGGGCCGAAGGGCCTGTACTGCACTGTAGTGTTCTATGTTCTATGTTCTATGTTCTACATTTACTGGATTTTCTGGAATTTACTGGACTTTCATATTTTCAAACAGTGCCTGGGAATCACAGGTTTTCAGAGCTCTGAGTGGTTAAAGATGGCGGATACAAAGAAAGATCATCTTTGGCCTCTGGCAGCCGTTTAGTATCAACTTATTGGCTCACAGGGAAAAATGCGGAGTTGTGGCCATTGTGGCCAATAATGGAAGATGTACAAAGCTGGGGGCTGCTGCATCAGGGGATAGTCCTGTAAAGATGGTATCAATGGTGCTGGCATGGGCAATCTGCAAATGATACAGGGGGGTAGTGTCATATCTTTAAAAGGCAGTAGCAATGGGAGGGCTTGGTGGGGCAGCCTGATGTAAGGTTGTGCATGGGATGGTAAGGATAGTGACCAATGGGATGGGATTGATTGACCCATTGCCCCAAACGTGGAGGAGGGCTGACATAGAGGGAGGGAGAAGCGAGAAGCCATAGCTCCCCACAAAGAGGGTCAGTTACCGACTGGGCACGCCAAAGAAATGCACAAAAGAAAGTTGCAACAAGCTGCAACCTAATTAAGGGCCTACCCTCAGGAGACAATGTACGAGATACGTCAAGATTCTCTACATATGCTTGAGCGTTAACGTCAACTAAGACCTTCAAGGAAGGCCATCACTGACTCTCTGCCATCCTGCAGGATTTGCTAAGATCTGTAGGGTTTGCGAGACACTCAATGCCAGTAGAACCTACGCAAGTGGAAGTTTTCCGGGATTCACAAAGATTTGGGTGCAATCTCCCAGGCTGCAGCATGTCAGTGCATTGGGATGACCAATAAAATGGTCAGGAGAGCTAGGGATAATATGCGTGATTGAGCTTACCTATACAAACAGACAGTGCCATCAGCTTTGAGACTATCACTGGGTTCTCCAAGATGTCATTTACTGCACGCATCAAGGAACCAAAAAAGGCTTCCATAGACCAGTTAATGACCTTCACCAACATAACATTCCCATTAAATCAATTTAGAACTGACCTGTGCCCATCAAAAGGAGATCCTTCAGATGTGTATGCCCAATTCCCAGGCAACAACCATATTGCCGACACACAAAGACAATACCAATTGCCACAGTTGTTCTTGTCCCTTAGAGCTGGATTGTCAGTGAGAAGGACTACCCATTCAAATGTGAGAAACCCTTAGTTTGCAGCAGAGGAAAGCTACAATCCAGGATCCATCACAGATCCATACGAGTAATAATTAGGCTTCTGAAGCTGAGATTCAGATGCCTAGAATAGTCTGGTGAAGCCCTTTAATATTTCCCAGTGAGGGTTTAGGGTAGTGTGGTGGTCTGCTGTATTCCAGTGAGAAGTCATACAACACCAGATTAAAGTCCAACAGGTTTATTTGGTATCACAAGTTTTCAAAGCGCTGCTGATTCATCACTGGATGAAGGAACAGCGCTCTGAAAGTTCATGATAAAAGATAGACCAGTTGGACTTTAACCTGGTGTTGTGAGACTTCTAACTGTCCAATGCTGGCAACTCCACACCATGCAATCTAGCATTATGGGGATAAGGGGATGAAGGCTTTGAGGAAGGAAGGCATCATTGATTACCATTCCTCCAACACTGAGGAAGATGTGGAAGAGGCTGCTGGGTAAATGGCACATGTTGAAGAACTTCTTGTACCCACAGAAAGTGACTGCCCCAGATGGGGTACCCGAACGGACACTCAGATCCTGCAAGGATCAGCTGGCAGGGATATTCACAGACATCTTCAATCTCTCTTTACAACAATCTGAGATCCTATCTGCTTTGAGAGAATGACTATCATCGCTGTACCAAAGAAAAGCCAGGCGACATGCCTTAATGACTATCATCTGATGGCTTTGACATCCATCATTATGGAGTGCTTCAAAAGATTAATTGGGGCACGAATCAATTCACTGTTGATCCACTACAGTTTGCCTATTGCCACAAAGTGTCCACAGCAGACGCCATCTCCCTGGCCTTATACTCAATCCTAAAACATCTAAGTAACAAAGACCACCAATGTCAGACTCCTATTTATTGACTACAGTTCAGCCTTCAACACCATTATTCCTATGAAACTCATCCCCAAACTCTGTGTCCTCTGGCTCAGCTCCTCCGTCTGTGAATGGATCCTGAACTTCCTAACCCATCAATAAGGATAGGCAACAACACTCCTCCATAATAATCTTCAACACCGGTGCCTCACAAGGCAGTTTTCTCAGTCCCCTACTACATTCCTGTGACTGAGGCCAACTTCCCCTCCAGTTCAATTTTCAAGTTAGTTGATTACACCACCATAGTCGTTCAGATCTCAAACAATGAGATAGAGAATTTTGTGAACTGGTGCTATGACAATATCTTCCTCTCAATGTCAACAAAACGAAGGAAATAATCATCAACTTCAAGAAGCATAGTGGAGGATATGCCCCTGTCTACATCAATTGGGCGAAGCAGAAATGCTCAAGAACATCAAGTTTTTAGATGTCCAGATCACCAATAACCTATCCTGGTCCCCCATGCCAACATCACTGTCAAGAAAGTCTCTACTTTTTCAGAAGCCTGAAGAAATTTTCCATGTCCACTATGACACTCACCATAGAAAGCATTCTTTCTGGTTGTATTACACTTGGTATAGTTCCTGGTCTTTCCAAGATTGCAAAAAATTACAAAGGGTCGTAATGTAGTCCAATTACATCACTCAAACCAGCCTCCTATTCATTGACTCAGTCTACATTTCATGCTGCTTCAGAAAAGCAGCTCGCATAATTAAAGACTGCACACACTCCGAGCATTTTCTTTTCTTCCTTCTTCTGTCGGGAAAAAGATACAAAAGTCTGAGGTCACGTACCAACCGACTCAACAACAGCTTCTTACCTGTTGCCATCCAACTTTTGAATGGACTTACCTCGCATTAAGTTGACCTTTCTCTGTTCCCTAGTTATGGCTGTAACATTACATTCTGTACACGCTCCTTTCCTTCTCTATAAATGGTATACTTTGTATGTGGGCAAGAAACAATACTTTTCACTGTATGCTAACACGTATGTGATAATAATACATCAAATCAAAGGAGTGAGGGGCATTGAGAGGCACAGAGAAGGTTCTAGTTAATCTCAGACATATCTACTTCCTGTGACCCTGATACTCTTTCAAACTCTGTCCAATCAAGATTAACTTCTTGTTCTAAGGTAATTATAAATAAACCCGAGAGCTATTGTGGGAGAAAAAGGAGAGAATGATACAGAGAGGAACCAACAAAAGAAAAAATAGTGAAGTGAGAAATAGAGGAAAAAGGAGAAAAATGGTTTTGACGTGGGTCATATGGAACACAACGCAGGAACAGGCCCTTCGGCCCAAGACATTGTGCCGAACATTACGCCAAATTAAACTAATCCTTTCTGTCTACCCTTGGTCCATATCCCTCCTGCATATTCATTTGCTTTTCCAAAAGCCCATTAACACCCCTATCATATCTGTCTGTACCACAACCATGTTCTAGACACATATCTCTGTGCAAAAAATGTGTCCCTCACATCTCTTTGAATTTTCCCCCTCTTACCTTCAGTGCATGCACCCTAGTATTAGGCATTTCAAATTTGAGAAAAGATTCTGACCGTCAACTCTATCTATGCCTCTCATAATTTTACAGACTTTTATCAGGTCTCCCATCAACCTCTGCCTCTCCAGAGAAAACAACCCTCGTTTTTCCAGCATCTCATTATAGCTCACATCCTTTAATACAAGGCAGCGTTCCAGATTAAAACTTTTCCAGACTTTCTCCAAAACCTCCATATCCTTCCTGTAAGGTGGCGACCAGAACTGAATACAATACTAACCAACCTAACCAACCTAACTAAAATTGCAACATGAGTTGTAAAGTTGCATGGTTTGGAGGGTAGGCCTTATGAGGAAAGATTAAGGGAGCTGGGGCTTTGCTCTTTAGAGCAGAGGAGGATGAGAGAAGTTTATAAAATGATGAGGGGAATAGAGTAGACATGCAGAGACTACTTCTTTGGGTGGATGTTGCAGTTACTTGGGGGCATAACTATAAGGTTCATGGTGGAAAATATATGAGAGATGTCTGACGTAGGTTCTTTACTCAGAGAATGGTTGGGTGTGAAATAGACTGCCAGCTGCGATAGTGGAGTCGGACACTTTAGGAACTTTCAACAGTTATTGGATGGGTACATGGAGAACACCAGAATGGTAGGAAATCGGATAACTTGATCTTGGGTTTGGCCATAGCTCGGCATAACATTGAGGGCCAAAGGGTCTGTACTGTGCTGTACTGTTCTATTTTCTATAACATCCTGACTCTTGTACTCTATGCCTGACCAATAAAGGCAAGCATGCCGTAAGTCTTCTTTATACCCTATCTACTTGTGTGGCCACTTTCACGGAGCTATGACTTGAACCCCAAGATCCCTCTACATATCAGTGTTGTTCAGTGTCTTGAAATTAAATGTATTCTTACCCTTGATATTTGATCTCCCAAAGTGCAACACCACACACTTGCCCGAATTAAATTCCATCTGCCATTTCTCTGCCCATATCTGTAACTGATCTATATCCCGCATCCTTTGATAACATTCTACACTAACCACAACTCCACCTATCTTTGTGCCATCTGCAAACTTACTAATCCATCATCTATGTTTTCGTCCAAGTCATTTACATGTATCATAAACAGCAGAGATCCCAGTACAGATCCCTGCAGAACACCTACTAGTCACAACCTCTAGTCAGAATAACACCCTTCCACCAGTACTCTCTGACTTCTATAGGAAAGCTAATCCTGAATCCAAGTTACTGTGGATCTCATGCATTTTAATCTTCTAGATGATTCTACCATGAGGGAACTTGCTGAAAGCCTTCCTAAAATCCATGTAGATAACATCTACTGCTCTACCCTCATCAAATAACCTTCATCATCTCCTCAAAAAAAATCAATCAAGTTAGTAAGACATGACCTGTCTCACATAAAGCCATGTTGACTTTCCCTAATTAGGCCATTTTTTTCCAAATGCACGTAAATCCTTTCCCGAAGAATCCTCTCCAATAACTTCCCAACCACTGGTGTGAAAGGATTTTAAATCAGCACATTATAGGGAAGAGTGGAATGTTTGCTGGTGTTATATATGTTAAGTATGTTCATACTGAGCTAAACCTGGTTCTGGAGCAGTCAAGTAGACAGGATTGATTAGCTTCTGAACTAGCAATCCTGCAAACAATGGAAGATAATGTGGCATTCCACTGATTGTTGACATTCACTGTCGCTTTGCCAATAATCATTTGAATTCAGCAGCAAACCAATGCCAAGATAATCTGTTTGGCTGCAGGTTCTAGTTAGATAGGGTGGGATGAGTTTGACTATAAACTGACACTGAAATCTGAATTTTAAGTGAAGGCAGTCACTGCGAGGCCATCTGATTTGTAGAAAAAGGATATTGAAAAAATTGGGAGGAAGGTAATTATGAAAGCCAGGTGCCAGGTGGCTGCTTGAATCAGGATCATGACACTGGCCTGAGCTGTAGGACAGAACCGAGGAGATATCCTGTTTAATTAAAGACCAATTGCAGTGTGTTGGGTCACATACTTGCCAGTTTTACCAATTGAACTTAATGAATCCCATCATATCTGTTCTATCCTTTCACCATACTGTGGAATACATTACATTGCACAGAAACAAGTCTTTCAACCCATCTGGTTTAAAAGGTACAAGAACATCATCAAGTCCTTTTGAACTGAGTTAACTCTTCTCTCCCCTCAGCCCCGGAGCACAATTCCTTTTTCTCAAATTACCAACTGATTTTTCAACACAGTCTCGTTGAATGTAAATTTGGTCTTTTATTAACCCGAATGGAAAAATGCATGATTTTCAATCCCATTGCTGCAGTATTCCATATTCTAATGATACAACATTCTCTATCCCAATGCTGCAGTATTCCCTATCCCATTGCTGTAGTATTCCCTATCCCAATGCTGCTATATTCCATATCCCAGTAATGTAATATTCACTATCCCAATACTGCAGTATTCCATATCCCAATGCAGTAGTATTCCCTTACACAATGCTGCAATGTTCCCTATTTCAATGCAGCAGTATTCCCTATCCCAATGCTGCAGTTCCCTATCCCAATGATGCAGTATTCCTTGTCTTAGTGATACAGTATTCCCTATCCCAGTGCTGCAATATTCCCTAACCCAGTGCTGCAGTATTCCCTACTCCAATGCAGCAGTATTCTCATCCCAATACTGCAGTATTCCCTGTCACAATGCTGCAGTATTCCCTATCCCAAGTCTGTGGTATTCCCTGTCTTAGTGATGCAGTATTCCCTACCCCAATCCTGCAGTATTCCATATCCTAGTGATGTAGTATTCCCTATCCCAAAGCAAAGGTATTCATATCTCAATACAGCAGTATTCCTTATCTCAATACTGCAATATTCCCTATTCCAATGCTGCAGTATTCCCTATTGTAGTGACACAGTATTCTCTATCCCAATGCTGCAGTATTCCATATCTTCGTGATGTAGTATTCCCCATCTCATTGCAGCATTACTCCCTAGTGGGATAGGGATTAGTTAAGTTGAGCTGCATGGTCGGTGCAGACTTGGAGGGCCTATCTCAATGCTGCAGTACTCCCTATCCCTTAGTGATACAGTATTCCATATCCTAAAGCTGCAGTACTCCCTATCCCTTAGTGATACAGTGATACAGTATTTTCTATCCCAATGCTACAGTATTCTGCATCCAATGCTGCAGTATCCTCTTCCCATTAGTGCAATATTTTCTATCATGGAGTTAATGGTAGTGTCACAGATCCCAGATGCTCTTCAGACTTTTCAAATCCCAGCATGGAACATAAAACTACATTTAGTAATGGTGGCCATGAAACTGTCAGTAAAACTCCATCTGCCTCATGAACGTCCTCTCAGGAAAGAAATCTACCATTCTTACCTGGTCTGGCCCCCATACGACTCCAGACCCACAGCAATATGGTTGTCCTTAAACTACCCTCTGAAATGGTTCAGCAAACTATTCAGTTCAAGGGCAATTTGGGATGGACAATTAATTCCAGTGACACCCATATTCCATGAAATTATTTTTAAAGCATTCCCTATTCTGTTGCTGCAATATTCCCTATTTACAATGTGAGTGAACTTCCAAAAAATATTGGGAAGAATAATATCCACTCCGTGTTGTGGGTTGTGAGACGACTGCTCTTGGACCTTTTTCAAGAGTATCCTACTGCTTCACATCGTTAGTGTACGCTTGATCTGGACCATCTGATGGGCAACACGACAGCGCAGTGACTGTAGCTGTGCTGTGCCGATACATGGATTGGGGCCTGTGTCTGTGGGAGTTTGCGCATTCTCCCCGTGCTTGCGTGGGTTTTCTCCGGGAGCTCCTGTTTCCTCCCGCATCCCAAAGATGTGCTCTTAGGCTAATTGGCAAAACAAATTCTCCCTAAATTGTCTCAAATTTGGTTTTTAATCCATAGATCTATAAACATGGACAGGGATCGCGTGTAGAAGTGGGAACATCGAGGTGGCGGTGTGGGCTCGTTGGGCCGAGGGGCCTGTTTCCCGTGCTGTTTTGTTCTTTGTTCTTTGCAGTCTAGTGACAGGAGTTTAGTTGCCGTAACAAATCACTTTCCTTTTAACGCTATTATTTCCTTCCAGTAAGGTGAGGCTATGAAAAGGAACTCATTAATGAGGCCTTTCTTTTCCCTTTTTGATTCCAGATCATGATTTTGCAGGACAGAAACACAATGAATGCTCAGTTCAAATGTCACCCCGTACCTCAGCAATTACCATCACTATGGAGCAACCTCGACACTGGAAGCAATGGTAGGATTCAGAAATGATCTTTACAAAATCGCAAATATAAAACACTTGTGGTGCATGCTGATATTGGGTGTCACTGTAAACCACCCCTGATCGTTATTTCCATTGATGTTGATTTTTGTTGAATTGAGTTGGAAACAAGTATGATAAAAATGTCCAATATGTTGCTGATTTGCTATCACCCAATTCACACTGGTGTATAAAATCACAATCCATCCCTAGGAAGCTTTTAAAACAGAAAATGGCTCTCAGTTTCACAAAGCTGTAATATTTCTTCTTTACCAGTTAGATAGGTAACAACCGCAATGTTTTTTTGATATACGTCTACAATAAAGGCTTGCAGTTTCATGGCTGCCTTCCTGAGAAGGTTCTGGAATAGAAACCTGAGCTCACCAGGATGATCCCCTGTCCTGCTCCCTGATTGATTCCCCAGATCATGTGATGGATCCTCAAAGGGACAATCACTATAATCCATCACTTCTGAGTCCTTTTACACAAATGCCAATACTCAATTTACACAATCCCAGATCATGAAATATTTATTACATTAACTTAGTCAATTATAAATTAAATCTTTTAATGGGTTTCTGAATCCTTGGGGGGCAGCCTAATTCCTCTGTCTGAGGTACTTCCACAGGATTGCTGTCAGCTGAAACCTGCCTCTTCAGGTACAGGCCGTTCAATTTGACCTGTTTCCATAGAGATATGATTGTGCCTGCCACAGGACTACAAGATACTTCAGTGCTTGGATAGTTGACAACACTTCCTGATGGCAATATAGATTCTGATGGCAGTACTGGCTGCTGTGGCAAATGGTCGATATGTTTCTGGACAATCCTTTCTTCAAAGTCCACTTGGAATATCAGAGATCCAGTTTTGGATCCAACAACTCCAGGGACCCAACTCGATCATTTCCAAAATTCCTCACAGACACACCCTTACCCATTGAAAATGACCTTTCTGACTGGCATGAATCATGTTTGCCTTCTGATTGCTTTGGCTGGCCTCTATGCTCCCCAGATAATTGGGAAACGTAAGAAGCAGTGTCATTCTGAGACAACAGTTCATTGACAACTCTGCTGACAGGACTCCTGTCGTTGCATGTGAAGTGATCATGAGATTTTGGTTTCCAGGATCCCTCCCTATTGCTTCCTTAAGCTAGACTTAAAAGTTTGGATGGCTCATTCAACTAGTCTGTTGGGTGCTAGGTGGTAATATAGCTGATACCATTGAGGGCAGTGAAATTTCGAAACTCAGCACTTGTGAACGTTATCAGACACAATGACTTCAGGTAGCATGCAATGTCAGAGACTTCATCTCAAACACTTGCATCCAATTTCAATGTGCATCGACAAGGAGCAAAAACATTGTGGCCTTGAATAGGCTAACAATCAATATGAGCTCCACACCTTTGGCCAGCCAGGCCACTCCCAGAGTGGATATATGTAGGTGGAGCAGATTAACTCCAATGCTGAATTCTTGTCTATGTGATTGATGGAATAGCCTTGTCTTCTTTAAAAAGACCCAAAGGCAATTTGTCATCAGAAACAACAATAAAGTGTCTGGTGTACAAATACTGGTGGAATTTCTTTACAACAACAACTATTGAAGTCCTTCTTAGTCAATTTGTGAGCAGCCTCTTTCAGTTTCCTGTAATAACGTTAAGAGTAAAGATGTACATTTTAATTTTACTGGCTGAATAATTTCTCCCATGATCCTTTTGTCACAGAAAGTGCTTAACTGCAGCTATGTACTTTCCCTGCAACAAAGAGAGAAAAATAGAAGACTGGTCACCTTTGAGATTTGTTACAAAGCAATTTTGAAAGTAGTCCAGGAGCAGGTAGTCCTCATATTTTCCATTTGGAAATGGGTAGAATGGAACTCTTAAAAACTAGCTGCAATCAGAAACTATGTTTTTAAATGCCGACATCAATTGGGTTTCTGAGAGAGTTCTCAAGCTATACTCTACTGGCCTTTCAAATTCATCATTCTTAGAACCATAGAATCCCTTAATGCATAGTGAGGCCATTCAGTCCATTGAGTCTGCATTGATTCTCCAAGGAGGATCCCGCCCAGATCATCCCCTCCTCCCTATCCCTGTAACCCCATTTACCATGGCTAATCCACCTAACATCTTCAGACACTAATGGGCCAGTTCACCTAACTTGCACATCTTTGGACTGTGGGAGGAAATCGGAGCACTTGAAAGAAGTCCACACAGACGCAGGGGAACATACAAACTCCACAGTCACCCAAGGGTAGAATCGAACCTGGATCCCTGGCAGTGTGAGGCAACAATGCTAACCATTGTGTCACCGTGCCTATCGCATGGGACAACCCTGCATCAATGTCATGTGAAGAGACATCAGAGATAACACTAATTCCTTCAGTTGGTTGAAATGCACTAATAAACTTGATGAATGTAACAATTGCTTCTCTCCTTTAAAAGCTTCTCTCCTGGGTGTCTTCCAAATCAAATGTTGGTACTTTTTTAGCAGCATATTCAAGGGGGTCAATAATGGTGACAAATTTGGTAGAAAATGCCCAATCATTTCATCATTCCTAAGAATAACTTGAACTCAGATGTGTTTTTGGAGTTTGTGCTTCCTTTATTGCTCTGACCTTGTCTTTCATGAGGTATAATCCTTGGCCCCAGGTAGGCTACCTCAGTGGCTTGAATACTACATTTCCCCTGCTTGAGGTAAGTTCCAAGTTTCTGAAATCTATTTAACATCTCTCTTTAGCTAGGTGCTGAGCTCCTGTTAATCCAGTTATCAAACATCATTTGAGTATACTACATTTTATGGCAGTTCTTGCAATGAATTTTCCACTGTTCTCTAGCAAATAGCACTTGCCTGGAATACACCAATTAGTAGGCATGTACACTGAAACAAACCTTTGGGTGTGTTTATCATGATATAACCTCGGGAAGCAGCATCTAACTCAAGTTGCTGACCTGTGTGACTTATTGCTGTATAAGAGTGACATCCAGCCAGCTTTGCACACAGCTCTTTAATCTTCAGGATTGGATATCCCGGGGACCACAGATGCTGCCCACTCTTCATATTGAACTGGCTAGATAATAACCCAGTTATTCCAGTCTCTTCAGTTCTGTGTCCAACTTTTCTCATAGGGCATATGGTACTGGTCTTACTATTTAAAAAACACAAGAGGTTGAACTCTGGATTGTTGTAATTTTAAAATCTCTGGTTCTTTCAACCAGTTTACTTACTCCAGTGTTTTACTCCGGTGCCCTTACTTGCAAGATGGACAAAGGACAAACACAAGTAAAGGTTCAACAAGTTTATTAACAATAACACTATTAACCCTTAAATTATCCACATAAAAACAAGAGGATACCCCAGATTCAAGTATACTACCCGCAAAGATGGTATGGTTAAACTGCCAGTTTGATTCTCTGAGTCCTTCTCATCCGTTGTCACGAAGGTGAGTCTCGATGGCAGCTTCTTCCTTCCTTCTTTCTCTGGTCAGTCTCCGAATGGTCAAGAATCACCTCCTTCATCGAGTCCTCGCTAGTCTTCAGTGCTGGTATCTGAAAATGCGTTCCTTTATCCCCTGCCTGCCTGCCTTTCCAGAACCTTCTCTGGCTTCTGGCCAATGAAGTCCCAGGAGGGTATTCCAATAACCAGTGGGTTTCTTGATGTCTGCCTGATAGGCCACCAGGGTCCGCCCCCAGGCATCCATCTCCATGCTGCTGCTTACATGTAACCTGTTATCAGATTAAGCTAACTGCAGGAACTTATGGTGACAGGAAGTCTGGCCCAATCTGGGCTTCTAACAATAGGCTGGTGTATCTCAATGGGGTACAATGATCTCCTGCTAAGTATCAGTAGGATGCAGCGACCTTTGATGGGAGATCGATGAATCAGGCCCAGACAGGTTGTGTATTGTACAACTGGCCTGCCTGAGGTTTGACTGTGTTTGATTTTTAATATGCCCAATTCTTTAATTTGGGATATCCAATTTTATCAGCCTTAAAACTAGGTCCTGTTTATGTTATTGGATCTACACAGACATTTGCCACGAGGTGTTTATTTTACCTAAATCATTGCATAAAATATGTGCATACTTCTTCATTAGTTGAGGTAGTCCACCTTCCAATACCTGGAAGATCTCAAGTCTGTTTTACTTACCGTAAGCCAATCATGGCTTGAAAGACTGAATATTATTACTAGAAGCTGAGTTGCCAACAGTCTACAAGTACTGTGGAAGTATCCTTTATCTTGATTACTTCTCCTGTCTAAGTTGCTCATTTTGTTGCAGTACCCCTCAGACTCAATGGCTAGACTCCTCCTTGTAACTATCAAAATAAGTGTTCTCTTATCAACATGGCAGAGACTCCTGGATCAATTTCTATCTTTAGGGGTCTACCACTTACTAAAAGGATCGCACTAATGGGGGCTGCCATGCCCACTTTCACAACAATGGGTGAACATTTTGATCATGGAGTCTTCCATATTATGCACTTACAATGTATGACTAAATCTGGGCTGATTACTTATTAATATAGAACATAGAACAATACAGCACAAACAGGCCCTTCGGCCCACGAGTTGCGCCGATTACATCTACCAATCCATAGACCTATCTATAACCCCCTATCCTATTCTTTTCCATATACTCATCCAGAAGTCTCTTAAAAGACCCCAGTGAGTTTGCCTCAACAACCTCCGACTGCAGTCGGTTCCATTCACTCACCACCCTCTGAGTGAAAAACCTACCCCTGACATCTCCTTTGTATTTGCTTCCCTGCACCTTAAATCTGTGTCCTCTCGTAGTGACCATTTCCGCTTGGGGAAATAGTCTCTGAGAGTCCACCCTATCTATTCCTCTCACCATTTTATAAACCTTAAATTTTATTTTTAAAAGCTTTTTTTTACTGTGGATGCTGGAATCT
Source organism: Sphyrna mokarran (assembly GCA_024679065.1). Lineage (NCBI taxonomy): Eukaryota > Metazoa > Chordata > Chondrichthyes > Carcharhiniformes > Carcharhinidae > Sphyrna > Sphyrna mokarran. The sequence goes on from JAGIQG010000008.1 coordinate 68,029,005, forward strand.
GAAATCAAAAGAGAAAATGCTGGAAAATCTCAGCAGGTCTGGAAGTATCTGTAAGGAGAGAAAAGAGCTGGCATTTCAAGTCCAAATAACTTTTGTCAAAACTTACTTTTTACAATAAGTTGACTTATTTTTTCATTGGTGCCTTAAGTAACCTGTCCTGTGGCAATTAAAAACATTAAGTCTCTTTATACCTGCATGCTTCAGGGGAATGAATGATCACCCTCCCAGTAATATTCTACTTAAATCCTTACTGGTTCTTTTAATTTTTCCTTCTATTTGTGGCTTCATTTGCTTCTCATTTTAAAACCTCATCTTCATTTGTGGCATCACTGCTGACTGCAGCTTTTCGCCCTAGCTGGTGAACTGTTCCATTTTGCACAATCTGAAGCGCTCTCTATTCTCAGTGCTCTCCATTGCCAATGCTATCTCCAGTGCCTTTTTAAATTGATATCTGCCTCTGTTAATAGCTTGCTATGGGTGGCCTCATTATTTATGCCACAGGCTAAATGGTCCTGCAGCATATCATTGAGAGTGGCTGTGAAGTTGCAGTGCTGTGAGATCTGTCTTTGTCATATAATTTGCCATCAATCCCCAAGGACTTTCCTGGTGAGATAACCTGAAATTGCTGCAATATTACTGATGGCTTCAGTTGATAATGTGTTTTAACCAATCCAATTATCTCAGTGAATGACTTGGGAGTTGAGTGTGCTTGGGGATATGAGACTGCATATTAAATTGAAGACCTGGATCCCACACATGCTCAGAAGAATTTCCTTTCTCCTTCCCTCCTCCTCTATTCCATTGGCCTAAAAATAGTAGCCCAAATGTTCAATATATTGTGTGCAACCCTCCATAGAGGAATTAAAAAGTGTCTATCTGAGCAAATAGGGCCATATCTGCAAACTGAGCTTCAACATGACTTTATATTCATGATCATGTGATTGTTTCTTTTTCTTTTATCCTTGTCACCAATGTAATAATTCTGGTTCACCAGTTAGATAAATAGCAATGGCAACGTTTATTTACATGTAACCAAAATATAGAGGCTTCCAGTCTCATGGCTGTCAGTTAGCTCCCAAGAAGGTTCTAGAACAGGAACCTGAGCTCACCAGCTTGATCCTCCTTGCTTCCTGATTGGTTCACTCATTCATGTGACCCTTACTCAGCAGATGGATCCTAAAAAAAATAATCATCACCGACCTTATCATCTTTTTTCCATATCTTTTAATCTATCTCTGAGACAAATAGATTGAAGGATATGGAGAAAAGATGATGGGGTTTTCATCTTGTTGTCTGTTCAGCATATTTATGTCAGCTGTATGTTTTCTTATAGCCAATTAAAAAATTCATACATCAATAAAAGTCGTCAAAGATCAGGACTAATGCAATCCAGCTGCTATGCTTTGATCAATAACCACATAAGGATATGAATCACAGATATCCTGCTGTCAAATATATAACCACTGATGAGATGTGTGTGTATCCCATTTGAAACACTCAATGTTTATGTTTTAAAGAAAATACTGGACAGGGGAAAAACAGTGATAGAAAAATATTGTATCAGTGACCATTCCCTAACTGCCACTCTGCACACTGTCTAAAGCAAATCAATCTGTCACACTTTGAAAAGTCTTCATTCTTAACAGGTATCAAAATGAGCAAGTTTCAAAAGAGATTTTGTACTTGAAAGGATTAATCAGAATCATTTCAAATATGTAGAGAAATTCTGCAGACATCACTTTTATATCCTGGGAACAGTGCAAATGAGGAAAGAAAATCATTCAACTTCACCTAGCCTGACAAAGTTCAAGGTCAAAACACTCCCACCTATATCTTTATGGAAACTTGTTACTGATGCAGTATGGATAGAGGTTAATATTACTTTACAGCACTCAAAAAGGAAAGATGTTGCAGTTATACAATGTTATTCACAACCTCGTGGAACATCACTACCTGAAGGTACTCCTCCAAATCACTCAAAATCCTAACTTGGAAATATGTCACCGTTCGCTCACTGTCGCTGGGTCAAAATCCTGGCACTCGTTCCTTGATAGCACTATGGATGTACGTGCACTACATTGACTGCAACCCTTCAAGATGGTGGCTCACCATCACATTTTCAAGAGCAATCAGGGATGGGCAATAAATATTGGCCTAACCAACAACATCCGTTTTGCATGAATAAATCTTTAAAAAGGCATCTCTTACTCTGCTTAACTAGCCCTGGGTTCTTTTACATCTGCCACAGAGAGCACAAAGATCCTCAGGGTTATAGGATCATAAAAAAAAACAGCATGTACGATAGTGCAGCACTTCCTCAGTACAGCAATGGAGTGTTAGTCTGGATAACGTGCTGAAGTGTGATGACAATCTGATTGCAAGCAGACAGGAGCACTGCTAAAGCAAGGCTGACACAATTACAATGAGCTATGTATTGCCTTTCCAGCATTCATTGAGCCCCCTTCAATGACACTCTGTTCCTAATCAATTGATTTTAAAAAAAACTTAACCATTGGCATTTTAAAGAACAATTTTTATTTACAATGGTAAAGGCTGCTGACTGTGGGATGCTGCATCATCCTGTGACTAAGCTAGGGGGATCTGCCCTGGGAAACGTTTAGAGGGATGTGGGCCAGAAGCAGACAAATGGGACTAGTTCAGTTTAGGAAACCTTGTCAGCATTGATGAGCTCGGCCACTACTGTTGAGTTTTATGACTCTCTGACTAAGCCAACGAAAGAAATCCTGCCTGTATCAGCTCCTTCATAACCATTCACCTGATTCATATGAGAGCCTCGAAAACAGTGTCAGAACTTACTGCTTAAAACCAAACTGGTTCCCAAAATTCAACAGAACAGTAGCAAAAAAAAAGAAAAATCGATCAAAGAAATCAGTGATCTATCTGCAGACTGCCTCAGACTTTGTTACTGACTTCTCTACATTTCTCAGTGTTTCTTGTGCTGAAGCTTTAGTTCAGGCAGACGTTTACTTTGACAGCAACGCCCCATCATGCTGTCCTCAAATTACAGAACATGGAGCTGGACAAACATTTATCACCTCACCTCAGTAGGAGAAAAAGTTTTTTTTTAAATTGCTCATTACAGTAAATGAGGGACTTCTTGGTGTAGTCAAGCTTGAAACGTAAGAAACCTAGCATCCAATCTGCATGAGTACAGCAATGTGACAATAAATAATCCTTGTTCAGTGATGTTATCTGATGTACATATATTAGCTGAGATAGCAGATATAATCCCCTGCTGTTCAAAATAATATCACAGGGTCTTTTCCATGCAGTTGAGAAGGTAGACAGGGCCTCAGTTTAATACTCCATAGCACCTCACTCCTTCAGCATTATACATGAATTCACTCACACTGTGTCAAAGCATTGAAGTGGGACTTGAATCCACAACCTCAGAGCTGGACGTCTTGTTGTGCAGTGATAGCACCTCTATCATTGGATCAGAAGTTCTAGGTTTGACAGGATTTCTTAGTCACAGTAAGGAAAATCATAAAATGGTTCAGCAGGCTGCAAATCAGTTTGTGAATTCTTCCATCACTCCCCTTACCATTCCCCAAAAATACTTAAAAGTATAGAAATGCTGACAGGAGGTGACTGGAAGCTAAAGGCCAGGCTCAATATGATCCTCTTGGCACAATTAACTTTCTCCCATTGGACCTAGCAATGGGCATAAGCAGCTACTTGTTGCTGCGGGTGGGTAGACTTTATGCCTACCCCCCATTCCCCCACAACCTCACCCACCTCCTGACCTCCAGCAAGATCACACGAAGATGTGAATGTATCGGGTGGCCGACCCAACACATCGTGTTCCAACTTTGCTGTGTTTCTGCCTCCTATCACAGCTTTGGAGCACCAGGACAATCCATCCCGACTAACTACTGTTGTTATGCACATGAACATACTGGCATAAATATTCACATGTGTTTTGTGTCTTTTCAGCTTCAGGTGGGTATGCTGGAAGCTCGTGGCAACACACTCATCCGCAGCTTTGGACCAAGTACCAAGTGTGGGAATGGCTCCAACACACATTGGACATCAATCAGTTGGATGCTAACTGTATCCGCTTTCAAGACTTTGATGTTACCGGAGAACAGCTGTGTTCCATGACTATTGAACAGTTCACCCAAACAGGACCTTTGGGTTCCCTTCTCTTCAACCACCTTATGAGCTTAAAGTGGAGCAGCAAGTATCTACCCCCAAATGGACAGCCATTGATGGTGGAGCAGCGAGGCAAGTACCTTTGTGTCACATTGCTATTATCTTTCTTGTTGATTCAAAATCGATTAAGTAAAGAGGACTCAATACAGTTTATTAGCCTAATTAATTTTTAGTGTTCATAACTCATAAGGAAAAGGGAAGAGGAAATTTGGCCCATTGAGCTTATTCTCTGCCATTCAATCTGACCATTTTGGTAGGGTCCAAGACTAGAACCCCAAGTTATATTAGCATGCTAGATTAAACCCCAACAATTTCTCTATTTTGGAATAAATGTGAGGATAGGGTGTTTCACTCCAAGAGTAATTCCCACTGACAAATAGGGATCTTTGATAGTAAAACAAATTTTATTTAATAACACAGTTTAACTATAATTCTGACCAATGAAGCAGATTAACTATTAACAGTTTAACAAATGAAAGGAAACAACTTTAATTTCTAGTTTATCATTATTTCAGTTCCAAGTAAGCAGTATTCCTCTTCCAGTCTTACAGTGCCCCATTAAATTTGGTTAGCACCCACAAATATACTTGCTATAATAAGCTTTCAGGAAGAATGAGTTTCAGCAACTTGCAAAAACCTCTGTCTTCAAGCAATTCCCAGCCAGAACTGATTTGTTTTTGTCTGCTACAGGCCTGGATCCTCCCATTAACCACATCATCATATCATCCTGCCTACCTAAACCCATACTCTAGTCCTTTAATCAAAAACCCAGGGGACCTTTTCTTTTTGTAGATAAAAGTCCATTATTTTTATCTTATTAAACACTTTCATGGCTAAAATAAATGATCATTCTGCTTTCCCAGCATCGGAGATAAATGTTTTCCACACAAAAATCAAAAATCTGTCTAAATGATCCTTGAAGATAGGCAGTGCTCCCTAAAGGAGAGAATTCCAAACACTAATGAGCCGCAGAGAAAACAATCTTCCTCATCCCAGTTTTAAATAGCAGATCTCTTGTCTTCAAACTGTGTCCCATGCTTCTAGATTCACCCACGAGAGGAAACATCCTCAGCATCTATCTTGTCAAGTCTCTCAAGAATCTTAGGTTTGTAAATCTTATTACCACTCAATAGTATTAATGTAAGTCAATACTACTAATGTTATTACCAGCTAGAAGTAATAAAATATGATGGATATGAGTTTAACAAGTACAACAACCAAAAGCTGCACCAGGATCCAAAGTCGAGCAGACTTTTTTTGCTGCAAAGCATTTTGAGAATTTTGTCTCAGAGGGCTTGCAATTTTCGGCGATTAGATTTTGCAGCAAGTGTTGCAGCGTAACCCGCCCCTACCAACCTGGCCTGTCTTATCTGGAACCCTGTAGACTTGTCTGGAGGCATGAAGGTCTTGACCAGCAGGTCACTGAACTTGAGCGATTACATGGTCTAATTGTTACAACATGTATTCACTAAGTTACGGTACGGAGAACAGACGTTGAACTGGATAAAGCTATTGAATCATTGTTTCACTTCCTGGGAGAATCCTTCAAATGCTAACAGTAATTGAAGGCAGGATGCATGGATGAATCTTTGAGATCAGTGGTAATCCAGAGCAGGTTTCAGGTGGGAGGAAAAATGTGAAACATTGCAAGGTAGCCTTTGACAAACCAGCGGTTTTTGGGTAAATGGTGGCAGGGGAAAGGGGGCTGCAGAGTCTTACAGGATTGGGCAGAAAGGAAAAGTGAGGAGTCAACATCTGTCAGAGAGATAGCTGTTATATGAAGTATTGCTGAGTCCACTTAGCAATTGGAAGTAGCCGTTCATTGTAATAAGTCTTCAGTGGCAGAGGTCCCTTCTCTAAAATACCTTTATTTACAATTCCAACAGCAGTGCACAGAGTGCTAGCAGTCTATCTTCAGAAGTACCAGAAAAACTGACACTTCCCAGTTACATACAAGGAAATAACTTCCTGATTGGCCCGTCAATTGAGTCATTAATCAGCGACATCTTTTGTTGGACTCCTTTATCAGAGAGTTCATGTTCCAATAGGCCAACCTCAATGGACTAGAACCAGGGGACACAATCTCAGAATAAGGGGCAGGTCATTTAGCACTGAGATAAGGAGGAATTTCTTAATCAGAGGATGGTGAATCTTTGGAACTTTGCCCCACAGGACGGTGGAGGTTCAGTCATTGAGTATATTCAAGACTGAGATTGGTCGATTTGTAAACACTGAAGATATCAAAGGATGGGGGAATAGTACAGGAAAATGTCATTGAGGCAAAAGATCAACTATGATCTACGATGAAGCAGGCTCGAGAGGGCAAATGGCTTACTCCTGCTCCTATTTCCCCTGAACCTTTGTTTGACACACACTGGAATGATGTATTAGTTCAATGTGCTGCCACATTCATTCAGGATTCCGCTTTCTCAGAGCAACGACAAAGAAGGTTCGACCTAGTGTTCTCCCACAAAGGCTCAGTACAGACTATTACTGTCTCAGTCAATGTACGTTTGGTGAATGAATGCCAATCTGTGTAAATGTAGAGGCAGTTTTCAGTCACTCACAAGCACACAGCACAGATCCATCCAGCATCATTCCCTGCTTTGTGTACATCAGGTACATAGTCAAGAACAAGCTTATCTAACCCATTCATGTACGGGTAGTGGAAGTGGAATGGCGGGCTGGGGAGTGGGGTGGGGGTGGGAGTGTGGGAGTGTGGGGGTGAGGGTTTGGGGTGTGGGGTGGGGTGTGGTGGGGGCATGGGGGGGGGAGGTGGGATAGGTGTGGGGATGTGAGGGGTGGGGGATTGTTTGGGGGACCAGGGGGTGGAGTGGGGAGTGTGAGAAGTGGGGTGGGGGGGTGGGGTGGGGGGGCACATTTCTTTTGTTTTCTCACCCGATGGCCAATGAGCAAATTTTAGAAAGATAAAGATTGGCTAAATGTTAGATAAGGTTTTTTTAAAAATGAGGTATGACCAGAATTAAGCAATGTCAAACCAGAAATTGTTAATTAAACAAAGAATAATTAATAAAAAGTGACTATTAGAGTGTGTGTCCATGTGCGAGTACCCAACTCACTTCCAATCCCAGGGTCCTCACTCACTCATCCCCACCCACTTTGAGAGTGACTGAGAAGATGTGTGGTGTGGAGCTGAAGGTGAACCACACACTCATACTCACTTACTCATTCACTCACTCATCCATACGTACACTCATCCACACACACACGCAAACACACACACACACACACACACACTCACACACACACACACTCACACGCACACTCATCCACACACATGGTCACTCACTCATTCATACCTGCACACACATACAAACATGCACACACACACATATCCGCTCATCCGTATACACACATTCCTGCACACGCGTGCGTGCACGCGCACACACACACACACACACTCACTCTCTCACTCACTTACTCACTCTCTCACTCACTCTCTCACTTACTTGCTCTCTCACTTAGCCACACATACAGTCGGGAAGAACTAGAGGGAAGTGAGGGGAGTCAGGGATTCACAATCTGTCAGGCTCCACACTCTGTCTATCTCTCCCTCTCTTCATCTCCTGAAATCCTCTCCTATTCCCCCCACATGCTTACAGCTGCCATTATTTACTGTCCCTCCACTCAAAGCCTGTGCCTCTCTGATCTGTTGATCGCTCTGAGCCTATTGAGGGGCTGGACTGCAGATTTGAAAAGCTTAACTAATGGCAACTGAGTCATGGGCAGGCATCCAATGGAATTGGTCCTTTCAGTTGCTTAAAGCATGTCAAGCTGGGGTATTAAGGTGCAATATGCAGCCTAATGCAGACATTAGCAACCCCACTTCACTGGGAGATGCTTCACTTTGCATTTAACACCAGACACAAGGGCTTCAGTAAACTTGGAATAAACATTGTCTGAGCAAGCCCTTTCCTCCACAAAGCTTGCAGAATTGTAATTTTTCCAACCAGTGTCCCGAGGAAAGATTCTACAGTATTGTCTCACCTCCCCCTCCCAAAAAATAGAAGAAAAGAAACAAAGAAGGAAGTGTTTTGCTGCATCAGGTCAGGCGATATTCTTCACAGCCAATGATGTAGTATTGAAGTATAGTCATTCCTGCTGAGGACGCAACAACTGAGGAAGAACGTCCTTGCTTTTCTTTGGAATAGCACTGTGGGATCATTTACACTTACCTGACAGATCTGATATCTTATTCAAAAGATGTACCTGTAGCACTGCAGCATTCTCTCAATGGTGCTCTGAACTCAGTCTCAATTCCAGTCCAAATCTCTGAAGTGAACTTGCAATCTCCAAATCTAGAGAGCTGACACTGAGTATAGGCTCAGCTATCATTGTCCCAGTTACTCAGCTTAATTAACAAAGTTCGATCAAACAACATGCAATTGTTTGATCAATTAATTAATGGTTAAGGAATTTCTGACAGGGATACATACAAGTAGCAGAGGGATTAATATCCATAACTCTTTCTGTTGTCAATTCATAATCACGTGTGTTGTGCTGGACAAAAGGGGAGATGTCAGGTACAAACTGCTTTCTCACACAGTGGTAGCCAAAATTGATCAGTTCTCTCTTCACTCGGAGGCATGATAGCCTCTGAGGTGATCTATCCACTGAGCTCTTAGCTAGAACTGTGTCATTTAAGAAATATAATTTAATCGTGTTTCTCTGCAGTTTGAAACAGACCAGCTTTTTTTGATTTTGGCACCGAGCTGTCTAAACCAATGTCTTTTTATTGTTGCTAAAGCCATATAATGGGCCTTTTTAAATCTGGGCCCAGTGCAAAGACTTGAGGTTTTATGACCCTTTTGGGAATTGTTGATTTGCGACTGATTGACGGTCAGGTGGTATCTTTGCATAGTTTCCCTTTCAGAGAAATCCCCTTTCAGTTGAGCAGAAGCTAGTTGGACTGTAGGCTGGATGCAGTGTTTTTACCTCTCTCTCTGATATCGAAAATTCTATAGTCAGTGGCTGGCTAGTTAGAAACTGGAGGAAAATGGTGTTGCTGTCTCTCAAAATGTGCTGAAGGTTCCACCGGTGGAAAGCCTCAGCATTTTAATCCCATATGGGGGGAACTAATTCACACCAGTTGTTGCAAAGCTGCAAGATCCAGCATCACATGAGCATAGTTCTGTGCTTAGCCAAGAACAGGGTGTATGTTTGTAGGGCGGTTTGTGTCAGAACAACAGTCTCAGCTGTTACAGTTTATACAATGTTATAGTTGTGTTTTTAAAAATGGTAAAAGTTATTGTAATTTTCTTGTAATGTTAACTGTATTCTTTGTGTGAAAGAAGTTCTCTAGTGCGCATTTGAGACATACCCAGAGTGAAACATCTCATGATCTCCATGCCAAATTCAAAGTGCAAGAATATTATGGTCTGAATTGACTTCATAAAACACCTTGGAGATTCTGCCCTGGAGTATAACAGAATGAAGTGCTGTGCTGCTATATTTTGGAATTGTGGAATGCCTACATATTGGCTGAGACTATTTGGCTTATAGTGCACATGCTGGTTTTCTTTTCTGGTGATTTTGAATGCAAAATATTTGAAGCTTGTCAGGATTATTCTCTTGCTCTCAGGATAGATGTTCATCAACCTGAACCTGTTATATGTTTATTGGGTTGCTTTAAGATGCTTTAAATGATCACATGATTTAATGGTGATGTCATTAGGGTACGTGATCAGGTTTCAATTGTGTACAGTTTTGTATTCTGATGCAGAGCAGAGTTTTGTATGTTATACAATCAGAGAAAGTCTACAGTGCAGAAAGAGGCCATCTGGCCCATCGAGTCTGCACTGACCACAATCACACCCAGGCTTCACCCTGATATCCCTACACATTTACCCACTAATCCCTTTAATCTACATATTTCAGGCAACTTTAGCATGGCCAATCAACCTAACCCGCACATCTTTGGTTAGTTTGAATGTACAAGTGCAAACCAAATATTTTCTTTTTCTGTTAAAACCCATTACCTCAACCATAGTTAGAACATTATAGGAAGAAAATTGGCAATGATTGTAGGTCCCCGCACTTCATATATTAGAAACTGGGGAAAAGCAATGACAGGATTAAGGATTGAAGTGCCAGTGTCCAGAAGATGCAAGTAGGATAAAAGTTCTCTTGGGAAAAAAAACCCTCTTTTATAATCAGTCAGAAAAAGGTGACATTCCAAGTACTGTATGGCGTATTTGAAAAGAGTAAATGCTTTGCTGTATGGCTGGGAATATTTGGGGAAAAAACAAGCTAAGAGTCTCCACATTAAAAATGGGGAGCACTAGGAAGACATTAAAAAAACTATATTGAGCGATCTCGAGTTGCAAGTACCTGCAAGAGAAATGGCAGGTCAGTTAGACTCTATGGGCCTTTTCAATTAAGGAAATTAATCATGGCGATACCTATGAGAAGTGTTTTCAATATTTTATACAAGACAATAAATTAGCAAATGAACTGCTTGTACCAGGTTTTTTTTTCAGTCAAGTAGGAAGTAAAACCTACAATTTGTCTGAAACTTGATTCATCCACAAAGCCAGGAACCAAAACTTAGGAAGACTTGACAAAGATCCTCAGAGAACATTAAACTCCATGGCCACTAATCATTGCAGAACAGTTCTACCGAAAGGATCAAGTGGAAAGTGAGAGCACTTCACAGTTAGTGGCAATGTTTGAAAGGCACAACATTGTGGATTGGGTGAGACATTGCAAGATTCTCTTCAAGATTATCTCATTTATGGTCATCAAAATAAGACTATTTAAAGAAGATTGCTTCCTGAATATGTTTTGACTTTAAAGACAGCAGTAGAAATTGCAGTGTCAATGCAAAAGAGACTTCCCAATTTGGTGCAGGAATGAAGATGCACAAGTTGGAAACTGCTCATAAGAAGTCAAAGCAGCAACAAACATATCACAGATACACCAAAACAGGCCATTCAGCGAGAAAACGCTGGAGCAAGGATAGTCAATATGAGAATTATGACAAAATGGTCACATTACCAAAGCTTGTTGGGCTTGACCGGTTTCTCCTAGGAAGAATATTCAGAAGAAGAATCTGGGTACCTTCAAGAAGAACAGCAAATTGCATTCTATAAAAATAATTTACAACACAGAAGAAGAGAATTGCAATTATTAAGAATAGAATGTCCAGAAATACGATGAAGAGTTCCAACTGAATATTTTATCCATGCAGGTTGGATTACATAGATCCTAGGTGATTCTGAAGTTAAGTGGGCAACATATTAGGTTGGAGATTTATACTGCTGCTGCTGTGTCTTTAATTCTTGCAACTATATACCAAGAAAAGCTGAAACATCTTTTGTTAAAACCAGCTGATGTGAGTTTAAGAATATGCAGTGAAGAGATCATGCCATTGTGGTCAATGTAGAGTTAAGTGGACTAACAGCAGAATTGTTCTCCATATGTTCCATAGTAATTTTCCAGCTCTATTTGGAAGGTCATAGCTGGAGAAGATAAAACTTAACTGGTGTGTTCTCAACAGATCGATTGACGCTAAAATAGATCTACAGCAAGAGACACATGACTCAATGAAGCCTGTTCAAATGAAACTCAAGATAAAGTCAAATAATCTACCAAAAAGTCTCAAGGCAAGACAGTGCCATATGCAATTCATCCCAATGTTGAAGAAGAATTAATTTGACTTGTTAACACTGGGGTGTTCGAGCTGGCTACAATTTAATAACTGGGCTATCCTCATAGTACCTGTTGTGAAACCAAATGGTCAGTTTGTATTTGTAGTGATTTTAAAACAGCCATAAATTTGGTGTGTTAGTGAATACCCACCTCCTTTAATTGAAGATTTGTTGGCAGGATTATCATTTGGGCAAAAAGTCATCAAGATTGATCTTTCACGCGCATATTTACAAGTGAATATAGCCGCTGAATGTCAACCATTGCTTGCCAATGCTACTCATAAAGATCTTATTCATTATAAAAGATTACCTTCTGGAATAACATCTGTACCAGTCGTATTACAAAAATTGATTTTATGTGGTCTCTCTGGTGTACGATGTTATCTGGATGATATTCTAATCATAAAGTTCAGTGAACAAGACCACTTGAATAATTTAGAAGCAACATTGGGATGTCTTCAAGCCCATGGTCTGCATGTCAAGAAAGAAAAGTGTGACTTTTTCCAAATTTCAGTCTAGTAATTTGGTCACATTGTTGATAGTAAAGGTCTACATAAAGCATCTAAAATGATGGACACTATTTTAGAAATGCCACGTCTGATGAATTTGACACAATTGAGGTTCTTCCTAGGATTAGTAAATTCTTATGGCAAATTTATTCCTAACTTAGCTACATTATTGAAGTCACAGCATAATTTACTGTGTGTGTGACAGTCATGGGACTGGACATTGGAACGCGAGAAAGCAAACAAGATTCAAAAATACTTTGCTGAAGTCTGAAGTACTGATTCATTTTAATCCAAAATTATGAATATCACTTGCTTGCAACACTTAGTTTCACATATTATGCCTTCAGAAGAAGAACATTCAATAGTTTATGTTTTGTCTACTTTGTCTAGTTTTGTATGTAGCATGCTAAGCTAGAAAAAGAGGCATTGAGTATAATTTTTTGTCTATGAAATTTTCATTATTTATATGACCATCATTTCACATTATTGACCGATCATTGACCCTTAATTACTCTTTGTGGGCAATATAAAGACATACCATCATTAGCTGCTGGCTGATCACAAAGATGGCCACTAATCTTAACAGCACACTCCTATGATATAAAGCATCATCAATCAGAAAATCATGCTGATGCTGATGCATTATCATGCTTACTTTTACCTATTTACTACCAACTAGTTTTGGTAATGTTCTTTATTTTTCGCTGGTAAATCATTTGCCTGTGACATCTTCTCAAGTTCAGGTATATTATCAGAAATAATCCTGTGATGGGAAGGTGATGGATATTGTATTGAAAGGAATGAGAGCTAGAACATAACATCCACATCCCGATTTGAAACCATATATGTCAAGAAGGCATGAGTTGATTGTCCAAGGTATCATCTATAGTGGGGGAATCCTAGACTGCATGGAAGAGTTCTTGAACAACTACCTAAAGGACATCCTGGTATAGCTGGATGAAGGAATTGGCACATAATTATTTTTGGTGGTTGGGTCTGGATGCTCAGATTGAAGAAAAGGTGGGATAGTACAATCCTGTGCACGAATAAAAAATACACCAGAAGCTATCACGAAATCTACTACAACTAAACCAAGCATTGAAAAGTTTGATGAGATCTTTGCAAGATTTGGTAAACTAGAACAGATTGTTAGCAATAATGATTCATTGTTCACTTCACAAGAGTTTGAGGAATAAGATCAAAGTAAATGGAATTCAACATACAGAATCCACATCTTATCATGCATCATCCAATGAATTAGCTGAAGTATTTGTACGATCCATAAAAAATTCTTTAAAATCTTATAATGTTGTATGAATAGCTCTTTAACATCTTACAGAAACATCTTTCATGCAACAACTCAAATTCACCTATATTACTACTCTTAAAGAGAAAATTGAGAATTACATTTGATTTGTTATTACCTCCAGAAATCTCAGAGATAGTAGAGCATCAATAACAATCTCAAGTTGCTAGATAAGAAGTGAGGGTAAAATAACACTCATTTCAGGTAGGAGATCAACTGCACATAAGTAATTATGCCATGAGTAAGAAATGCACGTGGAGAATGTGGAGTACACATGAGGACTATTTCAACTGGGATCTTGGGTTCATGTCACACTATCTGTAACATCCGTAACGACCTACCTGGGCTTGCAAAATCTCACTAACTGTCCTGTCTGGAGACAATACACATCTTTTTAACCTGTGCTTAACATTCTCTCCACTTGCATTGTCTGTACCTTTAAGACTTGATTAACTGTAAAGACTTGCATTCCAATCATTATTTTGTAAATTGAGTTTGTGTCTTTATATGCCCTGTTTGTGAACAGAACTCCCACTTACTTGACGAAGGGGCAGCGCTCCGAAAGCTAGTGGATTCTGCTACCAAATGAACATATTGAACTTTAACCTGGTGTTGTGAGACTTCTTACCGTGAGAAATGCATACCATCCATAGTTTTAGCAAAAACAGGTCCAATTTCTTACAGGATTCAAATCAAAGATGAACTAGTCTGGGGACACCATGCTGGCCAATTGTTATCAAAATGATTTCTCAGAATCAGCTCCAGAAATACCAACTTGTTCAATCCCTAGTGTGGTGAATACTACAATAGAAGACTTAGTTAAATCGAGTTGCCTGATGATTGTGTCTCTAATATACCGAATGAGAATGATTCAGAATTAGTTCCAAGAGAAGAAGTCTACTGATATTCCAAACCATATTTCAAGGGTCAAGGGCAGCCTGAATCCAAAGCGTCATTTACAACCAGAGAAGAATAAACATCCTCCTGATTGACTTCCTTATTGACTGTATATAATGATTTAATGATGCTTGGTACTGTGTCCAGAGTATTAGTGAATCTATGTATAACGTTACAGTAATTTGGTATCATGACTGCACAAGAGAGAGATGTTATATATTTAAAAGGGTTGCAAGGTTGATTTAAGAGCTGATCATCTGTTTAGAAGTAATGTTATTAGAGTGTGTGATGAGGCTGCTGCTTATGTTTTGCATTCTGATGTAGAGCAGCAAACAGCTTTCAATAAATCCTGTTGTGTGTTAGTTTCAATCTATGTGTGCAAAACAAATTTTCTTTTTCTATTAAAACCCACAACCACTAACAGAGTTAGGACATGACAGGACCCAATGCTAAACCCACAGAAGATGCAACATGACTAAATAATCGATCTCCAAAATGGTAATTTTCTCTGCATATTTCAAATAATTAGATATCTGTGACTTGTAGAGAGATGATTCATGTCCAATGAGTGTACAGAACAGAAGCAATCTTGTTTTTTGGTGTTGATCCTAAATTAGATTCAAATGTAAAAAATCACTGCTCAGCCATATGGAACACAGGAATGAAGTTGAATGTTTGATAACAATAGTTTAACACATTACCAACTAATAATCAGTGATTAACTTCAAAACTTAATCATATTTCTCACAGATCTTAAAGAAAAAGAAATAATTTCTTTATTTTACTTCTTAGGTTCCTTTATCAATGGCATGCTGTTCCCAGTCAATGTCACAGTTAAGTCACAAGCAGTAGGTAAGCATTTGAAATCATTCACATTTTTAACAGACATGTTATCTCATTAAAACATTAAAAATGGCTGTTGAAAATACAATGCTATTTTAATGGGGCATGCTGCTTTGCATGTAGGTTGGGCAGAATAACTCAAGTCAGATAGTTAGTGAACTTCTTGAGTGCATTTAAGATAATTTTCTGGATCAAAACATTCCCCAATGAAAATGTTAGTAATAAGTAATAAGACTTAGCTAATAATCTTAACAATGAGGAAACACTTGCCCATCATCGATCATGATCCTATTGAATCCAATATTAAGGGTGGAATGCTCTCAAAAAATTCTAAGCACCAAATTTGTGGGAAAACTGAAGTAACTCATGTTTTTTTCAGTGGGAATTCAGAGAAGAATCTCCCACACTCTGTGCAATGCAGAGGCCACCAGCATGAATATCATTAACTATCAGGGGGCAGGGCCTATTTCCAATCAGGATGCTGAAACCAGCAGGCCCCTGCACATGCACAGTGATCCCAAACTGTCAACCTGCAGTTTGCTAGCTAGCTCAATCACTGGCCAACCCAGAACTCTCACAATGCTGCCCCCCCTCCCCCCGAAACATCCTACGACCCAATCGCGGCACTCCCCAATCATCCCTAGACCAGCCCCGACACCCGCCCCGTCCCAGCCAACTTGATCTCAGCCCCTTCATCACCCACAGTGCAAGACAACCCCCCAGCAGACCCACCCCTAACACGGCCCAATCGCTGGCCTCCGTCCTGCCCCCGTCGATCCCACTGCAGAGTAGCAATGGGACCCCAACCTCCACTGAGTGCCTTAGGCCCTGCACCCTACAGGCCCCAACCTCTCGACCTCATCCACTTGGCACTGCCCCATGTCTGATGGGCAATGCCAAGGAGATCCCTGGGCATTGGCACCTTAACCATTGAGCAGTGCCAGAAGGCACAGGCTGGCACTGTCAGGATGCCACTGCTGAGGGGGCACCACCCATGATTGACCCACCCCTCCCCTTTCTTCAACAGGGTCAGGCCACTAGCTCCCCAAAAGTGTGAAACTACTCTACATCCTGCTGCAGTAAAACACATTGGTGAGGTAAGAGATGCTCATGGGCCCAGAGAATTCAACCCTGGGTGCACTAATTACATTAAAATTAAATTTAATTTTAATTTAATTTTATTCAAGTCAACTACGAACCCATATTTTTAAAAATGCTGGAATAGTATATAAACAACTTAGAGTCCTACTGAGCAAATAAAACAGCAATGATAAACATGGTAAGAGATAATGCAAAAAGCACCAGGTTAAAGTCCAAAAGGTAAGCCACACCTCTTCAACCCGTGCTAAACCCTCTCTCCACTCGTACTATTTGTAGCTGTAAAGATTTGATTACCTATAAAGACTCACATCCCAACCATTAAAATACTCACCTGATGAAGGGGTAGTGCTCAGAATGCTCGTGATTCTAAATAAATCTGTTGGACTTTAATCTCGTGTTGTGTGATTTCTTTTTGTGTCTACCCCAGTCCAATGCTGGCATCTTCATATAATAGGAAAAGAGAAAAGGATATAAAAATGCAAAGAATAGCATAGGTCAGGATACTAGAGTATAAGGAGCAATGATGGAATAGGAAAGGGACATTATAATTTACAAAAAGGATTACAAAATTAAATTTGCGAGGATTATCAAGGTTAACACAAATGCTTTTTACAAACAAAGGATTGTTCTGGTAATATGAGCCCTTTAACGAACAGGTTTGGATAACATTACAAATGAAAATATGATAGACTTGATGAATAATTACTTAGTGTCGATCTCCAAAGTGGAGGATGAGGATAATAGATTCATTCCAGGAAAATCACTAATGAATCAAGAATAGAAATTCAACAAAGATAATGTAAGCAAGAAAGCAGTATTAGAACAAATAGTGGCTCCACAGACTGACTAAGCCCCAGGAGCTGAAGGGTTCTAACCCAAGGTTTTAATGGATATTGCAGATATTTTTGTCATCATTTTCCAAAGCTCTCTATTTGGGAATTATTCCTTTAGTTTGGAAAATTGCAATTTTGCCCCATTACTTAAGAAAAATTAGTGGAAAAAGCCAGAAAGTTGTAGGTGTTTTAGGTTGACATCTGTTATGAGGAAGCTACAGGAACCTACAATTAAGAGCAGCCATTTAGAAAAATGAGCTGATTATGGAGAACAAACATGGATTTGAAGAGAATATGCTATCTCTAATATACATTTTTTGAAAAAAGTAACTGATATATTAAATGAGGAGATGTACTGGATGTATATTACATTCATTTCCAGGAGTCATTTGATATTTTCCATGAAAAAGACCATTAAGTCAAATTAAAGTTGATGGAATTGGCCTGGGTTAAGGACATTGACCACGCAGTGCATGACAGAGAATGGAGTATTACAGGTCCTATTGCTTTGGAGCCTTTTATCTTCCCTAGCCAATTCAACTTCTAAATACCTTCATTTATTGCCTATTACATAAGATTGCCCAATGTATATTTCAGTTCTTCAGCTCTTACTGAGCTCAATCTGTACACATATAAGTATATATTTTTCTTTTCAAAGTTATTTTAACTGAAAAGGGGAATTGGGCCGCGGGCTGAGCTGGGAAGGGTTTTTTTTTATTTTATCGTGCGAGGTTTAAGAAGCAGGCCGCACTAACCAGCGGGCAGTGGAGTGAACAGGGAACAGAATGAGAGCTGAAGGATTTTGGCTCAACGGACTTAGGTGGAAACAGGTGAGGCAAGGAAGGAGTAACTCTTAGTTTCTTTTTCTGTGTTCTTTGAGGAAAAGGGGAATTATGAGTGTGAAGCCAGTCTGTTGTTCTTGGTATCGGATATGGGAGGTCCTGGAGGCTCCTAGTCTCCCCAGTGTTCACATCTGTGCTGGGTGCTTCAAGCTGCGGCTCCTAAGGGACCATGTTAGGGAACTGGAGCTACAGCTCAAGGACCTTCATCTGGTCTGAGCAGGTGATGGATAGGAGTTACAAGCAGGTAGTCACACCTGGGCCATGGGAGGCAGGCAAGTGGGCCACGGTCAGGGAGGGGAAAGCTCAGATACTAGAGAGCAACCCAGTGGATATGTCCCTTGACAATATTGTCCCTTGAGTGATTTTGGGAGAGACAGCCCACCTGGTGGAAGCAGCAGTGGCCTCGTCTCTGGCGCAAGGTCAGGTCCTGTAGCTCAGAAGGATAAGGAAAGGAGGAGGAAGGCAGTATTAATCGGAGACTCTATAGTGAGGAGGTCGGACAGGCAATTTTGTGGAGGCAGATGGGAAACTTGGATGTTAGTTTGCCTCCCTGGTGCCAGAATCCGGGATGTTTCTGGTCGCGCCCTAGAAATCCAGAAGAGGCAGGGAGAGGAGGCTGAACTCGTGGTACATATTGGTACCGTTGACATAGCTAGGAAAAGGGAAGGGGTCATGAAAAGAGAATATAGGGAATTAGTTAGAGAAGGAGGAATGCAAAGGTAGCAATCTCAAGATTGCTGCCAGCGCCATGAGAAAGTGAGAGCAGGAATGGAATGAGGTTGGGGATAAATGCGTGGTTGAGGGATTGGAGCAGGGGGGCAGGGATTGAGGTTCCTGGATCATTGGAACCTCTTTAGGGGCAGGTGGGACCTGTACAAAAAGAACGGGTGGCACTTGAATCCCAGGGAGACCAATATCCTGGCGGGAAGGTTTGCTAAGGCTACTGGGGAGACTTTAAACTGGAATGGTTGGGGGGAGGGAATTGAAATGAAGTTAACTCGCAGATAGAGAGGGATTATCGACAGTATGACAGGGAGAATAGGCAGGTGATGGAGAAGGGAAGTGCTCAGGCTGAAGGTTTGAGATGTGTCTCTTTTAACGCTGGGAGTGTTGTAAACAAAGTGGATGAGCTTAGAGCACAGATTGCTGCTTGGGAATGTGATGTGGTGGCCATTACAGAGACTTGATGACTCAAGGACAGGACTGGATATTTTGAGTGCCAGGTTTCAGATGTTTCAGAAGGGGCAGGGAGGGAGGCAAAAGAGGTGGGGGAGTTGCCCCGTCAATCAGAGATAGTGTTATGGCTGTAGAAAAGATGGATGCCATGGAGGAATTGTCTACTGAGTCTCTGTGGGTGGAGGTTTGGAACAGGATGGGGTCAATAACTTTACTGGGTGTTTTCTATAGACTGTCCAATAGAAACAGGGATGTTGAGGAACAGATTGGGAAACAGATCCTGGAGAGATGTAATAATAACAGAGTTGTTGTGATGAGAGACTTTATCGATTAGTATCTCCTTAGGGTAAGAGGTTTTGATTAAGAGGAGTTTGTTAAGTGTGTTCAGGAGGGTTTCCTGACATAGTATGTGGATAAGCCTAGACTTGATTTGGTATTGGGAAATGAAAATGGACAAGTGTCAGATCTCTTAGTGAGAGAGCATCTTGCGGATATTGATCATAACTCTATCAGCTTCACACTAATATTGGAAAAACATAGGATCAGACAAGCTAGGAAAGTATTTATCCGGAGTAAGGGGGATTATGAAGCCATCAGGCAGGAAATGAGAGTTATAAATTGGAAGGAGGTTTCTCAGGGAAATGTTCAGAAGTAATGTGGAAGATTTTCAAGGAGTATTTGTCTGGAGTTCTGCAAGACAACGTTCCAATGAGTCAGGGAAGTTTTGGCAGGTTACAGGAACCGTGGTGTACGAAAGTTGTAATAAATCTAGTCAAAAAGAAAAGTGTACAAAAGGTTCAGAGAGCTAGGTAATGTTAGGGATCTAGAGGAGTATACAACTTGTAGGAAGGAACTTAAGAAGGAAATAAGGGGAGCCAGAAGGAGTCATGAGAAGGCCTTGACAGGTATGATTAAGGAAAACCCCAAGGCATTCTACAAGTATGTGAAGAGCAAAAGGATGAGTTGTGAAGGAATAGGACCTATCAAATGTGATAGTGAGAAAGTTTGTACTGAACCGGTAGAAATAGCAAAGGTACTTAATGAATACTTTACTTTGGTATTCACGATGGAAAAGGACCTTGGTGGTTGTAATGCAGGCTTGCAGAGGACTGAAACACTTGAATATGTGGACATTTAAGAAAGAGGATGTGTTGGAGCTTTGAATAGCATAGAGAAGAATGTACCCCAGGTTAATGTAGGAGGAGAGGAAAGAGATTGCAGAGCCTCTGTCGATGATCTTTGCATCATCGATGGAGACGGGAGAGGTTCCAGAGGACTGGAGGATTGCATTGTGGTTCCTATATTTAAGAAAAGGAGTAGAGATAGCCCAGGAAATTATCGATCGGTGAGTCTAAATTAGTAGTTGGTAAGTTGATGGTGAAGATCCTGAGAGACAGGATTTATGAACATTTAGAAAAGTATAGTATGATCAAAAGTAATCATTACAGCTTTGTTAAAGGGAGATTGTGCCTTACGAGCCTTGTTGAGTTTTTTGAAGATGTAACTAAACACATTGACAAAGGAAGAACAGCGGATGTGGTTTATATGGACTTCAGCAAGGTGTTCGATAAGATCCTCCACGCAAGGCTTATTGAGAAAGTGAAGGAGCATGGGATCCAATGGGACATCGCTTTGTGGATCCAGAACTGGCTTGCCCACAGAAGGCAGAGAGTTGTTGTAGATGGGTCTTTTTCTGCATGGATGTCAGTCATCAGTGGAGTGTCCCACGGATCTATTCTGGGACCCTTGCTCTTTGTGATTTTTATAAATGACCTGGATGAGGAAGTGGAGGGATGGGTTGGTAAGTTTGCTGATGATACGAAGGTTAGAGGTGTTGTGGATAGCTTCCAGGAATGTCAGAGGTTGCAGCATGACATAGATAGGATGCAAGACTGGGCAGAGAAGTGGCAGATGGGCTTCAACCCGGATAAGTGTGTGGTGGTTCATTTCAGCAGGTCAAATGGGATGAAGAATATAATATTAACAGTAAGACTCTTAGCAGTGTTGAGGAGCAGAAAGATCTTGGAGTCCGGGTTCACAGGATTCTCAAATCGGCTTCACAGGTAGAGGATGTGGTTAAGAAGGTGTAGGGTGTACTGGCCTTCATCAATTGAGGAATTGAGTTTAGGAGTCGGGAGATAATGCTGCAGCTTTATAAGACCCTGGTCAGATCCCATTTGGAGTACTGTGCTCAGTTCTGGTTGCCTCATTACAGGAAGGATGTGAAAACCATAGAAAGAATGCAGAGGAGATTTACAAGGATATTGCCTGGAGTGGGTGGCATGCTTTATGAGAATAGGTTGAAAGAGCTCGGTCTTTTCTCTTAGAGAGACGAAGGATGAGGGGTGACCTGATAGAGGTGTATAAGATGTTGAGAGGTATTGATAGAGTGTATTCTCAGAGACTTTTTCCCAGAGCTGAAATGGTTGCTATAAGAGGATACAGGTTTACGGTGCTGGTGAGTAGGTACAGAGGAGATATCAGGGGTAAGTTTTTCACTCAGAGGGTGGTGAGTGCGTAGAATCGGCTGCCACAGTGGTGATGGAGGCAGATTCAATAGGGTCTTTTAAGACATATCTGGATGGGTACGTGGGACTTAGTAGGATGAAAGGTTATAGGTAAGCCTATTAGATAGAGATATGTTTTGCGCAACTTGTGGGCTGAAGGCCTGTTTGTGCTGTAGCTTTTTTTATGTTCTATATATACAATATATATAACACATATACATACACACGTAAACACGCATACTTAAACACACACACAGATAAACACACATTCAATTG
The DNA here is from genome assembly GCA_024679065.1 of Sphyrna mokarran. Classification (NCBI taxonomy): domain Eukaryota; kingdom Metazoa; phylum Chordata; class Chondrichthyes; order Carcharhiniformes; family Carcharhinidae; genus Sphyrna; species Sphyrna mokarran. The sequence continues at coordinate 68,051,141 of JAGIQG010000008.1, forward strand.
TACAACACACACACACCCCACACACACACACACACACACACACACACACACACACACACACACACACACACACATTCATCTACATCCACACGCAATATAACGTTAGACAATAGAGTCCAAAGAGATTTGGGCGTATATGCATCCAGGCCCCTAGTGATCACGGTATACAAAAACTAATCGAAGAGGTTGGTGAAATGTTAACCTTCCTATATGGTGATCTAGAACATAAATTAGAGAAAATTTGCTGTAGTTATACAAGACCCTCATGGAATCTCATCTGGGGTTCATTGTACTGTTCTCAGTGACATACTTTAGAAGGAATACATGGGATTTTCTGCCCCCTTGGTCTGTTTTGTGCAGCAGAGATGGCTCGCTTTTGCCCAAGAGTTGAATCTTCCAGTCCCACTGCTACCAATGGGTTTTCCAGTTGTTCACACACTCTGCTGCCCAGGAACCCATAACATTGGATCACCATCGGTGGAACCTGAAGTTCCCACTGGCAGAAACAACCAGAACATTTTAAAAGAGATGGCATAACTTTACCAGACTGAACAAAATGCTCCAAATGTTAGATTACAAGGAGAAATTACATAAACTGGGATTTGTATTTCTTGGAATATGCAGCTGTAACATGTCTAATCAGATGATGAGGTGCTGCTCCTCCAGTTTATGTTGTGATGCATTGCATATAATCCATCAGGGCAGCACAGTAGCACAGTGGTTAGCATTGCTGCTTCACAACTGGGTTCAATTCCCACCTTGGGTTACTGCCTGTGTAGAACTTGCACATTCTCCTCGTGTCTGCATGGGTTTCCTCCAGGTGTTCCGGTTTCCTCCCACAGTCCAAAAATGTGCGGGTTAGATTGATTGGCCATGCTAAAAATTGTCCTTTAGTGTCCTGAGGTTAGAGGAATTAGCGGGTGAATGTGTAGGGATATGGGGGTAGGGTCTGGGTAAGATTGTGGTCAGTGCAGAGTCAATGGGCCAGTGGCTTCTTTCTGCACTGTAGGGTTTCTATGATTCTATCTCACCTTTAACTCGGAAGATGAGTCATATAGACTTGAAACATTAACTCTGTTTCTTCCTTCAGGAGTGCTGTCAGAGCTGGGTTTTTCCAGCATTTTCTGTTTCCAACATTTCAGATTTCCAACATCCTCAGTCTTTTGCTTTTATTTTAGCCTCAAAAGGTTACCAGATTCTTACATGTTATAAGGAATTAACTTGGCCACTATGATGTCCCTATTTATCTTGTCTGTTATGTCTGTGTCAAAATCATAACTTCTATATCCAACTTGCCTAATCACCCTTCAAAACAAGTTGTGCCTTTGAGAATTTAGCCTGTGAGATAGGGATACTCTCAGGCAAGTTTTAGAATGTATTCAGTAAAGAAAGCATCATTTGACAGATGGTGACTGTACTAGTATTACTCTGATCAAGTTGGAGAGTAAGAACTTCTTGCAAACTGTGCCCGGTATACCTTCTAATTCAATATTTTACTCTTGCTCTATGCTTCTAAAACTATATTCTAACTTTTTTAAAATTCTCTGACCATGCTCTATTTCAATCTCTTATAGATTTGGCGCAATGACTGTAACGCCACATTCTGCATTTTCTCCTTTCCTTCTATATAAACGGTATGTTTTGTCTGTATAGTGCACAAGAAACAATACTTTTCACTGTATATTAATACATGTGACAATAAATCAAATCAAATCAAACTTATTGAAGGTTGTCAAATTTTGAAAAAGCTTTTTCCACTGATGGAAGAATCTTACTGTTCGAGGGTAAGTCCATGACTGACATGCGAGAGTCTTTTAAGGGACAGTTGATAAGGCAGCAGGATAGGAATGTGCCTGTAAAAAGGAAGGATAGGAAAGGTAGAATTCAAGAGCCGTGGATAACCAGGGAAATTGAGGATCTGATCAGAAAGAAAAGAGAGGTCTACGTTAGGTCCAGGTGACTGAAAACAGATGAAGCTCTGGAGGAATATAGAAAGAGTAGGAAAAAATTCAAACGGGGAGTTAGAAGGGCAAAAAGAGATCACTAAATGTTTTTGGCAGACAGGATTAAGGAGAATCCTAAGGGATTTTATTCATATGTTAGGAACAAAAGAGTTGTCAGGGAACAAAATCAGACCTCTCAAGGACAAAGGAGGGGAATTATGTTAGAACCCAAGGGAATAGGGGAGAGCCTAAAAGAAAACTTAGCATCAGTATTCACAAACGAGAGGGACATGTTAACTGGAAGTGTCTCAGAGGGAGGTATTGACCGTTAGAGAGAATCTCCATTATAGAGGAGGAAGTGTTAGGTTTTTGAGGGAACATTAAAACTGACAAATCTCAAGGGCCTGATGGCATCTATCCTAGACTGCTCAGGGAGACAAGAGATGAAATTGCTGAGCCTCTGATGGAAATCTCTGTCTCTTCGTTGGACACAGGTGAGGTTCCGGAGGATTGGAGGATAGCAAATGTGGTATTAAGAAGGGTAGCAGGGATAACCCAAGTAATTATAGGCCAGTGAGCTTGAAGTCTGTAGTAGAGAAATTGTTGGAGAGGATTCTTAGAGATGTGTGCACATTTAGAACAGAGCAATCTCATTAGTGACGGACAGCATGGTTTTGTAAGAGGAATGTCGTGCCTTACAAATTTGGTGGAATTTTTTGAGGAGGTGACAAAAACGGTTGACAAAGGAAGAGCCATGGATATTGTCTAACTGGATTTCAGTAAGGCTTTTGACAAGGTCCCTCATGGCAGGCTGGTTAAGAAGGTTAAGGCTCATGGGATACAAGGAGAGGTGGCTAGATGGCCACAGGAGACAGAAGGTAGCAGTGGAATGGTCTTTTTCTGGCTGGAGGTCTGTGACCAGTGGTGTTCCGCAGGACTCTGTACTGGGACCTCTGTTATTTGTGATGCATATAAATGATTTGGAAGATGGTGTAACTGGTATTATCAGCAAGTTTGCGGATGACACGAAGATGGCTGGACTTGCAGATAGCGATGAGCATTGTCGGTCAATACAGCAGGATATAAATAGGCTGGAAAATTGGCAGAGAAATGGCAGATGGAATTTAATCCAGATAAATGCGAGGTGATGCATTTTGGAAAAACTAGCATAGGGAGGAGTTATACAATAAATGGCAAAGCCATCAAGAGTATAGAAACATAGAGGGACCTGGGTGTGCAGGTCCACAAATCCTTGAAGGTGGCAGCACAGTGGAGAAGGCATATGGTATGCTTGCCTTTATAGGAAGGGGTATAGACTATAAAAGCTGGAGTCTGATGTTGCAGCTGTTCAGAACACTGATTAGGCCACATTTCGAGTACTGTGTCCAATTCTGGTTGCAGCACTAAAGGACATGGAAGCTTTAGAGAGAGTGCAGAGGATGTTTACCAAGATGTTGCCTGGTATGGAGGGTCTAGGTATGAGGAGAGATTGGGCAAACTGGTGTTGTTCTCCCTGGAAAGACAGAGAATGAGGGGAGGCCTAATAGAGGTGTATACGATTATGAAGGGGAGAGATAGGGTGAACAGTGGAAAGCTTCTTCCCAGGTCAGAGGCGACAATCATGAGGGGTCACGGGCTCAAGATAAGAGGGATGAGGTATAACTCAGATGTCAGAGGGACGTTTTTTACACAGGGTGTGGTGGGGGTCTGGAATTCGCTGCCAAGTAGAGTGGTGGAGGCAGATACACTGGCATCATTTAAATCACATGAGCAGCCTGGAAATGGAGGGATACAAACGAATGGTCTAATTGGACCAATGAGTGGCATGGGTTTGGAGGGCCGAAGGGCCTGTTTCCTGTGCTGTACTGTTCTTTGTTCTTTGTTAAAGAGATTAGAGCCTTAAAATCAGAACCACTCAGGAGAGGAGTTAAGAATCACTTCTCCATGAGTGGTACAGGAAATTGTCTCCTAACAGTATGTAGTAGCTCAGTCAATAAGGATGTGAGCCAAATAGGTGGATGGAGTTTAAGTATTTATCAATCCTTATTAATGACCTGAATGCAGGGATAGAATGCATGGGGCAGCTTTGTGACACAGTGATTAGCACTGCTGCCTCACAGTACTAGGGACCCAGATTTGATTCCCTGCTTGGGTCACTGTGTGGAATTTGCTGTTCTCAGTGTGCCTGTGAGGGTTTCCTCCGAGTGCTCTGGTTTCCTTCCACAGCCCAAAGATATGCTGGTTAGGTGCATTGGCCATGCTAAATTTTCCCTCCGTGTACCCAAATAGGCATCAGAATGTGGCAACTAGGGGATTGTCAATGGAATAAAATATAAAAGGAAAAGGCTGTTGCAACTGTATAGGGCACTGATGAGACCAATCTGGAGTACTGTACACAGTTTTGATCCACTTACTTGAGGAATGATGTAAATGCATTAAAAGCGGGTCACAGAAGATTCAAGATTGATTCCAGGAATGAAGGACTCATCTTATGAAGAGAGATTGAGCAGTTTAGGCCAACACTCACTGGAGTGTTGAGAGTGAGAGGAAATCTAATATTGGTATATAAAATGAGAAAGGGGATCGACAAGGTAGATGGAGAGCAGATGTTTCCCCTTGTTGGGGAAATGAATTAGAATGAATTAGTTTCAGGCTTAGGATGGCAGAGTTAAAACAGAATAAGGAATAAGGATCTTGAATCTGTGGAATTCTTTACCCCAGAGTTCAATGAATACCAGAATACAAAACAAATTTAAGGAGGGAGGTAAATAGGTTATGGCGACCAAACAGGAAGTTGGAGATGAAGCCAAGCTGAGATCAGCCAGGATTGTATTGAATATTGGAGCAGGCTTGAGGGGCTAAATTGCCCACTCCTACTCGTAGGACTTATATTCTGGGCCAGCAGCATTGGAGAATTTTCTCTTTTCTATGAAGTATATTTGAAAACCACATTTAAATGTGACTTTTTCTGATTTGAACTTGCACTCACTTTTACTTTGCAGTTAATATTCTTATACAGCTCTGTAATTTGATGTTACTGGCTTCTGTAAACTACAAAGTTTAATGATCTCCAATGTTGCTTCATAACTCAGCTTTTAGACATAAAGGGTCAGTCTGGGCTTGAAATATCTCACTTGTGGCTTAATGCATGAAATATCCAAGTTGTAGTTAGACACAGTTTGCTACAACTTAAAACCTTAAAATGGAGCCCAATGCAACAAAGTACAATGCAATGCTACTTAAGGGTGGCAGGATGGCACAGTGGTTAGAATTGCTGCTCACAGCACCAGGGATTAGGTTCGATTCCCCGATTGGGTAACTGTCTGTGTGGATTTGCACGTTCCCCCCGCTGTGTCTGCATGTGTTTCCTCTGGGTGCTCTGGTTTCCTTGCACATTCTGAAAGACATGCTGTTTAGAAGGATTGATCATGTTAAATTCTACCTCAGTGTACGTCAAAAGGTGCTGAAGTGTGGCAACTAGGGGATATTCACAGTAACTTCATTGCAGTGTTAACGTAAGCCTACTTGTGACTCTAATAAATAAACTTAATATCACACGATACAACACAATATGTGTTTATACCGTGCAGTGCAATGTGTTCAAAGCAAGTCAGGTTCAGGTCCAACTCTGATGTAATATGTTAATGTTTTCCTGTGAATATTTGAGTGGTGTGATTTATAATGAAAATACATGACATTTCCTCACTTTACTCAATAATAAAAGGCTGTAAACAGATATGAAGTCAAAAAACAAAATACTGGATTACAATTTGTACTGTTTGTTCCCTTAGATTTGTCAACTATCAACAATGCATGGAAGGAAGATGAATATTTGTTTGAAAGTAACTATGAAAGTATGGCCTTATTTATATTTTGGAGAGCGTATTTTATTTCTGGTTCTCTGTCCTGTGAAGCTTGGCATACACTAAAATTCTGTGAAACTTTTTTATTAGGTGGCATTGATAATAGAGAGTTGGGAAGGACAGAGATTGTACTAAAGGCTGACCCTGTGGATGCTCCAGGTAATACTACTTCAATAAGATAATCCACGAGTGAAATGTCTTCTGCATCTCCAGTTGTGAAAGTTGTAATGTCCTGTTGACTAAATCTAGAAGTTAAATGTTTATTTATTAGTCGCATAAACACTGCAAAAAAGTTACAGTGAAAATCCCCTAGTCGCCACACTCTGGCACATGGTCAGGTCAATGCACCTAACCAGCATGTCTTTAGTCCTGTTGACTAAATCTAGAAGTTAAAAGTTTATTTATTAGTCACATAAACACTGCAATAAAGTTACGGTGAAAATCCCCTAGTCGCCACACTCTGGCACATGGTCAGGTCAATGCACCTAACCAGCATGTCTTCCAGACTGTGAGAGGAAACCGGAGCTTCCAGAAGAAACCCATGCAAGCATGAGGAGAATGTGCAAACTCTAGATAGATAGTGATCCAAGCTGGGAATTGAACCAGATCCCTGGTGCTGTGAGGCAGCAGTAGCCTTACATTAATACTGCAATGAAGTTATTGTGAAAATCCCTCAGTCGCCATGCTCCGGCGCCTGCTCAGGTCCATGCACCTAACCAGCACATCTTTCAGACTGTGGCAGGAAATGGTAGCACCTGGAGGAAACCCACGCAGACACAGGGAGAATGTGCAAACTCCACACAGGCAGTGACCCAAGCTGGGATTCAATCCTAGGTCCCTGGAAATGTGAGGTAGCAATGCCAACCATTGTGCACCATGCCGCCCATATGAGGGCTACATATAAATAATTGGTATTAGCGTCAGGCTCAGAGTGGTCTGGAATGATGTGACACGGAGTGAGAATTGAAAGGGGAGGCAACGGTTGTCTTGAACCAAAAGAAATGGACTTGGAAATAACACCAATGTATAAAATCTGGCTTTTCCTTTCATTTAATTGTGAGACTTTGGTCAATTATACTTTCAGACTAAGTTGTATTATAATCCAGGTCAGAAACTCCAAAGTATTTTATGAAATCCACCTGGATTATAGATTTTGCATTGTGAATTTTCCCAGGGTGAGCATGAGATATTTCACTTCTAGAATGATTCAGATGCCTCACTCGGGAGCTTTTATCAAACAAAGTTTATTTAAGAACACAGTTAATATACAGCCATAACTTTTACCAATTACTAACAAGAAAAAAAATGCTATTTTGTAACAACTATATGAAATGTTTCAACCAAACAAATCTCCTTATAAACATACCCCTGCCACATGTTTAACACTGAAAATAAGAATGCTTACATGATGCTAGAACTTAGTTGTTCAGTTGGAGATTTGAAACTCTGAGTTCCCAGCTTTGTAACATACAGCAGACTTTGAGGTAGAGACAATTTCACTGCTGGACTCTAGCTTTTAGCAAGCGAACCACTGCAAGAGAGAGAATTCCCACTCCAGGAAGACAAGAAGACCTTCTTCAGCTAGCCAGCAGAAACTACAATACCAGTGAGAGAAAAAGAGAAAACACTGCATCCAGCCTGAAGTAAAAACACCTTCTAAACTAAAAAAAGCAGCCAACAGCCCAAGACTGAAAGTTAGAACTCTTATCACCTGACCTGTCAATCATTATTCCTTCAACAAGTCAGGTCATAAAAAATCTTGGACACCACATGAGGCTCAGAGTGAAAATAAATAAAAGCCTATTTAAACCATTGAAGCAGCAATAAAAGGACTTCTAAGCAGACAGCTGGTGCCACAATGAAAAAATAGAACATGCTCACAAACTGCAAAGAATATGATTAAAAAACTACATTTCTTAAAGTGCAGTAGCGTTATAGTTGGGAAAGTTAATCGAAAAGGAACTTGCAGCTCTGACCACCTACGAAACCACACAGTTACCAGGGTATTTTCACAAGCTTCATAGATTCTATTAAACTTTCCACAATAAGTGCAAAATGGTGATACTTAGCAAAGGACAGTGATCAGCAGTCACGTTCTCAATGGGACACCAGTCCTCCATTTTCAGTTCACCAGGCACTATGTCTTTTGTTTGAAGTGCTTTTTTTTAAAGTTTTATTCCATTCTCAGAGTTACAAAGTCAATGTACAGAGTGGACAAGGCCAGTCTTTAATCCATCTCCTTGCTGGCTCCAAAATTCAACTCAAGTTCTCATTGAATCTAATTCATGGTCCCCATAAAGGGACATACTGAATCCAAACTGATTACACCAGGCATTATACCTGATATCATTCTTGATCCTCTCTTAATTGAAGTTGATCTTCAATCTGCTCTTCTTCTTATTGACGAAGACGCATATTTACTATTTTACAAACCCTTACATTGTACACTGTTGCAGATTGTCTCTGTAAAGCCCCATTCTTTCCATCTTGATTGGTCAATCATTATCGAACTGCCCTTCCATGATAATACCTTTAGCCTGATTTATATCATTGTCATTCAAGGGGGCAGGTGTGTTGGTTTCCAGATTTGTGCTTCATCAACACTGGCAACTAACAAAATTAATATGCACTTGTCCCAATTCGCAGTTACTTGGCTAAACACTTTCACAGTTGCTACTGTTTACAAAAAAAATCTCCCTGGCACTTTCCTGGCATTATCTGCATTCTAATGACTTTCAAATAAAGAGTTTTTCCATAGCCTGAATTCATCCTTTTCATCATTTCTCGACACGTTAAGACTTGTAAAGAACTGTAGCTAACATTCATCTGTGTTTACCCATCATGCTTTTGTGACCATATTACACCTCGAATACAATTTTAAACAATATATTTAAATCTCAGCAGTACTATAAATCCAACTCAATCTTACAGGAGCTGAGTAGGTTTTAGGCTGCAGTGGTCCCACGCAGATGTCAGTGTGGAGAGGGAGAGGGAACACAAGAAATCTCAAGGCTTTCTTCCTTCTCCTCAGATCAAACTCACATTTGCTTTGGATACAAGCAAATTACTGGTGGAATCTGAAACCAAAAGAGAAAATGCTGGAAAATCTCAGTAGGTCTGGCAGCATCTATAAGGAGAGAAAAGAGCTGACGTTTCGAGTCCAGATGACTCTTTGTCAAAAGGTCTTATTTTGGTTTCTGCTGGCGCCTCCGCGGTATCCCACCATGTCTGTTTGGCTGGTTTGACATTGAGCAAGCCTTGTCCTGAACAATGACGATAGTTGCAATGACATTATCATTAAAATTGTCTGCAGAGGAGCCTCAAATTCAAAGACAGTGAAGATAAAATGATCAGACGGGTAGGAGTAGTACTGGGCCAGTTAGTCAACTCCATATTAAGCATTCACAATAAATAGGCGGGAGTTACTGTAGTATCAAATTGAAAAATAATTTAACTTTCCCAGCAATAATCTGTTGCTGTTATCCTCTTAGATTCCCAAGACATGAAACAGTGTGGCCAGTCCCTGAGATCAAATGGAAAAAAGCACAGTAAGTAAATGTCGAATTGAAGCCACTCCTAAAGTAGGATGATCCTGATGTCAAAATGTTCAGCTGTTAAGTGAGTTATCAGACTGGGCGCACTGTGACAGAAAGAATGTGGAAAATTGGAAGGTGTTTTCTCCCAGCATAATCTCAGATAACCTCTTTGCAATGATTTCAGCATTAATATTGGTACCAAATCACTGTGGAACTGTATGTTAGCATGGCTGCTGTAAACTCATGAAAAACATCAGGTTGAGGCCATGAACTGTTCACCATTGCCACCCATTCTGGCTAGTCTCACCCTGAAACTCTGTTCCTCATCTCCTAACTTCCTGCAGTTCCTGTTCACCCCTTATCCCTGTGCAGGCTGACCGACATTGGCTCTTATCTTGCCTCCAATCTGGCAATTTCTCCATAGTAAAATTCTCAATTTAAAAACTCCCTTTGCAACAACCGAAATTCATAGCCTTCGCCATCTTTGCACAAGCCACCACCCAGCCAATTCCATTCACTCCGCACACAGTCAGAGATTCTCTGCAGAAGAGGTCATTCAGCTATTAAATCTGTATCAACTCTCTAATATGCCCTCTCCCCCAGCAACCTCACACATTTACCATGGCTAATCTATCTAACTTACACATCATGGGACGCTAATGGAGAATCTAGTTTGGCCAATCCACCTAGCCTGCACATCTATGGAGTGTGGGAGGAAACCAGAGCTCCAAAGCTGAAGGAAACCCATATAGATATAGGGGCGATGATGTGCAAACTCCACACAGTCAGTGACCTGGGGCCAGAATTGAACCTAAGTCCCTGGTGCTATGATGCAGCAATGCGAACCATTCTGCCACCAGGCTGCCTTGAAAACAAGAAATGAATGAGTGCACTGGACACAGCTGAGGCCATAGAACTCAGCATCTCACTGTGATACTACAGAAATGTTCCAGAAATGGCTGCACCTCCAACCAATCTGTTCTAATACAGCTACAACATAGGTATCTACAGGAAGAAATTATCCAGATTGGTCATGATGTTGTTTCTGCAGTTTGCATGCTCCTTTTTGTTTTATTAACCTTATCTTTGAACCCACTCAAAATGTCATGGAATCATACAGTAAAGAAGAATTTCTTTGGCCCATCTAATCCACACCAACACATGAGAAACACCTGAGCTCCCATCTAATCCCATTTACCATCACTTAGCCCATTGCCTTGAATATTATGATCGCCAAGTGTTTATCCAGGTCCTTTCAAAAGGATTTGAGGCAACCTGCCTCTACCATCATCCAAGGCAAGGCAATGCAGTCCATCAACACCCTATGGGTCGAAAGGGCTTTCCTCACATTCCCCAAACCTCTTGCCCCTCACCTTGAACTTGTGTCTCCTCGTGACTAACGCTTCAACTAAGGTGAATAGCCATCCCTATTCACTCTGTTCATGCCCTTCATAATCTTTAACACCTCAGTCAGACAGCCCCTTAGTTTTTTTAGCTCCAACAAAAACAACTCAAGCTTATGCAAACTATCATAATTTAACAGCAGCAGAGAGTCTGGAGGAGGTGAGAAACTCCTTTGCACCCCCTCCAGTGCAATCACACCTTTCTATAATGTGGCAACCTAGTATTCTACCTGTGGCCTCGAGAAAGTTCTGTACAACTCCAACGTGACTTTCCTGCTTTTATAATCTGTGTCTTGACTGATAAAGGCAAGTGTCCCATATGCCATTTTCACCACCCTACTAATATGCCCATTCATTTTCAGAGATCTGTAGACAAACACACCAAGGTCTCTTTGTTCCACAGAACTTTCTTGTGTCATGCCATTCATTGAATATTTCCTTGTCAAATTACTCCTTCCAAAGTGTATCACCTCACACTTTTCAGGATTAAATTCTATCTGCTACTTACCTGCCTATTTAACCATTCCATCCATATTTTCTTGTAGCCCAAGACACTCTGCCTCATTGTAAATCAGCCATCCAATCTTTATGTCATCCACAAATTTACTAATCCTATTCCCCACAGTCATCTATGTCATCTATATAAATAACACATAGTAAGGGACCTAGCACAGATCCCTGAAGTATGACACCGTAGCATGCTCCAGTCACTAAATCAGCCTTCACTGATATGGAATGCTGTCCACTTGCTTTGATAAGTGCAGCTCCAACAGTATTCAAGAAGCTAAACACCATCAGGACAAAGCTGTCTGCTTGATTGGCATCCCATCCATCACCTTAAACAGTCGTTCCCTTGACCACGTACACACACTGGCACAATGAGAACTGCAGCAGTTCAAGAAGATGGCTCATTATCATCTTCTCATGGGTATAGATGCACAACAAATGTTGGCCTTGCCAATAACTCTTGCATCTCATGAAAAAGTTAAAAGAACCACACAAATCTCTTCAACATCTCCAATTCTGAGCTTTCCAATTTTCAGTTTGCATGTCTTCAGCTGCCTGAACTGCTTGAGGTGAGGGAGTATCTCCTCCCTCACCTCCCTGCATCCTTTTCCTTCCCTTCACCTTTAAGATGCTCCTTAAACCATACCACGTTGGCCAAGCTTTATGTTTCCCCCCACCCTATTATCTCCTTATGTGACCCCATTTGGGAGCATTCTGGTAAATGTCGAATGGCATTTAACTACATTACAACAATCATAGAATTCCTGTAGGGCAGAAGGAAGCCATTTGGCCTATCAAGCCTGCACTGACTCTCCAACAGAGCATCCCACTCCTGCCATTTTATGTAACCCCACATAATTACCCCATTAATCCCTCTAACCTACACATCTTGTTGTAATTTAGCATGGCCAGTTCACCTAACTTGCACATCTTTGGATTGTGGGAGGAAACCCAGCATCCTGAGGAAACTCATGCAGACACGGGGAGAAAGTGTAAACTCCACACAGACAGTCACCTTAGCTGGAATTGAACCCAAGTCCTTGGCGCTGTGAGACAGTAGTGCTAACCACTGTGCCACCATGAGGCCCAGGTTGTTTGTCCAAATGCAGGTTGTTAATATTTTTATCCCCACTCTTTTTTCTAATCTTCACTGAGTAGCCATAAATTAATTTGTGTAAAGCATTCGTACACAAATCAAGTGGTGCAATCTAATGTAGGCTGATGAATAGGTAGTCCCAAAGTATACCAGGAAATAACATTATATTCTAGGCTGAAACATGATACATCTGTCACAATGAGTTTCAGTACACTAGCTAGAAGTTTGGACACACGTTTTAGATTTCCAACATTGTATCTTTTAAATATTAAGCAGTTTTCATCCACTCTGGCTCTGAAATTCTAATGGTTTTGTAATGCAGAAACTATCTAGAAGGGATTGGGAATTTGGGGAGGAGAGAGATGATCCTCCGGTTTTATGTCCTATCATGTCCTGTCCTGCATTGCCCTAGAAGTGAGAACCTGTCTAACATGTGCATTATCTAAGCTCAACGTAGCAAGGAAGAGTGTCCTCAATTACACCATAGAAATAAACTGTTCAATCCAACTAGTCTAAGCCATTGTTTATGTTCCATATGCACAACTATCGATTCTTTTAATCAGGCCTGTGCATCCTAAGTTTCTGTCCTACAATGTTTGAAGCACTGAACCCAGTTTAAATTATCATACAGCAATTATTTTAGGATCAGCAGCTCTAATTATAGTCCTTTGTTCAGTTGCATTAGGTTGATCTTCAACCCAAATTGTGACTGTATGTTTATGAGGTTGTTGGCTTCATTTCAAAATGTTTCTTCAGACTGCTTTCAGTTGAGAATATTTTTATGTTTGTTCATGAAATGTACACGTTGCATGTTGACCAGCATTTATTTTCCATCCTGAAATGGCCCTTGACAAGCTAGTAGTAGTGAGCCACCTCCAAATCCATCTGATATAGGTACACCCACAGTGCTGTTAGGAAGGGAAAAATTGGAATATTTCCTGAAGATACACGATGTGGGGCCTCCAACATTCTGCGATCTTAAGCAGTAACTAGGATACTCTGTTACCTTTCCACACAATTCTCCCCAAAACACAGCTTATTCCACTCAAACTTTCTCCACAGGCAGGAAGCTTGATAGTCAGAAGCCTCAGATTTAAATTTATTGGTCAAGTCTAGCTGGGAGATTGGAATTTTGGGGGCAACTCTTCCAGCCGACTGCACTGCTGTAGTAGCGCAGTGGGCCAGGAGACATCAGCAGCGACCACTTCTGGGCATGGGAGTGCCAAGGGAGTGGGGGTAGAGGGATGATTGGATGGGGGTCACCATTGCCACTCTGCAAAAGGATCGATGGAAGAGGGAGGGAGTGAAGGCAATTGAGACCAGCCATCTAGGTTGGCGGATGGGTTTGGGGCTGATCATCAGGAAAGAGGGGAATCGGGGCAATTGGGGTTGGCTAGGAGGTGGGGGGGGGCAAATGGGAGCCGTCATCAGGATGATGGGGTAATTAGGACTGTCACAGGGGTGTGGTTGGGGAGATCAGGGCTAGCCAGGTATGGGGGCAGAACATATTGAGGCTGGCCATCGGGAAGATGGGGGTTTGAGACTGTCGGAGGTAGAGGAGAGCACAGAGAGGCTGGCCTGAGGATGTCCAGGAGGCCTGCGATCGTGGGGTGGGGATGGGAGGTATCTGAGGGCCAGTGATGTGGAGTTGTGGGGCTGGCCAGTAATCGGGATGCTGGCAATGGGAGGGGGGGCACTACACTTGCACCAATCTCCACACTGACAGATCAGAGCATGCACAGTGGCTCACCCAGCGCTGTACAGCCAGCTTCTTGGGCAGGAATAGACCCCGCCCTCTATTTTACAGAGTGAATCTTGCTGAGGAACTTTGCAATGCTCAGAGTGCTCTGGTAAGTATGCTAAAGAAATAACGTTTACCCACATGTTAGGAACTTAGAATATTTTTTGGGACAGTCCCACCTTTATTTTTAATCAATGATGTTAGGATCTGGAAAACAGTCTGAAATGGTGTTGGAAATAATAGTAACTGACAAAAGGGAATTGGATACCTACTTAAGAAAAAAGAGATGAGGAAAAAGCGGGGGAGTGGGAGTAATTAGTCACACTTTCAGAGAGCTGACACAGATAGAATGGGTTGAATGGCCTCTTTCTATGTGCTAATCTAATAACAGAAATCAAATGAAGACCATAAGACTATGTTTCATTGCCAGAAGTATTTTGTGTTTCATTTGGAACAATATTTAATTTGTAAAACGACAACAATTTCAACAGCTTGCATTTATGACTTATTTTAATTTATTTATCTATTTGAACATTTCTCCCAAGTTTCACTCACTGTCTAAGGTTGAAACTTGCAAATTCAACATATGGACTATTACTGGAGAATCATTATTACTCCTAATATGGTGTTGCGCTCAAGACAATGAGACTTAAATGGTCTTTTTTTGTAATGCACGAATTGAGAACTAGATAGAAACGTAGGCCGTAATTTTCCAGCCATTCCCACTAGTGCCATCTTCTGAACCCATCGACTGTGGCCCCCTCCCCACCCCATGGATTCCCCATTATATATGTCTAGAGTATTGGCTGGCTTCTTGCCATCCTCCCAAGCATTCCTCTCTTCCACTCCCCTGCCTGATTTCAATAAGAAGAATATTTATAAGATTGTCTCAGAAATTTGCTGTGTTTCTTTTATTTGTTCTTTTTCAAGTCTTCAGTTCACCTCTTCCTCGTTATGTTTTATAAACTGTCTGCTTTAAACCTGGTAAGAAGTCTTACAACACCAGGTTAAAGTCCATCAGGTTTATTTGGTAACAAAAGCCACGTCACATCATGAGCTTTAAATCTCACAGCAGTGCTCTTATATGTACTTCCCACACTCCCATGACTTTGTTGGGTTTCCCGGGGCAATGTAAGAATTTAATGTGGATTCATGCTCCAATCTCTGCCAACAATGGTAGATTAGTTGAATGTATGCAGGCTGTGTCACTGGCAGCAGAACTCTCAGTTCTTGTTCAACTCCATTCCAGGAAATTTCATCACATTCTAGCCTCTGTAAGCATGATCTTTCCAAAGCTCTGTAGCCCATATCCTAAATCACACTGGGGCCCAGGCAATACAACACTTTACATTTTGCCTCATTAACTCTGTAAGCTCCTCCAGTGCAATAACTGTGCTCCACTAATTCTGACCTCTTGAGCATCCCCTATTTTAATTGCTGCACCATTGATAGTCCCAAGGCCGTGAGTCCTATAATTCCCTCTCTAAACCCCTCATTCATCCTTTAAGATGCTGCTTAAAACCTATTGCTTTGACCAAGCTTTTGATTGTCTGACCTAACTTTGCCTTATGGAGGCTTGGTATAAATGGTATCTTAAAAAGTTCCTTTGGTTGTTTTAGTAAGTTGAAGGTATTATAGAAACACAAGATGCTGTTATTACTGTCTCTAATACCATGTCATCATGCCCTATCATTGGTCACATGACATTTCAATTTGCCAATAATGGTAGTTATAAGACCCACAATGCCTTGCGCTCTGGAAAGCATTGTACATTTATCTCACAGGCAGCATGCCATAGGGTCACACCACATCCTGGACATGTTGAGCCCTAATGTTTATCCTATGTCTTGCCAGAAAAAAACAAGGGGGGAAAATGTCTCTGCTTTTTGTTCCCAATTTTTTTACATGGGTGTCCAGGTGAATTCCGGAAGACTCCAGAACAATCTGAGAGGGTTAGCAATCCTCAACAGAGATCACATGGATGTCGCTGGCTGGCCAGCATTAATTGCTCATCTCTACTTGTCCTGGAGAAGATGGTGGTGGGCTGCCTTCTTGAAACATTGCAGTCCGTGTGCTGTGGATTGACCCACAAAACCTTTGGGAGGGAATTCCAGGATTTTGCCAAGGAACGGTGACATATTTCCAAGTCAGGATGGTAAGTGGTTTGGAGGGGAAATTGCAGGTGTGGTGCCCCCATGTATCTACTGCCTTTGTCCTTCTAAACAGAAGTGGTTATGGGTTTGGAAGGTGCTGTCTAAAGATCTTTGGTGAATTGCATCTTGTAGATAATACATACTGCTGCTGCTAAGCGTTGGTGGTGGAGGGAGTGGATGTTTGTAGATGTGGTGCTAATCAGGTGGGCTGCTTTGTCCTGGATGGTGTTAACCTTCTTGAGTGATATTGGAGTTGCACCCATCCGAGCATGTGGGAAGTTTTCCATGACATTCCTGATTTGTGCCTTTTAGATGGTGAATAGGCTTTGAGGAGTCATGAGGTGAGTTATTTGCTACAGTATTCCTAGGCTCTGACCTGCTCTTGTAGCCAATGTATTTATATAGTGAGTCCAGTTGAGTTTCTAATCAATAGTAACATCAAGCATGTTGACATTGGGGGATTCAGTGATGGTTACATTATTGAATGTTAAGAGATGGTGATTAGATTATCTCTTATTTGTGATGGTCATTGCATTTGTGTGGCACAAATGTTATTGCCATTTGTTAGCCCAAGCCTGGATATTGTTCAGATCTTGTTGCATTTGCTTCAGTATCTGAGGAGTCACGAATGGTGCTGAACATTATGCAGTCATCTGTGAACTTCCCCTCTCTGACCTTATGATGGAGGGAAGATCATAAATAACATAGCTGAAGATTGTTGGTTCAAGGACACAATCCTGAGGGACTCCTGCAGTGATGTCCTGGAGCTGAGATAACTGACTCCCCACAACCACAAACATTTTCTTATGTACTAGATAGGATTTCAGCCTGTGGAGAGTTTGCCCCAATATCCATTGATTACAGTTTTGCTAGGGTTCCTTGATGCCAAATTTTGTTGAATGCAATCTTGATGTCACTCTAACTTCACTTTTGAAATTCAACTCTTTTGTCCATTTTTGAACAAAAGCTATAATGAGGTTGGGAACTGGGGGACCCTGGCAAAACCCAAACTGGCGTCATCACTAAGCAGGAGCTGTTTGATAGCACTGTTGAAAACTCTATCCATTACTTTACTGATGATCAAGAGTAGACTGGTGGGACAGTAATTTATCAAGTTGGATTTGTCCTACTTTTTGTACACAGGACATACCTGGGCAATTTTCAACATTGTTGAGTTGATGCCTATGTTGTAATTGTATTAGAAGAGTTTGGCCAGGGGAGCAGCAGGTTCTAGAGCACAAGTCTTTAGTACAATTGCCAAAATGTTGTCAGGATCTATTACCTTGGCCATATTCAATGCCTCCAGCCATTTCCTTATATCACTTTGGAGTGAATCAAATTGGCTGGAGATTGGCATCTGAGATGCTGGGGACCACTGGAGGAGACCGAGATGAATCAACCACTTGGCACTTCTGGCTGAAGATTGTTGCAACTGTTTCAGCCTTATATTTCACACTGATGTGCCAGACTCCTCCATCATTGAGAGTGGGGATATTTGTGGAGCCTCATCCTCCAGTGAGTTGTCTTGATTGGGTATGGCAGAGTTGCAGAGCTTAGATCTGATTCATTAGTTGTGGGATTGCTTATCTCTCTCTATCACTTGCTTTTATGCCATTTGGCATACAAGTAGTCCTGTTTGGGAGCTGCACCAGGTTGACCCTCATTTTTAAGTATGCCTGGTGCTTCTCTTGATGTGTGCTCTTGCACTCTCCATTGAATCAGGATTGATTCCCTGGCTTGATGGCAATGTTGAGTGGGGAATATGCTGGGTCTTGAGGCTACAAGTTGTGCTGCTGTTGATGGCCCACAGCACCTCATGGATGCCCAGTCTTGAGTTGCTAGATTTGTTTGAATTCTGTCCCATTGCACTACTGACAGCAAGTCAGCAGATTCAGAATTTCTGCCCCTACACAGCAACCATAAGCTGCTTGAAGTTATGTGAGGCATGCCAAGGGTGACCCAAGATGGAGGTGTCAGGATAGAGTAGAGAGAGGTGAGTTGAGCCTGGAGTGCCAGGCCTGGGAGGAAAGCTGGGGGTGGGTTGGGCACTGAGCTGATGGTGAACAGATTCTGGGTGCCAGCGTGTGAGGGGAGGAGATGCTGGATGGGGATAGGGGGGATTCAGATAGTTATGGGCAACAATGGTGCTGGGATATTCAATAACTAAATAAGTCAGTGTTAAAACCTGGCTGAGTGCAGAACAATCAGCCTAAGTTTATATGCTCTGAGGTCCCAGTAGAACTGGCAATCTGCATCCTGGAAATTACTGGTGAAGCGCAATGTCCAGGATAAGCTGCCTCTCTAGAAGTTGAAGTCCTGTTTGGAGCCTCAGTTGAGGTGAACTTCTCAGATTTTGCCACTACAGAGAGATGCGATCAGGCCACTGAATTACATTTTAATGGTTCAATGACATGTTCTGTGTAGTGTGTATCATCTACAAGATGCATTGCAGCAAATCATCAAGGCTCCTTCAACAGCATCTGCCAAACCTATGACCATTACCACCTAGAAAGATAAGGGTAGTAAATGCACGGGAATACCAACACCAGGATAGTCCCTTCCAAGTCACTCACCATCTCGACTTGGAAATATATCACTGTTCCTTCACTGTTGCTGGGTCAAAATCCTGGCATTCCCTTCCTACCAGCACTGTTAGTCTGTATATATATCACAGGGACTGCAGTGGTTCAAGAAAATAGTTGACCACCATCTTTTAAGAGCAATTAGAAATGAATAATCAATGCTGGTCTACTCAGTGATGCCCACATCTCATGAACAAACATGAAAAAAATTACACCTGCGAATAGAACTGATATCAGAATCCTTCCTGTTTGTCTATTTAAATAGGATAGGCTATGTGGTGTATTAATCATCCATTTTCAAGGAATAGGCTATTGTATTAAAGCTAAAAGGTCAAAGTGAAAAGAGTTAAACAAGAACAGAGCTAGTCCAAGAATGACAAACATGAACTTTACAGACAGCAAGGAGAGGAATATTGATTACTCATATGGCATGATTGAGAAAATTGTACAGGATAAAAGCTATAATTACCAGAAAGAACAGATATGATTAAAAAAAAACAGATATCATCAATTCCTTCACATACACAATAAGTGAGATCCAGATTTCAAGTCGGAGTTTTAAGAACCCAAGGATTTGTTTTTATATAGAGCATTAAACAGCCTCAGAAAGTCTCCAGCTGTGAATTAAATGCAACTAAATTGTAATCATTGTTTAATATTGTATAATTCAATATTTATATTCAGTTCAAAACTGCGTGAGCAGCAATGTGACAATGACAAGGAAATCTTTTATTAGTGACGCTGATGGAAAGAGGTATGGGCCAGGACATTGAGGAAAACTCCCTACTCAACTTTCAGTAATGTCATGGGACCTTGTTGATTCTTTTGTACTTTTCCAGTCATTTCTATATTGCAATTCATGAGAGGGCAAATGGGGTAGCCTGCAATAAGTAAAATTACTGTGTGTCAACATTTGTACTGGCCAGGCCCATATATTGTTTCATTGATCACATTACTGAAGTTCCTCATTATATTTTTATTAACATGCGGGCTAATGATTGTACTTTAATACTTCAAAGAGGAGTTTCAGCTGCCCTATCAACTGGATTATTAAAAACATATTTTTAATTATCATTTATGACACACATATGTTCAACTGTGGAATGTGAAGAGAGAGACATCTCTTATAATCAATATACTCATTGAAACTCATTATTGTCTAAGAAAATGGCATTAGTGCTGGATATTGAAGCAACGGCTGCCACAGACAAACCCACTCAAAACCTTTCGGAAATACACCACGGGTGAAGAATTTCTGGGCAAGGTAATCAGCCACTCGACAGAGATTGCAGGTGACATAGGCAGTATCAATAAAATCTTCATCTAAGGAAGCTGACTAAGGGATACTCTCTCCCCATCTTTGTGAATAGGTGTGTTGTCTAGTTAAAGAAGCCAACCTATCAGAAACCAACCAACAAACTGATATCTTACAATAATTGGAACATCTTCCACATCTAACCACATCCAAGAAATCAATTAACCTAAATTGGCTACAACGTCTAAAAAATATGCCTCAAGGACAATGAAAGGCATTAAACTGTATATTCTTTTATCTTTTCTTATTGGACTTGAAGTCACCTGTGACAAACTTGTGTGCCTGTGTGCATGTGTGTGTGTGTGTTCTGCAGGAAAACTTTATGCTTGATGATGTACTTTCATTAATTTTCTCAAATTTAGTAGTTACTAAATTTATTCACTTCTTTTACTCAGTAATACCTTGTTCGATTAGGCTCCTTATCACTCACAGCTTAAATATTAAATACATTCTAATTTGGAAAAGACATACTCTTATAAAAAAAATTAAACCTTTGTTGGGACCAACTAAGAAGGTGACTAAAAGGGAACCAGTCCACCCATTCTCACATGGTCATGTCCAGGATTGGTTCATATGGATTAATAAATTTGCAGATGACACAATGATTGGCCGGGTGGTTAATAATGACTGTCTTGGGCTAAAAGAAGATATAGATGGGATGGTTAAATGGCCAGTTAAGTGGCAGATGGAATTTAACCATGGTAAATGTGAGGAGATACACTTTGGAAGGAGTAATTTGACAATGAATGTAGGTCACTAGGAAATTCTGTGGAACATAGAGACCTTGGCATGTTTGTCCATAGATCTCTGAAGGCAGAAGGGCAAGTTAGTAGGATGGTAACAAACATATATGGAATACTTGCCTTTATCATCAAGGCATAGATTACAAAAGCAGGGAAGTCATATTGGGGTTGCAGAGAATTTTGGTGAGGCCACTGAAGTACTGTGTGCAGTTCTGGTTGCCACATTATAGACTGGATATGATTGCACTGGAGAGGGTGCAGAAGAAAAGACATATTTAAGTTATGAAAAGAAGTTTGGTGGCTTGAGTTGTTTTCATTGGAGCAGAGAAGATTGGAGCAGACAACCTAATTAAGGTGTATAAGATTATGAGGAGCATGGAGGAAATGGATAAAGAGCAGTGTTCCCATTAGTTGAAGGATCAGTCTCAAGGGGACACAAAATCATGGTGAGGGGCAGGGGGTTTAGGGGAGATGTGAGGAAAAACTTGTATTACCCAGAGGGAGGTGATCGTCTGGATTGTGCTGCCCGGGAGAGTGGTAGAGGCAGGTTGCCTCACATATTTTAAAAAGTATCTGGATGAGCACCTGGCCCACATAACATTCAAGCTATGGGCCAAGTGCTGACAGATGGAATTAGATGGGAAATCAAGTGTTTCTTATGTATCGGTGCAAATTTGATGGGTTAAAGGGCCTCTTCTGCACAAGACCTTGGTTAGACAGCTTTTGGAGTATTGTGTACAATTCTGATCACCACACTACCGGAAGGATGTTGATGCATTGGAAAGGGTGCGGAAGAGATTTGCCAGGATGTTGTCTGGTTTGGAGGATATGGACTCTGAAAAAAGGTTGAACAAACTTGGATTGTTTTCATTGGAGCTTCAGAGGATGAGGGGGTACCTGATAGAGGTTTACAAGATTATGATAGACTTCGATAGAGTTTATAGCCTGAGTATTTTTTCCGGGGTCAAAAGGTTAATTACTCCGGGGCATAGGTTGAAAGTGAGAGGGAGAAAGTTTAAAAAAGGTGTTTTTCACATGGAGGGTGGTGAATGCTTGAAACGTGTTGCCAGAAGAGGTGGTGGAAGCGGATCCTATAACAACGTTCATGAGGCATCTGGATTGACATATCAACAAGCAGGGAATACAGGGATACGGGACAGGTAAAGGCAAGAAAATATCTGATTACAGAGACGTGTGTCAGCAAAGAGTTGATGGCGTGTTCCTGTCTGTACTGTTCTATGTTCACTGGGCCTTCAAACCACTTGTACAGCTGTATACAAGATGATTTGAAGGGGCTGAATGATTCTGGATTGATGAAAAGCTATACCAGAAGTTTCGGGGAATCATTGATCATGGTCTAGCCTTCAGTCCATTAAGGAGTCTGACTTACAGGCTAATCTTGCCTTCAGTTGTCTTCTTGACTTTTCTCGAACCAGTTATAGTTCTGTGTTCAACAAATTATGTCTCACATCAGTGTAATAACGGAAATGCATGTAATTCATAGCAAAGCAAAATGAACCACTACTTAAAGTCACGTTTAATGATTCAACATTTATCATTTCCTTAGGATGAGATGTGAAGCCAAGGTTGCCATCTGACCCCTCAGCTGGCTTAAAAGATTTCCTGGCACTGTTTTTTAAGAAGAGCAGAGGAGTTAACCTTAATATCCTGCCCAATAGTTACCTGCTTGTTTCAGGTTGCTGCCTATTTAGTCTTGCTTTGTGTTTGCTACAACAGTGACGACACTGCCTCATTGCTGTCAAGTGTTTTCCAGATGATCTGAGGCTGTGAAAGGTGCTAAATAAATGCAGCTCCTACCTTCTTTCAGTTATTCTGTGCACTTTTCTATTCAGCACCTCGAGGGACACACTTGTGGGAGTTTATTCGGGACATTCTCCTGGATTCAGAGAAGAACCCTGGACTGCTAAAGTGGGAGAACAGGTCTGAAGGGGTTTTCCGTTTCCTCAAGTCAGAGGCGGTGGCTCAACTCTGGGGGAAGAAGAAGAACAACAACAGTATGACCTACGAGAAGCTGAGTCGTGCAATGAGGTAGGGTCCTCTGCAGTAAGTTTGTTTCCTTTGTTTATCCAACGTAGGGATAAAAGTCCTCACTCCCCACCCTCCTCAGCCCTCTCCAATGCTACCACCAAGGACACAGTGCTCAGGGTCACAGTATAGAATTCACACCCATTTTCTCCCCCCCTTCACCGGAACTGTGAGTCTGAGTGAAATCTGGTGGTAATGTCTTTGCTCGGGATTAGTATTGCTCTGAGAACTCTTGCCCCAACACCCTATGTAGCAGTGTGAGGTTGCACCACCAAATCTAAGCAAGAATACTGCCTCCAAGGTCAGGCCTGGCATTGGAAAGAATTGATGTGGAGATGCCAGCATGACGAAGGCCATAGAGTCAAAAGCTTGCGAGTTTACTATCAAATAAATCGGTTGGATTTGAACCTGGTGTTGTCCGACTTCTTATTGGGAAGAATTCTCATTGTCCCTATAGCCACGATAGAAGTGATCACTGTGAGTAATAAAGGGCAAGGAGGCCAGCTTTACAAATGGGAAGGTACCACACAGCCAGGATTAAATACTTTACTGTGTAAGGAATGAGATTGAGACTGTGACATCTCAGTGTGACACTCTGGCCCAGATGTCCCAGAGGCAGCAGTCACTACTGGATTTCTGCTCTGCTCAGTTTTTCCGTACCTGGCTGCGACTCCACATTTCTCATTGGTTTTCCGAACCCAGGTTCTCCAGAATTGCAGAATAAGTGTCCACAAGAGAGTAGCTGTGTGAGTAAGGAAAGTGGGTGAGGTAAATAGGTAAGTGGGTGGGGTGGCTGGCGTGTTGAAGCTAGTCAGGTAAAGAGGGTGTGTTAAGTCAGGAGGGTAATCAGACCTGATTCAGGGATAGTTAGGTGCTCAGGTAGTCAAGTAGGTAGTCATGGGGTCAGAGGGTAGTTGGAGCTGGCTGTATCCTGGGGGTCATGGGGTTAATCAAAAGATCAGTGTGAATGATTGGAGGAGTCAGTTGTGTGGTTACCCAGGAGTTAGAAGTTTTCTAGCTATCATTTCATAGGTAACTATTCAGATAAGTATTCAGGGCAATTTAGCATACCCAATCAACCTAACCCACACTTCAAAGGTATGCTGGTTAGATGGATTGGTCATGCTCAATTGCCCCTTGGTGTCAGTGGAATTGGCAAGGTAAATACATGGGTTGCAGGGATAGGGCTTGGGTGGGATTGTTGTTGATGTAGGCCCAATTGGCCAAATGGTCTCCTCCTGCTCTGTAGAGATTCTATGATTCTATGAAGTGTGACAGAACTATCTGAAGTCTCTGAGTAAGAAGTCCCATAACACCAGGTTAAAGTCTAACAGGTTTCTGTGGTAGTAAACGCCACAAGCTTTCGGAACGCTGTTCCTTCGTCAGGTGAGTGGAGAGTTCTGATCAGAAACAAGGCACATAAAGGCATTTATATTTCCTGCTTCTGATCAGAACTTTACACTCTGTGACTGATGAAGGAACAGCGTTCCAAAAGCTTGTGGCGTTTACTATCAAATAAATCTCTTGGACTTTAACCTGGTGTTGTGAGACTTCTTACAGTGTTTACTCCAGTCTAATACTAGCAACTTCACATCATGAAGTCTCTGACACAGACAATCGCCCATTAGAAATTGAAACCTCTCGGGAAATTCCCACACGGGCCAGTGCATCAGGACTTTCGTCAAGGGGTCCCGATGTGCAACTTGTAAGTCTGGCGTCCACCAATCTGGGCCGTTCATGGGCTTCTTTAATAAGTGGTAAACATTTCACACCCTGACTCATACTTCATAAAATGCATTGATGAAACTGTTTACCTTAAATAATCTCCTCATTGTTTCCAAATTGATTGCGTAACATGTAAAGCTGACAAACAATATGTAGACAGAGTCGGTTGCAATCGTTCTAATAATATTTCAATAAGATTAGAATTTTTTTTGTACTTGCATGAAACACTCAAAAATTTAAAAATACTGCATCCAGAATGTAATTCTGAAAAGCACAGGCTACAAAATTAAATATCCACCCCTATACTTGCAGAATAGGCAAAAACATGGCATATGAATCGCAACACATAAATATGAGGAAGTATATTTAGCAGAAAAAACAGGAGATCACATTCCTTTTTTAAAAAATCTTCCATTCATTCACGGAATTAAGATGTCACTGACTGGGTCAGCATTTACTGTAATAATTGTTACTGAACATTCAGATATCTTTTTTGTCAACAATGGGATTATGCCATTCAACTCCCCAAATCTGTACAGCCAATTGTCAAATTCACAGAAGTAATTTGCTTTCGCCCCATCGACCCATTTTGGTTCTCCAGCCTTTAATACTTTTGTCAAACAAAAAACCCTCCCGATCTCAGTTTGAAATTTGCAGTTGACCCACAGCCCCTACAGATTTCCACTACACTTTATGTAAAGAGGGTCTGACATCACCCGAGCTCGAACATTCACCTCTAAGCCAATATTCCCTCCAATTTTTTTAGAGTGCTTGGGCAATTTTAAGTGCATAGCCTCTTTTGAGTTTTTTTGGCATAGCTGCACGTCCATGGTTATTTAGAGAGACAAGCATTTGCAAGGACTGCACAGAGATTTTACTCCTATTATTCTTTGATGGGTGGTGGGGGAGAGAGTTGGAGGTGGAAGAGGTGAAGGAAGTGAGGTAATAGTCTGTCCACTTCAGTTAGTCACCATGATAATCAATATGATTCTAAGATTAAATTGAGCGCACTGAGATATTGCTGCTTCTCCTGGAAAAGTAGGTATTGCTGTGGGAAGGGGTTGAGGACAAAGGTCAGAAAGAGTTAGATTCCGGGCACATATTACAGTGTAGCACAGTATACCTTGGCACTGGTATTATCATCAGTGAACTGTGCAAATTACACATGGAAAGGTAGTGCTTTCTAAAACTTCAGTCAACAAGTTCAAAGCTGAAATCAACTTTTCCAAGCTCCCCGCCAACAGAATATAGTGTCTGTGTTTAAATGTTAATTGCTGTATATGTAATAGAAATCATACCACCACTTCATTAGATCTTACAACATAGAAAAAGACCATTTGGCCCATTGTACCTGTGCTGCCTCATTTCTGCATATACACTGGGAGAGTAAAGACAACATTCCTACATTATCAAAATTATTGTTATTGTAAATCTGCTGAATGCTGCAAGAATCCATGTCTCAGCAGGAAGAAGTAAACTGTGTGACAAAGTGGATCTCAAACATACCTTCCCTCATACCCAAATATGCATTGCACAGGGCCTCGATATATGGGGGTTTTATTTGATGATTTGTTATATTTTCATCAGTGTAGTTCCCTGTAGTTCCTTTAGGCTGTTAAAATGAATGATCGTTAGTACAAGTTAGTAACTCAGCTTAGATCAGTCAACAATTCCACATCCTGTGTTCATGATGTTAACACAACTGCACTCATTGGTCTGATCTTTTTTGTGTGGCACAGATATTATTATAAACGGGAGATCCTGGAGAGAGTGGATGGCCGCAGGTTAGTCTATAAATTTGGAAAGAATGCCCATGGCTGGAAGCATTATGACCAATAGTGTGAACCCTTGAAGATCACTGAAGAAATGATTCCCACCTCATCCAAGATGGTCATTGTTATTTATATGTATAGAAAAATCAAATGGTGATAAAAAATGGTCACTAACCCTTTCTATTTGTCTATCAACTGCCACCAAATTTCCAAAGGCCTCAAAATCCCAGTTAGCCAAATTCAGAGAAAACAATGTCTACGGGAAGTGTTCAGCATTGTGTAGAACAGCTGTGTGTCCAGCCACATAGGAAGAAAAATATTTTCTCCCAAAAAATTAAAGCAACTATTTAATAATCAGGCAAGAAAGATAAGGACATCTATTGTTTTAGTTTCTACTGAATAATACCACATAACAATAACTACCTATAATGACACATTTCACACAGTAAAATGTCTTAAAGTGCCTCACAGGAGCATACTCAAAAAACATTTGAACCCAAATCATATCACAGGAGATATTAGGACAAGTGACCAAATGCTAGGTCAAAGAGATAGATTTTAAGGAATCCCTTGAGCAGACACAAGTGGAGAAATAAACTGTGAGCTCAGAACCAAGTCAGATGAAGGCACAACCATAAATGGTGGGGTGAAGAAAGCCAGGGTGCCCATTTCGCCAGCGTTGGAGGAGCCTCTTCCTTCTGCCACATGGACTGAATAACCTTTGATATTGATGATAAATGCAGTTCTTGCTCTTGGTGACCTCCTCTCTCGTATATCCAATACAGAACTGCAACTATTGCTGTTGGGCCACTCTCTTATCAGTCACATAACTATTCTCTGGGAACAGAGAGCTCATCCAATCCAATGATTGAATTTTTGTTTTAAAGGGAATGGCAAGTTGATTATTGGGAAAAATTTTGATTCCAATACCTTATGACAAATGCAAATGGTTAATGATCTTTTAAGATTCCTTATAAATATAAAAAAAAACTGCAATGAAAATCATCTTTTATATATTTGTAAAATAATTTAATTTTTGTTGTACTGTGTTGATTTGGGCTCTCACTTGGCTGTGTAAACTTTGAACTATGTGGAAGATAAGAATATGATGATGGAAATGAAGTGGTAGGGAGTCTCTCTAGAATTGTCTTGCATAAGGTTCCAAAATTGCATGGGCAGGGCTAGCTGAGCTACCTGCTATTTTCCTCTCCAATGTTTTTGTACATTTATATATTCACATAAATTCCAAATTTCCAAATATCTCTCAACAATTTTTAAGTTTCAATGTCTTTTAGTTCACTTCTTTTGCGTGAAATTCTAACGCGCCAGACCACTTCACATTCACTCCAATTATTTAGAATTCTAATATTCCCAACTGTTTTCCATTCACTCTGACTGTACAGAATATAGGAAAATCATGTTTTTCCAGGGGGCTCACTGGTTAAGGCAGCAAGTAGCTGAGCTATCTAGGTGACTGCCAGAAGTGAAAATATAACATTTTTGTGAAATATAATATTTTAGTGGGCTTGGCAATGGAAGCTCTCATAGTTGAGTAGTTAGCTAAGAATTTGCGAGACAAAATATTTCAACAAAGGGATCAAGCTTTCTGGCAATAAGTTGGGAAAGTGGAGTTGAGGATTATCATTTCAGATCTGTCATGATCTCGCTGAATAGCAGAACAAACTCAAATGTAGGGACATATTCGGCACAACTTTGTGGGCTGAAGGGCCTTTATTGTGCTGTATTTTTTCTATGTTCTATGTTCTAAATGGCCTACTTCTGTTTTGGTCTTACTGTTGTGTTTTTACCAGTTCTCCAATGGGTGTCAGCTGAAAATGGACCAGGATGTGTTGAATATCTGTGGTCAATTTTACATGTGCTACATGTCCTCAGTATTTCTGTCTGGTATCTGGCATTACTGTGACAACAGACGGGTAGTTTTGATTTTCAGTTCCTCCAACAAAAAGTCTGAACAGTTGATAGTGAAGCAGGGATGGTTGAGGGGGGGATTAACAAAATTGTTTTGATCTTTTACTGGTCATTAGGAGGCTGCACATTGCAGCTAGTCACCAAGGTCTGGTACTGCCAATCCCTGCCCACTTCCAGGCTGCATTTGCAAGCGCAGGCCAGGCCATTTGTGAACAATTTCAGGGCATTCAACCAGCACTGGTGAAAATCCATTTCAAATCCACAAAACACAAAATCGGGATGGCATGTGAAGAATGATCATTTTGAGGAGCTATTAGAGATGACAATGGACTGGAAGCCAACGAAGAGCACTTCAGCACAGGAGAAACATTAGTGAGGTTAAAAAAAAACATATTCTTTATTTAAAGATATGCAATATTCAATTCTTACCTAATCATTGGTGTTTTTAAGAATTCTTCTGAGAGTAACATTTAAATGTAAAGTCATGATGCAGCTATTAAAATATTTCAGCAGATTTCAGCAGGTTACAGAAGTTTGATCTGTCTCTGTTCAATGGCTGTGCTCAGATTGAACACCTAGCACTAAAACACCTCATGGGACAGTGTTTAAAAGGGAGCAATTGGTTTATTAAAATCTTGACCAATTGGACTGGATTATTTCTTAGTAAGCTGGTGAAGAATTTATCAGAAAACTAACATGGAAACTAGTCTCCACCCTCCTTACTGCATTCCGTTGTGCCAAGGATCACTTCTGAGTGAGGGTTGACTCTGTTGTTCAGGTCTGTGCTGAAATAAGTAATCAGGATATAAACAGATCCCCTGACAGGGGAGGGAAATGTGGTCTGCTGCAAAAGAAAATGGCACACACACAGTATGGTGCATCAATAGACAGCAAACAGTGGTGGCTCCAAGAAGGGACTTATGTGTGTTAGTGAGGGTCTCTCTTGGGGAAGTCACATTAGCAGTGTTGAAATATGTAATGCCTTACTCTGGATTAGACCCACACTATCTCTAATTTCAGAACACACGGGATTGTTGGGGAGACAAGATAGATAATGTGCTGTTCCCCAGAGCTGATTTGGGAAGTGGCATCACGGTTTTTCAGACATTTTTACAAATATTCTAGCTCTGAACATTGAACTGTCTTCAGCTTTCCCCAGTTTCTCACAGGTACATCTCAGGGTGTGCTCTACTATGGAAATTTCTGTCAATCTCAGCATCACATCAGCAGAATGGGGAGCAAACTGTAGTAAATGGACACAAACCAAAACTGGTGTCTGCTGCAGAAAACTGAATACATTCAGCCCGGTTAAAAACAGACTTACGCCATTTAAAAATGCTAATCTAGGGCCCACCAGCTAAGCTGCATGTTAGTGGTTGGTCAGTAAGATTGTTTGATCTCGTATATCTGGACATTCTGAAACAATTAATTGATAGTAAAGTCTGATATTATTTCCATGTACAATTTCATTCTGCTGGCTAACTCTTTCCCTTTCAAGTTTTTTACTGAATTTCATTAATTTTTTTCAGAAAGTTGAACTCATTTTGGGTTATCTGACAAGAGGCTTGGCTCAGTCTCCACAGTACTGATCTCTGTGTCGGTTTTATGGAAATGTAATAGGACTAAAGGGAAAATTAAATCACAAAAAGCTGTGACAAGTCTTTTGTTTTGCTTGTTGGCAAACATATGCCTGAAACTGGATTAAAAATTCACCACTACATATTCACACGTGAAATCATGACAAACTTAGTACCAAACTACTCTATCTAATCTACAAACAAGAGATTTGTCAACAACAATTGAATAAAAATAGTGAGAGTTGATCCAGTTTCACTCCCTGGCATATCAGCACTTTTATACTGGCTCTATAATTATCTCATGATAATGTTTAATGAATGCATTTTTAATAATATCAGCCTCTGTGTGTTTCTGTTCCGTGTTCGCAAAGTGTCAAATAAAAGTAAAAAAGAACAAAGTCACATTTAAATAACATCTTTCACATTATCCTGAAGCCACTTCCAACCAATGGTCTACTTTAGAACTGAAAACAAATCAGTGTAGATGCAGGAAATCTGGAATGAAAACAGAAATACTGGAAATACTCAGCAGGACTGGCAGCATGTGTGGAGAGAGAAACAGAGTTCCATCAGTCATTACTTATGGAGGTTCCAGCACCTATATGCCTGCATCACGTTGTTACTTATGGAAGCTCCAGCACATATATGCCTGCATTACTTTGTCACTTAAGGGAGCTCACTGTAAATATCTGCTATGTTTCCTACACACAACAGTGACAAGACTGAAAAGTACTTCATTAGCTGTTAAACTGTGTGAGATTTCCCAAGGTGGGATGTAAGTGCAAATTTTTTCTTTAATCATTTCTACTACAGCAAGCTGTTTAATTTTGGAGGAAGACAGCAAAGCATTGGAAAGAGCAGAATCAGCTGAGATAGTTGCACTGCAGAACGGAAGGGAGAACTTGTAGGAATATGGTACCACAGGCTACACAGAAGGGAAGATGCACTAGTTATAGTCACAAAAGACAGTGACTTCAGGACATTTGATGCTGTGGCACAAGCAGAAAGCTAACTGGAGTTATGGAAAAGATGATGGCATATTTAGGAGGCAATGGCAGATCCCAGGATTGTGGAGAGGAAAAGGAAATGGGGCACTACCTTCTAAGACAGAGAGATTGTGAATGTTTAAGGTATGGGTGATGGTGGCTATTTGAAAAGAATCATTGAATGATACACCCCAGAAGGAGCCCAATCACTCCATTCTACCCGTGCCAGCTCTTTAAGGGTTATATTCATTCGATCCATACCTCTTCTTTCTCCAGAGCCAAATTGTTTTCTGCTTCAACCATTGATTCATTTTCTTTTCAAAAGTTATTATTGAAACTGCTTTTGACATCCTTTCGAAGATTTCATTTCAGATCACAACTTATTGCATTGGGTTCTTTAGTCAATTTTGTTCAATGTGTCATCTGATTTACCCACCTTTGTGTCACTGGATACAATTTCATCTCATTTACTCTATCAAAATCCTCCAACACTTCAACCAAATCTTCCAACTTTCTCTTTGGAACACTTAAGCTAAATTTTGCTTTCATTTGCTCTTAGAAATTGAATCACAATCCCTCTAGTTTTTCCACATAATAGAAATCTTTCAACACAGGTATCATTCTAGTAAATCTCCTCTGCACTTTATGTAAGCTTTTAACATCATTCCTGAAATGTCATGCCAAGAACTGGCACAATGCTGTACCTGAGGCCTAATCAGCAGAACTCTTGCCCCCATTTCCAACAGATCCACTTTTTGTTGGAAGGGAAGGGATTCTGAGTCACACAGCCAAAAAGCCCAAACTCAACATAACCATTTAAAATTAATGCTGAGTTCAAGCAAACCTCATTTCTTAGGGTCATTACCCACAGTGTAAGAGTCACAAATTTATGGAATGGACAGCTCTTGAAGGCTGGATAAGGTCTGTTTAAGTTTCATGATCTGAAGTTTTTTTTTTAAATCTCCCACTCTTCGGATATGAAAAGAAAAAGTTGAAGCTGTTAGTGAGAGTTAATAAAAACAACTCTGGTTTGACAAACTATATGGTGTAAGTGAAATAAAAACATCACCATCTGTTTCTGTCATTTCAATAGAGGACTTTGTTGATATTCCCCAAGAGCTATTATTATGTCACTATGAATACTTCGCTGAGTTTTAGTAGCTACCATTATCTCAGCAGTGTGTTCTGAATTCACAGTTTGACAGACAAAGGGAAGAAAAGATTGGCTATCTTTAATATAGAGTCTGATTAAATGTCTGTTTTATAAGAACTTAACCATTTGAGGATATTTAAAAGCCTTGAATGGGTTTAGAACACAGAACATAGAACATAGATGGAAGTTTCATTGATGGAAGTTTTATTCACAAAATCTGTATGAGTGATTACTGTATTAGCTTGCTAGAATATATTTTTTTTCATTCCCACATTACCCCTGCAATCTGCCTATGGTAGACACAGGTGAATGACTCTGGAGGTGATATGGGAATGTGGGGGAGACAGGGTGGGTCGGGAGCATGAGTTGTCATAGAGAGGGCCATGAGAAGCACCTGACAGGGGATAGAGAACTTGATTTATTAGGGCTAAATAGATTAATAATTTCAAAAACAGCTGGGATGAAGTTAAAGAAAAACAAGGCTGAATTTCTTACCAGAAAATCTCTGCCTCAGCATTCAAATGTCCACAGCCATTATCTATTATTATTATTATTATTATTATTCTGTTTTGGGGCCTCTGCTGTTTGTAATTTTTATAAACGATCTGGATGAGGGTATTGAAGGATGGATTAGTAAATTTGCGGATGACAACAAAGTCGGTGGAGTGGTAGATAGTGAAGAGGGGTGTTATAGTTTGCAGAGAGACTTAGACAAGTTGCAGAGCTGAGCCGAGAGGTGGCAAATGGAGTTTAATGTGGAAAAGTGTGAGGTAATTCACTTTGGCAGGAATAACAAATGTGTAGAGTATACGGCTAATGGTAGGACTCTTAATAGTGTTGATGAACAGAGGGATCTTGGTGTATATGTGCATATATCCCTGAAAGTTGGCAATCAAGTCGATAAGGTTGTTAAGAAGGCATATGGAGTCTTAGCTTTTATTGGTAGGGGGACTGAATTTCGGAGCCGCAACGTCATGTTGCAACTGTACAAAACTCTAGTGCGGCCGCACTTGAGTATTGTGTGCAGTTCTGGTCCCCGCATTATAAGAAAGATGTGGAGGCATTGGAGAAGGTACAGAGGAGGTTTACCAGGATGTTGCCTGGTATGGAGGGCAGGTCTTATGAAGAGAGGCTGAGGGATTTGCGGTTGTTTTCGTTAGAAAGGAGGCGGCTAAGAGGGGACCTAATCGAAACATATAAGATGATTAGAGGTTTAGATAGGGTGGACAGTGATAGCCTTTTTCCTAGGATGGAGAAAGCTAGCACGAGGGTACACAGCTTTAAATTAAGGGGTGATAGTTATAGGACGGATATCAGGGGTAGGTTCTTTACCCAGAGGGTGGTTAGGGAGTGGAATGCCCTGCCTGCGGCAGTTGTAGATGCGCCAAGTTTGGTGGCGTTTAAGAGGTTAGTTTATAAGTTTATGGAAGAGAAGGGAATGGTTTAGTTTGGAGGGTCATTGCTTTTTTTTCATAATTGGTCGGCGCAACATCGAAGGCCGAAGGGCCTGTTCTGCGCTGTAATGTTCTATGTTCTATGTTCTATATTATCAGCACACCTGACTTTATCCTATCTCCACCTCTCTCAACTGAAAGCCAGATCTAACAGAGTTCTTTAAACTGATGTGAATCTGCCGAGTTGGGAATTTCTCCAACCCAAACTGTCACCCTGTGTAGCCTAAGTCTGGCCCAGACTTCTATTTACAAAACCATGGTTCCCCTATGTCTTTTAAACAATTGTTTTTAATTTGTCCTGCTACTTTTAAAAACATGTGTATCTACATCCCCAGGCCTCTTTCTACATCCACTTTAAAATTATTTAATTAAAATTGGTTACTTATGTCCACCATTGAAGGAAATGTTTTGCTCCTGTCAGTTTATTTGCCGATAAACAAAATATATTTCTAAAACTAATAGACAGATTTCAAAGATACTTGGTGTGCCGACAGGGCATGGCCCAAGGGATAACTGGTTAGGTTTGAGCATTGGTGTGGATCAAGATTTAGATCTTAGAATTTTTCAAGAATTAATTTTTATTTTTAGAAAACTATGGGTTGTTTTATTTAGAATATTATTGATTGCTTTAGATTCTCATTATAGATTGCTATGGTGGAATTTCTAGCTGACAAAATGTGTGCAGTGTTCAGAGCAGGTTGTTGGATGTGATTTGACCTGAAGCCTCCTCAGTGAGATGGAAGTTTATCATGAAAAGATATATTTTTTTCAGCTTTGTAATTATGCAACATCATCCAGGCAGAACACAAGAGTAACATTCCCGAATGACTACAGTTGCCAGCAGACATGCTGCATAACACTTTTTTGTTCCTTGAACCATGAATCTTCAAACATAGATAACAGTGCAATAACATCCTGCTGTTTTCTTGCTCCTGTGAAAGTGCCATGGACATGCCAACTATTGGCCTTAACTGCCAATCCACCTCTGTCAGACAAACCTGTTTGACAAGTTGCTATTTGTAGACCCAGCCCACCCTTAAAAAAAATGACTGGAGACAGAAATACTTGGGGTAGGCCATGTTTTTCACAATTTGCCCCGCAGCCCTTTCTCCCGTCTGAGACCTCCCCATCCCAGTGCAGCCCCTGCTCCTGTCTGAAACCCACCCCATCCTAGTGCAATCCCTTCTCCTGTCTGAGACCCACCCCATCCTAGTGCAATCCCTTCTCCTGTCTGAGACCCACCCCATCCCAGTGCAGCCCCTTCTCCTGTCTGAGACCTCCCCATCCCAGTGCAGCCCTTCTCCTGTCTGAAACCCACCCCATCCCAGTGCAATCCCTTGTCCTGCCTGAGACCCACCCCATCCAGTGCAGCCCCTTCTCCTGTCTAAACCACCCCATCCCAGTGCAATCCCTTGTCCTGCCTGAAACCCACCCCATCCCAGTGCAGCCCCTTCTCCTGTCTGAAACCCACCCCATCCCAGTGCAATCCTTCTCCTGTCTGAGACCCACCCCATCCCAGTGCAGCCCCTTCTCCTGTCTGAAACCCACCCCATCCCAGTGCAATCCCTTCTCCTGTCTGAGACCCACCCCATCCCAGTGCAATCCCTTCTCCTGTCTGAGACCCACCCCATCCCAGTGCAATCCCTTCTCCTGTCTGAGACCCACCCCATCCCAGTGCAGCCCCTTCTCCTGTCTGAGACCCACCCCATCCCAGTGCAATCCCTTCTCCTGTCTGAGACCCACCCCATCCCAGTGCAGCCCCTTCTCCTGTCTGAGACCCACCCCATCCCAGTGCAGCCCCTTCTCCTGTCTGAGACCCACCCCATCCCAGTGCAATCCCTTCTCCTGTCTGAGACCCACCCCATCCCAGTGCAGCCCCTTCTCCTGTCTGAAACCCACCCCATCCCAGTGCAATCCTTCTCCTGTCTGAGACCCACCCCATCCAGTGCAGCCCCTTTCCTGTCTGAACCCACCCCATCCCAGTGCAATCCCTTCTCCTGTCTGAGACCCACCCCATCCCAGTGCAGCCCTTCTCCTGTCTGAAACCCACCCCATCCCAGTGCAGCCCCTTCTCCTGTCTGAGACCCACCATCCCAGTGCACCCTTCAGACCACCCCATCCCAGTGCAGCCCCTCTCCTGTCTGAAACCCACCCCATCCAGTGCACCCTCTCCTGCTGAAACCCACCCCATCCCAGTGCAGCCCCTTCCCTGTCTGAGACCCACCCCATCCAGTGCAATCCCTTCTCCTGTCTGAGACCCACCCCATCCAGCAATCCCTTCTCCTGTCTGAGACCCACCCATCCCAGTGCAATCCCTTCTCCTGTCTGAGACCCACCCCATCTAGTGCAATCCTTCTCCTGTCTGAGACCCACCCATCCCAGTGCAGCCCTTCTCTGTCTGAGACCCACCCCATCCCAGTGCAATCCCTTCTCCTGTCTGAGACCCACCCCATCCCAGTGCAGCCCCTTCTCCTGTCTGAAACCCACCCCATCCCAGTGCAATCCCTTCTCCTGTCTGAGGACCACCCCATCCCAGTGCAATCCCTTCTCCTGTCTGAGACCCACCCCATCCCAGTGCAATCCCTTCTCCTGTCTGAGACCCACCCCATCCCAGTGCAGCCCCTTCTCCTGTCTGAAACCCACCCCATCCTAGTGCAATCCTTCTCCTGTCTGAGACCCACCCCATCCCAGTGCAGCCCCTTCTCCTGTCTGAAACCCACCCCATCCCAGTGCAATCCCTTCTCCTGTCTGAGACCCACCCCATCCCAGTGCAGCCCCTTCTCCTGTCTGAGACCCACCCCATCCCAGTGCAATCCCTTCTCCTGTCTGAGACCCACCCCATCCCAGTGCAGCCCCTTCTCCTGTCTGAAACCCACCCCATCCCAGTGCAGCCCCTTCTCCTGTCTGAGACCCACCCCATCCCAGTGCAGCCCCTTCTCCTGTCTGAGACCCACCCCATCCCAGTGCAATCCCTTCTCCTGTCTGAGACCCACCCCATCCCAGTGCAGCCCTTCTCCTGTCTGAGACCCACCCATCCCAGTGCAGCCCCTTCTCCTGTCTGGACCCACCCCAGGAGCCCCTTCCTGTTGAGACCCACCTATCCCAGTGCAATCCCTCTCCTGTCTGAGACCCCCCCCCCATCCAGGCAATCCCTTTCCTGTCTGAGCCCACCCCATCCCCAACTGTCTGAGACCACCCCCCAGGCACCCTCTCCGTTGAACCACCCCACCAGGCAGCCCTTCTCCTGTCTGAGACCACCTATCCAGTGCAATCCCTTCCTGTCTGAGATCCACCCCATCCCAGTGCAGCCCCTTCTCCTGTCTGAGACCCACCCCATCCCAGTGCAGCCCCTTCTCCTGTCTGAGACCCACCCTATCCCAGTGCAGCCCCTTTTCCTGTGTGAGACCCACCCTATCCCAGTGCAATCCCTTCTCCTGTCTGAGACCCCCCCACTCCCAGTGCAGCCCCTTCTCCTGTCTGAGACCCACCCCATCCTATGCAATCCTTCTCCTGTCTGAGACCCACCCCATCCCAGTGCAGCCCTTCTCCTGTCTGAAACCCACCCCATCCCAGTGCAATCCCTTCTCCTGTTTGAAACCTTCCCCACTTCCCACTGCAGCCACTTCTCCTGTCTGAGACACCCCCCCAATCCCAGTGCAGCCCCTTCTACTGTCTGAAATGCCCCCATCCCAGTACAGCCCCTTCTCCTGTCTGAGACCCCCCCATCCCAGTACAGCCCCTTCTCCTGTCTGAGACACCCCCCCCATCCCACTGCACCCCCTTCTCCTGTCTGAGACCCATCCCATCCCCACTGCTGCTCCCTCTCCTGTCTGAGATCCCCCCAATTCCTGTGCAGCCCCCTCTCCTATCTGAGACCCTCCTTATCCATACTGCAGCCCCTTTCCTTCAGGGCTCGGGGAGGGGACGCAGACACTCAGGGGAGGGGATACACAGGGTTCAGGGGAGGGGGTATGCAGAGCGCAGGGGGAATACCAGGGCTCAGGGGAGGTGATTCACAGGGCTTGGGGGAGGGGTTACACAGAGCTCAGGGGGGATACCCAGGACTCAGGGGAGGGGATACACAGGGCTCAGGGGAGGAGATACACAGGGCTCAGGGGAGGGGATATACAAGCCTGTGAAGCTAGAGTTGATATAGGAAGAGGGATTTGGATTAGATAGAGAGTCCCAGAGTCACCTGGGTGACTGTCCCTGTGGTATCAGTTGCTGACCCTCCTTTCTATGGGTGCCCAAGGGACCTAACTCACTCTGCGAGGAAAAGGAGCAGCTGGAGTGAGATTGAAATGCTCTACAGCTCTGTCACATTGACACTGATGGATGCCACCAAGGGCTACAGCAATGGAGTGTTGCTCCTGCAGCGGTGCAGGACTAATGTCCTGAATCAAGGTTGTCACCATCCTACTAATGTTGACCCCGGTGCATCGGCATTGCCGGCGCTATCACTTCAGACGGAGACAGCAGACAGACTCCTCCACCGTCCATTGCAATCTGAGGAAAGCAGCTGACATCCCTTCCTGATGTTCCTGTAGCTGTCGCTGCAGCTCTCGCAACTGAGAGTCAGGGCCATAGCTGGAGGCTCATCATGTGACTTGGACTCAGCAGATGTCTGGCCTCTAGTAATCCTCTGAGTGCCACCACCCTGGAATATACCCCACCTCCATCTGGTGCAAATCAGATCGTATAATGTATTTCCGACTGCTCAAGACTGGACCCCACTGAGGTGGAGGGTGTGGGTGGGCACTGTGATGGATCCTCCAAGCTTCCCCAACAGAGGTGGCTGGCTCTGGGCCTGGCTGTCTGAGGGCCTCAGCACTTAGCAGAGGTGCCAATGAAAGAAAATTTAGATTATTAGAGCATTGCAACTGACTACAAAACATGACAATGCACTCAGAGGAACATTGACTGAGAGGTCAGCTGGTGTGGAATCCTGACAAAGGTGTTTATAACCAATCTGAACATCTCTGCAGGCACAGTCCAAATCCTCCCTGACTTGATTTTCAAAGGGAGCGAGGACCTTGATCTCTAGCATGCTACCCATGGTCTTGACTTTTCCCTTTTATTGTGTTTGAGCTTGTTCTGCATAGAGACAAATACACAAAATGTGAACGAGACACATACCAGGGCAGATGATGAGGATGCCCATCATGTGTGCATGGTGAGTGAGATTGTGGATGGGATAAGGACTCGATAAGAGGAGATGTGGCCAGATGAAGATGTGAGTACGTGTGTAGTGATGTCCCTTGAACTGGCACTGAGTGAAATGGGTTTGACAATGTAAGAGTTGAAATTGGTGAGGTGGTTGATTGATGCTGGTAGCACAGATAAGACCATTCATCCTCTTTCTGCACTGAACGATGGATTGCTTATAGACAGTGTTAGCTCTGACCACAGCTGCTACCACTCCCAAGCCAAAATGGTGGTGTTGGTGGACCTCCTGCGGCCAGAACATTATGGCGGACTCCACACTAGCCAAAAGGTGTACAAAGCAAGAATTTCTCAACTTTGGAGCTGCTGTCTTGGCTTTTGCTTTGTGCGGCACTCCTAGGCTGAGTAGATTTAGATAGTTGTGGAAGAGTGCAGATTAAATATGGCACCCAGAGTGAAGAAGCGTTGAGGTTGTGACATGGTGGGTGAATCCCAGGGCACCTGCCCTCAATCTGTTATTTCCCACACTAGCATGGTTCATGAAAAGGGAAGTGGATATTCGGCCAGCAGGAAAACATCGTTTTCACATCCACAGCTGCACTTAATAGAATTCTGAGAAAATCCCACCTGGTTAGTCTCAAAGAACAAAGAACAAAGAACAAAACAGCACAGGAAACAGGCCCTTCGGCCCAACGAGCCAGCACCACCACCCCGATGTTTCCACCTCTACCCGTGATCCCTGTCCATGTTTATAGACCTATGGATTAAAAATCAATTTGAGACAATTTAGGGAGAATTTGTTTTGCCAATCAGCCTAAGAGCACATCTTTGGGATGTGGGAGGAAACCAGAGCACCTGGAGAAAACCCACGCAAGCACGGGGAGAATGTGCAAACTCCCACAGACACAGGCCCAAATCCATGTATCTGCACGGCACAGCGATAGTCACTGAGCTGTCGTGTTGCCCATCAGATGGTCCAGGTCAAGCATACACTAACAACGTGAAGCACTAGAATACTCTCAAAAAAAAATCAAGAGCAGCCCTCTCACGACCCTTGCGTGTTGCCCCTTGTTAGACAACAAGGTGGACCAAAGCACCTGTAGGATAAAAACAGTACATCAATATCATCATCTATTTACACACTTCCCAGGAACTCCCAAGGCTCATGATCCCTATTTTAAATCAGTTTTCTATACCTCTCCATTCCCATTCTGTTCATGTGCCCATCTAAGTATTTCTTAAATAACTTCAGAGTACCTGCCTCCACCACTTTACTTGGCAGCGCATTCCATACCCCCACCACCATCTATGTGAAAAACTCCCTCTAACATCCAAATTGTACCTTACCCCCCTCACCCTAAGCCCATGATCCCTCGTGTTATTCGAGTCCATCCTAGGAAAAAGCTTAACCCTGTTTACTCTACCTATACCCCTCATAATCTTGTACACCTCTATCAGATCTCCTCTAAGTCTGTCTTTCTAAGACTGTCTTTCTAAGGAAAACAGTCCCAATATACCCCTTCCTATAAAGGCTAGCATACTATATGCTTTCTTCACAACCTTCTCCACTTGCTCTGCCACCTTCAGAGACTTGTTCACCTGCACCCCCAGGTCCCTCTGCATTTCTATACTCTTAGTATGTCTACCCTTTATCATATACTTCCCCCCTACATTCTTTCTCCCAAAATGCATCACCTCACATTTATCAGGATTGAATTCCATCTGCCATCTACCTGCCCAAGCTACCAGCCTATCTATGTCCTGCTGCATC
The DNA here is from genome assembly GCA_024679065.1 of Sphyrna mokarran. Lineage (NCBI taxonomy): Eukaryota > Metazoa > Chordata > Chondrichthyes > Carcharhiniformes > Carcharhinidae > Sphyrna > Sphyrna mokarran. The sequence continues at coordinate 68,091,599 of JAGIQG010000008.1, forward strand.
GCCTGACAATGCTCCTCACTATCCACAAGTCCAGTCATCTTTGTATCGTCTGCAAACTTGGGCTCTGATCCCAGGGAATCTCATAGGTTCAGATCCCTGCAGTCATTAGGATGTCATAGCATTCACTGCAATTCCAGTGAATTTCTGACAACAATCAATCACTCAGACACATTCTGATCTGATTCCCAAAGGTTTCATGTAGATAATGATTCCTATTGTCCTATGGGATCTGATTTTGACTGAAATTTATGTCAATTTGCCTTGGCTGACCTTGTCTCTCTTTGTCAATCACAAACAAATCATTGTCAATTGACTGTCGTCCATCATTCCAAAGTGGAGATGCAAATGAGCCATGGAAGAGTCAGTTGTGTGGAGTTAGTGCCTGATCTCTTTCTGCTCTCTATGCCTCCTCGTCCCCATATCTCACTCATGGAAATGAAATTGACTGCAAATAGAATAAAGTAACAGTGAAGGCTGACACTATCCCTACGCTGGACCAAACTAGCTGCAATACATCAATCAACTATTCATTTCAATAGCAGTGTCTTTATTCTTCCATTGGTAGCTGTCCAGTTTTAGAACACTAACTCAATCAGGCTTGGTTATCAGCCAAAATATATTTTTTAGACCAAGTCACCAAAGTTCTGTTCACTCTTTTTGCTTCTTCCAGTTACATGAGTGTTAAAAATGAGGCACAATATAGGGAAAGATTTCAAATTCAACACCCATCTCTACCTCAACTCTCTCAACCCTCCCACTGTTCCTATGTTGTTAGATTCTGGTATTTGGAATTGGATAAGCAGAAATTTCCTCCATCCAAATATGGAGAAGATTGAAACCAATGGTTTTTGTCCTGGCTATCTGGGCCTGTTCCCCAGATATCGACTCCACCTTCCTCTCTGACCACTGCCTGTTCCACACAAAACCCTTTACAGCCTTGCTGTCATATTTGACTTGCCAACTATATATCCACACCATCACAAACTCCACCTATTTCTGTAATATCATATGACTCTATCCTTTGCTCAGTTCATCTGCTGCTGAAGCGCTCATTCACGCTATTGTTACATCTCAATTTGATTATCCCAATGCATTCTTAGTCAGCAGTCCCAAATTTTACCTTTTATAGCCTTGACGTCATTGAAAATTCTGTTACCAGTGTTCAAACTTGTGTACAATTATTAGGCTACTAACAAGAATATTGATTGTTAAATTCTAACCTTATGGTTTACTAACACGATTTTATTAGATACTCTTTGTAGAATAATCAAGTGGGAAAGCTGAGGGACATAGTATAGAAAAAATGCTGGGAGTTTACATCAAATTACAAAGAATTTGTCCACAGTAAAAGATTTTTAAGGCTCTCTGCTTGTCTCCCTCTCTCTCGCAACCAGATAAGGAATGTTGGCAAATGAAAGCATTAAGATATAAAGATATTTACCTATGTAAATATGTAACATTAGCAACAGCCACGTCGACTATTCCTGATTGGTTAAGGAAAGTGTTTTCACACACAGGGCTGAAGGCGAGTGGTGTTAGAGAGGGGTTAATTGGATAACAACCAGAATAGAAGATGCTCTGTGTTTGCCTTCTCTGCAGGGAGACAAGAACAAAGCAAAACAAGAGACAAAGGAGAGAGAGGCAGAGGCTCAAAGAGCAAAAACTGTAAGAGAAACCATTTTGTGTGCTCTACTGTTCAGATCTTGTCACAGGAATATATTTTGCATTAAAGTGTAAATCACCATCCAAATTTATTGACATAGATTAGGAACTTGTTACTATCTGTCTAAGTAAAGATGGTTCACATCAAAGGTCTGCTGTCAAATCTATCCCTGATTTAAAAGAATGCAAAGATGCCCAAAATCTTACACTCACACCATGTTCTCATCATCCATAACTGATTTATGCTGACTCCAATCTTTGTTTTCAAACACTATTTGTTTTCAATCTCTCTATGGCGTTGGCCCATTGATCCTCCAGCCACTCCAGGATACCTGTGCTCCTTTAATTGTGGCCCCTTGAGTATCCATAATTTCAATTACTTCACATGCTGGTAGATATGCCTTTAGCTGCTCAAACCCAAATCTTTGCAATTCCTTCATTAAATCTCTCTTCTTTGTTTTCCTTCTTTAAGATATTAAGGCCTGCCTCTTTGACTAAGCTATTGGTCATCTCTCTCAACTTCACATATGTGACTTGATGCTAAATTTTGTCTTATAATGCTCCTGTGAAGCAACTTGAGATGCTTTACGAGCATCATGTAAATGCAAATTTGCTATTGTTGTTGTATCACCATTAGAATGATTTAAAAATGTTATTGCCCCATCTCTTTACTCGGTAATAATTGTTCATTAACTCAGAATCACAGATTGGTTACAGTGCAGAGAGAGGCCATTTGGCCCAACAGGTCTGCACGGGCTCTCGAAATCAACATCATGCATTCGTGCCATTCCCCTTTTCTTCACGCTCCTACAGATTGTTTCAATTGAACCTGCCTCCACTGCTCTTGACAGTGCATTCCATATGCAAACCATCCATTGTCTGAAAAAGTCTTTTTTACATCGCATTTATTCTTTTTGCAAATAACTTTAAATCTATCCTTATAACTGAAGTTTCTCATTCTTGGAATCATTCTTGTAAGCATCTCCTGTATTCTCTCCAATCCCTTCACATCCTTCCTATAAACAATATTCCAGCTGAGGTTTAACTAGTGTCTTGTGTAAGTTCAGTATAACCTCCTTGCTGTTGTACTCTATGCCCCTATTAATAAACTCAGAAAATGCCATGCTTTATTAACTGCTCTCCGCCTGTCCTGCCATCTTTAATGCACATATACACCCAGGTCCCTCTGCTGCTGCACTCATTTTAGAATTTTATCCTTTAATTTGTATTGCCAAGTTCTTTCTACCAAAATGCATCACCTCACATTTCTCCACATTGAACTTTACCTGCCCTCTTCACCCTGTTATCTATGTTTTTTTGAAGTTCTACACTATCCTCTTCACGGTTTATAATACTTCCAAGTTTTGTGTGATCCACAGGCTCTGAAATTATCCCCTGCACATCTCGATGATCCAGGTGAATTGTCAACTTTAAGTATTTTCCTATCCATGGTAAGCTTTTCTCCCCCTGAGTTGTCCTCTCCTCAATACATCTATATTCCAGCATCTCAGAACATCACAGACAAACCTCAGTCACAACTCTCTCATTGGGGTGAATTTTCCTGTTCCACCATCATGGAAATCATAGCGGACAAGGGAAAATGTTCGTTAGCCTCGGGCGAATGTGGCCGGAAAATCCCATCCATTGTCTGTATCTGCATTCTATACTTCATATTGTTGAAAAGAATATATTCATGCAGAAATTTATCGTGGTCTCAGAGATCCCAAAGCATTTCACGCTCACTCACTATCATATAGGTAGAGCTTCTCTTTACATTCAAAAGGCATGGATCTGCTACAAACAATGGTCATGTTATTGAACTTTTCTGGATGTCTTCCAGGTCATGTAATCTTTGGCTGGCCCCAGTATTTATCACTGGGTACATTGTTCACACAAACTAGGAGGCACTTCTGCCATGTGCTAAAATACATAAAGTTGGCCTCATGGCTGGTCTCAGCATCCCTTGGTTAAGGACAAATTATTGGCTTGATTTACCTTCTTTGCTGATATCCTGTTATCCCTGTTAGACAGTGTGTGCACAGATGTGGATGACTTGGCTGTGGTGCCCTACACACACGCAATCAAATAACCTGTCACATGATTTCTCTTATCAAATTATAGCCAACAGGAATCTGTATCTTGCGAAGAAGGTGAAAGAAAATTGCACAAATGCATGGAAGAAATAAAGAATGTAAAAATAGGTGCTGTATGTTGTTGCAATCTTATAGGTTGATACTTGTTAATGATGAGTAAGAATGCAGGATGTGAATGACACACCAACTCTTAAGAGGGTTCCAATAAATGCCAACTGAAGACTAGAAACAACTTGAATTTCATGACTGGGCATTCTTCCCATCTCAATTTCTCTATGCCAATTCATTTCGTTCAAACAGGTAAAACATGTTTTAAAGTGAATGTTTTATGTGGATTTACTGAGAGCTGCCACTAAATGTGGAGAGATTTACGGCAGCTACATTCATGTCACACTGCATGCTGGTGGCTGAAGTTTCACAGACACAGCAGAATTCCAGGTCACTGAACCTTGGCTTTTTTAGCCAGTGGCTGCTTTCACCTCACATGTTGGCTGTTATTGAGACTGGAATGGTGCATTAATGCAATGGAATTAATCCATTGGATTAATTCCCAGTTTAAATACCTTAAACAATTGAATGTCTCCAAGGTTAGGGGAAAAAGCAGCATTAGGCTATTGAGTTAGATGATCAGCCATGATCGTAATGAATGGCAGAGTTGGTTCAACGGGCCAAATGGCCTCCTCCTGTTCCTAACTTCTATGTTTCTATGTAAAAGTTGGAGAACTTTCTGAGTTTTTGCCCCTAAATAACCCAGGTTTTTGCCTCTGTTTTCACCTTTCCCAGAATTACATGGTTCTGGGTCGATGCATTGTTCTGCGCTACAGTCTCTGGAACAATATGACTAGACCAAAGGGAATTTCCCTGGCCTGTATTTTCATTGTTCATGTGCATGTCAATGCAAAATGAGATTGACTATATAGTAAGTGCCTGTTTAATCATGGGTTTGACAGACAGTTTTAATTAAACCTAATATTGATATGTCTTGTTCCATATAATGGAAAAAATAAACAAAGTAGATACTACAGATTGTTTTGAGCATGGCTCATAATGTGTTCTTGGGCAAGAAGAATTTATGACACTTGAATTTACATACTATGAGGAAGAGCTAAAGCAAAATATTGTTAGTCCCAAATCAAGTTCACCTGAAAATCTGATTTGAATATTACAGGGACTGATAGCTATTGAATCAGGGTGATTTTCTCACTGTTTGCTAAACCATTTGACAGGATACTAAGTTTTATAATAATACACATGTAAATAGTTGGAGCTATATAATAATATAATATGATCATGAAAACAGAAATAAGACTCGTCATTTGAACTCCTTCTCTGTCCAATATATAAGAAAGCACCAAGGAACTTGGCAGAAGCATTAGTGCCTTGAGATATCTTGATTATCATTGATGATTAATTATAATTATTGATTCCAAGGTGGAAACATTCCTTGGCTAAGTCGCGGTGAGACTGCTGTTACCTTGCAGGCAGTTACCAGGCATGTGAGTGATGAACGTGCTCACAGTTGATCTTGGAGGGCAGTAGTTCTTGTTTGAATCACCTCAACTTCAGTAGCCCTGGACTCTGAAAGCCTGACTCTTACTAACTCTAATTGCTTTCTGAATGCTTTACATCACAGTTGACCATCTTCCATTGTGTTTTGATTCCCTATGTGACATATTCAACATCACCAAAACCACATTTGGTTCATTTGCAATGTTGATTGATTTTCTCATTGGTCCTTGCTCAGTGTTCAGGAGACAATTGCTTCTTATATATTCTTTTATTAGGTTGTTAGAGCATTTTTAGCTGAGTCCTGGTCATTTTCATCTTGCACAGACAGATGTATCTCAAAGATATTTTTTCAAATCCTTACCTTTATTGTGGAAAAGAAAGTTATTTTTCTTCTTGTTGAAAGCAATGTTTTCTATTTTCACCCTCTTCATCATCATTGTGGAGTTTTTTGAGAAGGAACAGTAAGATTCAATTACAAGTGTTCAGAATCAGAAAAAAACGTGCTATTAAACCATCGACTCTTTTATTTTTCTAGACTCCCTGGTACATGTGTGGGATAGCCTTAAGTGGGCAAAATGCAATTTGTAATACACAACAATATTGGATAGCACTGATTCACCATCTCCTGGTGCATGTTAAAAATGTCCCTTATCCTTGGCCCAGGTTCCGCAGGAGACATTCAGAGGAATGAGGGACACAAGTAGAGAGGTGCAAGGACTTCGTAGCCCTGCAACAAGTGGTACTATGCGGACCAAATTCTAGCATAATGTCTTCAGATGTGATTAGATAACGGAAAGTAAATATTAAATACTTCACTGGCATCTAGTGACTGTGAAGTAACACTGCCCATTTGCCAAGCTTATTAGATTGACAAACTGGTCAGTTTTGATTCACTTAATTAGTATTTGCTCCTTGTACATTGGAACTGTAAATTGATCTATCTCTGGAACAGAAATTCTTCAGTATACCAACTGTATAGGAATTCCATTTCTTTTTAAACAATGAATACCCTGGTCTGGTATTGCCTTTGGCGGGATTTGTTTCTATTGTCTAGCTGGACCCTATTGAACATCCTCTGTATTTACAGGTATAGTAACAACATGGGTGGGATTTTTCAGCCTCAAACCCATAAAATCCATCCGAGGTCAATGGATCTATTCATTGTTCACTGCTTGCCCGCTCTGATTCCTGTGATGGGTGGGGTGGTAAAATTCCGCTCTATGTTTTTAAATAACAAACTTCAGTTCTTGATTTATTCCTGAAGACAAAAGGGTTAAGAAACTATCTTGGAAAATGGGTAGACACACCTTCAAATTGAAGAAAGCAAAAGGATAAATGGAACTTTGGAAATACCTTTTTTACGCTAATTTACAGAAGGCAGACAGAAAAATGAATTCAAACTCGTTTTGAACAAAAAAACACAAAGAACAAAGAACAATACAGCACAGATGCAGGCCCTTCGGCCCTCTAAGCCTGCATCGCTCATGAGCCCAACTAGACCATTCATTTGTATCTCTCTATTTCCAGTCTGTTCTAGTCTGTACCTAGATAAGGCTGAAACAATCCCAGCGTGTCCACCTCAATCATCTTGCTTGCTAGTGCATTCCAGGCCCTCACCACCCTCTATGTAAAATATGTTCCCCTGACATCTGTATTGGCTACAGTTGAGATATGCTTAAAAGGAGCTGTTTTATGGAAAAGAATAGCAAAACCCCCTAGCCTTACATGAGCAAGTAGACTGAAAAATATGTGATGGACAGTGACATTTGAGAATTCTTTGTTATATATGTTTAATGTGCATTTCTAGCGGAAAGAACGATATCTGCAACAATGGATTTCAAATGAGAGGGAAGCTTCACCCTCTTTCGTGTCTCCTCTTCCCCCCCAGTTCATGTCTTTTACATTCCACAAAGTGAGAGTAATAGCACCATTTCCTGATGAAATGCCATCACTATTCACCTAATGCAATTTTGCAGCAATAATCACAGAATAATATTAAGACACAAGCCATAAATAAACTATAGCAGAGTAACATTCAAAAAACTGTGACAACATATCCATTACCCTCCCACTTTCCCAAACAAAGTGAGTGAGAAGGGGAAGGGGTGGTATTGTCACTGGACTCATAATCCAGAGACAAGAGTAAAACTCTGGGCACTGGGGTTTAAATCACAGCAGGTTGTGAAATTTGAATTCAATAAATAAAACTGGAATTAAAAGCCCATTGATGGCCATAAAACCATTGTCAATTGTTGGAAAAACTCATCTGGCTATCTAATATCCTTTAGGGATGAAAATCTGCCATCCTTACTCAGCCTGGTCTACCTCTGACACCAAACCCTCTGGTTGACCCTTAAATGCCCTCTGAAATGGCTTTACCCAGAGCTGGGATAAAAATCCCAAATACTATCAATTACCTTCTTCCTCCCACCATAAGTGAAACCATTATCCCAGTCTGAATTACCTCAAACCTAGGTTTTTCCAATGTACCCTCACCATTTTACACAAACACAATCTATCCCATTCACCCAATAGTTAAACTGTTTAATAAACTCTTTTCTCTTGTCTGAGGACTAGATTTAAGCAGTCCAGAAAACTTTAGCCTCAAGTCACCAGAGATGGACAAGTTTTTCCAGTGTGATAAATATGCCTACGTTAGATGGTCACAGTAAGCTCTTATTAAGTCCCAGCCTTCCACTAACTTTTTGTCCAGCAATGCTCCTTATTTTTAATCCTCTTAGTGGTTTTGCCACACCCTAGCTCCGCAACCTCCACCAGCCTTACAAGCCACGTCTTCAACTTTTACTTTCTGTGCATTTCTCCTCCATTCATTTGACTGTTTATGTTGGAACCCTGAGCTACATTTCTACCACACTCACTTAACCCATCAGCATTGTTGTCACTTGACCTATCTTTAAAAGTCTCTGAAAGCCTACTTCTGTGACTAAACTTCCTCAGCTATTTTCTCCTATCTCTCTGCAACATATTTTCTGCTGTCTCTCTGAGCCCATGGCTTCATCTATCTATTGTATCACTCTTTAGCCTCCATTCACTACAACAGAGTGCCTTAGTAAAAAGAAATAAAAATGCAACTTGCTATAGATGCAGGGTAAGGCAGATTCCAGTTAAGTATTCTAAGATTTCAAGAGTGGCACAGTGGCACTGTGCTCACTGCCTCACAGTGCCAAAGACCCAGGTTCAATTCCAGTCTTGGGTGACTTTCTGTGTGGAGTTTGCATGTTCTCCCCATGTCTATGTGGGTCTCCTCCGGGTGGTTCAGTTTCCTCCCACATTCCAAAGATGTGTGGGTTATGTGGATTGGCCATGCTAAATTGTCCCTTAGTATCAGGGGGACTAGCAGGATAAATACGTGGGGTTACAGGAAAAGGACCTGGGTGGGATTGCCGCTGATAGGTCAAATAGCCTTCAGTTGCGCTGTAGGGATTCTATGAATCTATGATGATTACCCAAATAAGAACTTGGTTCAAGCTCTCTCAACATCATAATAGGATCCTTCACATGAAATTGGTTAAATATTTGAAAGTGAGAAAAATAAAAATGATAAGTCATAACTGCAAGGATATTGGATTTCCAAAATTACTTCAGCAGGCGAGTTAACATTCATTCATTTCTATAGTCCAAAGGCCTTACTTTACTATTTTGATTCTATTTGATGGGCAGACTTGAAACTGGGAGTGTTTCCGATCTGACTTTTAGACCTGTTCTCAGGAGCCCCCATATGCACTCTGCCTGAAAATAATATCAGCGAGTCCTGATTGCACTGCAGCAGCCTGGGTGGGGCCGAAAGTGCTCAAAGTCCTGCAACTCTGAACAGTGCCTCTAACTGTGCATATGCAGAAAAAATATGAGAGAATAATGCTCCCCTGCCATATCCCTGCTGGGCCAGACATTGCCTCACCCCCAAAACATTAATGACCCCCTCCAGAGTGGTAGGGGACCCCTTTGCTCTCCCCAGTCTCAGGCAAAGTGGCAGTGGAGTCCCCTTCCTCCCCCACTGGTCTCAAGCAGATTGGCAGCAGATCCTTCTACCCCCCCACTGATCTCAGGCAGTGTGGCAGTGGACCCCCCTTCTCCCCCCACTGATCTCAGGCAGTGTGGCCGTGGACCCCCCCTTCTCCCCCACACTGATCTCAGGCAGTGTGGCAGTGGACACCCCCTTCTCCCCGCACTGATTTCAGGCAGTGTTGGCAGTGGACACCCCTTCTCCCCACACTGATCTCAGGCAGTGTGGCTGTGGACACCCCCTCTCCCCACACTGATCTCAGGCAGTGTGGCCGTGGACCCCCCCTTCTCCCCACACTGATCTCAGACAGTGTGGCAGTGGACCCCCCTTCTTCCCCCCACTGATCTCAGGCAGTGTGGCAATGGACCCCCCTTCTCCCCCCACTGATCTCAGGCAGAATGGCAATGAATCTCTCTTTCCCTCACCAATCTCAGGCAGAGTGGCAGTGGACCCCCATTCCTTCCCCCACTGATCTGAGGTAGAGTAGCAGTAGACCCCCTTCCCCTTACTGATCTCAGGCAGAGAGATTCACCTTCCCTCTCCCCTCTTCAGATATCAGGTAGGGTGATCCCCATCAATCTCACCCTGCTGCAGAAAGTCTGTATCTCCTCAGGACTCTGATGGCTCTGTGACACCTCCCTCTTTCTCCCTCGTCTCCAATCACTCTCCTCCTCCTCCCACTATCAGCACATCTGCAAGTGCCCACTTGCCTTCCCTTCAGTGCTAACAAACTGCATGTAACTTTCTGGAATGCTCTATCAAACTGCCTGCAGCTGATTTGCCCTAGCAAGGGGCAGCTCCATTAAAAAGTCAAGAATGGACAAGCAGGCAGGCATTCCTGCACAAGATGTGCACACAACCAAATACCCCTCCCTGCACCCCCCCCTCCCCGATTTACTGAAAGTGACCTCAGTAAGCTGCTGGATGCAGCAGAGGCGAAGCAGGACACCCTCTTCCCCCCAGGAAGATGCAGATCCAACGGAACTGATGGAAATGTAACCTGGGAGGAAGTCACCTACTTGGGCAGTGCCAAGGCACTGGCCCCTGAACTAGGAGCAGTGCCAGAAAAATATCAATGACCTCATCCGTGTAGCAAGGGTGAGTGTTGAACCCCCATCTTGCATCTTCCCCCAAATCTCCTCCAACTCCTCCCATCCCCAGCACTCTGCATGTTTCCAGCCCCTGACCCCCAAGCAGCTCCTTCCTACCCTGCCAACAGCCCCACTGCACTTACCTTCTAAGGGCCACCACCTGAAACTCTGCAGGAGTCATGCCATCATTTCTTCCACGGCTCCTTCTGTCTCCACAAGAGAAGACCAAGCATAACACTAGAGAGAGGGAGGAGATGGGGATGGTGAGCCAGACCTCTGGATCTTCACCCTCTTTGAGGAGCGGGTGCTGGAGCTCTCAAGAGAAGGGGAGATGCACGCTGTCAGCAACAGTATGGTAGGGTTGTAGTCAAGAAGTGAGCACCTGTCATTCCTCCACTCACCTTGAGGCAGCTTCTTGGGAGCACGATTTTTGAGTTTGAGGGGCAAGATTTAAAGAAGAGACATAAAGAGGCATGTTTATTACATAGAGAGGGTGCCTAGAACTTGCTGCCGGGGGAAGTCTCGGAGGCAGATACAAAAGTGATCTTTAAGGGACATCTTTATAGCTACGTGAATGAGATGGGAATAAAGGCATATGGTCCCTGGAAGGGTAGAACATAGAACATAGAACATTACAGTGCAGAACAGGCCCTTCGGCCTTCGATGTTGCGCCGACCAATTATGAAAAAAAAAGCAATGACCCTCCAAACTAAACCATTCCCTTCTCTTCCATAAACTTATCAACTAACCTCTTAAACGTCACCAAAATTGGAGCATCTACAACTGCCACAGGCAGGGCATTCCAATCCCTAACCACCCTCTGGGTAAAGAACCTACCTCTGATATCCGTCCTATAACTATCACCCCTTAATTTAAAGCTGTGTCCCCTCGTGCTAGCTTTCTCCATCCTAGGAAAAAGGCTATCACTGTCCACCCTATCTAAACCTCTAATCATCTTATATGCTTCAATAAGATCCCCTCTTAGCCGCCTCCTTTCTAACGAAAACAACCTCAAATCCCTCAGCCTCTCTTCATAAGACCTGCCCTCCATACCAGGCAACATCCTGGTAAACCTCCTCTGTACCCTCTCCAATGCCTCCACATCTTTCTTATAATGTGGGGACCAGAACTGCACACAATACTCCAAGTGCGGCCGCACTAGAGTTTTGTACAGTTGCAACATGATGTTGCGGCTCCGAAATTCATCCCCCTACCAACAAAAGCTAAGACTCCGTATGCCTTCTTAACAACCTTATTGACTTGACTGCCTACTTTCAGGGATCTATGCACATATACACCAAGATCCCCCTGATCATCAACACTATTAAGAATCCTACCATTAGCCCTATACTCTACACATTTATTATTCCTGCCAAAGTGCATTACCTCACACTTTTCCACATTAAACTCCATTTGCCACCTCTCGGCCCAGCTCTGCAACTTGTCCGACTCTCCAAGGTAGGGGGTTACAATTCAGCTGGGCTTGGAGTGCAGAAGGGTCTGTTCCTGTGATGTAATTTTCTTGGTGCTTTGTTCTATGTTCAATGGAGAAATGTGCACCATGTGCTTGATATCCTGGATTCCTCTCCCTCCTTCGCATTTAACCTTGTGTCCTGTATTGCAGACACACATCCATATGTCCTGGGGCCTTCTGGACTCCAGGCCTGTGACTGCAGCTCCCACCCATCCTGGTCCAAACAGCTCAGACAAGTCTTTGGAGGATGTGGGTGAAGGGACCCCTGAGGGTGGCAGTGACTTGGAGGCAGCTGCCACCTCATAGCTCACCATCACAAATACTGACACATCGATGAGTCCAAGTGGTGAGGTTTCCACTTCGCTCTCTAGTGAGCATGACACATCTGATAATGTATATTGGATGGAGGAGGGAACATCCAAGACCTCTGGCATGTGGGGGCTGACTAAGGGGCAAACCCCGAAAGCTAGTGGTGTTTGCTGCCAAATAAACCTATCGGACTTTAATCTGGTGTTGTGAGACTTCTTACTGCGCTTACCCCAGTCCAATGCTGGCATCTCCACATCGTGCAGAGGCTGGCCAAAGCTGAAGACTTAGCAAGCCTTAGGTTATATGCAGGGCCTCTGAGATCGCTTTTTCCTCAGCTGCTGGAGATGCAGCAATAGAGCCATGGAATGCAGGAGAGGCTGACAACTACACTGGACCAACTGCAAGACTGCCAGGAGGAGTGCCAAAGCTTTCAGTGGATCAGCAATTGCTGTCTTGCGTGGTTCCCAGGGCAATAGTGCAAGAGCAGTATCTGTGATGGACAGCCTGGGGCAGGGAGTCCTCACCATGACTGGCAGGTTCCAACTGATGGCCCAGTCACAGTAGGCCATAACTGAGGGACTGAACTGGATTCTCGAGGTATTGCAATCCATGGCTGAGAGGCTTGACAGCTTGCAGGACACCTTGTGGGACAGCGCTAAGACACAGCAGGTTAAGGGCTACCTTGAGAATGTGGCCCAGTTGCAAAGGGTCATGGCTGAGGGGTTGCAGAGCATGACCCAGTCTCACAGAGCCATGGCTGAGGGACTGCAAAGTATGATCTAGACTCAGAGGGCACTTGCTATTGCTATTGAGAGGTGGCACCCGACCCAGTAGCTGTCATAGAGGGTTCCACCACCATGGATAGGACCTCCAGGAATGACAGTGCTAGGTGATGCTGGAGCTTCTGGACCTCACTGAGAAGCACCACCATCCCGTGGAATGATCCAGGAGTCAACAGGAACCCCAAGAGAGGAGAAAGGGCTCAAGTCCATGCCAGGGCCTTCCAGCTGGTTTGTGTCTATACATTCTGACACCCACCTTCCTGACATGGGGGCTCCTTAGGGGCAGCGGGGTGAGGAGGGTATCATGGAAACATCCCAGGTACCTGGAAGCAGGTCAGGACTCTCAAGGTTCAGGTCCTCCAGAGGACGTCCGCCAAACGCATCACAGACAATGAAGCAAGATAGACAGCTAGCCCCCTCCATCTCCAATGTAATTCTGGGGAGTCATCAAGAAGTAGTGGGTAGGCCGCATAAGATTAGGAAGTTGTAGTTACGTGAGATGGCATGGATGAGGGGCTGCACTAGGTAGAAAGATACTTTAGCATCTGAATGTTTTCTGTTCACAAGTTTTTATGTTAGAATGTCTGATTTATTACAACCGAATGTTTCTTCACCACTCTCCTGTGACTAATTTGTCTCAGATTTGTCTCAAACAGGAATCCTCTTTCATTGATGATCACTAGGGGGATGCTCCACGTTGATGTCAGTTGGGGAGGTCCCTCAATGCTGTGTCACTGAGAAAAGGAAACTATTGCTTTCCCAGAACCCACGAACGATTCCCTCCCAACCCCCACCCCACACACTCCAGGGGTCCTGTACGGAGGTTTACAGATCCCTAACCCACTATGCAGATGTGGTCCCAGGTGCAGAGCTCAGGTAGGAGTCAGGCTAGTTTACACCAGGGCATCATCCTCATGGTGCTCAGTGAGATGTCATCCTCCAGCTGACAAAAAACTTGCTAACACAGAATACTCAGGCCCACCATTCTGGTGTGGACAATGTTGAAGGAGATAGAAGGAATTTTGGCAGGCAGATGGAACCCACAGACACAAACCACTAGTAAGTGAACTACCTAGTGATCAGGGCCTCATTTGCCACCCTCACATGCCTCATTTGAGCTGTCAGCCCTTGAGTGCCTGGTTTGTATTCCTCAGCATGCTCTTCCTCTTTTTCCTTCTCCTCCTCCTCCTGCTGGTCATCCTCCCCAGCAACGCCCGGCTGGTCAGCCTCCACGTCTCCTCCTCCTCTTCTTCCAATGTGTCACCTCTCTATAGAGCCAGATTGTGCAAGGCACAGCACGCGACAACTGTGCGGGAAGAGAGGGCCTCGCCAGATCAGTAGAGGCACTGGAATTGCACTGCTCCACTTTCATGCAGATGGCTACATGGGCCTCATTATAACAGGTCTCTGCCTCAAACACAGGCCTCCACACAAGCGTCATCAGCCATGTCCAAAGCAAGTAACCCATATCATCCAGGAGGCACTCCCGCAGTCTGCGCCCCTCCTCAGATACATCCGGGATGTGCAAGCTCTTGACAATGCAACTTATGTGCACACTACCTGGATATCTTGCACAGACGTACACAATGTTCATCTTATGATCACACACTAGTTGAAAATTCAGGGAATGGAACCCCTTTATATTGATCAGTCTCTGCAGATTCTGAAGGGGGGCTTTGAGGGCGATGTGTGTGTAGTCGATGGCCCCCTGTAGATTAGGTATTCCCACAATGGCTGTGAACTCTACAGTCCAAACTTCCTGATGGATGTGGTCCAGGTTAAATTTGATGCACTGCCCTGCCTGGGCGTACAGGACTTCTGTGACCTGCTTGACACAGGTATGCACAGCTGATTGGGAAATGCCATAGACATCTCCGCTAGAGGTTTGGAAGGAGTCAGCCACATAAAATTTCCGAATGGCTGTCAATTTGACAGGCACCAAGAATGGGTGCCCCTTTCCCCCCACACATTTGCAGCGCGACCACCAACCCAAGAAAGAAAATGGCTACAATAAAGGGATATAAGTAAGCAGCAGAGAGCTGTTGGACACTATGCATTTACCTCCTCACTAACTCTCACTGATAGAGTGCCCGAATCAGACTTGTATAGAAAGTGTCTGTTTCATGCCAATTTGGAATTGGCAAACGCAGTGGTTAAGGGGTAATTGCCGGTAAAGTTGGGCTTGTAGCCTATTAAGTCAATTTAAATGCATTCAAATGCATTTAAATGTCTGTCATACCCGATTCAGATGCAGTCCTGATCGTGGCCATTTTTGGACCTTGGTAAAGGGAGAACCGGCACGGAGATGGCACGGATCGTGCTACTCGCCTCATGCCCAACTTTACCGAAAACGGGCACAACTTGTTGGTAAAATCAGGCTCTATATCTTGCATATAAAACACTCTTAGAGTACAAATTAGCTTAGATTCAGAGTAAAGTTCACTCTGCAAGAGCCCCATCAAACATTTCCAAGTCAGAATAGGTTTTCATAGTGTTGTCAAAAGGCAAACATGTTCTGGCTGGGTAAATTTTCGGTTTTGTGTAGTTCTTCCACACCTTTTCTTGGGAATCAGGACATGCTCCAGGGCCTCTGCCAATGCTGCTTCCTCATGGGTTGTCTGCTGTGGATCCTGGTGCAATCCTTTCTGATTTTAGTTCCATAACTATGCAGAAACACTTGTTTGGTATCTAACCTACAATAGCTTGCCTGAGATTTGCAACTTGGCAAATCACAGGTATAAATCATTCTTGTAATCCAATCTAGTTCATTGAAGCCAAATCCCATCTAGCACAGTAATTATTCCAAGAATGGGTGATGTAGTGAATTACAAAATTACCTCCATTTTTCTGGGTGGTTTCAATTCCGATTGCACCCACTGCGTGAAAGTCTCTATGCTATCAACGAGGACCCTAAATACAGACAGTCAAAATCACCTGGCTCTGCATCTTTGCTTTCTCAGCATATACTTAATTCCTTCTTCAGAAATGTACGATATATAAATATTCACAAACACATTCATTCTATTGATTTCTTTACCTTCATCTGGTAACTTATTCCACAATTCTGTTACTCTTTGGCTGATAATTCTGTCCAGGTCCATTTCTCATCTCTATATTTCTCGTTTAAACTTATGTCTTTGGTATTTAAATTTTGAACTATTCCGTAAATTCCTTTGAAACCTGGAAAACTTCAAGTCTCTTCATGTCTCTGCAGGGAAAACACCACAGCTTCCTTAGTCCCTCCTTAAAATTGAAATGTAAGGTTAAGAGTTGCTGGTCACAGATCTGATGCCCCTTTCTCAGTGCTACTGCAGAATAAAGTCAAAGGAGTTACAGATGAAAATATAACAGATCAAGTGAATTCAATACTGTGCAGTTACAGATCCATTACTCAGAGTCACACAAGCTCCCCTCACGGACACTGCCACAGAAATGATGGAACAGGTCATTACTGCTTCTTCAAAAAATTGAAGCTGCCAAATTCCCAGCATATTGGCATTGCTTTCCAACTGCCTGATTCCTTACAGTGCTTATTAAATGCTGACAAGGAGCTGTCATTCTATGAGCTTAATTGTCGCTTTAACCTTTCTCTTTCATCTCTTCCATGAATAGCATATTTGTTTCAGAATTATTTTAATTGCAAGCTGCATTTCTCAAGTTTAATTTTCCCTCTGGCAAATCTGCCTGCAGTAAATCATTGGGGTGTGGCAGTCGATGACCTCTGTTAACCTGTTTTAGTGGTGAAACTTAATCTCTCTTTTTTTGGGCACAGCAGAGGATTGTGGCTTTATTTTAGTAATGTTTTTTAGATTCCTTTGGACCTTCGTTTCAATCCAAATTCTGTTCAATCATCATAAGCCTGAGAAGAGAGTGATTGCTGCAAGCAGATATGGACAAAACACGTCTTCAGACTACAAAGATAATGGACATCTTATTCTCCTTGTGGGTGCATTGTGCAAATTGTAAATTGATATCTAGAGGCCCTGGGTGGTACAGTGGTTAGCTTTGCTGTTTCATAGTGCCAGCCTTAGGTGACTGTGTAGCATTTGCACGTTCTCCCAGTGCCTGCGTGGCTTTGCTCTGAGTGTTTTGGTTTCCTCCCATAGTGCAAAGATGCAGTTAGCTTAGGTTGATTGACCACACTAAATTAGTGTCAGGGGACTAACAGAGTAAATATGTGGGGTTAAGGGAATAAGGCACTCAGTGGGATTGTTGTCAGTGCAGGTTTGATAGGCCAAATGTCCTCCTTCTGCACTGTGCAGTCCTATGGGATCCTTTGTTTATATGATATCAGGCTGTATATTACTGTATATTGTATATCTATTGCTGTATATGTACATCTGTCACATCTATCACATCTGAAAATAATTGTGGCATATGTGCATATACAGCAATATACATCACTCACCAGTCACTCTCTTTCAAATACAAACCACAGAAATACAATGACTATGGGGCCCAACAAAAATGTGCCATATTGCAGCCAACATGATGATGTCTTTGAGAGCAGGGCCAGTTAGACAACTGACTTTGGAGAAGCTGATATCAATTTGTCAGCCCTCTTGCACTCCCCTGACATAAACATGTGTGGTATAGGAGAATGGTAGTCATGTTATTGCAACAGTCTACTGCCTACACATGGTCACAGATCCATATCATTCTGCTTGAATCCTAACTGCTCTCTGGAATGGCCTATCAATCCGTTAAGCTGTATTAAATCAGCAGTTCAAGAAGGTAACCCACCTGAACCTTTTATTGGGCAATCAATGTTGGCCATGCCAGTGATAATCATGTCCTGACAACAGACAAAAATAAACACTCTTTCCCATTTCACTATTTTAAAGTCTTAGATTTCATGCTGCTCTGATTTTTTTTAATCTTTATACCTAAGAAAAGTCTGAAGAATGGAAATGCTGAGGAATAATCAGTGCCAACAAGGGAATAAACCTACAGCCAAGACAGAACACATTAAAAATCGGTTTCCCCTGCTCCAGTAACGTGTTTTATTTTTAACCTCTCTGCATCACACTCACAGTACAACAAACCCACAGTAGCTGTCCTAGTAATGATCTCTGCAAAAATGTCAGGTTAATTTGTTCATGTCCCATCCATCAGGAACTGAGTGGAGACAGTTTTAAATTCATTTCATATAGGACCCATCAGAGGATAGAAATTCTTATTCTGCCCAGAGGTGAAAGGTTGAAGCACTGAACCACTGTGCTCCCTGCTTCACTTTATCTATCTGTTTTTTAAATCATTCTAAACTCGTCTGTGTGAAAATCATCACCTGCTTGTTCTGAATAGGTCTTTGTTAGATCATAACATTTCATAAGCAACCTCAAACTCCCCTCTCATTTGTCATGCAGATTCTATCAGTTTGCCACTATATCTAACAATGGCTCCATTGTTTTTAACACCTTCGAAATTTCATAATAAATGTTCTATCTTTGAATTTAGCTTTCATCATTCTTCCAGTCCAGTTTTTCTTTCCTCTGCTTTTAATTTAAATAATTGCTTCTAAGCAGGCTGCTCCATTTTTCTAGTCCTTGAAAGATATGAATCATTGATATCCCAAATATGAAGTTGTTTCTGCTAAGATTCTCTCTGTTCTACCCAATCTCACCAAATCAACAAGTAAAAACAATGTATCACTAGGAATACCAGCAGACCCAGTAATACTGTATCACTAGGAATACCAGCAGACCCAGTAATACTGTATCACTAGGAATACCAGCAGACCCAGTAATACTGTATCACTAAGAATACCAGCAGACCCAGTAATACTGTATCACTAGGAATACCAGCAGACCCAGTAATACTGTATCACTAGGAATACCAGCAGACCCAGTAACACTGTCTCACTAGGAACACCAGCAGACCCAGTAATACTGTACCACTAGGAATACCAGCAGATCCAGTAACACTGTCTCACTAGGAACACCAGCAGACCCAGTAACACTGTCTCACTAGGAATACCAGCAGACCCAGTAATACTGTATCACTAGGAATACCAGCAGACCCAGTAATACTGTATCACTAGGAATACCAGCAGACCCAGTAACACTGTCTCACTAGGAACACCAGCAGACCCAGTAATACTGTATCACTAGGAATACCAGCAGACCCAGTAATACTGTATCACTAGGAATACCAGCAGACCCAGTAACACTGTCTCACTAGGAATACCAGCAGACCCAGTAATACTGTATCACTAGGAATACCAGCAGACCCAGTAATACTGTATCACTAGGAATACCAGCAGACCCAGTAACACTGTCTCACTAGGAACACCAGCAGATCCAGTAACACTGTCTCACTAGGAACACCAGCAGACCCAGTAATACTGTATCACTAGGAATACCAGCAGACACAGTAATACTGTACCAGTAGGAACACCAGCAGACCCAGTAATATTATACCACTAAGAACACCAGCAGATCCAGTAATACTGTACCACTAGGAACATCAGCAGACCCAGTAATACTGTACCACTAGGAACACCAGCAGACCCAGTAACACTATCTCTCTAGGAAAACCAGCAGACCAAGAACATTGTCTCACAAGGGACATCAGCAGACCCAATAACACTGTATCACTAGGAATACCAGCAAACCCAGGAACACAACCAGACCCAACAACATTTTATCACTAGGAACACCAGCAGATCATTGAATGAATAACGCTTAATGAATAAGAATTATGGGAAATGAGCAGGGAAGTGGGAATGTATATTTTTTCATACACGGAATGTGGACACAGCTGGCTAGACCAACATTTAATGCCCATCTCTAATTGTCCTTGAGAAAGTAGTAGTGAGCTGCCTTCTTGAACCCTGCAGTCCATTTGGTACAGCTGCCTTCTTGAACTGCTGCAGTCCAACTGTTCGCACAGTGCTGTAAGGGAAGGAGTTCCAGAATTTTGAACCAACGACAGTGAAGGAAAAGTGATATATTTCCAAGTCAGAACGATGAGTGATTGCTGAGGAACATCCAGATAGTGATGTTCCCAGATATCTGCTGTACCTGTCCTACATGGTAGAGGTCATGCATTTGGAATGTGCTGTCTAGAGAGCCTTGTTGAATTCCTGCAGTGCATCTCGATGGACACTGCTGCCACTGTGCATTGGTTGTGGATGGAGTGAATATTTGTAAATGGGATAGCAATCAAGTTACTTTGTCCTGGATGGTGCTGAGCTTCTTGAGTGTTGTTGGAGCTGCACTCATCCAGGCAAGTGGGGTGTATTCAATCACACTCCTGACCAATGCCTTGTAGATGGTGGACAGGATTTGGAGAATCAGGAGATGAGTCAATTTTCACATAATTCTTAGCCTCTGACTGCTGTTATAATCAGTGTTGATACAGTTAGCCCTGTTCAGTTTCTGCTCAGTGGTAACTCTCTGGTTGTTGCACTGTTCTATTTGATGGATTCTCATCAGCTGTTTCATCCCAAGCGTTGAGATGCTGATCTCTAGCAGTGACCGCTAAGGAAAACTAAGGAAAAGTGAATCAAACATGTTCAGCTGAAAATTCAAGAATGCCTGGACTCGAGAGAAGAATGTTCCTGTTTATAAAAAAAATCACAAACTTAAATATTAAGAACAAGCTTATGATTGATGTGCAAGTGGCAATCAAAACAAATCTTCTCCTGCCTGGTCATATTTGCAGCATCTGCAGTAGTTTGCAGCTGCATACACGTCAGCTCCAGTATGATAATAGCACACCATCAGGAATAGAACATAGAACATAGAACATAGAACATTACAGCGCAGTACAGGCCCTTCAGCCCTCGATGTTGCGCCGGCCAGTGGACCCTCTAACCTAAACTATTCCAATATCATCCATATGCCTATCCACCGAACATTTGAATGCCCCCAACGTAGGCGAGTCCACAACTGCTGCAGGCAGGGCATTCCACGCCCTCACCACCCTCTGTGTAAAGAACCTGCCTCTGACATCCGTCCTATAACTACCACCTCTTAATTTAAAGTTATGTCCCTCGTGTTGGTCATCACCATCCGAGGAAAAAGGCTCTCACTATCCACCCTATCCAGTCCTTTGATCATCTTATACGCCTCAATTAGGTCACCGCGTAACCTTCTTCTCTCTACTGAAAATAACCTCAGGTCCCTCAGCCTTTCCTCATAAGGCCTTCCCACCATACCAGGCAACATCCTGGTAAACCTCCTCTGCACCCCTTCCAATGCTTCCACATCTTTCTTATAATGCGGCGACCAGAACTGTACGCAATACTCCAAGTGCGGCCGCACCAGAGTTTTGTACAGTTGTAACATAACCTCACGGCTCCTAAATTCAATCCCTCTAACAATAAAAGCTAACACACCGTACGCCTTCTTAACAACTTTATCAACCTGGGTGCCAACTTTCAAAGAGCTATGTACTTGTACCCCAAGATCCCTCTGCTCGACAACACTATTAAGGGTCCTTCCATTAACCCTATATTTCATATGCCTGTTATTCCTACCAAAGTGAATCACCTCACACTTATCCGTATTGAATTCTATTTGCCACAGAATTGAATTCTATTTTCCAAATACACAGAAGGAAGTCTCACAACACCAGATTGAATTCCAACTGGTCTGTTTGGTAGCACAAGGCACAAGCTTTTGGAGCTTCCGATACAGATATAAACTCAATTTATAAAATATACAATGTTACAATTTACTCTATTTGTAAATTGAGTTTGTGTGCATATATGCCCTGTTTGTGAACAGAACTCCCACTCACTTAATGAAGGAGCAGCACCCTGAAGCTTGAGGCTTGTGCTACCAAATAAACCTGTTAGACTTTAACCCTGGTGTTGTGAGACTTCTTAGTGTGCTTACCCAAGTCCAATGCTGGCATCTCCGTATCAGGAACACAGCCAGCTCCAGAGATAGGACACCATCAGGGTTGTCTCGCAAGTCAAGAAAATGCTAGACAGTAAAGGTAACTAACCATAAAACCTAGAATGGAGGAAACTGCAAGAGAATGCTTGTGCAGGGAGTGTCTTTTTTAATAAATTTGCATATTTTAATAATAAAAACTCGAATATTTCTTTTTGAAGCACTGACAGGCTGGTAAAGGACACAAATGTGGTTATACTTTCCAATTGTAGTCAGAATTCACAAATTAAAGAAAGCATCTTGGCCATATTTTACCATTTTGATTCTAAATGCTGAGTGGACTTGAAACTGAGAGTGTTTCAGATTCGACTTTTAGGCCTGAGTGCAAAAAGTTAGTTCTGAGTGCTCCCATACGCAAAAATAACAGCGATTCCAAATCACGCTGCAGAAGCCTGTGGGTGGGGCTTAACACACTTGAAACCCTGCTGCTCCGATCAGCACCTCCAACTGCATGTGCACAGAAAAAAATGATAGATCCACTACTGTATCACTCTCGAACTGGATAATGCCTCCCCCTGGCCTCACAGACGTTTCCCCACCCCCACAACATTATTGATGCCCTTACTCTCCCATATCCCTGTCACCCATACTGATCGTGGACCGCTCCCCCACACTGATCACAAGCAGAGTGGCAGCAGACCTACTTTCCCCCCATCCACTGATCTCAGACAAAATGGCAGCTGACCCTCCCTTCCCCTCCCCAATGATTACAGGTTGAGTGGCAGTGGACCCTGGCAACGGACCCCCCCTTACCTCCAACGAATCACACCAAGAGTGTCTGTGGACCTACCTTCTCCCCTCCACTGATCTCAGGCAGAATGGCAATTGAGCCCCCTTGCCCTGCGCTGATCACAGGCAGAGTGGCAGTGGACTCCTTTCCTCCCCCACTACTCACAAGCGGAGTAGCAGAAGACCTGCTTTTTCACCAACTTCCCACCAATCTAGCAGCAAATCCACCTTCCCCCTGTCCTCTCACCCCCTCCTCCCGATCTCAAGCAGATAGCTGTCTGACACTTGATATTTACCTCCTCACTAACTCTCAGTGATGGAGCACCTGAATTGGACTTATATGAAGCATGTCTGTTTCACGCCGATTCCAGATGGTGGTAAAGGGAAAGTGCCAGAAAAGTCGAGCATGCAGCACATTAAGTCAATTTAAATACATGCAAATACATTTAAATGGCTTCCATTTCAGGTGTGGTGCTGATTGTGGCCATTTTCAGGCATGGAAAAGGGGGAACCGGCACAGAGTTGGGCACGGATCGCACTACTTGCCTCACTCCCAACTTACCAAATTTTTGCACCTGAAAATGGGCACAATGCGATGGTAAAATAAGGCCCTTTCTTAGATTTTATGGAAGCCAGAAAAATTAACTGGATGGCTATCAATGGGCTGGGGCTGTAAATGGTGTTACTGGGTCTGCTGGTGCTTCTGGTCAGACAGGCATTTGCCTGAGGAAGACACAGAGTGTTGAAAGCTCGCAATTTTACTATCAAATAAATCGGTTGGATTAAAAATTGGTGTTGCTAAATTCTTACTGAGTTCCTAGTCAGACAGTGTTACTGGGTCTCTGGTGTTCCTAGTCAGACAGTGTTACTGAGTCTCTGATGTTCCTAGTCAGACAGTGTTACTGGGTCGCTGGTGTTCCTAGTGAAAAGTGCTCTAGACTTCGAGTCTGGAGTCATCTAGACTCGAAACACTGGTTCTATAAATAACTTGACAGTTTTGTTTCATCAATAAATTTCTTCCTGATTAGGTGGCTGTTGAAGAATGCACCACGAGTGAGAGGATAAATACATAGTACCTGTCAGTATATATCTTCATCTCTTTGGGATCCTTGTGCATAGTGTGTACTTATTTTTCACAAGAAGCATGGCTCTTTCTCATGTTTCTCTTCTGTTTCCTCCTTACAACCAACTCATGATATGCAGGCTTGAAGCCAAAGTGACCTGCTCCGAAGTCCTGCATTAATATTGATTTGAAAACAGTTGATGGATCTCTGTAATTACAGTGCAAAGGCTAAACTAACTGATTTCATCCATCTGCTTCTACTCATACTGATTTCCCACAGCTGCATTGCTGTGATCAAGATTTTGGGATGTAATAGACAGTGACTGTGAACACCTATGGGGCACCATTCTGCACTGCTCTCAGTCAAGCTTTCTGAAATGTTGGTTTGATAAGAAAGTACTTGTTCAGAAAATACCCAGTGATAACAGGCATCCAGGAGGAATCCTCTGACCGAGCCTGCAGCTGGGATTCTCCAATCCCGTTGCCGTGAATGGAGATTTGGCTAATTCTCACTGGCAGTAGTAGCAGAGTGTGTGAGACTAGAGAATTTTGTTTGTATTTCCATGTTGCACTATCACAGATCTGAGGGCAAGGTTCTACTGCTTTCTGCTTTGTGAGTGAGTTGGAGGCATCAAATAAGGGAACAAAGTGGGAGCAAGGTAAAAGCAAAATACTGCAGATGCTGGAGTCTGAAAATGCTGGAAAATCTCAGCAGGTCTGACAGCATCTGTGGAAAGAGAATAGAGCCAACATTTCGAGTCAGGAAGAAGGAGCATGTTTTGAAGAAGTCTTATTTTCTTGTTTTTAGTTATCAACCATGAATCGTTTGGTAGAAAGGATTACATATTTAAGTCCATTTCAATATGGAGAACTGAGTACACAACCTAGCTGCCATTTTGGTGCAGTATTGAAGAAGTGTTGCATTGTTAGATTGCTGTCTTTCAGATGAAATGTTAAACCAAAAGTCTATCTACCCTGTTGGATGGATGTGAAAGATTCCATTCCATGGCACTATTTTGAAGAACAAAGCTAACTGTTCTGGCCAATATCTACTTCTCAACTAACATCACTAAAACAAATTAACTGGTTGTTACCACATTGCTGTTTGTGGGATTTTACTGTGTGTAAATTGGCTGCCACAGTTTCGACAAATTCAGAAAGATGTGAAGATGATGTGGGGTTTCAATGACAAGCTCAGCATTTATTCCTTACTCCAACTGCCCTTGAAAAGATGGCGGTGAGTCAGTTCTTCAAATGTAATTCAGTAGCTTCCTCAGCCTGATCAAATGACATTTAAGAGCTAATCACATGGCTGTGGGCTTAGACTCACCTAGACTGGGCAAAGATGGCAGATTTCCTTCCCTGAAGGACACCAGTAGACCAGATGTCTTTTATGAAATCCAGTCATTTGATGGTCACCATTACTGATTTTCAGATTTAATTAATTGAATTTAAGATCATTGCCTTACACCTAAAAAGTTTTGGGATATTCAGTGACTGTGATAGGCACTACATAAATTTAAGTTATAGAATCATAGAATCATGATTAGTAAGTCTGCTGACGACACAAAGATTGCTGGAGATATGGATAGTGATGAACATTGTCAGAGAATACAGCAGGATAGAGATAGGTTGGAAAATTGAGCAGAGAAATGGCAGATGGATTTTAATCCAGATAAATGCAAAGTGATGCATTTTGGTAGATCTAATGCAGGGGGGTGCTATACAATAAATGGCAGACCCATCAAGAGTATAGACACACAGAGGAATCTGGGTGTGCAAGTCCACAGATCCTTAGAAGTAGCAGCACAGGTGGAAAAGGTAGTGAAGAAGTGGATAGGGCATATAGTATAAAAGTTGGCATGTGATGTTGCAGTTATATAGAGTTGATTAGGCTACAGCTGGAATACCGCCAGTTTGGTCACCATACTACTGGAAGGATGTGGAGGCTTTGGAGACACAGCAGAAAAGGTTTACCAAGATGTTGCCTGGTATGGAGGGTATTAGTTATGAGGTGAGATTGAGTAAAGTAGGGTTGTTCTCCTGGGAAAGATGGAGGTTGAGAGGTGACCTAATAGAACTTTATAAAATTATGAAGGACATAGATAGGGTGAAACTTTTTCTCGGGTCAGAAATGACAAACACAAGGTGTCACAAGTTCAAGGTAAGGGGGACAAGATTCAATACAGGTATGCAAGGGATGTATTTTACAGAGAGTGGTGGGGGCCTGGAATGCACTACCAAGTAAGGTGGTTGAGGCAGACACTCTAGGATCATTTAAGACTTATTTAGATAACCATATGAGCAGACTGGGAATAGAGGGATACAAACGGATGGTCTAGTTAGGGGCACATGATCAATGCAGACTTGGAGGGCCAAAGAGCCTATTCCTGTGCTGTATTGTTCTCTATTCTTTAATCCATATAGTGCAGAAGAGGCTACTCAGCCCATTGAATCTGTAACCATTCTCAGACAGAGTAACCTTACATAGGCCCTAGCCCTATAACTCCACATATTTACCATGGCTAATCTACCTAACCTAAAAATTTGGGACACTAAGAGGTAATTTAGAGTGGCCAATCCACATGACCTGCATATCTTTGAACTGTAGGAGAGAAACCAGAGCACCTGGAGGAAACCCATGCAGATACAGGGAGAATGTACAAACTCCACAGTCACCCGAGGCTGGAATCAAACCTGGGTCCCTGGAGTTGTGGGGCAGCAATGTTAACCATTGTGTCAAACCATCTTTTTAATTTTTTCCAAAAATCTACTCACTTTCTGCAAGCAATCCAAAAGATGAAAGGAGTGGATGGGCTCCTTGACTCTGTGAAAGTATAATTAAAGTAATGAGGAATTGTTGGCCCTTTTTCTGTTCAGTGTTTACTGGGCGTTTCAGTCTTTGCCTAACCCAGTGGCAATTGAGCAGATAGAATTTCAGTCATTTATGAATAAACTCTTTGAAACGATACAATTATGAGATCCCAATCCTGCACATATTGAGACTATCTAACTCATAGAGACAAACAATGGTTTCTGTCAGTATGCAAATCATTGCTTTTTGTCAGCATTATGCAGGAAGCACTCAATGACTCACTGGTCCACTCCTCCATTACCCCGTACTCTTCATCCCCTTCCCATGGCATCTTACCATGCAATCACAGAAAGTGTAGTAACTGCTCTTTTACCTCCTCCCTCCTGACTATCTAAGGGCCAAACACTCCTTTCAGGTTAAGCAGCATTTCACCTTCACTTCCTCCAATTTGATCTACTCTATTCGCTGCTCCCAATGCCTCTCCTCTATACTGGGGAGGCTAAATGTAGACTGGGTGACTGCTTTGCGTAATACTTTTGCTCCATTTTGAAGGCATGACCTCAACCTTGCGATCCCTTGCCATTTCAGCTCAGCACCTTGCACTCATGACTAAATGTCCGTCCTTGTCCTGCTACACTTCTCCAATAATGCCCAAAGCAAACTGGAAGAACGACACCTCATTTTCTGATTACAACACATCACAACCTTCTGGGCTCAACATTGTATTCAACAATTTTAGACTGTGAACTTTCCCCTCCATCTGGACCCTTATTGTTGTTTTTCAGTTACCTTGGCTTGCCCCAATATAACCTCACCTTCATTTGTCCCTTGTTGTTCAGTTTTGCTTCCAGTAATACATTCTGCCATCTTACTTTTGGCCACCATTAGCACTCCTTAGTTCTTAACGGCACCATTACCATTTTGCTTTGTCCATCTTTCCTTTTCCTTGACTTAACCCGTTCTTCTACTCTGCTCCACTTCCTTCACTCACCTTTCCAACTAAGTAATTCTTTACTTTTCTCCCTTTATTCAGATCTGTAGAAGGACTATTGGACTGAAAGCATTAATTCTGTTTCTCGCTCCATTGATGTTGCCAGACTTGCAGAGTTTATCCAGCATTTTGTTTTTAGTCAGATTTCCAATAGATTTTGTGTTATTTTGATTTCATTGCTTTTTGCGTTGTCTACATAGTTTTCATATTCATATCATTGACATGGCGGGGGAGGCGGGGGAGAGTGGTGGGAGGGGGGATGCTAATAGTTTCATTACTATAACAAAATACTGTGGATGCTGGAATTATGCAATAAAAAGAGAAAATGTTGGAAATACTCACCAGACCATCTGCGGAGAAATAGAGCTAACGTTTTGGATCGATAAATCTTTGTGAGAAATAGAAAAAAATTATAGTGATGAAAAGATTTTAAGCAGACACAGAGGCAGGGAAAGTGGGGAGGGAAGGGGATAAACAAAAGGGAAATTAAATGATAAAGGGCATTGGTAAAGGAGGATAGTAATGGAACAAGAAACAAAAGGTAGGTCTAGAGAAGATGTAAATGGCAATAGTAGAATTATCACCAACACCTGGAATTTAAAAAGTTGGGATGAAGCTGTCCGAATTGGCTACACTCAATGTTTGGTCCAGAAGGGTGTAAAATGCCTATATAAAACTTGAAACGCTGGTCCTTGAGTTACATTGATCTGCACAAGGTTGAGGGTGCAGTGGAAGTGGAACAGAATTATTAGCATAAACATCTGAAAGTTCAGGATCGTGCTTCAGGACCTTTATTTTATACATTCACAGGATGTGGGAATGATTGGCAAGACCAGCATTGTCCATCCCTAACTATTCTTCAGAAGGTGATGGGACACCTTCTTAACTTTTGCAGTCAGTCTGTCAGTCTGGTGAAAGTGCCCCCACAGTGTTGTAAGTCAGTGAGTTCCAAAATTTTGATGCAGCGACAATGAAGGGACAGTGATATAGTTCCAAGTTAGAACGGTGTATAATTTGGAAGCGAAAACGCAGAAGATAGTGTTATTCTTTGACTACTAACCATGTCCTTCTAAGTGGGACATGTTGTTGAAGAAGCAATGGTGAATTGTGTGCATTCATCAAGTCAAGAGTATTCCACCGATTTGACTTGTGCCTTGTGGGTGGAGAAAACTTTGTAGAGTCAGAAGGTGAGTTTCAATACAGCAGACATGTTTTACAAAACTGTTCCTCAATCTGCATTTAGTCCCCACAATATTGAAAAGACTGGATCATGAGCAGTGAATATGGTGCACTAAGTTGAAAGTAATGCAATTAAATTGCTGTTTCACTTGGGAGGGTTGTCTAAAGCCCTGAATGGTGAGAAGGGGGAAGATAAAGGAAAGGAGTTGCATTTCCTTTGCATATGTAGGAACGTGCAGTGAGACGGGGAGGTGATGTCAGTGATTCAGGAGAGTACAAAGGTGTTGAGGAGGGCACACTGCCTTCAAACTCTGAGAGAAGGAAGATGTGTTTGGTGGTGACATCACTTTGGAAGTGACAGAATTAACGGCGTATTGATCCTTTATATATGAAGGCTGCTGGGTGGAAGGCGAAGACAAGAGGAACCTTGTTCTTTGTTTGCTGGAGCTGGAGGGGGGATGAAGGGAACTATGACAGCAGAAGTGTGGGAAATGGAATGACATGACTGATTGCCCTACCAGCCATCATTCAGGGGAGATCTTGACTGAGGGTAAAAGAATAGCAGAGGCACTGGTATAGAAGGTGACATCCTCAGAACAGATGCAATAGAGATGGAGAACAGATGGCTTACAGGAAGTGATGTGTTATAGGTGTGCCCTATAGCGAAAAGCATTGAATGTAGTAACATGGCAAATGGATGGGAATGCACTGTAATGATATTTCACTTCAAGTCAGAGGTTTCTTGGTCACTATCTGAGACTGGCTTCAAAATCAATATTTTATTAACCAAATTCACAATCCACAAGCTGCCACAGTGAAATCTGAACTCACGTCATCAGAGTGTTCAGCTTGGACTCTGAATTACAAGCCCATCTTTTCTTAACATTATCAGGGAGTAGGTTTTAATGAGTGCCTTAAAAGGAGCAAAGCAAGGTAAAGTGAAGAAGTTTGAGTGAGGGTCTTCAAAGTTTAGAGTCTTTGTAGCTAAAGGTATGCCCAGAAATACCTGAGCATTCTGGTATTGGGAATGATTAGAAAGGCCAACCTACCCTTCAGAAAGTGATAGGAGACTTTGCAGTCAGTCTGATAAAGATGCCCCCACAGTGCTGTAAGTCAGTGAGAATCAAAATTTTGATGCAGCGAGCATGAAGGGACAGTGATATAGTTCCAAGTTAGAATGGTGTGTGATTTGGAGGTGAAGATGCAGAAGGTAGTGTTAACCTTTGACCGAGGGAAAAGAAATAGCAAAAGCACTGCTATGGAAGGTTATGTCCTCACAACAGATGCAAGGGAGATGGAAAAGAGATGGCTTACAGGAAGTGATGTGGATGTCAATGTGCCCTATAGTGAAAATCTTTTGGGAAATGATCAAATTCAGGACAGCAAAAGAGACTGGAATTAGAGGTATTTTGGAACATTGTAAAGCCTGAGGCGTGGGGGTGGAAGAGGGGGAAAACAACAATAAACGGAGAGATGAGGACATGGAGGGATTTGAAAACAAGGATAAAAATTGTAAAATCAAGGCATTGTTAGATCTGGAGCCAGTATAAGTCAGTGTGCATGGGTGATTGGTGAATGTCATTTGGTGCAAATTAAGATATAGGTACCAGTGCTTTGGATAAATTCAAGTTTACAGAGGGTAAAATGTAGGTCAGTCAGGAATGCATTTGAATATTTAATACACAAGTTAACAAAGACATGGATAAGGCTTTTAGCAGAAAAGCTGACATAGGGGCAGAAATGAGTGGTGTAAAAGAGACAGAAACAAGTGGTCTCTGACAAAGCCTTAGAGAATCTTAAGAGAAGAGTAAGTTAGAGATTGGAGGATAGTTACAGAGACCAGAAATTCAGAATAGGTTTTTCAAGGATAGCATTGTAAGGTAATAATGATATCCACAGGTTGTGGACATGCTATTTGATGGATGTGGCTTCTAGTTATATAACAGAAATTTTCATTTATAACTGTTGAATGCTGGTACTTCTCCAAATTCTAAACGAGTACTGCTCTTCCTCCTGTTCCTAGCTAGAAGGAAAAGCTATGCTCCTTTTTTAATTTGATGATATTTCTCCCATTATTACTTCATCAGTACTTCATTGGTTCTCAGATTTTGTCTCCACTACAGATCTTGATTAAATAGTACCACAAGGGCAAAAAGCTGTGTGAACCAAGCCAAACAATAGAATGTTTTCAGTCATGAGGTAGTTTGGGTAAATCCTTCACTATAATAACAGCCTGAACTGATGAAAATTGATTTCTTTTCCTGCAATTTATTGGGAAAATCAGAGTCAATTATGCAAAAATGTATTTTTTACCTGGATGTTGGTGCTAATCAGTGGAAAGTTGACTGGCTGTCTGATTGCATTGCAATGGTTTGGGGATTTTTGGGTCAGCAAACTGTTCCAGTTTCTTATTTTCCATTCTGTCACTGGTTTATGCAGGCTTCAATTCCTGCTCATCTCCTCTCATAGAATCCCTACAATGCCAAAGGAGGCCACCTGGCCCATCAAGTATGCATCGACCACAATCTGTCCGAGCCCTATTCCCGTAATCCCACATATATACCCTGTTAATCTCCCTGACATTTAGCATGGCCCATCAACCTAACCCACACATCTTTGGACTGAGGAGGAACCTGCAGCACTTGGAAGAAACCCACACAGACACAGGGAGAATGTGCAAGCTCCATACAAACAGTGACCTGAGGCCAAAATTGAACTCGGATCTCAGGCACTGTGAGGCATCACTGCCAACCACTCTGCCACCTTTCTCCTCGATTGAGAAAGGAAGTTTTAGTTCAGTGCCATTTCTTTAACGTTTTGGTGCTATATAAAACATTCTGCATTTCGGATGTGATATTAAATTGAGGCCTTATGACCATCTCAGCTGGGGTAAAAGAAGCCCATTTCCATTATTTGAAGAGAAGTGGTGTTTGAGGAATGATGTATGGAATTCTCTCTAGTGTCCAGGTTTAAAACCATCCAGAACAAAACAATCTGTATGGTTGCACTCCATCCTCAAACAATCACTCTCTCCACCACCAATGCTCAGTAACAGCAGTGTGTAACATTTATAAGATGCACTGCAGGAACTCACCAAGGTTTCCTCAGCAGCATCTTCCAAACCCATGATCACTACCATCTAGAAGGATAAGGGCAGCAGAAACGTGACTATCACCATCTGCTGCAAGTTCCCGTCCAAGCCATTCAATATCTCGACTTGGAAATATATTGTTCCTGTTGGTGTATCAAAATCCTGAAACTGCCTTCCTAACAACACTGTAGGTATACTTACACCATATGAACCCCAGTGGTTCAAGAAGGCGGTTCACCACTATCTTCTCAAAGGCAATTAGAGATGGTCAGTAAATGCTGGCCAAGCCATTGACACTCAGATCCCAAGAATGAATTTAGCAAAGGGAATATGTCCCTCTGTCAACATGGGTAAAAGTGTACCTACTTATTACCTCATTGCTGTTTATGGGAACTGCTGTGCACAAATTGGATGCTATGGTTTCTATATTGCAACAGTGACACCACTTCAAAAGTACTTCATTGGCAGTACAATATTTTCATCAACTGTGAGGTTGTGAAGGGTGTTATTTAAATGTATGTTCTTCCTTTACACTTTGAGGATATTAACATGCATACACCACTTGGTACTAAATCTCTAATAGCCTTTGTAGAATTTGGACTAGCTTATTACAAATATTGACTTTGAGGTGCTGCAGGATTCTAAGAATCATGTGCACAACATAAATGGATTGACGGCAGAAATATCTAGGGGAATCCTGGAATAGGTTTGTGGAACTGAATAATCTACTTCTGGGAGGACGCCTAGCAGAAGTGACAGAGCATTGGCAACAGCAGCAGGTAACTCAATAACACTACAACCATTTATAAAATCCAGAACTGCTGCAAATTTATTTCAAATGACATTAAATGTATTAAATCCAGGCTTACAAAGTAGTCTTACCATGCAGCACAACAACTCAGACTGCTCAAGAGTTGTTGCAACAGTCGAATTTTGTTTTTTTTTTATTCATTTGCAGGATGTGGGCCTTGCTGGTTGGGCTATTATTTATTACCCATCCCTAATCACTTTAACTGAGGGGTTTGCCAAGCCATTTCAGAGACAGTTAAGGATCAATGGCATTGATGTGGATCTGGAGTCTAATGTAGGTCAGACTGGGTAAGGATTACAGATTTCCTTCCCTAAAGGACATTAGTGAACTAGATTGATTTATGACAATCGACAGTGGCTTCATGGTCATCTTTAGACTTTTAATTCTACATTTTGATTGAATTCAAATTTCAAACTTGGGCCCTCAGAGCAGTGTCCTGGGTCTCTGAGTTGTTAGTCTAGTGACAATACTGAAGTCTAAAGCCACTGTTTAATATTAATTCAAATTTTCTTTTCTTTTATGGGATGTGGGCATCATTGTAAATGTCAGCAACCTTTGCTCATATGTTGAGAAGGTGGTGATGAGCTGCCTTCTTGAACCACTGCAGTCCATGTGTTGTAGGTACATCTACAAAGTTGTAAAGGAGGAAATTTCAGGATTTTAACCCAACGAGAATAAAGACCCAGTGATATAGTTCTAAGTTAGGACTGTGTGATTGCAGGTAATGGTGTTCCCATATGTCTGCTTTCCTTGTCCTACTGAATAGTAGTGCTCACTGGTGTGGAAAGTGCTGCCGAAAGAGACTTAATGAGTTGCTGCACTGCATCTTGTAGATGGTATACATAGCTATTGCTGTGCATTGATGGTGCAGGAAGTGATTGTTTTAAGTTGCTAGATGGGACGTTGATTAAATGGATGGAATTGGGTTTCTTCACTATTGTTGGAGCTGCATTTATCCAGATAACAACAGAATATTCCATTACATTCTTGTCTTGTAGATGGTGGACAAGCTCTGGTGAGTCAGGAGATGAGTCAATTGTTGCAGAATTCTCAGTCACTGATCTGTTCTTATAGCCACAGTTTGGTAGGGTCAGTCCAGTTCAGTTTCTGGTCAATAGTAACTCCCAGATTATTAATAATAGGGGATCCAGCAACAATAATGCCATTGAATATCAAAGGAAGATAGCCCAAACCTGAATGTTGCCCAGAACTTGTTGCATGCAAGATCGCAGTGTTCCAATATCTCAAAAGTTGTGAATGGTGCTGAACATCCTCACTTCTGATCTTATATTGGAGGAAAGGTCATTGATGAAACTAAAGATGGTTGGGCTTGGGACACCACTCTGAAGATCTCCTGCATCAATATCCTGGAATTGGGATAACTGATCACTAACCAACACAATCACTCTTCTTTATGCCAGATATAACTCCAACCAGAGAATTTTCCCCATGATGCCCATTGTTTCCAATTTTGACACAAAATGCTGCTTTGTTGTCAACAGCAGTCACTCTCAACTCGTATAAACTCTTGAGTTCAGTTCTTTTTTCCATGTTTGGACCAATTCTGTATTGAGATTTGGACCCAAGTTCAGAAAATGTTGTTGCAGTTACAGATAAGGTGAACAGAGAAGTGCAGATGGAGTCAATGGATGGGAGGCTGGTTTGATGGATTGGGCTATGTTAACAATCCTTTGTAGTTCTTGCAGTCTTGGTCAGAGCAGGAGCCATACCAAGCTGTGATATATCTACAAAGGATGCTTTCTGTGATGCATCTATAAAAATCGATTAGAGGCATAGTGGACAATCCGAATTTCTTTAGCTTCCTGAGAAAGTAGAGATGTTAGTGACTGTAACGTCAGCGTGGAGGAACGAGGATAGATTGCTGGTGATCTGAACATTTAGAAACCTGTCGCTTTCGACCATTCCATTTCAACGCCGTTGATGTAGACAAGGACATGCTCTTCGCTACGTTTCCTGAAGTTGATGACTATCTTCTTCATTTTACTGACACTGAGGGAGAAATTATTATCGTTGCATCATTTCATTAGATTGTCTATTTCTTTCCTGTATTCCACCTCGAAATTGTTTGAGATCCGGCCCACTATGGTGATGTCATCAGCAAAGTTATATGTATTAATTTGAAGTCAGCTATAGGAAATGACTCATAAGATTCAAAATATCAGAAGTGACCTAAAGATAATTAATTGAATGACAAGGATTGGGTGTCAATGTACCTAATAAGAGTTTGGTTACCACATACAACAGGCACAGTTCTTGCAAAGATTTTGCTTAATGTAACATTCAACCAATTCTGTTGAGTCAGTCATGGCACATAATTGCATAAAATAATCCACACATGAAATATCTGGCACCTAGTCTGAATATTGACCAATACTGTACTTCAGCTCTGCTCCCATGGTCAGGCACATTCTAAATTTCATGCTGCAAGCAAAGACATTTTCATCACATACACAGGCCTTTTAATTTACAGCAGAACTTTACTATGGGCCAGTTACGTTCTGACTGCAAGGTCTTATACAATTCCGTTTTCCTCCTTTGGATGCTGAGATGGGTCAAAGCCGCATCGTTTCATTTGCAGAGCAATATCAAACAGATAATCGTAACATTCGCACCTGTAGAGAGAGGAAGGAGATACAGAAGTGAAGAGTTAACGTACATTGCTTGGAGACAGGATTTGGGAAGCTAGCACACAGTGCACTTACATTGTTTTTGCATTTTGCCATGTCTCCCCCCACACATAGATGCCATGGCGTCGAACTAGGACAGCACAGGAATCTGGGTATTCCTCCATGGCACGAGCCATTCGTTCCTGCAGGTCCTTCTCTTCTGGTGTATTCTCTATAATAGGAACCACCAGCAAATCATCATACCTGACAAGTAAAACATTCAAAGAGAGCTTTTATAAAATTAAAAAGTCACTTCTCCTTGAACAAATGCAATTATTTTCATCTTTCGACAAGATACATGAAATTTACAGCCACTTATATTTCTACTGTTGATGTGCCTTCACCATACAGACTGCAGTGGTTGAAGGAGATAGCCATCTACTGCCTTACACACACACACACACACACACACACACACACACACACACACACACACACACACACACACACACACACACACACAACACACACACACACACACACACACACACACACAACACACACACACACACACACACACACACCTCCCACCTCTCCCCCCCCCCCCCCCCCCCCCCCCCTTCCCTCAGACAATTAGGGATAAACTATTACTAGGTATTGATAAACTAGGTATTGATGTTGCCAATGATGTGCATTGAATTTTTAAAAATTAATAAAGATCTAAAAATTATTAGATTTTCTAATTTTAAACAGCAATGGTTACCTTAAATACTTCCAAAAAAAAACTCAGAATAAAGAAGCAAGCCTCCATTTCCTATTGTTGAAGTATAGCTGTAATCTTACGTTTATTAACCTTAGCACTTGTCTACCTGTGTGGTTGTGACAAGGATAAAATGAACATTGCTCTCATCCTGGAGCCTCTGGTCTTTACCAAGTACAGATCCACATTCCCTCTGCAGCACAAACGTCAAGGTGCACTAGAGGATTTAAACGTCAGTGAAGGAGGGCCAAGTGAAATATCACTAATCAGTTATGATGCATTTTTCTGTCAATATAGTCTTTGAGGTTTCCAGTAACTCCTGTTGTCTTCAGAGGTTGTCACTGCTTTTCAGCTAGTATTTCCAGAACCTTCTTTCACTCCCAGAAGTTGTCCATACCATTCTGTCTCATCTCTTCTAACTAATTCCTGACCAAATATAGTTATTAGTTTAGGATATCTCATTATGTGAATATCATGTGAACAACTAACATATCCTCAAAAGCAGCTCCTCTCACATCGTGGAAACGCACCTTTTTAAATCTTTCTTGTATTGTTATTGATCTCATTTCACTTTTGAAAAAGAAATTGTTTGCATTTAGCCCACACTAAAATATTCCAATTTAACTGCTGCAATGTGATTATTTGCCAAGCCTTTACCAAAAGTTGGTCACTAGATTAATGCCAGGAAAGGGAGAAAGCACTGCTCACTCTGTCACTTCACCCATGATTTGAATATTGGCAGGCTTGGATGCAAAGCAATCCTCTTACCCACTATATCACCCACAAGTTACTGCTGCTAGTTTAAAGTGAAATAAAAATTATACTACTTGGTTCATTCAAAGGATTCAGTGAAACACCAGTGGATTTATGCTCCGTGGGACACTCTTTGAGGAATACAATACCTGTAATAACCTCCAGATTGGCATTTCCTGATTCCTTTAATCATTTCTTGATGTGTAATTTGAAATTCCTTCCCTGGAAAGAGGAGGGTTGCCATGACAGCAGCTTTGGAGTGCGTGTGTATGACGGCTCCAGATCCTGTAGAATTATAACCAACACTTCATACACATTCCCAAATACATAGAACTGAATCATCAACACAGCATCTCATTCAGACAAATGAGCTGGTACAGATAAGGGGGAATTTGATCATTATAGTTAAAATGTCTAGTAATGCCTCAAATTTAAAATTCTCATCCTTTATTCAAATCCCTTCAAGACCCCGATGGCCCCTCTGACATTCTCCAGCTCTAAAACTCTAAACTACTTTTAATTCTCATCTCTCGCACATTCACAATTTTATTCATCCCACCATTGGAGGTTGTACCTTCAGCTATCTGAGCCTTTGAAATCCTTCTCTAAAGCCCTCCTCTCTTGCATTCCCTCTCCTCCTTTAAAACCTATCTCTTTGACCCAGTTTTTGATCACCTGCCTGGTAGTTCATCATGTAGCTTGGTGTCAAATGTTATTCAATTACATTACAATGAAAGGTCTTGGGGTATCTTATATTAAAGGTGTTTTATAAATCAAAGTTGTGATTGCCTTCTTATATTAGTCATTACATACAAAAAAGAAATTGACATGGGTTGCACAATTTTATTACCTTTGTTTCCTCATTCCGCAATACCCAAATGTTATCTAAAGTTGCAGTAGTCACAGTTCCTTGTCCTTTTGCCTCTTACCATCTTGATGGATTCATTGTTCTACATCAATAATGCTCTTTATAAAAACAAGAGCTTGCATTTATACAGCAATTTAATGGAATACTGTAAATGTCAAAGTTGTTTGAAAAATATAGAACATGGAAGGGAAGGGCGGCATGGTGGCACAGTGGTTAGCACTGCTGCCACACAGTGCCTGGTACCTGCATATTCGATTCTAGCCTTGGGTTATTGTCTGCATAGAGCCTTCATGTTCTCCCCATGCCTGTACAGGTTTCCTCTGGGTGCTCTGGTTTCCTCCCATAGTCCAAAGATGTGCAGGTTAAATGGATTGTCCATGCTAAAATCTGGAGATTAGCTGAACTAGGGAATAAGGCACATTTGGTCTGGGTAAGATGTTCTGTTGGACAGTCAGTACACATTCAATGGACTGAATGGTCTCTTTCCACACTATAGGGAACTTTATGGCTTTCTGGTTTAGAAATTTAGATTAGATGGATTTGAGATGAATAGGAAGTAACTAAAGTAACAAATTAACTTGTCTATGTAACATTAGCTAAAATCAAAGCTCATAAATTGATGCAAAATTTTAAGCTGGCTAAGATTGATTGGAAGGCGGAAGACAGAGAATAGAGAATAGCTCTGTATTCAAATTGGCAGAAAGAGATGAATGATGTTCCACAAGAATTGGTGCTGAAGCCTCAATGATTCACTATATTTATTAATGACTTGGAAAACACAATAGAAAGCCACACATATATATCCAAGATTACTGAATACAAAGCAGTTTAGACAGGAACATAAACTTAAAAGTGGCACTGGTTGGCAGATAGAATTCAGCACTCTCGGGAATGCATTTTATGTTCAATCCTAGATATGAGGTCATATATTTTAAACTGAAACAGTATTTCTCATGGCTCAGATCAAGTGTAGTATTGATATGCTGTACTTGGTTGAAGTCATTAGGTTACATTTTAGCTTCATTTGAAGCAATTTTTTAAAGCAGCATCTCAGCCTTTTGTCTAAGATGCAAATGAGATCAAGCCTTGAAGGAGCAGCTATGCCTACTCCAATCAGCTTGGATCATGTAGATCAAGCCCTGGACAGGAGGTGAGAGTTGTGTTTTGTCAGCTTGGATTGGGAATGTCTCAACTTGTTGGGACTCTGAATTGGATTTGACTTGATTGGATTGAATTGGAATATAGAATAAAGCAAAAACTGAAACAGTATTGACCTGCAAATTA
This sequence comes from Sphyrna mokarran, assembly GCA_024679065.1. NCBI lineage: Eukaryota > Metazoa > Chordata > Chondrichthyes > Carcharhiniformes > Carcharhinidae > Sphyrna > Sphyrna mokarran. Next base: position 68,130,417 of record JAGIQG010000008.1, read on the forward strand.
TTTAAATGGTGAAAAGCCTGGAACCCCAAAGAGAATTAGGGCCATGCAGGCAGTTCGTTGAAAAAGACACAAAGCAAGGAGGGTTTGAACATAAATGGGAAGACATTTTGCTACAGCTATATAAAACCTTGGTTAGAGTATTGTGTACTGTTCTGCATACCAGGAGTGCAGCTAAGATTCACCAGAATGTTATTATGGCTCCAGGGATTAGATTATGGGGAGAAATTATACAAAATAGGATTGTATTCTCTGAAATACAGAAAATAAAGGGTGCGAGGATTTTGAAAGGAATTGATAAGGAAGATAAACAGAACGATTTTCACCTTGTGGGAGAGTCTGAGGACAGAAAAAGTCAGCAAGAGGCCACTCAGAAAATAATTCAGGAAACACTTGACTGCACACAAAAATCCACGGGCTATAAGAGAGAAGTGGAAGAAAGGATGGCAGCTGGTCAGATAAATTGGAACCTGGCTTTCATAGGTATGATGGAGAATTCATTCATGTTCACTGACTTACATCAGAAAATGTTAAACCTGATTGGATTTGTTGTCTGCACTAAATTGTATGTCTTTGATGGGAGAGTTGTTTCAACTTTGAAGGTGAATCTCCATTTGTACCCTAAAGGGTGTGTGAAAAATGTTGCTGTTGCGGGTTAGCAAGTTATCAAAAGAATTGTACTCAAAATATATTAATTATAAATTTGGTTACTTTCAATCCCAACAAAAGGTGAGAGATGGAGCAACTGAGTTGTTTAAGTGTTTGCATCAAAGCAGGTCATTCTAAATCTGAGGAATTGGAGAATAGCATGTAAACTCCAGTCCAGAATGCGAGCACACGCACGCTCTAGTCCAGTACGAGCAAGTGGACTCACACTCCAGTCCAGCACAAGTGTGCAAACACTCCAATCCAATGTGACCAAGTGCATACTCCAGTCCAGTGGGAGCGTGCACACATTCCAGTCCAACATGAGAGGCCGCAGGCTCCAGTCCAGCATGAGCAAGTACACGCATGCTCCAGAGTGAGTGCGCACACGTTCCAGTCTAGTCCAGCACAAGTGAGTGCATGCACGCTCCAGTCCATTCCAGTGTGAGCGAGTGTGTGCATTTTCCAGCCCAGTCTAGTGCAAGCACACTCCAGTCCAGTCCAGTGTGAACAAGTGCACGCATGCTCCAGTCCAGTCCTATGTGAGAGAGTGCATGCAAGTTCCAGTCTGTCCAGTGCAAGCGAGCGCACACTCCAGTCCAGAGGACACACACATTCCAATTCAGAGCGTGCGAATACGCTCCAATTCAGACCATGCGCGTACGCTCCAATTCAGACTGTGCGCTTACTCTCCAATGCAGAGCGTGCACGCACGTTCCAATTCACAGTGCACGCAAATGTTAAAAATCAGCGCGTGCGCACATGTTAAAATTCATAGTCTGCTTACATGTTCAAATTCAGAACTCACGCACAGGTTCAAATTCAGAGACTGCACACACGCTCAAATTCAGAGCGTGCACACATGCTCAAATTCAGAGCCCGCATACACGCTTCAATTCAGAGCATGCGCCCATTCTCCAATTCAAAGTGTGTGTACATGTTCCAATTCAGAGCATATGCACATGCGCCAATTCAGAGGCCTGCACTCATGCTCCAATTCAAAGCGTGCATATGCTCCAATTCAGGGTACACACACACTCCAATTCAGAGCGTGTGCACATGCACCAATTCAGTGCACGTACACATGCTTCAGCGCCAGTGAGCGCATGCATGCTCCAGTCTGGCACGAGCACGCAATCCAGCATGAGCACTCAGAGTGCGTACACAGACTCTAATTCAGAGTGCGTGCACACACCCTAATTCAGAGTGCGCGCACTCACCCTAATTCAGAGTGCGCGCACTCACCCTAATTCAGAGTGCGCGCACTCACCCTAATTCAGAGTGCGCGCACTCACCCTAATTCAGAGTGCGCGCACTCACCCTAATTCAGAGTGCGCACACACACCCTAATTCAGAGTGTGCACACACACCCTAATTCAGAGTGCGCACACATACCCTAATTCACAGTGCGCACACATATCCTAATTCAGAGTGCGCGCACACACTTCAATTCAGAGTGCGCGCACACATTCCAATTCAGAGCATTCGCACATACTCCAATTCATAAAACATAGAACATAGAACATTACAGCGCAGTACAGGCCCTTCAGCCCTCGATGTTGCGCCGGCCAGTGGACCCTCTAACCTAAACTATTCCAATATCATCCATATGCCTATCCACCGAACATTTGCATGCCCCCAAAGTAGGCGAGTCCACAACTGCTGCAGGCAGGGCATTCCACGCCCTCAGCACCCTCTGTGTAAAGAACCTGCCTCTGACATCCGTCCTATAACTACCACCTCTTAATTTAAAGTTATGTCCCCTCGTGTTGGTCATCACCTTCCGAGGAAAAAGGCTCTCACTATCCACGCTATCCAATCCCTTGATCATCTTATACGCCTCAATTAGGTCACCGCGTAACCTTCTTCTCTCTAATGAAAATAACCTCAGGTCCCTCAGCCTTTCCTCATAAGGCCTTCCTACCATACCAGGCAACATCCTGGTAAACCTCCTCTGCACCCTTTCCAATGCTTCCACATCTTTCTTATAATGCGGCGACCAGAACTGTACGCAATACTCCAAGTGCGGCAGCACCAGAGTTTTGTACAGTTGTAACATAACCTCACGGCTCCTAAATTCAATCCCTCTCCCAATAAAAGCTAACACACCGTACGCCTTCTTAACAACTTTATCAACCTGGGTGCCAACTTTCAAAGAGCTATGTACTTGTACCCCAAGATCCCTCTGCTCGACAACACTATTAAGGTTCCTTCCATTAGCCCTATATTTCATATGCCTGTTATTCCTACCAAAGTGAATCACCTCACACTTATCCGTATTGAATTCCATTTGCCATCTCACGGCCCAGCTCTGCAACCTATCTATGTCCCTCTGCAAATTGTAACATCCACCCTCGCTGTCTACAATTCCCCCCACTTTGGTATCATCAGCAAATTTACTAATCCAATCTTCTACACCCTCATCTAGGTCATTTATAAAAATGACAAACAGCACTGGCCCCAAAACAGATCCTTGAGGAACACCACTTGTAACTGCACTCCAGGTTGAATATTTCCCATCAACCACCACCCTCTGTCTTCTATCAGCTAGCCAATTCCTAATCCAAATTGCTAAATCACCTTCAATCCCATGCATCTGCACTTTCTGCAGTAGCCTACCATGGGGAACCTTATCAAACGCTTTGCTAAAATCCATATACACTACATCAACTGCCTTACCCTTATCTACCTCTTTGGTCACCTCCTCAAAAAACTCAATAAGGTTTGTGAGGCACGACCTACCCTTCACAAAACCGTGCTGACTATCCCTAATCAATTTATTTCTCTCTAGATGCTTATAAATCCTATCCCTTATAATTCTTTCCAAGACCTTGCCCACAACAGAAGTCAGGCTCACCGGTCTATAATTTCCAGGATGGTCCCTACTCCCCTTTTTGAACAAAGGGACAACATTTGCCATCCTCCAGTCTTCCGGCACTATACCTGTAGCCAACGACGACATGAAGATCAAAGCCAAAGGCTCTGCAATCTCCTCTCTAGCCTCCCAGAGAATCCTAGGGTAAATCTCATCTGGCCCAGGGGACTTATCAATTTTCATACCCTCAAGATTCGCTAACACCTCCTCCTTATGAACCTCAATCCTGCCCAGTCTACAACCTGGTATCGCAGTATTCTCCCCGACAACATTGTCTTTCTCCTGTGTGAATACTGATGAAAAATACTCATTCAGTGTCTCTCCTATCTCCTCAGGCTCCACGCACAACTTCCCACTGCTATCTCTGACTGGCCTAATCTTGCCCTAACCAATCTTTTATTATTTATATACCTGTAAAAAGCTTTAGGATTCTCCTTAATCCTATCCGCCAAAGTCTTCTCGTGTCCTCTTCTAGCACTTCTCAACTCCCTCTTTAGCTCCTTCCTGGCTGATTTATAGCTCTCCAGTGCCCTAACTGAGCCTTCACGTCTCATCGTTATATAAGCCTCCTTCTTCCTCTTCACCAGAGATTCAACTTCCCTAGTACACCATGGTTCCTTCACTCGACCACTTCCTCCCTGCCTGGCAGGTACATATTTATTACGGACATGCAGAAGGTGTTCTTTAAATATGCTCCACATTTCAGATGTCCCCAGCCCCTGCAATATCCTGCTCCACCCTATGCATCCTAAATCTCTCCTAATAGCCTCATAATTACCTTTCCCCCAGTTATAACTGCTGTTATTCGGTACGTGCCCATCCCTTTCCATCACTAAAGTAAACGTAACCGAATTGTGGTCACTATCACCAAAGTGCTCACCCACCTCCAAGTCTAACACCTGGTCTGGTTCATTACCCAGTACCAAATCCAATATAGCCTCACCTCTTGTTGGCCTATCTACATACTGAGTCATGAAATCTTCCTGCACACATTGAACAAAAACTGACCCCTCTAACGTACTTGAACTATAGCTTTTCCAATCGATATTAGAAAAGTTAAAGTCCCCCATTACAACTACCCTGTTACTTTCACACCTATCCAGGATCAACTTTGCAATCCCTTCCTCTACTTCTCTGGAACTTTTTGGAGGCCTATAAAAAACTTCCAACAGTGTGACCCCTCCTTTCTTGTTTCTAATCTCAAGAAAGATTAGAATTCAGAGCATGTGCACACACTCCAATTCACAGCATGCGCACACAGTCCCAATTCAGAGCGCGCACATACACTCCCAATTCGGAGTGCATGCACTCCAATTCAAAGCAAGTGCACACCCTCCAAATCAGAGTGCGAGCACATACTCCAATTCAGAGTGGCACACATGTTCCAATTCAGAGTGCGCACATGCTCCAATTCAGAGCACACACACACAACAAATCAGAGTGCACACAGTCCAATTCAGAGCATGCACACACACTTCAACTCAAAATGCGCAGTCACACTCCAATTCAGACTGCATACACACACCAAATCAGAGTGCACACATGCCAGTTGAGACCACACACAATCCAATCCACAGTGTGTATACACACTCCAATTCAGAGCGCACACACACATATCAGAGTCTACACATCCCTATTCAGAGTGCACACGCACACGCTCCAATTCAGAGGGCATACACACTCACCAAATCAGAATCCACAAATTTCTATTCACAGCATGCAAACACATGCTCCAATTCAGACTGCACAGACAAGCTCCAATTCAGAGCATGCACACGCACTCCAATTCAGAACGTGCACACTCCAATTTCGAACGCGCACACTCCAAGTCAGAACGCGCACACTCCAAGTCAGAACGCGCACACTCCAAGTCAGAACGCGCACACTCCAATGCAGTGCGTGCACACACTCCAATGCAGAATGCTCGTACACACTCCAATGCAGAATGCTTGCACACACTCTAATTCAGAACGCGCGCACACACTCCCATTCACAGCGTGCACACACACACTCCCATTCACAGCGTGCACACACACACTCCCATTCACAGCGTGCACACACACACTCCCATTCACAGCGTGCACACACACACTCCCATTCACAGCGTGCACACACACTCCGATTCAATGTGCGCACACACATTCCAATTCAGACTGTGCATATGCACTCCAATTCAGGTTGCATGCACACGTTCCCATTTAGAGCACACGCATACACACATTCCAATTCAGAATGCTCACACACCCTCCAATTCAGTGCTCACACACAAACTCCAATTCAGAACACTGGGACACACTCCCACTCAGAGAGTGCATACACTCCAATTCAGGATGCACACACACACTCCAATTCAGATCGCTCATACACACTCCAATTCAAAGCGCGTGCACACACTCCAATTCAAAGCACGTGCCAACTTCAATCAGAATATGCACTCTAATTCAGAGCCAGCATGTACTATTTCATGGCATATGGATAACAACTGAAAGGAAGTATGCCCTTTCACTCAGTATGTAGTGTTTATATTCTGATTAGAAACAGTGTGTGGTACAATTATTCAAAAGATGTGTGCATAGTCTCCTTACCTCGCATAGTGTAAGCATTCATAAAGAGAGGTGTGCATTGACTTTTCTTTAGCTGCTTCAAGGGTGGAGGGCCAGAGATGTCACATCCTTTTATGTCACAGACAAACAAATCATCAGGCTGCAAGACAAGTCAGCAGAGTTTAGGAACACTGAATTGGACAGACTGTAAAGCACCATTATTTATGACTGCCAGTGAAAATCAAATCTGATTTAGTGCTACCTGCTAGCTTGTCTGCTGTGTTGGTGTATCAAAGTGGTAGAAGCCACATTCTTGCCAATTATAGATACAGTTATTGATTCCTCCCACACAGTTTTAGATTTCCAACAAAAGGCATGAGCAAAGCCGAAGGTTAAGTTCACTCAATTATTGAATGCATGCATATGAAATAGAACATACTTTTAAGGGTTTGTAACAGACAGATATGGAAAGAATTCCAACTCCATCAGTTTGGATTGTCGATTTCCAATCCCCAATGCAGAATAACTTTAAACAAACATAAACCATTTAGACCAAAGTAAATTATTGTTGAAAAGTGGAAAGCTGAAATAAAAACTAAAAGCACTAGAAAATAATCAGCATCTGTGGAGTTAAAATTAAAGTTTTGTTTCAGGTCTATGATTTTTCAACTCAAAAGTTAAAACTATAATAGGTTGACATGTGAAGTGCTGCTGCAAGGAAGAACAACAAAAAGGAAACACTATGATAGACTGGAGAACAGGAAAGATTAAATGACAAATGGTTTCATGGTTTAAAAGACAAACGCCAAAAACTTCTGAGCCCATCCGTGGCTGGGATTCTTCAGTGCTGCTGAGTGAATGCAGTTTTGGCTAAGTGCCAAATTTTCCATTCTCACTGACAGTGGGGCAGCTATGAAAGGGATCAGAGAAGCCTGTCCAAAGGAATGGTGCTAGATTTAGTGAAGAAACAAAAGATGAGGTCTGAGTGGCAAGGTAGCAATCATCAAAGGGATTAAGAAATTGATGAATGAAAAAACAAACCATTGTTAAAAAAAACATAAAGCAAAATGAGGGCAGTTCTTGATCTCAATTTGTTAAACTCAGTGTTGAGTCCATAAGGTTGTTAGGCCCAGTCAAAAGATGAGGGGTTGTTTTTGAGTATGTATTGAGCTTCACTGGAACACTATGACAGATCAAGGACAGAAAGATAAGAGTGGGAGCAATATTGGAAATTAAAATGACAAATGACAGGAAACTTGTATGTGGAACAGAGGTGTTGGTCACTCAGTCTGCATTTGGTCTCCACAATGCAGAGCAGAAAATTCAGTCTATTAAATTGAAAGAAGTCCAAACAAATCATTTGGAAGGAGTGCTTGGGGCTTAGAATGGTAAAAAGGGAGGACTTAAAAGGACAGATGTTACCTCTGTTGGATGTACACAGAAAACTGTCATAGAAAAGAATATCTGAGCGACTGCGGAGTGTTACAGAGAGAATAGTCCTTTGCATTGATGAAGGGAAGGGGAACTGTAAGATGCTTTTGCTGGTGGCATCACATTGGAAGACATGGAAATGGGAGATGATCTGTTTAATGTTGAGGCTGGTGGGGTGAAAAGTGACAACAAGGGGAAGAGTATCATTGTTCTGCAAGGGAACCGCCGCCATTAAATACATTCTCTTTCCTACCTTACCAGAGATTTTCTGCATTTTTTCTTCTTCCTTCACTTTGCTTCCCTTTCACTTGCTCAAAACCTATTAGATTTCTAACTTTTTTCCATTCTGATGATAAGTTAACTCTGATTCTTTTTTCTCCAAAGATGCTCCCTGACTTTGATTTTTTCCAGCATTTTCCATTTTTATAAACCATTTAAATTTGGATTGTCAGCCTTTCAAATGATAAAAGCTGATCCAGACTAATCTCTGTGACAGTAGCAGATTGGACTAAGTGTTCTACTCATGAAGGTTGAACTCGTTTATTTCACACAATGTCAACAGCAGTGACAGTGTAATATAATCACCAAGGCAGTCTCAAAGTATCAGCTTCTCACTTCCGACATTACCACATTCTGGTATGTGAAGTGGAAAATAAGAAGATTTTTAAACGCATTTCAGTAGTTGATTATTTTAGATGTCACCATTCATATAGAAAAGGACCTTGTTAACAACACTGTTTCACTACATATTGGTTCGATGTTTGCGACAGAAATGACAATGAGGCTATCACCATTCAATAAAGTATAAATTGGATGCTAACTTTTGCCAACCACAGTTAAATGTGAAAATCAGGAAGATGCTGTGTGAGTTACCATGCTTCTTCAGAACCTTTGCTACAACAGTAACTTGCCAAGAGACCAGACACTGAAATACATTGAATGATGTGAAGTTGCGGTCCAGTACTTAAATGGCAAATACACACTATACTAGTTGTGAAAGGGTAGGACTTGTCCATTCTCGTGAAAATCAAATTTTAATGAGATAATGCTTAATTACTAAAAAACAGACTCTCTGACACTGAAAATGAAATTTTATACGTATGGAGTCTCATTTTGTTTGACTAATTATTGTTAGAGACTTAAAAAGATAAAAATATTTAAATATTTGCTCTTTTGTCTCTCTCTTCATCCAATCTTTTTTTCTCTATTTATTTCACTTTCTGTACCTGATTTGACATTAAATTCATCATTCTATCACTCCTGGTTTTGACTCATTGTTACATAGGAAGGATTTTTCAATCTGATTGCTTAAGGAGATACAGTTACTTGGCTCGTTCACACAGATCGCAATTTCCCAGTAGACAGTGCTGCACTGAAATAGCTCCCCAATCACAGTAAGTTTCAGTGCAAAATCCTGCAGGAAGTCTGTGGCCAAGTCAAAGAGTAATCAATAGTTGCCATTTTTCATTTGCCACTGATGGCAATATCCAGGGCAAGGCAACATCTTTCCTGAGAGGTGAGAGTGCTGAATCAAGGGATATTGTTTATTAATCCACCGCGCTCTTGAACTGAAGTACTTCTGTGGCTCCCCATTTCCCCTCTAGAACATAGAACATAGAACATAGAACATTACAGCGCAGAACAGGCCCTTCGGCCCTCGATGTTGCACCAACCAATTAGGAACAAGCAGTGACCCTCTACCCTAAACCATTCCCTTTTCATCCATAAACTTATCTACTAACCTCTTAAACGCCACCAAACTTGGCGCATCTACAACTGACGCAGGCAAGGCATTCCATACCCTTACCACCTCTGGGTAAAGAACCTACCTCTGACATCCGTCCTATAACTACCACCCCTTAATTTAAAGCTATGTCCCCTCGTGCTAGCTTTCTCCATCCTAGGAAAAAGGCTATCACTGTCCACCCTATCTAAACCTCTAATCATCTTATATGTTTCAATAAGGTCTCCTCTTAGCCGCCTTCTTTCTCTGTTGAGCAATGGAGAAGCAAGTATTGTGAATGAATCAGCACTGGTGTCAGTTAGATGTATTTTACTGTGTTGCTTTTCCTCATGCTATGGAGCTTATTTGATGAACCACCACAACCACCTGACTTCCCCAAGACATTTAGAATAAATCAGCCTCCCAACCTGCCATCCTGTCATCCTCTGCCAGTTTAACAAGTTGCCTCTGACCACCACCCCCTGTCTCCTCTACCTGATGTTGCTGGCTGATCCCCTTTTGCAGTTATCTGTTTTCCTTATAGAAGACTTTCCTGATCATGTCTGGTATCAGCACAAACACTTATGCTGTATGAAAACAGTCCCCTTAGTGGAATGTCTTGCTATAAATTCTTATCAGACCATAATCTTGTTTCGCACCACATCACACGATCCTTAATGGTTTGTAAAAGCTTTTTTTTTGGAATATTGTCCAGCAGTGAAAATGCTAAGTCTTTTGGCTAAGATCAAGTGTAGTATTGACATGCTGTACTTGGTTGAAATCATTAGGTTATACTTTAGCTTCGTTTGAAGCAATTTTTAAAAGCAGAATCTCGGCCTTTTGGCTAAGATGCAAATGAGATCAAGCCTTGGAGGAGGAGCTGTGCCAATCAGCTTGGATCATATAGATCAAGCCCAAAATAGGAGGTGAAAACCCTATCTTGTCAGCTTGGATCGGGAATGTCTCAACAGTTGAGACTTTGAATTGGACTTGATTTGATTCAATTGGAATAAGAACCTAAAAAAAGTGAAAATAATAAGTTGAACCATTATTCCCAAGACTCTTTCTAAGCTTCCCTTAAATCCAATTTGGATATTCTCTGCACAGTTATGTGGTAATCTAAATCATTTTATTGCCGATTCTGACTTGACTGATCTTTCTGTGTTAATGTCATCAGAATTTTTGTATCTGGATTATTCATGAAGATTATAAGCAACAAGAGTGCAAATAATCTTGTCAACTAAAGGCTCCTTAATCTCTCATGAGGTTTTTCTTCAATACTACGCCTGTCTTAAAAAAAGCACTGCCATACTGCCATCTAAGTGAAATCTAAGGAAAATAATAAACACTGCACACAAATGTAAATGGCTCTAGCAGCTGTATTCTTGTTTCTGATTAAAGAGGATCCAGGTCTCAGCCTAGAGACTTGAGCACATAATCTGGACTGAAACTTTACTGTAGTTCTAAGGGAGTGCGATACTCCCAGAGATGCTGTCATACAATGGTATCCAGCAGTCTGGAAAAAGAATGTATTGCACGTCAGGGTTTGTGTCACATCTGCATTGAACATCGTCCTTTATGGCTGTAGAGGTTGATTTGTGAGCGATAGTCCCTTCCATAGATGAAGTGTTGACCCGAGGTTGACTGATGTTTGTTCTCTTCTATTGGTTCTCTTTTCTGCCATTTTTCTGTCTTCTGATTTTTCCAGATCCTTCCTGACCACTTGACTCAGGCACTCTGGTTGCTACTGAAGACTTTCCATGCATCAACACCGATCTTGTACAACTTGATTGAAAATCATTGCTGACGTCCATGAGGCCAAGATAGAATAGTCTGTGCTGTTTGCTGCACTTTCCCTGTAACTGCCAATGTGAGAAAACTGTCAACTATCAATCTTGCTGCTCTGAAGTCACATTGAGACTCAGGACAGATGTGTGATATCAGGACATACAATCTGGTCAGAGCAATGTGTGCAAAGACATTCCAGACCATACTTAACAAAGAGATGACTCAATATTAGTTTCAGTCACTGCAACTTACTTTGTTCTCGTATAAGGTGACTATTTTTGCATCATGCTTGTGTTATTGCACAAATCTTTCCTTCCAGCAGAGAGACAGAAGTTCATTGAGTGCTGTGGCAGTGCTAGTTTCCCACTTTTTGGATTTCAGGTGGAATGCCATCATTTCTTGAGGCTTCATCACTGGAAAGACAGTCAATGGACATGTCTGGCTGTACTATGGGGGCTCAGTGTCTAGTTCTGGTGGACTCACTGTCTAGCTCCTCCATAGTAAGAAGTCTCACAATACCAGGTTAAAGTCCAACAGGTTTATTTGGCAGCATAAGCTCTCGGAGTCTCGCTCCTTCATCAGGTGAGCAAGGACTTGTCTTCACAATCAGGGCATATACAGACACAAACTCAATTTACAAGATAATGGTTGGAATGTAAGTCTTTACAGATAATCAAAGTACAGATAATGTGAGTGGAGAGAGGACCAAGCACAAATTAAAGAGGTATGTATTGTCTCCAGCCAGAGCAGTTAGTCAGCAGTTAGGCAAATCAGATAGTGTAACATGAACCCAAAATCCCGGTTGAGGCGGTCCTTATGTGTGCGGAACTTAGTTATCAATTTCTACTCAGCAATTCTGCATTGTCATGTATCACGAAGGCCGCTTTGGAGAATGCTTATCCAAAGATCAGAGGCTGAATGCCCATGACCGCTGAAGTATTCCTCAACTGGAAGGGAACGTTCCTGCCTGGTGATTGCTGAGCAGTGTTCAGTCATCCATTGTCGTAGCGTCTGCATGGTCTCCCCAATGTATCATGCCTCAGGATATCCTTTACTGAGTGTATCAAGTAGACAACACTGGCTGAGTCACAAGAATGTGTATCACGTACCTGGTGGATGGTGTTCTTGTGTGAAATGATGGCATCTGCGTCGATGATCCGGCATGTCTTGCAGAGGTTTGCTGTAGCAGTATTGTGTGGTGTCGCGGATACTTTTTTCCTGAAGGCTGGGTAGTTTGCTGCCCTTTGGATCATGGTGAACAATCACTGAAACAACTATATGATGACATCAACAAGTTCCAACTCACTATCAATCTCACCATTGACCAATCTCTGGAATCGGTTGCATTCGTGGACACACGCATCTCCATTAAGGATAGTGACCTCAACACTTCACTGTACCGCAAATCAAAGATAACATCATGATACTCCACTTCTTCAGCTTCTACCCTAAATACGTTTAAAAAAGCCATCCTCTATGAAAAATCCTCCATATACACAGGATCTGCTTAGATGAGGAGGATTGCAACAGACACCGAAAGATACTCTCATAAGAACTGGATATAGCACTCAACTCATAAATTGATAGTTCCGACGTGCCGCAGTAAAAAAGCCACACTGACCTTCTCAGAAGACAAACACAGTACACAGCAGACAGAGTACCTTTCATCATCCAGTACTTTCCCAGAACGGAGAAGCTACAACATCTTGTCTGGAGCCTTTGACACGTCATTGATGAAGATGAACATCTCCCCATGGCCATCCCCACAACCCCACTTCTTGCCTTCAAACAACCGGAAATCTCAAACAGACCACTGTCCGCAACAAACTATCCAGCATTCAGGAAAACAGTGACCATGACACCACACAATCCTGCCACAGCAACCTCTGCAAGATGTGCCAGCTCATTGACGTTAATGCCATCATCTCACCTGAGAACACCATCCACAGTACATAGCCTTCCGACTATGCCAGCATTGTCTACCTGATAAGATGCAGGAAAGAATGTCCTGAGTTATGTACATTAGGGAGACCATGCAGATGCTATGACAACGGATAACGAACACTGTTCGATAATTACCAAGCAGCAGCGTTCCCTTTGACCTGAAGAAGTCGGGAACACTTCAGCCCCTGATCTTTGGGTAAGCGTTCTCCAAGGTGGCCTTCACGACACACAACAATGCAGAATCACTGGGCAGAAACTGATAGCCAAGTTCCACACACGAGGACGGCTTCAGTGGGGATCTTGGGTTCATGTCACATGATCTGTAACCCCCACGACTTGCCTAGGCTTGCAAAATTCATTAACTGTCCTGGCTGGAGACAATACACACCTCTTTAATCTATGCTTAACTCTCTCTCCACTTGCATTATCTATATCTTTAAGACTTGATTACCTGTAAAAATTCGCATTTTAACCATTATCTTGTAAATGGAGTTTATGTCTGTATACTCCCTGTTTGTGAACACAAGTCCACTCATCTTATGAAGGAGTGAGACTCCAAAAGCTTGTGCTACTAAATAAACCTGCTGAACTTTAACCTGGTGTTGTGAGACTTCTCACCATGCTTATCCCAGTCCAACACTGGCATCTCCATATCACAGCTCCTCCATGACAAGGGAGTCCAAAATGGGGTGGAGAGTTCTTTTAATGACAACATTCTCTGTTGTGTAAAGTACAAGGTAATGTCCCCAAACCACCCCCCGCCCCCACCTCTCCATCTGCTTAATACATTCAGTGATGATCATCCTGCTTTTGTCTTCATGGAGCTGGTTTGGTTGTTGCTGGGCCCGTTGCTTTCCTGTTTTCTTCATACATCCCTTGAACAGCCCAGCATTCAGCAGCAGCAGCAAGTTGCAATGTACTGAAGAGTTTCAGACAGTGTGATTGGTATAGTATGAATAGTCTGCTGAGATTCGATTCTGACAGCTCTGAGACGTTCTTGCTGGAACTTGCTTGTAGTTCATGAAGACTTGGTTGCAGTAACTGATTCCATTTCAGTCCAATAAACATCAAATCAGTCAGCATCTCTTTGTTTTCTTGTATGTCATCAGTGCAGTTATAAATGGTGTTGTGCAAATGAACCCACTTCGACATCTCACTCTGGCCTTAGTTGTTGTTGTCCAAAAGAACATTAACAAGAATGCTGAGCAACTGCTCATCCTTTGGTGTCTTTCGAAGGAGATCCCTTTTAGGTGGATGTAAAAGATCCCAGAGCACTTAGTCAAAGAAGAGGAGTATCTGGCTAATATTTATCCCTCAATCAATAGAGCTAAAACAACAAATAAAAACATTAAATACTGGAACAACTGAACTGGTCTGGCAGTAGGTGGGGAGAGAAAAATACAGGTCAGTGACCTTTCATCAGAACTTATTTTAGTAAAATATGATGTGGGCATTAAACCTTGCTGTGTGAAAATTAGGTGCTGCGTTTCCTACATTACAGCAGTACAACACTTCAAAAGTATTCATTAGTTGTAAACCATGGTTGAACATCCTGAAGTCATCAATGCAAATTTTTCTTTCTTTACCACAATAAATCCACCACACACCTGGATCCTTTCCTTCTGAACACCTGATGGAGCAATGTAGATTTCATCTCTGAAAAGGGAAAGATTAAACTGGTTTTAGACTTCAATGAAACAAGTAATTAACACAGAGGTTTAACAAAAATAGAAAGAATAAAAGATCCTTACTGTCTTAGTCCCAAAAATTGGTCCCTAATTGTAATTTTATATGGTTTTACAGGGTACTTATCCCCAGTTTCATAGAATAACCTTCACCAGAGTGTCAGTATTCTTGGCTTGGCTAAAACGCATTGAGGAACAGCTGATCTCAGTCAGGCTAGTTTAGTATCTAAATCAGGTTGAAATCTGCAAGAATTGTTGAACCCTGACAGTGCACTAGATGGATACATTTTCAAAGTGGTTGGTATCTGTTGGGAGGAAACAAACTTGACGGCCATATCTCCTTTCAATCTATGGGCCTTATAGCGCAATCATATTTTATCAGTGAAACTGTCAAATATTTCTAAGCTCTTTAACTGAAACTCTATATTTTTATTTAGCACCACAGAACATGAAACTCAGACAGAAAATTCTAAGGTGCCAATCTTAACCATTAATGCAAGATTCTAAACCAAGATATAGTAGAACGCTCATGTCTGGTTCAATATCAACATATATACCAGTAGTCTGACAGCTAGTATCTTCATCCAACAGCCTATTCGCAACATTTCAGAAATGTGGCTATAATGTTAGCTCTCAAAAAGATTCATCTGGAACAGTACAATGAGAATGGGCATACCTCAATTTCTCGGCCATACAGTACAAAGGAGTATTGTAACCTTTATAAGGACTCTTTTGTGTCTTACAGTATTAAGCCCAATTCTGAGCACTGCACTTTAAAAAGCCTTAGAAAGGGCAGAAGGGATTTACTAGATATCAGAGAGGAAAGACTTCAGTTACGTAGAGACGAAAGCTGAGATTGTTTCCTAGAGTATCGAAGGGTCACAGAATCACAAATTACTACAGTGCAGAAGAGGCTCTTCAATCCATCGAGTCTGCATGTAAACATGAAATGCCCTGATGTGCCCACCTATTCCCACTTGCCAGCACTTGGCCCATAGTCTTGAATATTATGGCATGCCAAGTACTCATTTAGGTATTTTTTAAAGGATGTGAGGCATCCTGTCTCCACCACTCTGCCAGACAGTGCATTCCAGACTGTCACCATTCTCTGAATAAAAAGATTTTTCCTCAAATACCCCTAAACCTCCCATTCCTCATTTTAAATTTGTGTCCCCTCGTAACTGGCTCTTCAGCTAAGGGGAACAGCTTTCCATCCTGTCCATGCCCTTCAATCAGGTTGCCCCTCATTTTTCTCTGCCCCAAAGAAAACAGCCCAAGCCTATCCAACTTTAGTAAGGCGTTTGATAAGGTGGCCCATGGAAGACTTCTGCAGAAAATGCAGATGTATGGGATAGAGGGTGATTTAGCTAATTGGGTTAGGAATTGGCTAGCAGATAGAAGACAGAGGGTGGTGGTTGATGGGAGATATTCATCTTGGAGTTCGGTGACAAGTGGTGTACCTCAGGGGTCTGTTTTGGGGCCCCTGCTGTTTGTAATTTTTATAAATGATCTGGATGAGGGTATTGAAGGATGGATTAGTAAATTTGCAGATGACACTAAAGTCGGTGGAGTGGTAGATAGTGAAGAGGGGTGTTATAGTTTGCAGAGGGACTTGGACAAGTTGCAGAGCTGGGCCGAGAGGTGGCAAATGGAGTTTAATGTGGAAAAGTGTGAGGTAATGCACTATGGCAGAAATAATAAATGTGTAGAGTATAGGGCAAATGGTAGGATTCTTAGTAGTCTAGATGAACAGAGGGATCTTGGTGTGTATGTGCATAGATCCCTGAAAGTAGGCAGTCAGGTCGAGAAGGTTGTTAGGAAGGCATATGGAGTCTTGGCTTTTATTGGTAGAGGGATTGAATTTCGGAGCCGCAACGTCATGTTGCAACTGTACAAAACTCTAGTGCGGCCGCACTTGGAGTATTGTGTGCAGTTCTGGTCCCCACATTATAAGAAAGATGTGGAGGCATTGGAGAGGGTACAGAGGAGGTTTACCAGGATGTTGCCTGGTATGGAGGGCAGGTCTTATGAGAGAGGCTGAGGGATTTGAGGTTGTTTTCGTTAGAAAGGAGGCGGCTAAGAGGAGACCTTATCGAAACATATAAGATGATTAGAGGTTTAGATAGGGTGGACAGTGATAGCCTTTTTCCTAGGATGGAGAAAGCTAGCACGAGGGGACACAGCTTTAAATTAAGGGGTGATAGTTATAGGACGGATATCAGAGGTAGGTTCTTTACCCAAAGGTGGTTCGGGAGTGGAATGCCCTGCCTGCAGCAGTTGTAGATGCGCCAAGTTTGGTGGCGTTTAAGAGGTTAGTTGATAAGTATATGGAAGAGAAGGGAATGGTTTAGTTTGGATGGGCATTGCTTTTTATATTGGTCGGCGCAACATCGAAGGCCGAAGGGCCTGTTCTGTGCTGTAATGTTCTATGTTCTATGTTCTAACCTCTCTTCATAACTTAAAAGTTCCATCCTCAGGCCGTATCCTGGTGAATCTCCTCTGCACCCGCTCCTGCACATTCAGGTCCTTCCTATAATGTGGTGACCAGAACTGCACATGGTACTTCAGTTGTACCCTCACCAAAGTTCTGTACAACTCCATCATGATCTTTCTGCTTCTATAATCTATATCCTGACTGATAAAGACGAATGTGCCATATGCCTTTTACACCATCCTATTGACCTGTCTTTCCACCTTTAGAGATCTATGGACAAACACAGTAAGGTCCCTTTGTTCTTTGGAACTTCCCAGTATCAGACCTTCATAGCATACTTCCTTGTCAAAATGCTCCTTCCAAAGTGTATCACCTACACTTTTAAAGCCACTTATCTGTCTATTTGACGATTCCATCTATATCTTCCTGTAACCAAGACACTCAACCTCACTATTAACCACTTTTAAGGTAAGGGGTAGATTTGATTGAAGTGTTGAAAATTATAAAGGATTTTGATAGGATAAAGAGGAAACTCTTTCCACAGTCAGGAGGGTTGATTAGCAGGAGAACAAATTTAAGACAATAGGCAAAACAACCAGAGGTGAAAAGAGGTGATTTTTTTTTTACATAGTGACTGATAATGATCTGGACTAAAAGGATGGTGGAAGAGAATTCAACACTAAGTTACAAAAGGGAATTGGATAAATGCTTAGTGTGAGAAAAATAATTGCAGGTTTATGGTCAAAAGATAGGGGAGTGGACTGTATCAGATAGCTTTTTCCAAAGAGCCATTATTCTTCATTATTGTGCAAGTCAGCACAAATTTTCATGGCTGGCTTTAATAACTTAAATTTGGCCATTCGTACAATTGCTGATATTCACAAAACCTTTCAAAGATAACAGAAATTAATTCTATCTTAGAATGTTTCTACAAGATGCTGTTTGAGATCTCCATTTATTATATTATTTATATTGATTAGATATAATAAATCTCACTATTAGATTCATCATTAAAATCATTGAAAAGAGTGTGAAATTGTGGTGGTTGCCCTCTAGTTAACTGATAAACATGGTAGAAAAGGTTAAGGCTGGTGCATGAAGGTGTGTGTGCAATTTTAATGGTGTGATAAATCAGAACTACTGCAAAAAAACCTCTCTCGCACTGAACATTTACTTTTACATTTAAAATTTAATTAGTGTTGGAGATGTAAATCAAACATTCTTTTACTTTTCAGGTCTGTCTCTTTTATCTCCTTCTTTTAATTCTATCATTTGTTTTCCTTATTTTGCTTTCTGTACATGGTTTAATTCCACTTTACGGGGCAATTCTCCCAAAAGTGCTGAATTGATGGGACAACTGTTCTAAGTCCTGACTGTTCTGACAGTTCAGCTTCTCATTGCACTTTATGCACTGCAGAGGTCACAATCATGAATGTTATTTAAAAGCCGGGAGGGGCAGGGCCTATTCACTCTGGAATCTGACAGTTCTGGAGCGCTGCGCATGCACAGTGGCCGCAAACTGTCAACCTCCCGTTTGCTGGCCAGACTGATCACTGGCCAGCTTGGGATCACTACAGTGCTGTAATTCTCGGGCCAGCCATGACACCTCCACCCGCCAACCCTCTTCCCAGAGCGTCCTGATGTCCAGGCCCACTCCCCAGCAGTGGCGATCCCCCCACCATGGCAGACCCTCCCAGAGACAGCCTGTGACGCCCCCCCCAATCATTGGCCTCTCTTCATCCCACACCAATCCTGTCTGCAGAGTAACAGCAGGACCCTCCACTCCACCGATCGCCCCTAAGTCTGACCCACAACAGGCCTCACCCTTTTGGCTCTCTAGAGTGCCCATGCCCAGGGTGCACCACCTCTCCGTTGCCTGATGCCCCAGGGGCCCTGACTGCCACCCCTTCATTCTGGTGGGGTCTCCTGCAAGTTACTTGAACATGGGGAGCTAGTCTGAACCCCGCTGGAATGAAGGACTCTTAGCAGGGTGGGATAATCAATTGGGACCTGAAATGTCCCTATAATTAACAAATATACATAGTTAAAATACAGAAAAGATTTAAGTGACTTACTTGCCTTCTCGCCATTTTCCAGCGTGGTTGATCTGCAATTGTTCATTCTCTCTGGGAGATGCACATGTGTTCCTGACACACGCGCAAATCCCTGTTCAAGGCCGTAGACACGCATCCACAATGACCCGACAGAAAAGTTGCGGGTTGGGATGGGAGAATTGCAGCCTGTATTTCTGGTCTATATTTTCTGATTTAGACTCTCATCGAAATTATTCGAAAAATGACTAAGTGCCATAATGGCAAAAAAAAACAGACTGATCTACATTAGTCTGTCCAGCATCGACTGGACCACAATCATCCCACACTTAGGGTGGAAGTCTTCCATTCTGTCAGCCAAGGGAATTATAATGGTCTGGGGGGGCAATCTCTCAGTGCACTGGGGGATCCCCTTCTTTCCCCCGTGTACATCGGGACCACAACTCTGCCCCCCTCTTCCCCCCCACTGACTCCCCTTATCAGAAGAACATTTCCCAGCCTCTCCCATATGGGTTGCTGGCTTCGGGATATTCAGGTCCATCTACAAGTCTCCTTTTATGACCCCGAAATGCATCCCCCAAAATCTCCAATATGCCCCCCCGCCCCCCACTTATGACAGCCGATAAGCCACCCTTCATGCTCCACTCCTTCATGCTCTACCGCCCCTTCATAGATCACCCCTGCCATAGCCCCTTTCAGGCTCCATCCCTTTGGCACTGCCAGGGAGCCAGGGCACTATCCAGCCATGCCACTGATCCCAGCTCAATACCTTCTGAGCTCCCCTGACCTAGCCATCACTACCAGGTCCCATCTACTGGGGACCAATAATGACTCTCACCGGGCTCACGCCATGCCTGAGGGTCAGAAGATCCTAGAAGTTGGGAGAATCCAGCTTCTCCCAGATTCTGGGCCAAACATATTCAAATACTACTTTAATTGTCCTCATGCCCAATTTGGTTTGTGCCAGTAAAAGAGACCAGATGATAGTAAACTGTTTTGTGTTGGGGGCGTTTCCAGGATCGACTAATCCACACCAGGTGTAGGGAAGTGGGAAAATCGCTCCCTGTATGTCTCAGTGAAAATTCTTTAATCCGACTGAGTATCGTTGCTGGTTGCCCTGCTTTAACACCACAGTGTCCTTGTACACTCAATTGGACACCCCATGACAACTGATAGTAAATCTATGTTCAGAAGCCTGGGGAGATTTTGTAGATGGCCGTCAGTGTAGAAAATAATGAATGCTATTCCTTTGGCATCGCCTTCAAATTTTGGCCTTTATGTTTACAGCAGTACTATTAGAATATTTTGACCACTCTGTTTTTTTAAAGGTAGAATATTAACCCCATTTGAATCAAAAGCCTTCAGATCAATACATTATTTATATTCATTAATTATTTGTCATCTTTTAGGTTGTTTAATTTTAACCCCTCCAGTTATCCATGAAACCCTATTCTTTGATGCAGCTGCATTTTTGATTATAGAAATATAGACTTCCAAGCACCATTCCACTGACTTCTTTGCTAGCTTTCCTGCCCAGATACTTTGGGACAGAACAATCTTTACTTGACTGAATTTTCAGTCAAGATCAACAATATTAATCCTTGTTTACTCTTTCTATTCTTGCATACAACTTAATTCTGTTCTGAGAACTAAACCAAATAAAGCTCGTTTTTTGTCATACTTGAAATATATTGGTCTGAAAAACATTTTCTAGCCATAGTTTATCAGTGGATGTGGTGTCGACCAATTTGACCACTTTTTAAGTTTGTTCTTGGAATTGGCCAGCACTGGCAAGGTTAGCATTTATTGCCCATCCTTAATTGCCCTTGAAGAGGTTGTGTTGAGTCACTTTCTTGAACTGCTCAGTCCATGTGTTGTAGGAACATCCAGAGTCCTGCGAGGAAAGGAGTGTGAGGATTTTGACCTAGTCACAGTGAAGGGACGGTGATATAGTTTTCAATTAGGATGGTATGTGACTTAGAAGTGAACTTGCACGCAGTGGTCTGCATGCATCTGCCATCTTGTCCTAGATCCCAGGAGTGACTTCCAGACTAAAATCTAATTTTTGTATTCAGATGGTTTACATACAAAACTACTATATTTCCAGTGTTGCCGTTGACAGCACTGATTTCCTTCAGTGTATAAATGATGGGATGGCACAACCAGTATGACTGCCTCACTGCTCCAGGGACCAGGGTTCAATCTGGCCTCAGGTTGCAGTTTGCACATTCTCTCCATTTCTGCATGGATTTCCTCTTGGCGCTCCGGTTTCTTCTCACCTCCCCACAAATTTGCAGGTTAGGTTGATTGGCCATGTTAAATTGCTCCTTAGTGTCAAGATGACAAGCAGGTCAAATATGTGAACTTGCGGGGATAGGGCCTGGGTGAGATTGTTGTCGATGCAGGCTTAATGGACTGAAAGGTCTCCTTCTGCACTGTAGAGATTCTATGATTCTATGAACTAGTTGGTATAGTTTTCAATAGCTTTTAGAATTAATAAAGCTCTATCTAGTGGTGAAATGTGCAGCAACAAAAACAATTCTGTGTTACAGGACTGAAAAAGAGGAATGTTTACACATAGTAAATCTAATAAAAAATGGCCTGAATTTTCAGTAGTGGCAAACTATTCATTCACTCATTACACCCGTACTTGCCCAAAGGGTTATTTTAAGCTTTTCTGGGAGTCAGAAAGCTCAGTTGGCTAAATGGCTAGTACATGATAGAATAGAATAGCATGCAATAACAGAAATTCCCCCCAGGCTCTATCCCCACAACCCCACATATTCATCCTATTAGACCCCCTGACACTCAGGGACAATTTAGTATGGTCAATTATATAGCCCGCACATCTTTGGATTATGGGAGGAAACAGGAGCACCCAGAGCTGCTCCAAATGACGCAGAGTGATGCCAACAGTGTGGGTTTAATTCCTGTAGTGGATGAGGTTATTGACGCAGGCCTCCCTCTTCCCATCTTCTCAATCTTGTCCCTCATCTGAGGTGTACTGACTTTCAGGTTAAATCATCACCAGTCTCCCCTCAATGTGGAGAGTAGCCTATGGTCATCTGGTACTACTAATGTGCATAGCAGCTCAGCTCAGGAGCTGCTCACCACAGTCAGCCCTCAACTCTAGTGACCTTCACTTTACTGACCCTTGCACACCCTACAACTTCAACAAAGGGATCTGCGGCATTCAAACAATATTCAACCATACAGCATTCAACCATAGTCTAGGCTGAACAATTCAGAGCCTTGGTCAGACAGTTTGTAGCCTGGGCTAGACAGTTCCGAGACTGGGCCGGACAGCTCAGAACTTGGATTGGACAGTTCAGAGCCGGGACCGGGCAGTTCAGGGCCTGGGCCGGACAGTTCGGAGCCTGGGCCGGACAGTTCGGAGCCTGGGCCGGACAGTTCGGAGCCTGGGCCGGACAGTTCGGAGCCTGGGCCGGACAGTTCGGAGCCTGGGCCGGACAGTTCGGAGCCTGGGCCGGACAGTTCGGAGCCTGGACCGGACAGTTCGGAGCCTGGGCCGGACAGTTCGGAGCCAAAACTAGGCAGTTCAGAGCCAAGGCTAGGCAGTTCAGAGCTTGGATCGGGCAGTTCAAATTGTGGGCCATCAGTTCACAGCCTGGGCAGACAGTTCAGAGCCTGGGCCAGTGAGTTCAGAGCCTGGGCCAGACAGTTCAGAGCCTGGCCAGAGAGTTCAGAGCCTGAGCATTGATGTCTGTGGAGGGCGTGTGGAGCCAAGGACCCTGAACTGGATACTCTCACAGATGGCGTAGTGGTAGCTTGAGGAATGCCATCAATGCCTCAACTGTACATCTTCTCACATCAGTGGGAAAGCACTGTCCTATTATTAAAAAGAGAGGTAGAGATAGCCCAGAATACTAAAGGCCAGTCAATTCTATCTCAGCGGTGGGGAAGTTTCAATAAGTAATTCTGGGAGACAGCATACATTTGTACTTGGAAAAACACAGATTAATCCATGATAGTTATCACGGATTTATTAAGGGAAAGTTGTGTTTGATAAATTTAATCAAATTTTTTTGAGAAGGTAATCAGTCATATTGATGAATGCAATGCATTTAATGTGGTCTATGTGGACTTGAGCAAAGCTAAAGAAGAAAGTAAGGACCCATGACAAAGTGTACACTCAATCCAAAATTGGCCTAAAGGCAAGAAGCAGAGGGTGATGATAGAGGAATGTTTCTGTGACTGGAAATCTACTTTCAGTGAGGTTCCACAAGGCTTGGAGCTAGGATTCTTGCTGTTATGGTATATATTAATAATCTGGACTTAAATGTAGAGGTATGATCAAGAAGTTCATGGATGACGTGGAAGTTGGTAGGTGGTAAATAATGAAGATGATAGTCATAGACTACAAGAAGATATCAATGGATTGCTGGTGGGTACAGCCCAAAGGTAATTCAACCTGGAAAAGTGTGAAGTAACGCACTTCAGGAGTGCTAACAAGGCAGAGTATTATATAATGATGAATGGTAGGACCTGGAAAGCACAGAAGGTCACAGGGACCTTGGAGTCCATATCCACAGATCCCTGAAGTAGTGTGGCTGCTAGACAGACTGGTTAAGAAGGCATGTGGGATACTTGCCTTTATTAGCTGAGGCACAGAATAGAAGAAGAATGAGGCCATACTGTAACTGTATAAAAGACTAGTTAGGCCATAACTAGATTACTGTAGTGCAGTTTGGTCATCACATTATTGGAAGGATGTGACTACACTGGAGAAAGTGCAGAGGAGACTTACCAGGATCCTGAGCTGGAGGGTCTGAGCAAAGAAGAAAGCTGGATGGGCTGAAACTGTTTTCCTTGGAGCATGAAAATTGAGAGAGGATCTGATGCGGCATAGATAGGATGAATAGGAAGTTACATTTGCCATTAGTAAAAGTGTCAATAACCAGAGCGTGGGGGAGGGCATAGATTTAAGGGAGGAAGGAGAAGGCTAAGAGGGGAGTTGAAGAGAAACGTTTTCACTCAGAGGGTGGTGGGTGCTGGAACTCACTGCCTGAAAGGGTGGTTGACTGAGAAACTCTTGTAACATTGAAGAAGTATTTAGATATTCACTTGCATTGCCGTAATTTCTAGGGCCAAGTACTAGAAAATCAATTAGCGTTGTTAAATTTTTGTTGGTCAGCATGGACTCAATAGGCTGAATGGCCTCCTTCTGTAAGCTGTAAGTGTCAATGAGTGTTCAAGAGGAGGTGCAAGATTCTGTGCAGCTTCTAGTGACAATTACTGTGCCTACACACTGATGAAGTACTGCACAGGAGTCTGCATGTTCACTTGACACCATGCCACTTTGATAGCTGAGTGAATCACTTTTAGTTTATGGGATATGGGTACCCCTTGCTGGGCCTATTTCTAATTTCTCTAAGTGGCTGGCTAGGCCATTTCAGAATCAAACACATTGCTCTGGAGTTACATGTAGGCCAGAACACGGAAGGGTATTGGTCAACAGAATTGACAATGGTTTTAAGGGGATATTAATTTCACATTTTTTTTTACTAAATACAGACTTCACCATCTGCTGAGGTGGAATTCGAACCCACGTCTCCAGAATCTGGGTTTTTGGTTACTAAACCAAAGACAATACCACTATGCTTCCCAGTTAACACAGTGGTGTGTGATACATGTATTTGATAGACAGTGTAAGAGGAAGGATAGGGAGGTGATGGAGAAGAAGAGTGCTCAGGCCGAAGGTTTGAGATGCATTTATTTTAACGCAATGAGTGTTGTTAACAAAGTGGATGAGCTTAGAGCGTGGATCGCTACTTGGAAATTGATGTGGTGGGCCATTACAGAGACTTGGATGACTAAGGGACAGGACTAGATACTTCAAGTGCCGGGTTTCAGATGTTTCATGGGGGAGAAAAAGGAAGTGGGGAAGTTGCATCGTCAATCAGAGATAGTGTTATGGCTGTAGAAAAGATGGAAGCTATGGAGGAATTGTCTACAGAATCTCTGCGGGTGGAGGTTTGGAACAGGATGGGGTCAATAACTTTACTGGGTGTTTTCTATAGCCGTCCAATAGAAACAGGGATGTTGAGGTACAAATAGGGAAACAGATCCTGGAGAGAGTAATAATAAGACAGTTATCGTTATGGGAGACTTTAATTTCCCAAATATCGATTGGAGTCTCCCTAGGATAAGGGGTTTTGATGAGGACGAGTTTGTTAGGTGTGTTAGGAGGGTTTCCTGACATAGTATATGCATAAGCCTACAAGAAGAGAGACTGTACTTGATTTGGTATTGGGTAATGAAACTGGACAGGTCTCAGATCTCTCAGTGAGAGAGCATTTTGGGGATATTGATCATAATTCTATCTCCTTTACACTAGCATTGGAAAAACATAGGATCAGACAAGCTAGGGAGTAAGGGGAATTATGAAGCCATCAGGCAGGAAACTAGAGTCATAAATTGGAAGGAGGTTTTCGCAGGGAAACGTACAGAAGTAATGTGGCAGATTTTCGAGGAATATTTGTCTGGAGTTCTGCACGACAACGTTCCGATGAGACAAGGAAGTTTTGGTAGGTTACAGGAACCATGGTGCACGCAAGCTGTAATGAATTTAGTCAAGAAGAAAAGCATACAAAAGATTCAGGGAACTAGGTAATAGAACATAGAACATTACAGCACAGAACAGGCCCTTCGGCCCTCGATGTTGCGCCGACCAATATAAAAAGCAATGACCCTCCAAACTAAACCATTCCCTTCTCTTCCATATACTTATCAACTAACCTCTTAAACGCCACCAAACTTGGCGCATCTACAACTGCTGCAGGCAGGGCATTCCACTCCCGAACCACCCTTTGGGTAAAGAACCTACCTCTGATATCCGTCCTATAACTATCACCCCTTAATTTAAAGCTGTGTCCCCTCGTGCTAGCTTTCTCCATCCTAGAAAAAAGGCTATCAATACGACTTGTAGGAAGAAACTTAAGAAGGAAATTAGGAGAGCCAGGAGCGGTCATGAGAAGGTCTTGGCAGGTAAGATTAAGGAAAACCCCAAGGCATTCTACAAATATGTGAAGAGCAAAAGGATGAGATATGAAGGAATAGGACCTATCAAATGTGATGGTGGAAAAGTTTGTATAGAACCGGTAGAAATAGCAGAGGTACTCAATGAATACTTTACTTCAGTATTCACATTGGAAAAGGATATTGGTGGTGGTAGTGCACGCTTGCAGCGGATTGAAAAGTATGTTGACATTAAGAAAAAGGATGTGTTGGAGCTTTTGAAAAGCATCAAGTTAGGTAAGTCCCTGGGACTAGATGTGACGTACCCCAGATTACTCTGGGAGGCAAGGGAAGAGATTTCAGAACTTCTGGCGATGATTTTTGTGTCATCAATGGAGATGGGAGAGGTTTCAGAGGATTGGAAGATTGCGGATGTGGTACCTCTATTCAAGAAAGGGAAAAGAGATGGCTCAGGAAATTATCAACCGATGTACCTCAGTGGTTGGTAAGTTGATGGAGAAGATCTTGAGAGGCAAGATTTATGGACATTTGGAGAGGCAGAGTATGATCAAAAATAGTCAGCACGGCTTTGTCAAAGGCAGATCGTGCTTTGCAATCAGGTTGAGTTTTTTGAATATGTGACTAAACACATTGACAAAGAAACAGCAGTAGATGTGGTTTACATGAATTCCAGCAAGGTGTTTGATAAGGTCCCCCATGCAAGACTTATTGAGAAAGTGAGGGCGCATGGGATACAAGGGGACATTGCTTTGTGAATCCAGAACTGCTTGCCCACAGAAGGCAAACAGTGGTTGGAGATGGGTCTTTTTTTGCATGGAGGTTGGTCACCAGTGGAGTGCCCCAGGGATCTGTTCTGGGACCCTTGCTCTTTATGATTTTTATAAATGACTTGCAGGAGGAAGTGGAGGCATGGGTTGGTAAGTTTGCTGACGACACAAAGGTCGGAGGTATTGAGGATAGTGTGGAGGATGTCAGAAGTTGCAATGAGACATAGATAGGATGAAAGACTGGGCGGAGAAGTGGCAGATGGACTTCAACCTCGTGGCAGGTCAAATGGGTTATGGAATATAATATTAAGGGTAAGACTCTTAGCAATGTGGAAGATCAGAAGGATCTTGGGGTCCGGGTTCATAGGACACTCAAATCAGCTTCGCAGGTAGAGGGTGTGGTTAAGAAGACATATGGTGTACTGGCCTTCATCAATTGAGGAACTGAATTTAGGAGTCAAGAGATAATACTGCAACTGTACAAGATCCTAGTCAGACCTCACTTGGACTACTATGTTCAGTTCTGGTCACCTCATTACAGAAAGGATGTAGAAACCATAGAAAGGGTGTAGAGGAGATCTACAAGGATGTTGTCTGGATTAGGTGGCATGCCTTACAAGGATAGGCTGAGAGAGCTTGGTCTTTTCTCCTTAGAGAGACAAAGGATGAGAGGTGACCTGATAGAGATGTGTAAGATGTCGAGAGGTATTGACTAAGTGGATTCTCAGAGACTTTTTCCCAGGGCTGAAATGGCTGCCACAAGGGGGCACTGGTTTAGGGTGCTGGGGAGTAGGTAGAGAGGAGATGTCAGGGGTAGGTTTTTCATTCAGGGAATGGTGGGTGTGTGGAATCGGCTGCTGGTAGTGGTGGTGGAGGTGGTTTCGATAGGGTCTTTTAACGGACTTTTGGGTAAGTGCATGGGACTTAGTAAGATAAAGAGTTATAGGTAAGCCTAGTAGGTAGAGATATGTTTGGCACAACTTGTGGGCCGAAGGGCCTGTTTGTGCTGTAGTTTTTCTATGTTCTATAAATTATTTCACTCACTACTAAAGCAAATTATTTGGATTCTGCAATGGTTTGCATGCTAATTGCAGGCTATATCAATATTTACAATGTAAGCAAATATATCAAGTTCTCATCAATGTCAGTAGACACTGCAACCGACAGTCAATGTATATTTGATGAAGGAATTGTGAAGAATGTTGACTGATTGCCCTCCATGTGAAGGCTCAGACCTCTTTCAGTGTAAGCATGAGTTCCATCATCAGATCCTCAGGGTCCCTTTGCTGAACTGTTGCTGGATCAGTAAATTCCTTACAACAATGACATCCTGTATAGATCCTCTCTACATTCCAGATTCTTCCGGTGCCGTATCTCTGTGGTTTACCCTATACATCTGAATTCTCTTCCTCTGAGTTTCCTGCCTATTCTTCTCCACCCTTCCTTTCCATAGTCAACAAGGGAACCTCGTTGCACTCTTTCTCCTCAAGCACTACAGCCCTCTGCTGTGCCACAATGTGCAGCATGTAGCATATGATGGCAATGTGGGAGACCCTGGCAGGAATGGATTGTAGAGCCCCATCACGGCAGTCAAAGCATCAAAACCTCATTTGAGCAGACTGACGGCCTGCATCGATGCTGAAGCTCTATTTGAGCATTTTGCAGGAGAGTTGAAAACCATCTTCTAAGAGAGCATACCCCTTGTTGCCCAGAATTCATCCATATACCTGGGGATGTGGGGTGGAAGAAGGAGTGAAGCTTGACTCTCCTAGTATAAAGATGTTATGACAGTTGCTTAGAAAGCATGTACAGACAAGTTCTTCCCGTCATCACACACCACTGGACTTTGATGGAATGATCTTCCTTCCTGCTAATAGAGCTGTCAGGTCTGTCAGTAGGTGCTTGGACCTCCACGTGAATGCAGTGAATTATGGGCTGAACCTAGAGGAAGCTGGCTATTGAAGCAAATCGTCCTCTGCACTTGTGAAGCTGTATTTATGGAGGAGACAAGCAGTTACTGACCTTTGTGAAGAGGGCTTCTGTGATGGCAATGAACAGCTGGCTGGAAGATCCCACAGAGGTCAGCAACAGAGCACTGAAATGAATCTAGTGCAATTAAGTTGAGGGTTATCATCTTCGGTGCTATTAGCAGGACTTGTAGATGGCTATTTCGAGGCGACAATTCATTACGGGCACAGATGTCAGTCACTATTTCCCTGGACAGTCAAAGTCTACTCCCTCACTTGCGCTCAGACATTTCCAGGTAGCTAAGCCTGTTGCATTATTCTTGGCCCCTCCTCTTTGGCTTTGGCTTCAAGGCCATAGCCATAGCCCAAGAACTCTTCCTCGTGGCATATGACGTTGTTCTCTTCCTCAATGAGGAATAGGTCCGAAGGAGTGTACTTTCTTCAGATACAGAATTCTTTTCTTAAGATGGATCTTCTGGAAACCTGGCCAGGCAGTGGGACTAGGTAGAATGCTCTTTCAGAGAGCCAGCGCAGACTAGAAAGGCAAAAAAGTCTCCTTCTGCTTTTAAAAAGAGATACAATTACTGTACCACCTAAAGGACAAGAGCAACAGATGCAGGGAAACATCACTACCTGCAAGTTCTCCACCCAAGCCACCCACCAATCTGATTTGGACTTTTATAACCATTTCTTCATTGGCACTAGGTTAAAATCCTGGAACTTCCTTCCAAATGGACTGTAGAGGAATAGCCACAACAGTGGTTCACCACTACCTCATTCAGGAAATTAGGGATGAGCAATCTCACATCTAGTCAATGAACATGAAATTAAAATTTTATCTTCAAAATTTGACATTGACCTTTACTCAGTTATCTCTGTGGTTTTCCTAAAAATATATTTTGATAGTTAATGTACAGATGCAAGGAACTATTCATTGAAGGTTCAAGGTATATTAGAAGCCCTGATAACATGGCTCACTTTTAAATCTACTATTTCCCATGAAGCAAAAAACAACAAACACTAGATGGTGCCCAAAGACTATAACTTCAATACAGCCAAATACTATGGTTCCAAATCAGTTCCATTTTGCCACAACATCGCACTACAAAGAACTCTTGGCAAATCAACAAATACATTAATCTTTTCATTTTGTGAATCCTCTGTCAGTCTTTGAACTATAAAGTGGAACAGAGCACATACAAGCCATGTAGGGGCAGCACTCTGGTTAGCACTGCTTCCTCACAGGTTCAATTCCAGCCTCGGGTCATTGTCTGTGTGGAGTTTGCACTTTCTTCTCATATCTACATGGGTTTCCTCCAGGTGCTCCAGTTTCCTCCCACAGTCCAAAGATGTACAGGTTAGGTTGATGGCCATAGTAAATTCTCTCTGGTGTCAGGGAGATTAGCAGGATAAAAGTATGGGGTCATGGGAATAGGGCCTGGATGGGATATGAATGGTACAGATTTGATGGGCCAAATGGCTTCCTTCTATACTGTAAGGACAATAGAGATCCTATGTGGATCTTTTGGAAGTGCAGACTATGATCCCTATCAGTGATGCCACGCTAATGAATCCAGGTTGTTCAAGTTGGCACTAGGCATAAGTTAGGATCATTAGAAACTTTACCTAAGTGCCCTCAGACAACAATTCAATTTAAACAGATTTCATATCTACAGCCTATTTCAGGCTAAAATATTTCAGTCACAGCTTTAAAGCTACTTAATGCTGCCCTGTTTTTTGTGCATACAGTGAAGGTTATGGAATTCTGGTGGTCAAGAAGATTTGAAGAAGATTCAACCCATGCAAATTTGAACACCCATAAGGGACAGATTTTCAGGACGTTTTTGAGAATATTTCACCCATGTTTGTTTCAAGTCATGAGATTGAAGTAAACTACTTGGAAATAAGCACAGGATTAGAGAACACAAGTACAAATTCATTAGTCTGAACAAAGGTTAGAGGTTACAAAAACAGAAAATGCTGCAGAAACTCAGCAGCTCTGACTTCATCTGTGGAGAGAATAGAGCCAATGTTTCAGCTATTCTGACAGAATACCATAGGTACTGTTAGATCTGCTGAGATATTCCAGTATTTTCTGCTTTTGTTTCAGATTCCAGCATCTGCAGTATTTTGTTCTTTCTAAAGATTAGAGATTAGTCAGGTTTGGGATATGTGAAACATGCTCCTGGAAAAATTAGGTGATTCAGTCAAATTACATCTCCAATGGGATTATGCTGAATTTATGTTTGTTGAGAAGATACCTGAGATTAAATTACTGCCTGCTGATTTTTCTTCTGGGGGATGGGGATGGAGGGTGGGGAGGGGAAAGAAGCACTTTTCATTGATGGAAAGATTAACAGGTGAGGTAGGCAAAGATGAGGATGACTTTGTTCTTGTAGCACATACTCCAGAGGACATTCAACTGATTTTTCAATTGCTTTGCTCTAGCCTCAAAATGCTTTGGTCTTACAGTAAGTCTGAAGATGGCAGAAATCTTACATCAACACCCCTGGCCATATACTCCAAGACCCCCCAGTCACTCTGAACAACACATTCAATCCAGAGGTTTCTCTTCAATAACACTATGCTATATGACAAATCAACCATCAACTGGCACAAACAAGCCAAACATTTACCACACTGCAGACTTTGGAAAGAACATGGAGTTTGTCTCAGAACAGTCTGGCAGCCAGTGGTCTTTATATCATTTCTTCAGAGGTGTGAGACTTGGGCAATCCACCAGAAACAATTAGAAGCATTCTATCTTTGCTGTCTGACATATACTTTCAACATGTAAAGATGCCAGCATTGGATTGGGGTAAGTATAGTAAGACCTCTTTGTCAGGTGAATGAGGTGTTCTGCCTGAGACTACTACATCTCATTCACCTGACGAAGAGGTTGAAACATCTCGAAAGCTTGTGAGTTTACTATCAAATAAATCGGTTGGACTTAAACCTGGTGTTGTCAGACTTCTTACTTAATGTATTTTCAATGTCAAATGGTAGAACAAGATCTCCAACATTGAAGTTCCTACAAAGTGCTACATACTTGGCATGGGGAGTATGTTCATCAGAGGTTAGCTAAACAGGGTTAGTCATTAACTTGCATAACAGATTCCAGAAGGTTATGTTCTACAGTCAGCATGGGAACCCATACCACAGGATGTCCCAAACTGAAAGCCATTTCAGAGCTTTCAAGCTGGATGCCAATACATGGAAAAATCCTTTCACAGACCCAAATACAGAAGCCTCTACATCATCAAGTAATTTTTACATTTGAAAAGATCAGAGTCTGGTGAGTCTACATTCATCCCTTTAAAACTGACTTCATTTGCAGTATTTGCAATTGGTCTAGTCAGATCTAAGGTGACTTTCTAAACTCAGCATGTTTTTTTTAGAAGCCACTTGGCTCTAGTAATAACACAAATTATTTTTATTTATTGCCCAAATGAATGTAGAAGTAGATAACAGTTTATTTACTGTCTGGAGAGATATACACTCAATCAAGGTAGCAATAAAGCCTTTAGAACTTCTATCTGGCATGACACCAATGCTGACTACAGCCTAACGAAAGCAAAGTTGTCAATGACAGATCTAGAGGCAGACTACCTTCCCAGGAAGCTGACAGATACTTCTCAGAAGTTTTATATTCATTTCCCTTTTCACTTCCTCATAAATAAAATATATTTCCAAACGGGTAACAGAAACTCAGTTTACATTCATAGCATCTGACCTAAAATTGACACGAAGATATGAAATATGGAAATGTTTCAGTGTGGAAAAAGATTAATATTTTTCTGCCATACTAATGTAACACCAGAATGATACTCCTATATCTCATGGAGTCTGCCATGAGAAAGAAAAACTTTTATAAACTGCCTTTCAATGATGTACACAGCATCATTTTCCCCAGACATGCTCTTTCCCCTCAAACTTACCCATATTTCAGGCTAATGCCTCCACCAGTCCCAGTCACCCAGCCCAAATGATAAAACTGCTTGCAGAGCTCTGGAATCAGATTTCGTGGATGTTCCTTTTCCTGCAGAAACAATTGAAGATCTTTTAGCTTCTGGAATGATTCAATTAAAAGGCTACTTGGTGAAGTAGAGAACTTAGGAGAAGGCAGATACTTGAATACTAATGTGGGTTTGTGAGTGCGATTAAATTGGTAAGTATGTCAAATGCTTTATTTTTGGGCATTACCATCCCCTGCTATACCATCCCCTGGATGGTA
The DNA here is from genome assembly GCA_024679065.1 of Sphyrna mokarran. Lineage (NCBI taxonomy): Eukaryota > Metazoa > Chordata > Chondrichthyes > Carcharhiniformes > Carcharhinidae > Sphyrna > Sphyrna mokarran. The sequence goes on from JAGIQG010000008.1 coordinate 68,163,500, forward strand.
TAGCATCTCAATAGGATTTCGTACGGGCAGTTTTACAGAAACTCCACTTCTGCCATTAGATGGAGCATTGGAGTCGAACTTCCCAAAGCTAACCCAGAATTAGATAGGTTCAGAGATTTCATAGCCCCAGTATGCAACAAATCTTACAGCCTCCTTGCCTGGATATTGCAGTAGGCAGATTTATTAAATACTTAATTTTTATGTGTCACAACTTTTTTTTTTAACCATAGCATCATTTTGCTCGGGTCAGCTTTTTTGGACTGGCCTGATGCACATTTGATGACAATTTTTTATGGCTTTCCATGGCTTTGATTTTAAATGACTTTTAAACCATTTCTCAATGCTTCAATTCCCTTTATACACAAGTAAATACTGTGTATATTAATTTGAATTTCAATGCATACTGAATAGTGCTCATTTACAAATCATTTAAAAAATAGTATACTTTAACATTTTTTTGACATTTTTAACATTTTTTTGATATGAACATACTAATTAGGAGCAGGCTCCTTTGCCCTTGAGCCTGCTCCTCCATTCAGTCAGAACATGGCTAATCTGATTTTAACCTTAACTCCGCATTCCTGCAAATCCAATAACTTTTCACCCCCTAATCAAGAACCTATCCACCTCTGTCTTAAAAATATTCAAAGATTTTGCTTCCAGGAAAAGTTCTACAACCTTGAGAGAAAAAAACTCCTCATCGCTCTCTAAATAAGCAACGCCATATTTTTTAAACAGTGATCTGAGTTCTAGATTCTCCAAGGGGAAATATCTTTCCCACAATCACCCCCTCAATATCCACCAGTATTTTACACGTTTCAATCAAGTTGCCTCTGACTATTCTAAATTCCCACCAAGCCTATTCAACCTTTCCTCAGAAGCCAACCTGCTCATTCCAAGTGTTCCAAGTGTTAGTCTAGTAATTTGCTGAACTGCTTCAAATGCATTTACATCCTTCCTTAAATAGGAGATCAATATTGTACAAAGTACTCCAGGGGTGATTCTCATTGCCCACTGTGGAGGTTCATTTCGTGGGCTAACCCACTGAACACTATGGTCTTTGCGCATCTCTGGTAGCTGGATTTCCGGTGCCATCAGCTCTGTGCCAATTGAATAAATAATGCAAATCTGAATCTATTTTAAGTGCCATCAGAGGGCCTGGGACTGAAATCTCCCCCCCACCCCACCGTCCACCCAGCATGAAGTGGTTCACTCCAGGGGGTCAGGTGCTTGAAGGGGTGGCAAAGATTATCCTCAGCAATTGCCACTCTTGGTGCCTTGGTAATGCTCAAGGGGCATCTTGGCACTACCCACCAGGCATGGGTCAGTGCCAAGGGCTGGGTCTAATGGGGGCCTAATGGGGAGTGATTGGTTGGATTGCGGGGGGCGTCCCACTGCCACTCTGTATTTGGGCTAAGTAACAGAAAGCTGGCTACTGTGGTGTGTGTGTATGTGTGTATTTAGGGATGGGGTGGGGGGGGAGGGGTGTCAGCCTGGCCCCAGGGTAGCAATGGGGGGTGAGGGGGGAGTCCTGGTCAGGGCTGCAGAGGAGGGATCAGAGGGCGGTATCAATAGATGGGGGCTGCGGCAAGGGAAAGAACATCAAGGCTGACTGGAGGTTCAAGGCTGGCCCAGGCATGTTTGGGGAGGCCAGCCACTGGGTCATGGGAGGCCGCATGGGTGGCGATGCAGAGGTTGTGATCCTTGTTGCAGGCTATGTGGACTACTGCGTGTGTCTCAATCTCCACTCTGACAGATTGGTCATGCGTCATGCGCAGTGGCCTGTTCAGCGCTATGCTGCCAGTCTTTCCAGCAGGAATACGCTCTGCATAATTGAAGCATAACCTCCCTACTTTGGTATTCAATTTCTCTTGCAATAAACAATAATATTTTAATAGCTTTCCTAATTACTTGCCAGACCTGCATACCAGCCTTCAGAATTATTAGATAATCATTTAATATTTTACATTTATCATTTTTTGATTTAACTCCATTAAACTTTATTAATATGATTTTTATCTGATATCTTCATTGTAATTTAAACTTTTCATTTATTATTACGTGTAGATAGCATCTTTTAAATAGTTATATCATTTTAGAACGTTGTAAATTGTCAGTTAATGTATTTAAGATAACAAAGACAACGAGTGAATAAATAACACTGCAATACTACTTTATTGAGTCGGAAATAATTCAGGTAGACTGGACCACCAGTAACAGCTCCACCAGGACATCAGCTACACAAATGGTAAGTTTTGTTCAATAGACTGGACCACTATCAACAGCAAGGAAGGTATTGAAATCTCATGAGGCACGCAGCAAGGCCAAGGAAATTAAGGAGCTGCCAATTTTATTTTCGCAGGATTCCATTTTTATTTTGTTCCTCTTTTTTCCCTTTTGGCAACTGGACAAACAACAAGCCTACAGTCTGATGGACAATCCAACGGCAGTAGGCTGGAGACCAGCACCCTTGGGAATGGGAGGTTCAGTTGGTTGGATGGGAAGTAACATTGAGTGGTAGGTTAGTCAGTAAACGAGTAGGAAGGTCGCAAAGTATGAAAGATTGCAGATTGACTGCAAGGACGAAAGAAGATGAAGAGGAAGACAGGGCAATTAGCCAGACAAATCTTATAGTCTAAGATTAGATCAAGCAATAATCTCTCCAAATGGATTTGTTTTTATTCATACATGGGATATGATCATCACTGTCAAGTCAGTATTTAATGCCTAATCCCAATTGTACTTCTGAGGATGATAGTGAGCTATCTTCTTGAACTGCTGCGGTCTATGTGGTGTAGGTACACCCACAGTGTTGTTAGGGTAGTAATTCCAGGATTTTGACCCAGCAATAGTGAAGGAGAGCAATATATTTCCAAGTCAGAATAGTATGTGGTTTGAAGAGAACATGCAGTATTCATGTTCCCATATACTCACTGCACTTCTTTTGGTTGTTTGGACTCTGAAGTTGGTTTCAAAGGAGTACTAACAAGAAGTTGCAGTATATATTGTAGATAATCCACACTAGTTATTGTGTACATACGTGGAAAGAATTGGTATTGAAGTTAGTGGATGGGATACCATTTAAGCAGAACAATCTTCTTGGATAACTTGAATCTGGGGTGCGATTTCAAGGCAATTAAAGAAAAGACACTGTAAGCTTAGCTTAGGAGTTTTGAGTTTGACCCCTGGGAGAGACTTGTCCAGGATTGCTGCATCTACATAACCAAATAAAAAATGGTGCAGCCATCTTCAAACACAAACACATATCAGAGGCAGACAGAAATTTGCTGTCAAGGACTTCTGCGACAGCAAATCATCCAAAACTCAATTGTCCGTGATATCCTATCATATATACAGCAGAACAGCAGGCACATACCAATCTAAGCATCACTGAAACCTTACCAAACACTCCGGATATCAACATAGTTATCTCTGCCTTGAAGGATGAACAAGAAGATATATTTGTAATGTCTCAATTTGTGAATAAATCTGAGTAACAGATTTGACTTCTGGTTGAAAATCATGTAAAAATAAAATCCCAATAAGATGCTTAACTGAGTAATCTATTTTGGTAGCGTTAATTGAACGATAGCACCAATGGGCCATGTGAATGAATAGTTACTGTATTAGACTCAAATAAATGTAGTGTAGTGTACCTAATATGGTAACAATGGTAATGTATTAAACAGTGCTATTAACACAAATCAGTAACAACAGACTTAAGCAGGACAGGCTGATGAAATGACAGACACATAACAGATGAAGTTTATTTCAAAGGTGTGAAATCTGGCATTTTGATAGGAAGCATGGGAGGCATTACAAATAAAAGGGTACGATTTTAAAGCAGGCGTGAGAACAGAGATCTGATAATGTGTTGTTGAAAGTGGCAGAATAAGTTCAGAATTGTGTCTTAAAAAACATAGACATCGGATCCTTTGCTTTCTAGAATACAAAAGCAAGCGTGTCATTATTAGGAAAAAACACTTGGTCTCAGCTGGAGTACTGTGTTCAATTTTGGACAGCACACTATAGGAGGAACGCAATTTACCAGAATAATACTAGGGATATAGGATTTTAGTTGTATGGAAAGATCAGAGACATTAGGATTGTCTTTGGAGAGAAATTGATAAAAGCACTAAAACTCATGAGTAAGCAAACAGAAACTGGTTCACTGAGGCAGAAGTGTCAGGAACCAGAAAAAGGGTGTTAGAAAAAGGGTTTGAAACCAAGCATGACAATGAGCAGCAATAATTCAGCCAAGGATACAGTGTTGATCAAAAACCATGTCTGGGAATGATACCACAAAGAGTTAGCATGAAGTTGAAGAGAAGATGAAAAGGGTAGTTGCATTCGGGATTCCCAAAGTCACAAGGTCCTATTTTACCATCACGTTGTGCCCGTTTTTGGGTGTGAAGATTTGGTAAAGTCAGGCATGAGGCAAGTAGCACAATCCGTGCCTGTCTCTATGCTGGTTCCCCCTTTATCAAGGCCCAAGAGTGGCCATGCTCGGGACCGTGCCCAAAACATACATTTGCATGCATTTAAATTGACTTAATAGTCTGCATGCCCAACTTTATCGGTAATTACCACCATGTTCGCCCATCCAGAATCAGCGCACAGCAGAGATACTCCATAGAAGGTCAATTCGGGTGCTCAAGTTAGCAAAGACGTATGTGCCAAGTGTCCGATGACTTTCTGCTCGAAATTGGCGGTGGTGGTTTGCGGGTGAGGGGAGGAAGAAAGTGGGTCCGTTTCCACACTGCCTGAGATCAGTGGAGTGGATGGGTGGGTCCGCTGCCACTCCGCCTGAGATCTGTTGAGGAGAAGGGGGGGGTCTGCTGCCACTCTGTCTGCGATCAGTGGAGGGAAGGGCAGGGATGGAGGGATGTCATAAAGGAGCATCATTCCATCATTTCTTTTCTGTGTGCGTGCAGCTGGAGATGTCAATCGGGACTGCAGAGTTTCAGGTGCATTAAACCACCCCCTCCCCCACAAGCTTGTGGAATACTATTCGGAATTGCTGCTATTTTTGCAGGCACAGTGCATATGGGGACACCTGAGAACAGGTGTAAAAGTTGAATTTGAAACACTCCCAGCACTTCAAATCAAATGGTAAAATAGGGCCCATACTGCAGAATGGGAAGGAAAACTACTGGGTCAGGCATTCTTGCTGAGTGTTTGTTTGGCTATTAGCAGTAAGCATGCAAGAAATTGCAGTTAAATTTGGGGCAGCATAGTAGAACAATAGTCAGCACTACTGCCTCACAATGCCAGGGATCCAGGTTCAATTCCAGCCCCGGGTGACTGTCAGTGTGGAGTTTGCATGTTCTCCCTGTGTCTGCGTGGGTTTCCTCCAGATCCCCCAGTTTCTTCTCCCATCCAAAGATGTGCAGGTTAGATGGATTGGCCATACTAAATTGCTCTTTAGTGTCAGGTGGATTAGCAGGGTAAATACGTAGTGTTACAGGTATAGGGTATGGGTGGTATTGTTGTGTAGACTGTATGGGCTGATATTCCATTTTCTGCACTATTGGGATTTTGTAATTCCATCAATTTAGAATACCTGGTCATAAGGTGTCTTGTGCTGCCTAGGGAACCTCCAGCTCCACCATCTGTCAATTAACAAATCTCCAATGCAATTTTTTTTCAATAGAAACAGTGTTGGAGAACAATGAGGGTGCAGATAATTAAGCGAACAAAACGATGGCATTGTTTGATGTCGACTTATGGGAAAGATTGGGAAGAAAAGACACTTTCAACATTTTTTTAAAGCAGAGAAATGTATTTGCGCAAACTTTCAAGAAAGATAACAGCTACATAGAATAATAAAAATACTAATAAGAGTTTGCTTTCTCTAAAGGCTGTAAATGGTAAATAATCCATTGCCCAAGGGGCAAACTGTCACTGCCCACCGGGGAGTGGAGCCATAGCCTAATGGGAGTCGATCGGGTTGGGGTGGGGATCCTCTGTCGCTCTGTGTGGGATCGCTGGAAAAGAGAGGGAAAGGACAAATAGGGCTGGCCATCAGGGTGGGCGGGATGGGGGAGTGGGATTGGGGTTGTCATCGATGGGGGGGAGTGGAGGGGGGTTTTCTAGACTGTTGTGGGGAATTGGGGCTTGCCAAGGGAGGCAGGGCACAGTACATACAGACTGGTTATCGGGATGGAGTAAGGACTGTCCAGTAGTCTGAGGGTGTGGATATCAGGGTAATTATGGCTGGTCAGGTAACGGGACATCAGGGCTGGTCTGGGAAGTTCCAGGAGGCCAGGAATTGGGGAGTGGCGGTCAGAATGTCAGTCACTGGGGGTTTAAGGAGCAGGCCAGCACTCAGGGGGCCGGCAATGGGAGGCCACTACATGTGCGCTGATCTCCTCGCTGACAGATATGCACTTACGCAGTGGCAAGCATTATGCTGCCAGCCTCATGGGCGGGAATACGTTCCAGTGTGAATCCCACTGAGGCACTCTAAAATGCTCAGATTGTCAGAGATTCATTCTGGTAAGTAAGCTAAGAAACGGTGGGAAACTCTCGCCTTTTCTCATAAATTGGAAAACTTTTTTTGGGGACAATCCAGGCCCTGGTTTTCAACCAGTCTGGCCACTATCCATTACTGAATGGGTCCATGTCCAGTATCTTGTGTTTTGGTAAACATACCTCAGTGGCAAAAACCTATATTTAAGTCTTTGCCCGTTGGCACCTACAGATGGGGATTCAGGAAACAGTTTTCTTTTTCATAATAATTTCCTATCCTCATTGAATCTCACTGATCTCCGAACGTGATGTTGACTAAGTGTACACAATAACATCATCCCTGCTCATGACAACTTCACTTGGTATTAGTGGCTTCTGGCAAAGGTCTTCCTATTAACCAATGGATTTTAACATGAGGAAGGGAAAATTACTGAGTGACTTCCATTTATTGTTAGAGGTGAGGAAGAGGGACAGCTAAGGAGGTGACTGGTAATCAAGAAATGGAGCCCTATAGCACCCCAGACCAATGAGAGCAGTCTTGGTGCAGGAATGTATGTCCTGGCCAGATCTGGTAATGGATGGGTAAGCTAGTTTTGAGTCAGATGCATTCAAGTCAGCACCTTTGGATTTGACAGAGCGAAGATGGAGACTGCCAGGGGAAGGTAGGATATGAGAATATGTTGTTGCGTATGAAGGCACTGAAGGTGCAGGTGAGGGAATGATGAAGAATGGCAAATGAAGAATAAGAAAGCAGGCTATGTTGCAACTGTACAAAACTCTGGTGCGGCCGCACTTGGAGTATTGTGTACAGTTTTGGTCGCCACATTATAAGAAAGATGTGGAGGCATTGGAAAGGGTGCAGAGGAGGTTTACCAGGATGTTGCCTGGTATGATGAGTAGGTCCTACTAGGAAAGGCTAAGGGACTTGAAGTCATTTTCATTACAGAGAAGAAGGCTAAGAGGTGACTTAATTGAGACATATAAGATGATCAGAGGGTTAGATAGGGTGGATAGTGAGAGCCTTTTTCCTTGGATGGAGATGAATAGCACGAGGGGACATAGCTTTAAATTAAGGGGTGGTAGTTATAGGACAGATGCTAGAGGTGGATTCTTTACTCAGAGGGTAGTAAGAGCATGGAATGCCCTGCCTGCAGCAGTTGTGGACTCGTCAAGTTAAAGGGCGTTCAAATGAGCAGTGGATAGGCATATGGTTAGCATTGGAATAGTTTAGGATTGAGGCTCATAAAATTGGTTACATTGGTCGGCGCAACATCGAGGACCGAAGGGCCTGTACTGCACTGTAATGTTCTATGTTCTATTTGGGAGCCTATGGGTGTGAAAGTAAATAACTTTGGAGAAAATATTTATCCAGTGGTGGAGAATGGCAGGCAGCAAAGTATAACTTCTTGTAGAAAGTTTTAAAGCAGGTCTGACTTATTGGTACCACCACCGGATAGTTAACTCTTCTGCACTTTTATCATAGACAATTATTTGTCACAAATAAACTCGCTTCATTCAACTTTGCATCAGCTGCTGACACATAGCAATGCTGAAAAGGAAAAGCCTGCTATGTATTTGTAGGTGCCAGTAAACCTACATTATTTGATTTCTGTAAAATTCTTAACTATTAATACTATTAATACATAATAAAATTTTTAATTATTAATACTATTAATGAAACCTATGCTCAACCTACATCAGCATCTTTCACTCCTCGTGACATGTCAGTGAATCAAGATTTTCTGGCAACCAGCAGGCTAAATACAAGTTGCATCAACCACCAGTTTGCACAATGTTCTACAACAGGAAGCTGAAGCTGTCAGATCTGTTATGATCAGTTGCAAAAATACTCAAGTCTCCTGGTCTTAGTGAATTTTGGCACATTTATCTGTGAATGGCAGACGGTAACATGAAATGTTTGCTTTGGGAGCTGGCAACCACCATAAAGTATCAAAGTGATAATGCTCCCATTGCTGCTCCAGCTGTGATCAGATTAAGCATAGACAAAAAATACCACACGGGGCATCCCTGTGCTATTGTAGTAACCATTCACAACGTGGATCAATGTTCACACAGGGGGAGCTTGACATTCACAACAACTGTATGCTTGACTTTGTTGCACAGGACATAGTACAGTTCTTAAGGAGTTACAGATTTCTACTCAAACAGAATCAACTTTAAGATTCAATTTATGTTTGAGTTTCTGACTGCAGGGATCTATAATTCCTACCTGTCATATTTTATAACAAATACTGTAATGTGGAGCCATTCCACCACATCTTAAAATAGCTGTCAGCTCAGCCAAACAAAGACACAGATGTACTTTTGCAGACATTATTCTTGAAGCAGCTCATTTTCCCCCCTTCCTTTTTTTCAAGAACCTAGCATAAGGCATAATTGTATACTATATCCTGTCCCCTGGGTCTCACACACACTTTATGAATCTCGCAACTGACAACTGTAATGATAATTTTTTGAAGGGAGTATGTCTCTGTTATAGATCAATTACTATGTGCCATGGCGCTAAAACATTTCTTGCAATTATCCTCTTGGGTTATTACAGCAATTACAGCTCTGCACTCAGAGATACTGAACGTGGATTCAAAGGAGTTGTAACAGCTGCCACTAGCAGGCTGCGCAGATGGGGCAGCATAGTAACATCTCCCCAACAACAATGTGATTTATTTAGGCCACAACTCTGCAATAGAATCCTATAACAATGTTCTTAATGATCCAGTACCTTTTGTTTAATAAGCACTGTTGTTCAGCATTCCAACTGTGTCGATAAACTTCCTGATATTGTTTGTTGAAGCTGCACAGTTCAGTGTCCCACCTTCCTGTCAGGGTGCTGTCAAAACCTACACAAGATGGATATTTCCAGCCTTCCCTGCACGATGCAACTCTTGAGCCCTTTTTAAAGAATGCCATTAGAATTAACGCTACATCATGGATTCTACCAAAGCTCAGTGTGGACTTAATGAAACGTGATAACTCAATCCAATTGGAGCTACATTACTTTATAATAATCATCCTGTAAACAATTAATGATTCTGTTTTGATTTAAAGTTGTGGGATCACCAAAACACAACTTACACATGGTCATTTTTTAAATCAAATGTTCTGATTCTATATTAATCAGAATTCAAAATCTCTAAATGGGAATTTGCTGCTGAAAATAAAACTCAATGAAGCAGTAATAGACACTACTTTGGAGTATAGGAGCAGGAGAAGGCCTTACAATCTCACAGTCCTTTGTTTTGGCTATTCAATGAACTCATGTCTGATCTGTGTCTTAACTCCAGCCAACTGCCTTGACTCCACATGCTTATTTTTAACTGATAGAACCCTATCAATTTGAGATTTTAATTTGTTAATTGAACCGGTATCCATCGCTTTGTGTGGAACAATTTCACTTTTACACAAAGAAGCATTTCCTAATTTCTCTCAAAGACTTGGCTCTAAGGTAAAGGTTACCTTGTCCTAGACACATGCAACAGCAGGAAATATTTCTACCTAACCTATTATCATAGAATGCTACAGTGAGAAAGAGGGCATTTGGCCCATCTAGTCTGCACCAACCACAATCCCACCCAGGCCCTATCCTATATCTCTACATATTTACCCCCTAATCCTTCTAACCTTTGCATCCCAAGACATTAAAGGGCAATTTAGAATGGTCAATCAACCTAGCCCACACATCTTTGGACTGTGGGAGGAAACTGGAGCACCCGGAGGAAACCCATGCAGACACAGAGAGAATGGGCAAACTCCGCACAGACAGTGACCCAAGCCGAGATTTGAATCCAGGTTCCTGGAGCTGTGAAGCAGCAGCACTAACCATTGTGCTACTCTGCTGTCCAGCACAGATTAATTCTTTCAAGGTTCTAAAAACTTCAATGGACTATTTTCTGTAATCTTGCCTCAGAATTGAACTCACTGGGGATTTGTAATACACTATTAAACTGCATGGAACTCCTTCCAAGGCCAACTGTCCTTTCTGGAAATCTATGCTCAGAACTTCTTTCAGATGTGATCTAACATAACTTTGTATAAATGTGATATGACTTTCCTTCTCTTTATATTCTAGACTTCTACTCTCTAAAGGGTAACATTTCATTCGATTATTTTCATTCTTAACCTCTACATGTTAGAACATAAATCCTAACTTTCTTTGAACAAAAAACAAAGAACAAAACAGCACAGGAAACAGGCCCTTCGGCCCAACGAGCCCGTGCCGCCACCCCGATGTTCTCACTTCTACCTGTGATCCCTGTCTATGTTTGTAGATCTATGGATTAAAAAACAAATTTGTAGAATTTGTTTTGCCAATTAGTCTAACAGCACATCTTTGGGATGTGGGAGGGAACCGGAGCATCTGGAGAAAACCCACGCAAGCACGGGGAGAATGCGCAAACTCCCACAGACACAGGCCCAAATCCATGTATCTGCACAGCACAGCGATAGTCACTGAGCTGTCGTGTTGCCCATCAAATGGTCCAGGTCAAGCGTACACTAACAACATGAAGCACTAGGATACTCTCAAAAAATCCAAGAGCAGCCCTCTCACGACCCATCGCGTGTATGCCCCTTGTTAGACAACAAGGTGGACCAACGCACCTGTAGGATAAAAACAAGTACATCAATATCATCATCTATTTACACACTTCCCAGGGACTCCCAAGGCTCATGATCCTATTTTAAATCAGTTTTCTATACCTCTCCATTCCCATTCTGTTCATGTGCCCATCTAAGTATCTCTTAAATAACTCCAGAGTGCCTGCCTCCACCACTTTATTTGGCAGCGTATTCCATACTCCAACCACCCTCTGTGTGAAAAAACTCCCTCTAGCATCCAAATTATATCTTACCCCCCTCACCCTAAGCCCGTGACCCCTTGTGCTATTCGAGTCCATCCTAGGAAAAGACTTAACCCTGTTTACTCTGTCTGTACCCCTCATAATCTTGTATCCCTCTATTAGATCTCCTCTAAGTCTATGTCTTTCTATGGAAAGCAGCCCCAATTTGCCTAATCTCTCCTCGTAACTCAGACCTTCCATACCAGGCAGCATCCTGGTAAACCTCCTCTGCACTCTCTCCAGTGTCTCCACGTCCTTCCGGTAGTAAGCGACCAGAACTGGATGCAGTATTCCAAATGAGGTCTAACCGACGTTTTATACAACTGCAACATTAAAGGCCAGCTCTTGTACTCTACACCCCTTCCTATAAAGGCTAGCATACCATTTGCTTTCTTCACAACCTTCTCCACCTGCTCTGCCACCTTTAGAGACTTGTGCACCTGCACCCCCAGGTCCCTCTGCGTTTCTATACTCTTAATAGGTCTACCCTTTATCATATACCTCCCCGCTATGTTCTTTCTCCCAAAATGCATCACGTCGCATTTATCAGGATTGAATTCCATCTGCCATCTATCTGCCCAAACTAGCGGCCTATCTATGTCTTGCTGCATCGCCTGATAATGCTCCTCACTATCCACAAGTCCAGCCATCTTTGTATCGTCTGCAAACTTGCTGGTCACTCCACTTACTCCCTCTTCCAAGTCATTTATATAAATTACAAATAGAAGAGGTCCCAGTACCGAGCCCTGCGGCACGCCACTAGTGACCGACCTCCAGCTAGAAGAACACCCTTCCACTATTACTCTCTATCTCCTATTACTAAGCCAGTTACTTATCCATCTAGCTACTTGTCCTTGTATCCCATGAGCCTTGACTTTTTCAACTAATCTCCCATGAGGGACTTTGTCAAACGCCTTACTGAAATCCATATAGACGACATCAACGGCTCGTCCTTCGCCCACCATTTTTGTCACCTCCTCAAAAAATTCTACCAGATTCATAAGGCACAACCTCCCCTTAACAAATCCATGCTGTGTATCCCTAATCAGATCGCAACGCTCTAAGTGCCTATACATCCTATCTCTAAGAATCCCCTCCAACATCTTCTCTACCACTGATGTCAAACTCACCGGCCTATAATTTCCAGGGTTATCCCTATTACCCTTTTTAAACAACGGTACAACATTAGCTATTCTCCAGTCCTCTGGGATCTCACCTGTGTCCAAAGAAGAGACAAAGAGTTGCGTCAGAGGCCCAGCAATTTCACCTCGCACCTTTCTAAGCAGCTTGGGATCAATGCCATCAGGCCCCAGAGAGGTGCTGTCAACAAGCTCCTCTCCTTCATGAGTACTGACGCAAAGTATTCATTCAGGATCTCCGCCATTCCCTCGGGCTCTAAGCACAGTTCCCCTCCTCTGTCCCTAAGAAGTCCGATTTTTCCTCTAACCGTCCTTTTATTTCTAACATAGGAGTAAAAAGACTCTGGATTTTCCTTAATCCTATCCGCCAAAACCTTTTTGCCCTCCTAACTCCCCATTTGAGCTCCCTCCTACGCTCTCTATATTCCTCCAATGCTGTCTCTGTCTCCGTTCCCAGCTGCTTCGACCTGTCATACATCTCTCTTTTCTTCCTATCCAAGTCCTCAATATCCCTAGTAATCCACGGCTCTCTAATCCTACCTTTCCCATCCTTCCTCTTAGCCGGCACATATCTTTCTTGCAACATTTTCAGTATTCCCTTGAAATAGTCCTACATGCCTAGCGTGGACTTACCCTCGAACAACCGTTCCCAATCAGTTTCCATAAGTTCCTGCCTAATCTGACTGTAGTTAGCCTTCCCCCAATTCAGCACCCTCCCCCTAGGGCAACAAGCATCCTTTCCATCTGTATCATAAAGTGGACAGAATTGTGGTTACTATTAGCTACATGTTCCCCTACTACAACATCAACCACCTGCCCTGGCTCATTACTCAGAACTAAATCCAATACAGCCCCTTCTCTAGTCAGGCTAGCCACATACTGCTCCAACAATCCTTCCAGTACACATTTTACAAATACCTCCCTGTCCAAACTCCCAGCTCTAGGTACCTTCCAATCCACCCTAGGGAGATTAAAATCTCCCACTATAACGACTCTGTTCTTTCTGCATCTATCCAAAATGTCTTTACATATGCCTTCTTCAACTACCAGCGGGCTGTTGGGTGCCTTATAATACACCCTTAGCATAGTAATCGCCCCCTTTCTATTCCTCAACTCCACCCACAGCAACTCCACTCCTAACTCCTCTGTATTGTCCTCCCTCTGCACTGCTGTGATGCTCTCCCTAACTAACAACGCCACTCCCCCCCCAACTGTTCCGACCTTTTCACACCGAATGCAATGAAATGCATCCAGTACACTAAACCCATCAAAGTCTTTTTTGTAATTTTATGCTCCCAACCATTTTTTTATTCATTCAAGGGATTTAGGTTTTGCTGGCTAAGCCAGCATTCATTCTCCATTCATAGTTGTCATTCAAAAGGTGATGGTGATCTGCCATCTTGAACCATTGCAGTTCCTGTGGTATAGGTACACCCAGGATGCTGTTGGGAAAGGAGTTCCAGGATTTTGACCCAGTAACAGTGAAGGAACAGTGACAAATTTCTAAGTCAGGATGGTGAATGGCTTCTATATGGTGGTGTTCACATGTGACTGCTGCCCTCGTTCCTGTAGCTGTTAGAGATCATGGGTTTGAAAAGTAAAATTTAAGGAGCCTTGCTGAGTTCTTGCAGCGCATTTTGCAAATGGTCCACACTGCTGTTGTGTCTTGGTAGTGGAGGGAGTGAATGCTTGTGGAAGGGATGTCAATCAAAGAAGCTGCTTTGTCCTATTCCGCTACTAAGCATCAATCTTTGTGTCATTGGAAAACCTGGACATATGGTTCTCTATTACGTTACTAATAAAACGAATAGCTGAGGCCTGAGCACAGATCTTTGTGAAACACAATTAATCCCTTCCTTCCATTTCACGCACATGTTGTTAACCCTGCTCATGGTCTTCTATCCAGATCACAGAATCATACAGCTCAGAAGAGCCTTTGGCCCATCAAGCCTGCATCAACATGTGAGAAACACCTGACCTACCTATCTAATCCCATTTAGCAGCATTTGGCCCACAGCCTTGAATATTATGATGTGCCAAGTGCTCTTCCAGGTATTTCTTAAACAATGTTTCCTTTACCATCCTTCTAGGCACTCTCTGAGTAAAATAAATCTTCCTCTCATTCCCCCTAAAGCTCCTACCCCTCACCCTGAACTTGTGTCCCCTTGTGACTGACCCTTCAACTAAGGGAACAGCTGCTGCTATCAACCATGTCCACGTCCCTCAATCTTCTGCAGCTCAGTCAAGTCGCCCCTCATCTTCTCTGCTCCAACGAAAATAACCAAAATCTATCCAACCTCTTCTCATAATTTAAATGTTCCATTTCAGGTAGGATCCATGTGAATCACCTCTGCACCGCCTCCAGTGTAATCTTTGGACTGTGGGAAGAAAACTTGAGCACCTGGATGTAATCCATGCAAACACAGGGAGAATAGTGACCTGAGCCAGGAATTGAACCTAGGTCCCTGGCACTGTGAAGCAACTATGCTAACCATTGTGCCACCATGTTGCTCTAAGGGTAGGAACCGAGGAAGTACTGGCCATTACCTTCCAATCCTCCTTAGGTGTAGAGGGTGGTGTTAAAGGGCTGGAGAATTGCAATTACACCCTTATTATAAAAAGGATGTAAGGATAAACCCAGAAACTACTGGACAGTCAGTTTAAGTTCAGTGATGAAAAAGCTATTATAAATAATGATTTGGATAAAATTATCACTTACTTGGACAAGTGTAGATTAATTAAAGAAAGTCAGCATGGATCTATTAAAGAATTTAAACTGACTGTCCTGTAGTTTCTGGGTTTATCCTTACATCCTTGTTATAATAAGGGTGTAATTGCAGTTCTCCAGCCCTTTACCACCACCCCCTATATCTAAGAAGGATTGGAAAGTAATGGCCAGTACTTCCTCAGTTCCTATCCTTAGAGCGATATGGTGCCACAGCGGTTAGCACAGCTGCCTCACAGTGCCAGGGACCTAGGTTCGATTCTTGGCTTGGGTCACTGTTCTCCCTGTGTTTGCATGGATTACATCTGGGTGCTCAAGTTTCCTCCCATAGTCCAAAGATGTATGGATAAGGTGGATTGGCTATGCTAAATTGTCCTTAGTGTCAGAGGGACTATTTAGGGTAAATGCATGGGGTTATGGGGCTAGGTCTGAGAATGAGATTCTGTTTAATTAATTAGCTCGTATTTTTTGATAAGGTAGCAGATAAGAGTTGATTTAGGACTTCGAAAAGGCATTTGATAAAGTTTAGGATCTGTACTGCACTGTAATGTTCTATGTTCTGCATAGGAAACTTGTGAATACAGTCAGGGACAACAGAATAAAAAGGACAGCATAGATACAAAACTAAATGAGTGACAGGAAATTACATTGTTTTTCAGTCTGGAGGAAGGTGGTATAACGAGGTTTCCCAGTGGTTTGTGTTATGATCCCTATTTTTCTTGATACATATTTAAATGATCGAGACTTGGTTATATAAGGCACATTTTCAAAATATACAGATGACACAAAACTGGTAAGTGTCATGAACTGACAGGGGGATAGTGATAGTCTTTAAACAGCCTGGTAAAATGGATAGACATATGGCAGATGCAATTTAAGATTGAAAGGTGACACATTCGATAAGATGAATGAAGGCAATAAAAAAAACACAAGTTGAAAGGAGCTGTAGGAGCAGAAGGATATGGAGAGAGTCTATACATGCACAAATTTTTGAAGGCGCCAAGACAACTTGAGAATGTGATTAATAAACAGTAGAGGATCCTGGGTTTTATAAATAGGGGCATAAAACATAAAGACAAAGAAGTTATGACAAACTTGTATATAAAATTCTAATTTGGTCTCAAATGGAGGTGTATGTCCACTTCTGGGTACCACAGTTTGAGAAAAATGTGAAGGTGTTAAAAGACATTCACAAAAATTGGAGAAGCTGGGACTGTTCTTTGTGGAGAAAACATTAAGAGGAAAGGGAGATGTTCAAAATCATGAGGGTCCAGACATAAGAGGGGGGGATATTCATTGGTGGAAGGACAGAGAATCAGAGGACCATAATTTAAGGTGACTGGCAAAAAGAACCAATGGTGCCATCAGGAAAATCTTTATTATGGAGCACTTGGTTAGGATCAAGAACTGAGTGATCAGTTGCTTTGGCAGAGCTCTGGTAGACATGACAGCTGAATATTCTCCTGTGCAGTTACAATTCTATGATTCTCCTAAGAAACTACTATAGCTCCAATCTAGAGAGTCGTCTTTCACTGGACCTTGGCAGATCCTTGATGTGGATTCTATGGCACATTTCAAAGAGGTCCCAGGGATATATTGTGGAGGAAAGCTTGAAAATATGAGCTGTGAAGGAAGTCCAAGAGAAAGCGAGCTTGTAATATAATAACAGATAGCAAGAGCTTCTACAAGTATTTAAATGGTACGTTCCGCTAGAGAGTAAATCTGGAATTAATAATGGAAAAACAAGAGGTGTTGAAAAGATATTTTGTGTCTGAATCCATTTTAGAACTTGATGTTTTTATTGTAGAAAACTTAGAAAACTTCCCAAAGTTAGTTGAAGATCAAAAGGTGAACATGAGGGAAGAAATTAAAACAATCAACATCACGAGGGAAAAGTACTGGGAAAGTATTAGGTCTAAAGGCTGACAAGTCACTGGAACCAGATGGCCTAAACCCTAAAGAATTGGCTGCAGATTGGTTATAATCTTCCAAAATTCCTTATACTTTGGAATGGTCCCTGTGGATTGGGGAATAGTAAATGTAACAACTTTAATTAAGAAAGGAGGAGAACTATAAACAAGAAACTATAGGGCAGTCAGCCTAACATCTGTCATAGGGAAATGGCTAGAATCTGTTATTAAGGAGGTTAGAGCAGGATATTTAGAAAATCATAATGTGATCAGGCAGAACCAACATAGCTTTATAAAAGGGAAATCATGGTTAATTAATTTTTTGAGTTTTTTGAGGAAGTGGCAAACAAGGTAGACAAAATGGGCCCCATAAATGCAGTGTACTTCAATTTTTAAATGTGCTACATGAGATAAGAGAACGTGGTGTAGGAAGTATGTGGATAAACATATAGATGATATTGGAATGGTGTAGATTAGATGGGCTTTAGATTGGTTTCACAAGTTGGCACAACATTGAGGGCCGAAGGGCGTATACTGCACTATAATGTTCTATGTTCGAAGTAACATATTAATATGAATAAAAGATTGGTTACTAGCAGAAAACAGAATAGAAATAAATGGATCCTTTTTGGGTTGGCAAGTTGGAACTAGTAGAGTGCAACAAGGATAAGTGTTGGGGTCTCAATTACTTACAATCTACATCACAGATCTGGGTGATGGGATGGAATGTATGGAGCTAAATTTGCTGATGACACTAAGATAGGTTGTAAAGTCCTTTACCAAAAGGAGATTCAAAGTTCACAAGATTATAGACATGTTAAGTGAGTGGGCAAATATTTGACAGGGAGAATTAAAAAATAGTATCTTATTTAAATGGGGAGCTTGTCGAACTCAGTGGTCGAGGATCTGGGTTTTCTGGTATGTGAATCACAAAATACATGATATAGAGTGATTAGGAAGGCATGGAATGTTAATCTTTAATGCAAGGGGAATGGAACAAAAAAGTCAGCAAGTTTTTTCGCAACTTTACTAGGTCTTGGTGAGACCATATCTGGAATATTGAGCACAGTTTCAGTCTCCTTATTTGAAAAAAATATGTAATTGTGTTAGAAGCAACTGAGATAAGGTTCACTTGACATTCCTCAGATGAAGGGTTTAACCTATGGAGAATGGCTGAACAAATTAGACCTGTACCACTGGAGTTTAGATGAAATGAGAAGTGATTTTATTGAGACATAAAATCCTGAGACTTGATAAGACAGATACCAGAAAGAGGTTCCCATGTATGTATGGGTAAGATTAGAACAATGGCACACCGTTTAAAAATATCAATTCTCCTTTTGAGGATGGAGGGAATTTGTATTCTCTTTCACAGGGTTGTTAGAATCACAGAATTCCTAGAGTGCAGAAGAGGCCATTTAGCCCATCACGTCTGCACCAATTCTCTAAAAGTGGCTTATCCAAGCCCTCTTCTCCATCATATTACCCCTCACAGCTAATGCATCTGACCTACACATCTTGGGCCACTAAGTGGTCATTTAGCACAGTTAATCCACCTAACTTGCAAATCTTTAGACTGTGGGAGGAAACCAGAGCTCCTGGAGGAAACCCAGGCAGACATGGGAAGAATGTACAAACTCCAGACTGACAAGTGAATTGAAATTGAAAAGGATTGAAAATGGCACTGTTAGACAGCAGTGCTAACCACTATGGGGCTGTGCATTGTTTCCTGAGGAAAATTAGATAAACTATGGGGAGTTTGGGGTCACCGAATTTACTGAAAGCGAAGTTGGTTTTGATAGGTTGGGGTGGGGGGGAGAAATGGCAAACAGGAAAAGTGGAGCTGGGACCACAGCCTAATCAGCCATGATCTTACTGAGGGAGGCATAGGCTGGAAGAGCCGAATGACCCACTCCAGCTCCTAAATCCTAACATACAGCAGCTGAACTGAAGAAAGAGGCACCTCATACGTCATTGGGAAGCAGAGTGATCACAGCTTCTTTTTTAAATGGGGTGGCTGTGTTTATCCTCCCACTAGCAGTCAGGACAGTCACACCCACTGAACCCCTGTCTTCGGATGTGAAGCTGCTGCTCTGGAACTGACAGAAACATTAACTGTCCACAACCCACCTGAAATAGGCTCACGCTGCAACGCAGGCTTGACACTTAACCCTAACCCCGGTCTGGGCCCAATCCCAGCCCCATCTCCAGGCCCCGGCCTGATTCCTGACGGGCCCTGGGCTCTGGGCCCAGCCCCGACCCTTAAATCCAGGCCCCGGCCTCACCTTCCAGCTGCCCTCCATTCTCTCTTCCTGTGTCTCAGGTTCGCTCTGAGCGGCTTCCCCCGCCCCCGCCCCCGCCCCCGCCCCCGCCCCCGCCCCCGCCCCAGGCCCAGGACCAGGCCCCGCCCCTTCCTGGTTGCTAGGACACTCGCTGTCATGGCCGCCTCCTTGCTCTCTTCTCTCCGCGTCCTTCGCGCCGCCCTTTCGTCCCCGAAAGTCCCGCTCGCCTCCGGAGTCCCGTGGCTCGGCCGCTGCCGGTACCTGGGCTCCAGTCAGCGGCTGCTCGGTGAGTGACAGCCGCGGAGGGGATTGAGGGACGGGGCAATGGGGGTGAAGCTTGGCAGGAAGACATGGGGAGGGGGATGGATTTGGGAGCAGAG
Organism: Sphyrna mokarran; assembly: GCA_024679065.1. NCBI lineage: Eukaryota > Metazoa > Chordata > Chondrichthyes > Carcharhiniformes > Carcharhinidae > Sphyrna > Sphyrna mokarran. The sequence goes on from JAGIQG010000008.1 coordinate 68,183,263, forward strand.
TCAGCGGCGCTGGAATTACACCTGGGCGAGAAACATCTCGGGAGGAAGGTATCACCTTCCCGGGATGGTAGGGTGCATAGGGAGGGAAGTAATGCTCTTACGGAGTGATGGGTAGGGAAGGGGGTAATGCCCTCACGGGATGGGTAGGGAAGGAGGTAATGCCCTCATGGGATGGGTAGGGAGGGAGTAATGCCCTCACGGGCTGGGGGGGGGGGGGGGGGGGGAGGTAATGCCCTCACGGGCTGTGGGGGGGGGGGGGGAGGTAATGTCTTCTTGGAGTGATGAGGTGGGTAGGGATTTGACTTGAATTTATTCTTGTCCTATGTATTAGAATATAGTAGAAAGTATTGTTTCTTGTATGATACACAGACAAAGCATACTGTTCTTCGAGAAGCAGAAAGTGCAGAATGTGGTGTTACAGTCATAGGTTATAGAGAAAGATCAACTTAATTCGAGGTAGATCTAGTCAAAGGTTTGATAGCAATAGGAAAGAAGTTGTTCTTGAGTCAGTTGATATGTATTCTCAGATTTTTGTATCTTTTTCTTGATGGAAGAAAGTAGAGGAGAGTATGTCTGAGGTACGCGGGATCTTTAATTATGCTAGCTGTTTTTTGGAGGCAGTGGGAAGTGTAGCCAGTATCAATGTGTGGAAGGCTGGTTTGAGTGATGGACTGGGCTTTTTTCACGACTCCTTGTAGTTCCTTGTGGACTTGGACAGAACAGGAGCCATATCAAGCTGTGATACAACCAGAAAGAATCATTTCTGTAGTGCATTTGTAAAATCTGATGAGAGCGGTAGCAGACACAATGAACTTTCTTTAGTCTTCTGAGGAAGTAGAGGTGTTGGTTGTCTTTCTTAACCGCGGTTTTGGCATGGGCGGAACCAGGACAGGTTGTTAGTGATCCGGGTACTTATAAACTTGAAACTCTTGACCATTTCTATTTCATCCCCATTGATGTTGATGGCAGCATGACCTCCACTATGCTTCTTGAGGTCAATGATTATCTCCTTTGTTTTATTGACATTGAGGGAGAGATTATTGTCATTGTAGCAGTTCATCTGATTTTCTATCCCTTTCCTGTGCTCTGGCCATTGTTTGAGATCCGACCCACTATGATGGTGGGAGGTAACGCATTCTGGGGGTGGGTAATGCCATCTTGGGATGTGATGTGAGTAGGGAGGGAGGTAATACCCTCAGTGGTGGTGGGTAGGGAGGTAACACCCTCACAAGGAATTACCAGTTCCTTCAGGTGGTGGGGTGGGAGGATTGTACAAACCCCTGTGGTGTTTGTAGGTGAACATTGTTAAACATCTGAGTCTTGGTTTGTTAGCAGAGAGGGAAATCAGCTGCTCCTGAACCATTTCTAAAGTGAGGCAGATTATAACGTGTGTTCTTTTGAAGTTGGAGGATGCTGCCGATACACCCTTGCTTATTGCTTACCATGAAGCTCAGGGGAAGTGCTATACATCTGCTTTTCACCTAGTGAGACCCTAGATATACAATGATGAACCAATAGCTTTTATTTTTGGAAGGTAGCAGAAGCGAGTGGATACTTTTTCGGCCTTTAGCTCCTTGTCTTCATCCAACATGGGATTTCATGCTCTTGAATCATAGAATAATACAGCACAACCTTTCAGCCCATGTAATCTGCACTGTTTCTTTGAAGAACATTTGGGTATTCCCACTCCTCACTCTTTTCCCAAGTGCATTTTGTTCACTTTCAATAATTTATCCAGTTGCCATTGAAAAACTACTTTTGAATTTCTATCAACCACCCTATCAGTGCATTTCAAATCTGAAGCACAGTTTTTCTTTTGTGTCACGTTTGGACAGAATTACACACTGTTCCATCTGGGGCCAAATCAGTATTTTATAATGATTTATTGTGACTTCTTGGTTTTGTACTCTCTGCTTTCTTAATACTTCATTTATCTGGATAATCATTCTAGACGAGCTTATTCTGGTTTCTGTTTTTCAGTAATTTAAATTTAAACTCTCTCATAACTTCTTTATTCACTTTTGAAATAACAATCTGTGTTCACTCTAACAAGCAGTATACTTTCTGGAGAATTAAAACTCGAATTTCTCAAATCTTATCTTAAAACTACTTCTCTTTCTACTTTGGATTATAATTCATTATTTTCCTTTCCAATACATTTACAGATGTGGTTACAGGTGTATCTAGGCCTTAGATTTGACAGAATAGAAGAGCAGATATAATAGAATTAGTGGAATAAAAGCACAAGGCTGAGCCAAAATGAAATTGTTACTATAAAATGAGTGAGCCAAAAATTGTATAGTAAACTGATCTAAAGTTAGATGAGAAAATTAGGAAAAATAAAGCTAAATATTCAAAATAATTGAAAATTTAGTAATGTGATTGAATCTATGAAGTACTTAAAACAATTTATTTAAAATAAAATTGGAGAATTCGGAGCATTAATAGCTAGTAGTGGGAGTAGGCTTCAGGAGACTTGGTGGCTGATACTTGGAGAGGATTTTTTTTATTTGTTCATGGGATGTGGACATGGTGAACAGCCTTTTTGAACAGTTGCAGTCCGTGTGGTGTAAGTAGATTCATTGATGTTAGGGAGGGAGTTCCAGGATTTGACCCAGTGAAGGTTGAAGTCAGGATGGTGAGTGGCTTGGAGAAGAACTTGTGGGTGGTGGTGTTTCTAAGTATCTACTGCTGTTGTCTTTCTATGATGTGGAGATGCCAGCGTTGGGCTGGGGAAGGCACAGTAAGAAGTTTCTCAAAATCAGATTAAAGTCCAACAGGTTTATTTGGTAGCATAAGCTTTTAGAGCACTGCTGCTTCGTCAGGAGGGGCCACCATCATACTGGCAGAATGGATTATTGCAAAGAAGTGTACCAACACATGAACAACCAGGAACACTATAAACAGCTACCCATAGATCCAACCAAAGAACACACTCGTCAACTCAACAGTCTGATCAAGATCTTTGATCTGAATCTTCAGAGCCCTTTCTGTGCTCTCATCCTAAATACTCCTGCATTGGAGATCTCTACCCCCTCTCAAAGATACTCAAGACCAACACACTCGGCGATCCCATCGTATCAGGCGATGGGACTCTGTGTGAGAACCTCTCCAACTACATTGTGGGTATCCTGAAACCCATCATACAAAGAATTCCAGCTCTATTGCAACACTATGAAGTTCATAGAATCTTACAGTGCAGGTAGAGGTCCTTCAGCCCATCGAGTCTACACCGACCAGGACCTAGCCCCATATCTCTACATATTTTTTACTCACTAATTTCTCTAACCTACGCATCTCAGGACACTAAGGGACAATTTAGCATGGCCAATCAACCTAACCCGCACATCTTTGAACTGTGGGACGAAACCAGAGCGCCCAGAGGAAATCCATGTAGACACGAGGAGAATGTGCAAACCCACACAGACAGTGACCCGAGCTGGGAATCGAACCCAGGACCCTGGAGCTGTGAAGCAACAATGCTAACCACCATGCTATCGTGCTGCCCCAGAAACTCAGCACACATGGAGCAGTTAAATCAGGAGCACTCCTCGTCACGATGGATGTCTCAGCACTCTACACCAGTGTCCCCCAAAATGACAGCACTGCTGCAAGTACCTCAGTACTCAGTGCTGATAATTGCCAATTTCCAGAAGCAATTCTACAACTCATCCCCTTCACCCTGGACCACAATGTTTTCAGCTTCAACAACCAGTCCTTCATTCAGACACATGGAATAGCCATGTGGACCAAAGTGCCAATATCTTCATGCACAAGTCTGAAAAGACTTGTTCACAGGACCTTCAACTGATGCTATATACCAATGCCATTTTCTTCCTTTGGACTCCAGTGAAAAATCACTGAAACAACTACATGATGACATCAAGTTCTATCCCACCATCAGACTCACTATGAACTATTCTCCAGAATTGGTTGCATTCTTGGACACATGCATCTCCATCAAGGACGGTCACCTCAGCACTTCACTGTACCTCAAGCCCACTGGATAACCTCACAATATTTCACTTCTCCAGCTTCCACCCTAAACACTTTAAGGAAGCCATCCCCTATCGACAAGCCCTCCATATACACAGGATCTGGTCAGATGGGGAGGATTTCAACAGACGCTTACAGATGCTGAAAGATACCATCATAAGAATAGGATATGGCACTTGATTCATCAATTGACAATTCCGAAGCACCACAGCAAAAAACTACACCAACCTCAGAAGGCAAACATGGGACACAGCGGATGGAGTACCCTTCTTTGCTCCGGGGAAGTACTGGACAATGAAGCTATGATGTCTTCTCCGAAGCCCTCAACGTGGCATTGATGAAGACAAACGTCTTGCCAAAGACGTCTCCATACCCCCATTAATTGCCTTCAGACAGCAGACCATTGTCTGCAGTGAACTACCCAGCCTTCACGAGAACAGTGACACAACACCACAAAAACCTGCCACAGCAATTTCTGCAAGACGTGTTGGATCATCAACATGGATGCCATCATTTCGTGTGAGAACTCCATCATCAGGTACATGTTACAAACTCTTGAGTTGGCCAACGTTGTCTATCTGATACGCTGCAGGAAAGGATGTCCTGAGGCATGGTATATTGTGAGACCGTGCAGTCGCTATGACAGCTGATGAACGGACCCCATTCAACAATTGGGGTCAAGAGTGTTCTCTTCCTGCTGGGAAATACCTCAGCAGTTAAGGGCATTCAGCCTCTGATCTTCAGGTAAGCATTGTCCAAGACAGCCTTCATGATACGTGACAACGCACGAGCAAAAACTGATAGCCAAGTTCCGCACACGTGCAGACAACTCAACCGGGATCTTGGGTTCATGTCACGCTATCTGTAACCCCCATAACATGTTTGGGCTTGCAAAATTTCACTAACTTTGCTGGCTTGAGACAATTTACATGCCTTTAACCTGTGCTTGATTCTCTCTCCACTCGCATTATCTATACTGTAAGGATCTGATTATCTATTAAGACTCGCGTTCCAATCATTACCTTGTAAGTTGAGTCTGGACCTATATGTCCCCTGTTTGTGAATCCAACTGTTCACTCACATGATGAAGGAGTAGTGCTCTGAAAGCTTGTACTGCCTAATTATGTTGGATTTTAACATATTGTGAGATATCTTATGTGCTCATCCTTCTAGGTAGTAGAGGTTGCGTTTTGTAAGGTGCTGTTGAAGGAGCTTTGCTGAAATGGATACATCTTGTCAATGGTACGCACTTGCCAGCATTTTGCCAATGGAGAGAATGAACATTGAACATGTTGGATGTGGTGCCAATCAAGCAGGCTGCTTTGTGCTGGATGCGTTGAACTTGCTGAGTGCTGTTGGAGTTGTATCATATAGATTAGTAAAGTATTCAATCACACTCTTGTACCTTTTTGATTGTGGAAAGATTTGTTTGGATTGCCCCCACGATGTTGCTAATGCCACAGGATGTCAAGGAGAGATAGTTACATTCTCTCTTGTTGAAGATGGTCATTGCTCAGCATTTACGTGGCATGAATGTTTCTTGCCACTGGAAGAATGAGAGATTAATTTTGGTAGGCAATAGAAAACAAATGGTACAATTTTAGGGGAAGTGTAGTAACTGAGAGACCTGAGGGTTTACATACATAGTCTTTGGTAGCAAGACAACTTAAGACTGTTTTAAGTATATTGGTTTTATGTCTTTCTGAAAAAAGAGAGAGAACTCAAAATCAAGAATGTTACAGAAATACTTCAAAACACAAGTCCAAGCCAGTATTATGTCCAGGTCTAGGTACCACAGTTTAGGAAAGATGGCCTTGGAGAGGGTTCTGGGAAGTCTTACTAGACTGGTACCAAGAATGAAAGACTTCAGTTTAATTGAAGAGAAGCTGGGCAGATTCTCCTTGGAGCAGCGAATCCTAAAAGGGGAGATTTGATAGAGATGTTCAAAATCATGTTTACATGAATAAAGAGAAATTGTTTCCAGTGATATCGGGTAAATAACTAGAGGACACAAATTTATGGTTATTAACAGAAGAATCAGAGTCAATATGAGGAAGATATTTAAACAAAAAATTATGATTTGGAAAGCACTGTCTGAAACATTGGTTGAAACAAATTCAATAATAATTTTCATATATATTCCGTGTAACAATATTACTTGATGTAACTTAATACTCAAATGCAACCATATTGAAGTTTTTGGGGAACGAATAGGTATGATGGGCCAATTGGCTGACTGCCTTCTCTCATTCTCACTAGTATGGGTAATAAAACGGTAGGTATCACAGAAACATGGGTTTGGCTGGAACTGAAAATTGAATGTTCCTGGTCTGAACAGTTTCAGGAGTGGCATGATTGTGCTGTCATCTACAAAGTTGCTGATCACCCCAGTTACCCCTCTTCCAAGTCATTTATGTATATTGTAAATAACAAAATCCACATAGACGACATCCATGGCTTGTCCTTCATTAACTATTTTTGTCACCTCTTCAAAAAATTCTACCAGATTCATAAGGCATGACCTTCCCTTTACAAAGCCATGTTGCCTATCACTAATCAAATTGCCACACCCTAAATGCATATACATCCTATCCCTAAGAATCCTTTCCAACAACTTCCCTACCACAGACGTCAAACTCACCGGCCTATAATTACCCGGGTTATTCCTACTACCCTTCTTAAACAATGGTATCACATTCACTATTCTCCAGTCCTCTGGGACTTCACCTATGTCCAAAGAAAAGACAAAAATTTGCTACAGAGGCCCAGCAATTTCATCCTTTGTCTCTCTAAACAGCCTAGGATAAATGCCATCAGGCTGCAGAGATTTATCAATTTTAATACTACCTAAAAACCCTAACACTTCCTCCCTCGTAATAGATATTTCCTCTAACAGGTCTTCAGCTCCTTTCAAGACTGTACCTGACGACAGTTCCCTCTCCTTCGTGAATACTGACGCAAAGTCTTTGTTCAGGATCTCCTCCATTCCCTCAGACTCTAAGCATAATTTCCCTCCTCTGTCCCTAACAGGACCAATTTTTCCTCTAACCACCCTTTCATTCCTAACATAGGAGTAAAATGCTTTTGGATTTTCCTTAATTCTGTCCCCCAAGACCATTTCATGCCCCCTTTTTGCCTTTCTAACTCCCCGTTTGAGCTCTCTCCGACTCTCTCTATATTTCTCCAATGCTCTCTCCGTTCCCAGTTGCTTAGACCTCTCTTTTCATCCTGACCAAGTCCTCAATCTCCCTAGTTATCCATGGTCCTCTGATCCTACCTTTCCCATCCTTCCTCTTAACCGGCACGTGTCTTTCCTGCAACTTTTTCAGCTGTCCCTTAAAAGACTCCCACATGCCGAACGTGGACTTACCCTCAAACAACCTCTCCCAATCAGTATCTATAAGTTCCTACAAAATCCAACTGTATCTAGCCTTCCTCCAATTTAGCACCCTCCCCTTCGGACAGCATTCATCTTTTTCCATTAGTATCCTGAAGTAGACTGAATTGTGGTCACTGTTCGCCACACGTTCCCCAGCTGCACCCTCAACCACCTGACCAGGCTCATTTTCCAGAACTAAGTCCAGTATAGCCCCCTCTCTAGTCGGGCTAACTATATACTGCTCCAAAGACCCTTCCGGTACATGTTTTACAAAGTCTTTCCCATCCGGACCCCCAGTCCTAGGTACTTTCTAATCCACCCCAGGGAGATTAAAGTTTCCCACTACAACAACCCTATTTTTTCTACACCTATCCAAAATTTCTTTACATATCCTTTCTTCCACTCCCCGCAGACTATTTGGTACCCCTAGCAAAGTGATTGATCCCTTCCTATTCCTGAACTCGGCCCAAAGTGACTCATTTCCCGACTCCTCTAAATTATCCCCCTCTACACCACTGTAATGTGATCTCTAACTAACAACGCCACTCCCCCTCCTCTTTTTGACTCTCCTCTGACGTTTATACCCAGGAATATTTAGCTGCCAGACTTGCCCTTCTTTTAACCATGTCTGTGTCACTGCAATCACATCTAAATCCCTTGCAAACATTAAGACCTTAAGTTCATCCATTTTACCCATTACGCTCCTAGCATTAAAACAGACACAATCCAGACCTCCAGGACCAAATGGATCGTCCCTCTCCCGAGTGATTTTCCTCTCGTCTGATCTTACCCTGTCAACCAACTCGCTTCCAATCCCAGTGCCTACTGAGCTATTGGTTTCATTTCTCCCCCCCCCTCCACGTTAGTTTAAACCCTGCCAAAACACTCCAGCTAACCTCCCAGCTAGATATTCGTTCCCTTCCTGTTTAAGTGTTCATCATCCCTCCCATATAGGTACCCTTCTCTCACGAATACTTCCCAATGACTAACAAATATAAAACCCTCCGTCTTACACCAATCCTTCAGTCACACATTTAGCTGAAGGATCTCAGTATTCCTAGCCCCACCATCACTAGGCACTGGTAGCAGAGATGGCCACCTTGGAGGCCCTGCTCTTCAGCCTGACACCCAACTCCCTAAACTGCCTATGTGTTTCCCCCCTGCTCTTCCTTCCTACGTCCTTCTCACCTATATGCACAATTATGTCAAATTGGTTCCCTTCACCCTTCAATATTCCTTCTACCCTTTTAGAAACATTTTGTACCTTAGTTCCAGGGAGGCAGACTACCATCCTGGAGTATTGCTTTTGCCTACAGAACCGCCTATCTATTCCTTTGACCCTTCTATCCCCCACCACTATTTCACTTCTAATCCCCTTTTCTTGTAAGGCGTTCTGGTCCTCCTGTCTTCCCTCTGACATATCACTTCCCCAATTTGATGTATTGGGAGACTGCCACTGGGGTAGCCTTTGGACCATGACTTTTCTTCTTTTTCCTCTTCCTAACTGTTACTTTTCCCTTTGCCTGAGAACGTACCAGGGAAAGGACATGTGACTTTCTGGACTATGTTTATTTGTGTTTCCTTCATCCGCAACTGAGCAGCTTTTTAAATTTTTTTACCAAATTGGTAAAACATTACCTTATTTTCCAGAAACTACATTGGGTGTCTCTGGGATTTTTCCTGTCTAATCATCTTGAACATTGCTAAGGATTATTTGGAATATTTTATCTATTACTGATTTTGGGCTAATGGGTCTTTGATCTGAGCTATTAGTGAATAGTGCAAATTTAAGGGGAAGCTTGATAAATGGGAGAAAGAAGTAGAGGATTATGCTGAAATGACTTGATGAAGGTGAAAGGCTGCTGTAGAGCATACAGGCTAGGGTGAATTGATAACCAAATGAGATGAGTTATCTGTTTCAGTGCTGTAAATTCTATTGCTCTTAATGATAAGTTCCTTGTTTAATTTAGTTGGAGTATTTTTGTTTTTTTTTTAAATTCATTTTATGGGACAATCATAGGTTGAGCCGGTATTGTCGATTCCTCACTGCCCTTCAGTTCGGAGGGAATTTGAGAGTCTGGAGTCACGTGTAGGCCAGACTGGATAAGGATGGCAGATTTCCTTACCTAAAGTACATTAGTGAACTAGCTGAGGTTTTAGCAGGGGTGGAGTTTATGGCAGCTAAATCCTATGATTTGAAGTTTGAAGCTAATTCCGACTTCAAATCATAGGACCTCTACTGTGCAGAAGGAGATCTGAATGTGGGATCTGTGTTCCATTTACATCCAAGCATGCAATGCTAAAATTTTGTATCTCAATTGAAATTGTGTGTTTTCCACAAAGACCTACTATGTGAACTGTTAATGATGATTCACTGTAGCTAGTTATCACTAATGATGAATTATCAGTTCACAGTACATAGCGCACCCACAGGCTGATGAAATTTAGACATTTCTTGGAATAATTCTACCTTACAATTTAAAAAAAAAAACTTTTTTGTGAATTTTGTGCTCAGTTAAGTTAAATTTTTGAATTGGAAAATGGAGTAGTTTTGATATATTATACTCTCAACTCAGTTATAGCAGCTAGAGTTCGGTTCACAGCAGCTTCCAGAGGACATCTTTTTTGTCTCCAGATTTTTCCTCTTGCCTCCTTGGGTCTCTTTGATAGAGGTTGCTAATTATTGCTGGATTAGATGGAGTTTTGGGCTATAGACTCAGGCATCCTATTAAACAGGGATTGTGGGTGTTCAAAATTACTTTTACATCGATGCACCCTTACAACTAAAACAGAGAAGTTGTCTGTCCACATTTGAATTCTGGTCTTGGATGTGAAAAGCCTTTATTTGAACTATTGCACCAAATGGTGCATCTTCCATGAGACTTTCAATGGGATGATTATAAAGGTTGGGCTAACAATCCTCCATATTAAGGTCTGTATCTCTGCTACAGATTTATAATCAATCATAGGATCTCTACTATGCAGAAGGAGATCTGAATGTGTAATCTGTGTTCCAAGCATGCAGTGGTAATGTTACTGGACTAGTATTCTAGAGCCTGATTAAAACTGGTTCAAATCCCATGTAGCTGGTGGAATTTAAATTTAATTAATAAATATGGATAATAGAGTTAGTCTCTTTGCAAAAACCCACCTGGTTCACTAATATTGTTTAGGAAAGGAAATCTGCCATCCTTGTCTGGCCTGAACTACAAGTGACTCCAGATCCACAGTAATGTGGTTGATAAGAACTAAAAATTAGGAGGAGGAATAGGCCATCTGGCCCTTCGAGTTTGCTCCTCCATTCAATAAGATCATGGTTGATCTTTCCATGGACTCAGCTCCACTAATTCACCTGCTCACTAAAACCTTTAAGTCCTTTACTGTTCAAAAATCTATCTGTCCTTGCCTTAAAGACATTCAGAGGTAGCCTCAACTACTTCACTAGGCAAGAAATTTCACAGATTCTCAACCCTTTGTGTGAAGAAGTTCCTCCCCAACTCGGTCCTAAATCTGCTTCCTCAATGCCATTTGAAATGGCCTAGCAAGCTACACAGCTCAAGGACAATTAGGGATGGGCAACAAATACTGTCCTTGCGATTGACATCCATATCCCATGAAAAAATGTGTTCAGTTTGTTCATCAGCCCCAGTAATTTTATAGGTCTCTGCCAACTGATTAATGCATATAGATGACTGTCAATATGTAACTGCTGTTGTCACTGTCAGAAACACTTATTTCTGAATGATCTGAACTTTGTTTCAGCAATGTTATCAATGACTGTCAAAGCAACATCCAAACAACATTTTGAATTAAAAATCTGGGGGCAAACTAATCCGATGCTCAATTTTTGGATTATTTTGCCAGCATAGGGTATAGAGAGTCAATTAAAGATGTTAGCTCTGTTTAGCCAAATGTAAGCACAAAGAGAAGTTATGATCAAGGGATATGGAGGAAGAGGGGATCAGGATATTGAATTTGATGATCAGCATGATCATAATGAATGGCAGAGCGGAAAAGAAGGCTGAATGGCTATTTCTGCTTCTAGTTCTATGATTTTACCAACCTGACAAAAGTGGGTTTTGAACAGCAGTCTGTTGGGAGAAGTCAGAATAGTTACCTCCCTCTGCAAATGGTTTATGCCTGTTAGGAAATAAAACATGGATCTTGTTATTTAGTCAATGCTTAACGAACAATTTGTGTGCACACAATAATCATTTAATTCTATCCAAACAGGACTTTCACTATATTTCATTACTTACCTATCCTTTTAAGGCTTTTTAGTTAATGGATTAAACCATCATGAATAACTCAATGTGTTTATATGTAACAATTACATTTAGTTGTATTAGTAGCATTTGTACGATGCCTAATAAAAGTCTTAGTGCGCTTGATAGTAATCACAAAAAGTACTCAAAGATAAAGAGGGAATAGTATGGATTTGAAACCAAGCTACAAGATTAGGCTAAACATTTTCTGACTACAAAGTAAAGTTCTGAGGTAAGATGGTAAAAATGATGACATCCATTATTTACCAAGTTGCCAAATGAACACCTTTTATGTGGTTGGCTAATTTTTGCAGGCACAATAGAGTTGAGGGTCTAAGCAATTTATGCCTGTTCTACTACGGTGAACAGCAGATTTCCAAGCTCTCATAGCTTGAAGCGAGGATTTGCCCCTCTTCTTATTCTCTGCCATACTTAAAAAAAAAAATTCCAGTCAACTTCATATAAAGGATTTTACTGATTGTGATCATGGGCAAGTGGGAGAAATTTTGGGGCCGGACAAAGACGCAGCAATATTTCACAGAAAAACAACTGAATTGTGAAATATGATTCTGAGATAAAAACTAAAATTCTTACAATAATAAAGAGGAATTCAACTTGTTCAATAGCTTTGGCCTTGGCTCTGCATTTAGGTCTGTTTTTCCGTTGGACTTTTGTCTGTTTGTGTTGAAGCTCTTCGTCAGCTTTCTTAAATTTTGTAAGCAGGTAGACGTGAGCTTTTTGCAAGAAAGAAAACAAGTGGTTAATGTTTTTTTTATCTCCTATAGGTGTTCCCCCAATCAAAGTCTTGATGCCTGCACTGTCACCAACAATGGAGAAAGGAAATATTGTAAAATGGCTAAAAAAAGAAGGTAAGTTACAGTATTAGCAACACAACCTCTTGGAAATGTAAATCATTAAAACAGAAATGAGCTGTTTTTGAAGGTTGACGTAGTATTTCCGGCCAGTGGTTACCTCTTCCTCCCCGGCCTGCTTGCCCATCATTCATGTTTAAAGGATCATTCAGAAGTGTTGAGTTTTAAACGAAGATGGTGAAGAATCCTTTTTTTTTAAAAAAAACTATGTATTCTGAAGCTCGAGTGTGTAACCCTATATATAAAACATATATAGATATAAAGTGTGTGCCTAAATTTGGGATTGTATGTTTTACATATTATTTATAACAGAGAAACAAACCATTCAGACCAACAGCTCTGTAAGTGTTTACTCCCATTCTGCTTCACTTATCCTTTTATTTCTTTTTCTATTATTTGCTTATTTAGCTTCTCTTTAAATGCACCAGTGATGTTTACTTATATCCCACATGGTAACACTTTACACATTCTAATGATTTTCTGGGTTAAGAAGCTTCTTTTGCATTTCATATTGAATATTTTAGTGGTCATCTTATATTTATGGCCCCTGGTTACTGTCTATCTCCCTCACCTCAATGGAAACATCTCCCCAAAGGCAACCCTATCAAACCCTTTCACAATTATAAAAGCATCTATCTCTGTGCCTCTCAGTTTTTGCTTCTAGAAATAAGAGACCCAGCTTGTTCAATCGTTTTTGAAAGGCATAACCTCTCGTTTCTGGTATCACTCAGTAAATCTTTTTGCACTCTTCAGAGCCTCTGTATTCTCTACAATATGGTGAATCAACTTTTCACAGAATTCAATTAGTCTAACCAATATTCTATACAGGTTTAACATACCTTCTCTGCTTTACAATTCTATTCTTCCAGCAATAAACCCTGTGCATTTATAGCTTGATTAATCTGCTTGCTGCTCTGTATTCCCAGATCCCTCTGCTCCTTTTCCAAATGTATAAACTTATTTTCCAAATACGAAGCTTGCTTAATCCAATCAAAATTTGCTAACTTATACTTGCCTCTATTGAAGTTAATTTGCCAGTATCAGTACGTACCCATTCTGCAAGTTAACTAATGCCCTCCTGTAATTTGTCACAGTCCCCTGGTATTAACTACATGCTCCAATTTAGTATTGTCCATAAATTTTGAAATTATTCTTTCAATTCCTGTCTTTAAACATGTATATATGGTGAACAACAATAGCACCAGCACCAGCCAGTGTAATACACCACTTGCCAATTGTTTGTCAGTCCGACTAACCAACTTTTTAACTCCTTCATTCTCTCCTCCATTTTGAACCAGTCCTATCCATTCTGCTGTTTGTCCCCTACCTCCACATGTTCTGCCGTTAGTCTACAATATGGTACCTTTTCAAAGGCCTTTTAGAAATCTAATATATTATGTCTGCTGTGTTACCTGCACGTATTTTGTTAACCATGACTTTTGCTCCAGTTAATTTTAATCAAATCATGTCTTTATTAGGAAGATGTAAAAAAAAATTATGACTGCTGAAAGACTGATTCTCTTACACCGCATCACAAGTCGATGCTTCTATTCACCTACAAATCTATTATAATAAGTTCATACAGAGATATATTAACAACTTTTATAGTTATCTGAATTGTGAAACAGCCCTAACCAGAGTCACAAAACATATCCTGTCTGACCTGGTAAATTATCCCTCCTCAAAATGATGGTTTGGCCACTATTTCTGAGGTGAAAGGAAGTAGTGATGCACAAGACTATCTACATCTTTGTCTATTTTCCTTACATTCTGTCCTGTTTAAGTTTTACGTGAAGGGCATTGCTGGAAAAGATCTAATCTCTGTCCTACCCTGATGGGTTAAAAGCGAATTCTAACGTTAGCTGTTTTGTTGCCTCAGATGATTTGCTGAGATCTTTCTTTAAACGTGAAATGTAGGAGGCTTAGGGGTGATCTTATGGAGATCTATAAAGTAATGAGGGGCATAGATAAGATAGCTAATATCTTTTCCCAAAGGTAGGGGAGCAAGGGCCAATTTTTTCACAGAGGGTAGTGAATGTCTGGAACGTGCTGCCAGAGCTAGTAGTAGAGGCAGGTATAATATTATCTTTTAGAAAGCATTTAGACAGTTACATGGGTATGATGGGTGTGTAAGCATATGGACCAAACATGGGCAATTGGGGCTAGCTTAGTGGTTAAATATCTAGCCTTATTAGATTGCTGTTCTATTTTGGTTTAGCTGTACAGGTAGTGGCTGTTTGTTCATTTGGCTCATGGAATGTATAGAACATAGAACATAGAACATAGAACAATACAGCACAGAACAGGCCCTTCGGCCTTCGATGTTGTGCCGACCAAAATAAAAAGCAATGCCCCTCCTAACTAAACCATTCCCTTCTCATCCATATACTTATCAACTAACCTCTTAAACGCCACCAAACTTGGCGCATCTACAACAGCTGCAGGCAGGGCATTCCACTCCCTAATCACTCTTTGAGTAAAGAACCTACCTCTGATATCCGTCCTATAACTCATACCCCTTAATTTAAAGCTGTGTCCCCTCGTGCTAGCTTTCACCATCCTAGGAAAAAGGCTATCACTGTCCACCCTATCTAAACCTCTAATCATCTTATATGCTTCAATAAGATCCCCTCTTAGCCGCCTCCTTTCTAACGAAAACAACCTCAAATCCTTCAACCTCTCTTCATAGGACCTGCCCTCCATACCAGGCAACATCCTGGTAAACCTCCTCTGTACCCTCTCCAATGCCTCCACATCTTTCTTATAATGTGGCGACCAGAACTGCACACAATACTCCAAGTGCGGCCGAACTAGAGTTTTGTACAGTTGCAACATGATGCTGCGGCTCCTAAATTCAATCCCCCTACCAATAAAAGCTAAGACTCCATAAGCCTTCTTAACAACTTTATCCACTTGACTGCCTCGGTATATGGTCGGTATTTTCAGTTTTTCTGATAAGGAGTAACGGGTTGAATCCCATTGATTCTGGAATCTAGGTAGCACTTTTGAGGTATCTAGAGAGAGGAATAGTTGGTGGTTAAGTATGCTGTGAATATTCTACTGTAGGGCAGGTCAGTGTAGTGGTAGTTAGATTGGCTGGACATGGGAGTTGTCCTCCTCGTGGTGTCCCCTTTTGAGGTTTCTGGACCATTTTTCTTCTTGGGGCTGAGTGTGCAGAATGGTTGTATCTTTTGTGGATGCAAGGTGGTCTGCCACTCCCTGATCATTCACAAGTCTTGGATAAAGTCCATGAGGCTCTCCTGGGTGTCCCCCAAATGAAAAGTTTAGCTGGGTCATATATTTAGTAGCCTAATATGGATCAGGTCTTGAAGAACAAAGTGAAACGCTGTTCTGCGTGTCAGATCAACCAGGCAATGGCTTCACCAGCACCATTACATCCAGTGGCCTGATTGTCTATGGTCTAAAATTTATGTGGACTTTGCAGGGCCTTCTTAGGTGTATGTTTCTAGTTATCATGGATATGCATTCTAAATGGTTAGAAGTATACATCTTGAGCAATGTTACAGCTTCCATTATGATATAGAAGCTACACCCAAGTTTTTGCAGCTCGTGTTTTACCCAATTCTCTTATATCTAATAACAGAATAATATTTACGAGTGATTTGTTCCAAGAGTTAATGCAAAGGAATGGATTATGCCATGTGCGTATTGTGCCTTTTCATAAACTTCAAGTGATTTAGTAGAGTGAGCTATTTAGATACTGGAAGGATTGAGGAGAATGGAAGGTGATACTTTGCAAACCAAGCTTTCACAATTTTTGTTCCAGTATTATTCTTCTAATAGCAACAACAGCTAAATTACTGATGAGTAGGATGCCAAACTCTCACCTGGATCTGCTACATCCAAATGTCAACGTGAGAGTGGGAAGGAGATAAAAAGTGGTTCTTGTACAAAGATTTCCAGCCTGCAAGATAACTAAGGACATTCATGCACAGATGCTCAACCTACTCCTGCAACCACAAGTCAGCTCCACTGAAACAAATCTCTCACCAGTGTTTAAAGAGTTACCAATGGTACTGCACAGGTCACAGTGCATTTGCAAAGTCCTGAAAGACTGATATATAATTGAGACATGGGTTTCATTGTTCCTTTTCTAAAGAGGAATTGAAATTCAGGAGTGGGAGAGAAGTGTTATTGTATGTTATAGTTAAGCATCTTCTTGTTTGAATGTATACACTGATGTATTTAATGATATCAGCGCATGTGAAAGATGGCAAGGGTAGCATGGGTTTTTGTGTATCTTACTGTGTAATTGGCTGCTTCCAGCTCTGAGTCCATGCTGCACTGTATTTCAATATTTTTATAAATAGAGAGTGGCTATCACAGGTGACCACAAAAAACTGGTCGAACGTTACCCCAAAAATCTCTAATAAAGAGATCCTTTTAGAAAAAGAATAGTTACAGCACAGAAGTAAGTCATTGAGCTCTTTCTGTCAATGCCGGCTCTTTGTAATAGAATCTATCCCTCTCCCTCCCTCTATCCCCAGCTGCTGCTGCTTCTTCACCCCCACCCCCATGATGACAAAGACTTGGGGATGGAGATTCTGCTAAGGCTCAATTAAGGCAATGAGGATGTAAATTCAATGGTTCGGAAGGGAATAAAGTTGGTTGTGAGTGAACAGAGTTTATGGTGGATGTTGAAGATACTGACTTTAGTCTTACTAATACTAAACTGAAGTGGGAACTCTGCTGCAAAATGCTTGTGCTGAAAGCTTAAGGAGAGTGAATCTGAGCTTTCGAAGAGGAGAATAAATGGTGTATCATTGGTCTCTTTAAATGCTCTTATGCATGTTTGATTACAGCTGAATAGATCCAAATCCCAGCAATATAACAGGATAAGTGAATCACACAGCTGGCCAGCTATGTGATTCATTTATCAAAGAACAAACAAAGAACAAAACAGCACGGGAAACAGGCCCTTTGGCCCAACGAGCCCGCGCCGCCACCCCACTGTTCCCACCTCTACACGCGATCCCTGTCCATGTTTATAGATCTATGGATTAAAAACCAAATTTGAGACAATTTAGGGAGAATTTGTTTTGCCAATTAGCCTAAGAGCACATCTTGGGATGTGGGAGGAAACCGGAGCACCCGGAGAAAACCCACGCAAGCACGGGGAGAATGCGCAAACTCCCACAGACACAGGCCCAAATCCATGTATCTGCACAGCACAGCGATAGGCACTGAGCTGTCGTGTTGCCCATCAAATGGTCCAGGTCAAGCGTACACTTAAGACGTGAAGCACTAGGATACTCTTTTAAAAAAAAAAATCCAAGAGCAGCCCTCTCACGACCCATCGCGTGTATGCCCCTCGTTATCTTGTTGCACTGCTGGACGATATTATTTGTGGGACTTTCTCTAGAAAGTAATGAACTCTAATAGGTATTTTGTATCATTGTGAATGGCCCTGTGGATATGAGTCATGTGTGAAATTTCTTTTCCTCACTGGAACTATTATCCTGCTGGCAGGTGTTTGGAAACGGGAATGATGGGTGTACAATAACTGAGCTGCATACTTGTGAATGAGGTGTTTCACAACTCATGGTGTTATTTTATGTCTGCTGGTGGGCCCACATGTCAAATGACGAATGTTGCATGTCATTAAAATGTATTTTTCATTTCCAGTGTTCATGAATTAAGTTATTCTTATTAAATACCAATTTAAAGCAATTTATAAAAATCAAGTAATTATTTTCAAAAAAGGGACATAGCGTTATATGGCCTTGTTCAAGCATTGTTTTCATCTATTTTGCACTTGGATTTTTAATCCTTCATACTTAGCAACACTTGCATGAAAACAAATTTGATGCAAACTTTCAAGTGCAATGATAGGCTGCCTCTGTGATCTAATATGAATAGGGATATTAATCTGAATGGTACACATAGTCTCTTTCCAGATATCCTTCCCTTTCTAGCCTTCCAAATTTAAAAAAAAACTCCATTCTTAAAGTTGCAAAGCCAGTGCTCAGAATGGACCAGGCAATTGGAAATCCTTTCCTTGCTTGCTCCAAAAACCACATTCAAAATCCAATTAAGTCCAGTTCATAGTCTCTACAAGAGATGATGCGGAGATGCTGGCTTTGACTAGGGTACACACAGGTTAAAGTCCAACAAGTTTATTTGGTAGCACAAACCACTAGCTTTCGGAACGCTGCCCATTCGTCAGGTGAGTGGGAATTCAATAACAGAACTGCCCGCAAGAGAGACATACAAGATCCAAGCTGACAAGGTATTGCACCCCATCTCAGGCTTGATCCAACTGATACTTGATTTTAACCAAAAGACCAACATTCCATGCTGCCATTAGTAGGTAATGAAAAGTCTGGAGGGAATCCAGATTTAAGTGGACTATTTGTGCAAGGAAACTGCCTGTAAGGTTTACTGAAAGTGGAAAATGGAGCCCTCTTGAAGATTTGTTATCCTGCACTCAGAACTGGCACATCATTGGTTGGTCTATTTGTGAACGTTGTTCTGTTGGTATTACTGTGATTGACTGATAGGTTGGGACTAACATTTCTTACAATACTTCATTTAATAGCCGTAGCTCAAATAGACTTTATACAGCATGGAGAAAAGAATTCATTATAAACATCTGCTTCTACACGAATCACGACACTTCAAAGTATTGTGAATGGAACACTCCAGACATTTCAACATAATAACAGTATAAATGTACGCATTGTAGATTCACTGACTGCAATATTTAAATTCTATTAAAACTGTTCAGCATTTAATTGTTTCCTTTATTCTTTTCCTTCAGTCTGATAATTGCTTCAGAAAATGTTTAATATTTGACTGGAATTATTATCAAATACACCAATGGGATATTTAACCCAGTTTTGCTGTATTTCATACCCTAACAATTAATAGTGTAACTCTCTCCATCTGTATATTTTAATACTGCCAAGCCCCCCTGTAATAACCTATTGTGTGTTTGCATGGTGAGATCTGTTCCCAGAACATCTTGCTGATCACAATTTCATTGAATAATATCCTCCTGCAATAGGCTTTGCTAAAGAGATGATGTGGCTGAGATGGGTTTTGCAGACAGTTAGACTATTGGAACAAAGGTTACTGACTTACACACACACTAAAGCCACACTGACTGCAGCCACACTGCATCTTCTAATGTTATAAATGTGGTCTAACAGGGGGTTACAAAGCACTCCAGCACAGCATTTTGTTTTACCATTTTTAATGTTTGGCGCTTGCAATGAGAATATAGTAATTCATTCATACTTTGGTTGCAGCCGGTAACTTGAACAAATAAATCAAGGTACTTCATTCCAGTGTCAAATCGCACTGTTCCAGGTTTGGTCTTCTGTAAGAAACATTAAACCAAAGCTCCAACTGTTCTCCTGAATGAACATTAAAGGTCTAATTGTAATATTGTGGAGAAGAGCAGGGGAGATGCCCCCATTTTCCTGGCCATTCGGCATCAGAGAATCACAGAGTATCATGTTTGTGGCATTTTGTCATGATTACATTTCCAATAGTGATTACACTTCCAAAGCACTTTGTTACCTTTGCTGAGTTTTGGGACATCCTGAGACTGGCATTGTATAAGTGTGTGTTATTTTCTTTAATGTATTAATAACAACCTTGAAGCTTTATTACCTGAAACCTGAAGTTGTTAGTGGTACAAAATCCCTCAAAAGAAAACAGCACATTCTTTGTTCATGCAAGTCTGGAGCAGAAGTAGGCCACCTGGCTCCTTGAGCCTGCTCTGGCATCCAATAAGATCATGGCTGATCTGATTATAATCTCCAATTCACATTCCTACCTACCCAATAACCTTTTACTCTCAAGAATCTACGTAGCTCAGCCTTAAAAATAGCCAAGGTCTTTGTTCCACTGCCTGTTGAGGGAGAGTGTTCAGAAGACTCTCCACCCTCTGAGAGAAAAAATTATCCTTTTGTCTATCTTGAGTGACTTACTGATTTCGAACAAAGAACAAAACAGTACGGGAAACAGGCCCTTCGGCCCAACGAGCCCGCGCCGCCACCCCTATGTTCCCACCTCTACCCGTGATCCCTGTCAATGTTTATAGATCTATGGATTAAAAACCAAATTTGAAATAGTTTAGGGAGAATCTGTTTTGCCAATTAGCCTAAAAGCCCTCTGACGACCCATCGCATGTATGCCCCTTGTTAGACAACAAGGTGGACCAAAGCACCTGTAGGATAAAAACAAGTACATCAATATCATCACCTATTTACATACTTCCCGGGGACTCCCAAGGCTCAGGATCCCTATTTTAAATCAGTTTTCTATACCCCTCCATTCCCATTCTGTTCATGTGCCCATCTAAGTATTTCTTAAATAACTCCAGAGTGCATGCTCTCACCACTTTACTTGGCAGTGTATTCTATATCCCCACCACCCTCTGTGTGGAAAAAACTCCCTCTAGCATCCAAATTATACCTTAAAAATGACCCTTAGCATTAGACTCTGCCTCGAGGAAACAATCTCCCCATATTCACTCAAGATCTCTAAGGATCTTAAAGGTTTCAACCAAGTCATCACTTACTGTTCTAAACTCCAGCAGATACAAGCCTAACCTGTCCAACGTTTCCATTCTTGGTATTAGTCTCGTAAATCTTCACTGAACTGCTTCTAACATATTTAAATCTTTGCTTACCAGTCAGCAGAGGGCAGTACAAGCTCATTTTAAAACTACTAGTCAGTAGTGTGTGTTTTAATTTTCCTATTTAACACTTACAGTGACCTAAAAGGGTTTAACACTGCCATAACGTTACATCACAGACTAACTATGAAACTTGCTAAGATCGTGTGATGCCAACTGAGTACTGAATCTACCCTGATCAGTGGTACCAAGCATTGGTTTTTCCAAAATCCACATTTTTCTGTTAATTGCTGCGATTTTTCAGCACTTTAAAATGTGAGACCATAGCAATATGATACAACTCGTGATCCTGAGTGGCTCCAGAAACCTTGTTGCGGTATTTTATAATCGTTGGGACCTGCCGGCCAGATCCAAGGTTGTTTCATTCTCTGTCAGTATGCAGACATTGTTTGCACACACTGAGGTTGAGCTCCAAACCGTTGTCAACATTTTTACTGGGTGTGCGAAAGGATGGGCCGCACTGGCAAAGATCAGCACTGCTCCAGATTCTCAAAATCCATAGTGAGGCCTTGGACAATGTGGGCGTTTCCTATTAACCAGGGTAGACATTGATGATGTAGTCCTACATTGTTTCAGTATGCCTGTGCAGACTTCCCATCCATCCATGTGCCTCAGAGATACAGTCTATGAACAGCAGGCACTTCAAAATCCTGGAGAAGTACCACTACCACTATCTCCAAGATTCTACCAATAGGTGCACCAAAGGCGATGTTCTCGCTCAAAGCAGCATCCCAGCATCAGAACATTGACCATGGTCGATCAGTTCTGGCGTGCCTGACAGAGACTGCCAAAATAAGCACTATTACTCAGCTTAGGCACAACAAGCAAGCCTCAGGAGGGCAGAGGAAATGCTTCAAGAACACCTTCAAAACCTACTTTAAAAAATGCAGCATCTCCATGATGCCTGGGAATCGTTGGTCCAAGCTTGCTCAAAGTGGAGGAAAAGCTCTGGGAAAAAGCTGAACGCCTCGAGTTTCCTCACAAAAAAACTCAAGCCAAGGCTCAAGCCAAGTCTGATAAAGGACAACATGGCAATCTGGGCACTCTTTCCAACCATTCCTCCAACCACCATGTGCCCCACCTGGGACAGAGACACTCTGATCTATTTGTATAAATGGAATGCCCCACAGAGAGAAATATAATATCTGCTATAGCTCTTTTGAGTTTTCTAAGTCAGCTTCCGTAGACGCTGCAATGCATACTCCAATACCAGCTAAAAGGGCAATTTTTTTTATAAATGTCACTGAAATATGAATCCATATTGTTGCAGCATAAATTATGCAGTGTATTCGCACTTCTGTAGAAGCTATGTAGTGCAAATGCACTGCAGTATGAGTTACTTGGGGAAATCACACTCTAACATCAGTTATGCAGTGTAATAACACTACAGTTGGAGTTTCATAACAGATGCATCTTGTCCGGAAACTTGACAAATTTTCATAAAACGATGAAAGCTGTATGTACTATCTGGAATAACGCATATTTTCTGAATGGCCTCAAAGCTGCATGTTTCCCTCCCTGCATGGTGTTCCCAAACTGCCAGCATAAGCAACATCCTGCTGACTTGCTTTGCACTCCACAGCTATACTCTTCTCTGCCAGAGCTGTGGAATGCTGTTAAAGCTGCAATTACTGTACCTTTTGAAGTGCCTAAATGTTTCAAACCTCTTGTTTAATGGGTATGTAAGTATGGATGGGGGTGGGTGAGGAGGAGGAGCGGGCTTGGTGACAGTGACTCAATCTCCCTGAATGGAAAAAGGCTGTGCGTATTGAATTCTACTGCAATTAATGACCTCTTGGTAGGAATGATGCCACATAGGATTGTCAACTCTGGAAAACCTATTCTTGGTGGTTTCATCACGTAGCCCTGTAGCTCCAACTCACGATGTAGAGATGCTGGCGTTGGACTGGGGTAAACTCAGTAAAGTTTTACAACACCAATTTTAAATCCAACCAATTTATTTGATAGTAAATTCACGAGCTTTCCGAAGGCTATAAAGTCGAAAGCTCGCGAATTTACTATAAAATAAATTGGTTGGATTTAAAATTGGTGTTGTAAAACTTTACTGAGTCCAACTCACACACAGCCATAGAACTTTTTCCTCACTTTTTAATGCTGCAGTGATTTTTTTCCCCGGGTTGTTTGTGAGAAATAAATGTTTAATACTTAGATGATTGACAGCTGTTATAGAAATCAGGCTCATTATTTGCTCTAACTGCTATCTATGTTTCATTTTTCTAGCTGTCAACAGGGAAAATTTACCTATGGAATTTAGCAGCTTAAAACTAAAATGTTAGCTTTCTGAGAAAAGCATACATTTTTACATTAGTGATTTTAAAACTTGTTGTGAAAGTAGTAGCATTGAGGGTTCATTATGTATATAATGTTTTGGGAGATAGAAGTATTTACAGTAGCTGAACATTCAGGCTTGATTCAAAAATGCACAGTGCTGGTGATCATACATTTTGGGGAATTTTGAAGAATGTACAGTACTGATGGTAATACTGATGTTTCTGATTCGAATTCATGAAATAAAGATTGATACTTTATTTTGTTGTGAGAGGTATGAAAGGCATTTATTTAACTCCTAGTTAGATTGGAGCTCCTTTTATAAATTGAAAAGCTGCATTCAAATGAGGTAGTTAATAACGAGAAGCAAATCTCCAATACAATCTTGTGTTGCCTAGCACTGCAGAGAAATAGAGTTCCCCAGCAGGGTCTAGTGTTTTTAGTGTCAGTGCAGGGTGAGAAATGGGAAGATTTCCATGATCTCATGCTTGCTATTCATTAAGAATTGTTTCTGTTCCCTGTTATCTCTGGCCAAGTACATTTGAAGAACTAGAGACTATGCTGGTTGAACAGGCCAATTGTGACTGTAACAATGCAAGAGGCATGAGTTGTTCTTAATGTGGCATGCTGTAGGCATTTAGCCATGAGAGCAAAATTATTGTTTTGACGTCAAATGTGGATAAAGCAAACTAATTGGTGCCTCTTGAAGGGCCTGAGATCCAGTTTGACCCCACACAACCAACAATAATCATTATTGTGAGACACACTATATCATGTCACTGAATTTGATAATTTATCACGTTGCATTCAAGTTTATATTTGGATGCTGTGGTGGCAAAGTATGTATTGATTATCATTATTTATTAATTCATTTAATTTTATCTTGGATTTTGGGAGTGTCCCAAAATCCCATACACTGTTCTTCTCTAACTCTTTCTCCCCCATGTACTCACTCTCCTGTCTCTCACGCTTGCTCGCTTGTGCTCTCTCGCACGTGCCCTCAGCCTCTCGCGTGCTTACCCCCGTCCCCGCCAGCTTGCCACCCGCCTTCCTCTGGCCCACTAGCCTGCCTGCCCACCCTCCTCTGGCCCACCCACACTCGCACAGAGATATAAAATGAGCCGTAGCGAAACTGGAATCAATAGGTATCTAGTGGAGCATTCTCCACTGTTTGGAGTCACACCTAGCACAAAGAGGGATAGTTGTGGTTGTTGGAGGTCAGCCAAGTTAGTTACAGATCATCACTGCACGAGTCCCTCTGTGTAGTGTCTTAACAAAACCGTCTTTAGCTGCTTCATCCATGACCCTCTTTCAAAGTCAGAACTGTGATGTTCGCTGATCATGGCACAATGTTTAGAACCATTCACAACTCCAGGCACTGAAGCAATCCGTACAGAAAGACCTGGACAATACTTTAGGCTGAAAAGTGGAAAGTAACATTTGTGCCACACAAATGTTTGCAATGACTATTTCCAACAAGAAAGAATCTAATCATTGTCCTTTGCATTGAGTGTCATTACTATCACTGAATTCTGTACTATTAACATCTTCGGGGTTACTATTGACCAGAAACTGAACTGGACTAGCTATGTAAATACTGTGCTCAGAAACAAGGGATCCTGTGGCAAGTAACTCCCCTCCTGATTCCTCAAAGCCTGTCCTCCATCCACAAGATGTAAATCAGGAATGTGATGGAATACTCTCTACTTTCCTGGATGGATGCTGCTCCAATAACACTCAAGCAGTTTAAACCATCCAGGACAAAGCTGCCTACTTGATTGGCAGCCCATCCTCAAGCATTCACTTCTTCCACCACCAGCGCACAGCAGCAGCAATGTGTATCATCTAAAAGATATACTGCCCAAACTTATCATCATTATGAGGAGCATCTTCCAAACCCACGACCACTGCTATCTAGAAGAATAAGGGCAGTACACTCATGGGGACACCAACACCTGAAGTTTCTCTCTAAGCCACTCATCATCTTGACTTGGAAATATATTGTTGTTTCTTCAATGTCGCTGGGGTTACAATCTTGGAACTCCTTCCCCAGCAGCACTGTGGGTATATCTATATCGTATGGACTGCATTGATTCAAAAAGGCAGCTCACCACCACCACTTTGAAGGCAATTGGGGATGGTAAATAAATACTGATCTAGTCATTGACACCCACATCCCAAGAATGAATAAAAGTGAAATTGGGTGGCCTAATCCTTGTTCAATAGTCTCTTTACCCTTGCTGTTCAGCATTGAAACCATGCAACATTTACTTTATGTATGTTAGCTATTCCTTTTCTTTCCTCTTCTGTTTCCTCTTATATCTCTCCACTCTGTTCAATAAACAATTTCAAAAGGAAAAACTAAAATTATGTCTACTTTTAAGAGAAAAAGATTATGGATTATTGGAACCATGTCTGTTGCTTTTACTACTTGTGATGTATTATTTATTAATACATCACCATAATGCATCTTTTGGGCCAGAGATGTTTAGCGGGAGCCCTGCTTTTCCTCTTCTGTTTAAAAAATAGTCATAACATTTTTCAGATAAGAGTGGGGCGATTCTGTCCAGTGTCCCAGTCAACACCTTTCCATTAACTAATGCGAGAAAAACATATCACAGAACCATAGAAACGTTACAGCACAGAAGGGGGCCATTCATCCCATCTTGTCTGTGCCAGTCCGAGGACTTCCAGGTAACCTTTCTAACCTCGCCTTCCTTCCAACTGGCCCATAACCATGTAGCTTAGATCACTTAAAGTACAGATCCAGGTATGTTTCAAAATAGTTTAGAGTCTCTGTTTCTACCACCAACTCTGGCAGCAAATACCAGACACCCACTACCCTTTGTGTAAAAAGATTTTTCTCATGCCCCCTCTACACATTTTGTCACTTATCTTGAACTTATGTCCTCAGATTCTACAATTTTCCACCAAGGGAAACAATTTTATCCTGTCTACTTTTCCTGTCTACCTTATCCTGTCTCTTCCCCTCATAATTTTGTACACCCCTGTCAAGTTACTTCTCAGCCTTATTTGTTCCAAGAAAAATAACTTAGTGAAGGAATTAAGGACTATAGTAAGTAGATGGGTAAGTGGATCTGAGTCCATGAAAAGATCAGACATGATCTTATTGAATGATGGAGCAGGCTCAAGGGACTATATGACCTCCTTCTGCTCCTATTATGTTTTCATGTTCTAACACCAATGTTTCCAATCTCTGTACATGGCTACACTTCTAGCCCTGGTAACATTCTTGTCAACCTCTTCTGCTCTCTCTTCAGAGCAATTACATCCTTCCTGTAATATGGTGATCAGAAAGGCATTCTCAGTATTTCAGTTGTGGCCTTGCCAGTGTTTTATACAATTCCAACATCATATCCTTACTTTTATATTTTATCACTCTACCAATAAACAAGAGCATCCCATATGTCTTTTTACAATCTTACTTTCTTGAACTGCTGGTTTTAAGGACCTGTGTACTGTCTTTCACTTTACCTATCCTTGGTATATTCCCATTTATCATATATTTCCTAAAACTGTTTGACTTTCCTAAATGCATTTCCTCACACTGTTATGTTTAAATCCATCTGTTACTTTACCGCCCACTCCATCAACCCATCTATGTCATTTTGGAGATTATAGCTGTTCTCTACACTAACCACGACTTGGCCAATCTTTATGTCATCTGCAAATTTTCCAAATGTGCCCCTGACGTTCATGTCCAAATTATTAATATATAACACAAATGGTATGGGTCCCAACACTGAATCCTGTGGGACACCATTTAAAACAATCTTCCATTTGTAAGGGCATCCATTGACCATTAGCCTTTGTTTCCTGTTACTAATTAAAGTTTTTATCCAGTTTGCAACATTACCCTGTATCAGATGGGATTTTATCTTTCTAACAATCTGCCATGTGGGATATTGTCAGATGCCTTACTAAAAAACCATGTATACAACATCCACTGCACCACCTTCATCAGTCCTTCATGCAATTTCCTCAGAATTCAATGAAGTTTGTGAGGCAAGACCTTCCTTTAATACATCCCTGCTGACCAGCCCTGACTTTCTATTTGATAGTTAACCCTATCTTCTCAGGTTGATTGGAGATTTATTTCATTCCTGTCTGTGGGGCCTGTCACATGCAAATTAAGTGTCGTGCTTGCTGACATGTGTCTGCAGTTCATGAAAGTAGTCCCTTTGCTGTAAAGCACTTTGAAGAGTACCAAAGATGCGAAAGGTGATATATAAATGCAATTGCTTGATGATATCCTTTCTTCCTTTTCCTAGGTGAAAATATTAATGTTGGTGATGCACTCTGTGAAATTGAAACGGACAAAGCTGTGGTTACCTTGGACTCCAGCGATGATGGCGTACTAGCAAAAATCATGGTAAGAACATTAATTTCAGGTCAAGCGAGTCATTCATCATCTACCCTCCTCCACAATGGTAAATAGATACCAGTTTAATTCAACGTTGTGTAGCAGAACCAAAACAAGGATGTGAAAATTGAAGGCAGAGTTATATTTCTCAGCAGCTGTTGGTAGAATAGAATTGGCAGAGTTTGATCCATGTGGAAATCAGCCGCTGGTTAAATTGCGAGGAATTGGTGAAGGAAAGTGTGCTGAAGAGGTATGCCTGTCAATTCTGATATTACCATTGTTTTTTTGTTCTGTCTTTATGTGCAATCTGTATCAACAAGATTTGTATTCTGGTTCTGGGATTTATGAGGAACTTCAATTAGAAAAGTGAAAATAAGTGCATGTTTCATGAAACGAGCAGCCATTTTCATGAACTTCAGAAGATTAGTGGTTTTCGTGCATGTTATCAGAGATAGTAGCTGAAAAATCCTTTCATCAGTCAAGATTTTGCAGATAAACGTGTGCTGTGTAGTAGACCTTGTTCTGATTTGTGTTTTTTCATGGCTTTGGTTACATGGTCCGACACTACTTAATTTATTTCTCATTAATTTGTCTGTCTACTCATGTTACCCTGCACTTTAATTAAATGGAGTTACCAATAGTTTTTAATGACATCTATAGACGTTAGTAATATTCATAAGATTAACAGTAATGTGTTCAGCACCCTCTTGAATTTTCCATCTGTAAATTGATTATATTGACTTTATTTTACCTGGCATTTCATTGATAATTGGGGGAAATTACTATTATATCATATCCTATGTAAAGACTTATTGAATTTATTCCAGTTCTGAAAGCTCTTAACCTCAAGTGCTTGAAAGTAAAAGTTAACAATGTGTACTACAAAATCAAAGCTTTATTGGTATATTGATCTATGAATCTCAATCATTAACTAAATGTGTAAGGAACCTCCATATACCCTGTAGGAAACTAATTCATAACATGAGAAATATCAATAAAAATCTGTGTAAAATGATGGCATAATTGCTGTGAGAATTTATTCTAAATTTCTGGCAGGTTCTCCAGTGCTGATGCTTGTAGGAACTACTAATGTAAACAATGAATTGACTGCATATTTCAATACTTCAATGAAGAACTCCGCTTTATATAGTGTGATACAGATCAGGAGGTTCCCCGGTTAGCTTTCTACCATTGTCTTTCTATTTTTCTGTTTCTTTGTTGTGTTGACTGGCCCAGATTTTTCCTTGCAAATGCAAAAAACAAATTTCTGGTTGATGTATTTCAGAACATCAAATAACTGTATTGGTGATTTTTTCTTAATATATTAACAATCTCCTGCATGCTTTTCCTGAGTACAAATCCATATTTTCTTTTGTCACACTTTTATATCACTGTTTTTGATTTTTAACTCCTGCCTTCTATTTATAATGAAACTAGATTATTTAATTTAACCCTCTCAGTAACAGTGCCATGCGGTACCTCCATTTAGCATTTGCTAAATGGAGTTCTTCATTCCTTGCTGTATAGAAACAATGCTGCGAGCAATTGCAGAATCCCACTTCCCTAATGATGTATGAAATCAAAATGAAAACTGAACTAAATTCATTTATCATGTACCAAAAGGCAATCTTGAAAATGATACTTGGTGTAGAATGCTTGTGTAGAAGGTTGCAGAAAAATCAGCTATTTTGTCAGAATTTAGAGATCGGGACTCTTCATTACTGTCTTCTAGTTTTTACTTAGTATAAGAATTAAGAGACTAGTTTAATGGAGTTTGAAATGTAAAATATTTGATATTTATGAATGAACTTTTAACCATTCATATAAATTGTAAAGAATCAAGAATTGTTGTTTGGTTTTGATCTGTTGACTTTTTGAGGCTGCATTTCAACCCAGTTCCCCCCAGTTTAAAACAGTATATTTCTTGTGTGCAAAGTTAAAAATGTAAGAGGTTATTCTTGGTTATGAATCAGGCCAGAAACTCCAAAGTGTTTAATGAAGGTAGCCTAGACTCTAAATTTTTACCTCTGAATTTGGCATAGGTGAGCATAAGATGTTTCACGCCAAGTGATCCCTAGAAAGCTTTTATCAAACAAAGTTTATTTATGAACACGGCATGTAATAAGAAAAATTATAACTTTTACCACTTACAAGAATCAACCATGATGAAGTATAAACCTTAACAGCTAGCAATGATGTTTCAAGTTGAACAATATCCCGCAAACATACACCTCTTTCTAGACTTGGCACAGTAAAAATAGCTATGTTTGTGTAATGCTGGATTTTGCAGCTGTTTTAACACCTCTTTTGAAAAGTAAGGTTTATTTATTAGTCACAAGTAAGGCTTGCATTAACACTGAAATGAAGTCACTGTAAAATTCGCCTAGTCACTATAGTCAGGCCAGTACCCCTAACCAGCATGTCTGTCAGATTATGCAAAGAAACCAAAACACCCAAAGGAAACCCATGCATGCATAGGGAGAATGTGCAAATTCCACACAGTGATCCAAGCCGGGTCCTTGACGCTGTGAGGCAGCGGTGCTAATCACTGTGCCAACGTGCCACCATATTGAATTGGTTGGATTGAATTGAATTCAGTTCAATTCATTGAATTGGTCTCTTGAATGTTGGATTAAAATTCTGAAGTTTCCCAGTCTTGTAACTTTCAGCATGCCTCATTGTCTGCATTCACCAGCTTCTAGCTAGCAACTCATAATGCCGAATTCTCAACTCCAGAGAGAAGGGAAAACAAGGGACACTATTCTCTGTCTGCAGTCAACAGAGCATTTGAGAAAAATGAAACTAAAACCTTGGACTTTTCTGTCAGAAAGGAATAGTCCCCAGCCAGCAACTGACCTGTTAGTCCATGCAACAATTTCAAAAGTATCATTAAACTCTAGGACACTTGATTTGACCAGATTAAAATAAACATGAGCCCCATTATATTGCCTCAGTAACAATTAGAGGACACTGGCTATAGATGTAATGGTGTCAATAAAATAAAATGGTTGGAGCTGCTTCCAAAACTTGCGAAGCAACAGGATTAAAAATATATTTCTTAAAGCACAGTATCGTAACATTTTAAATAGAGAATGCTGGAAATACACAATGGTTTAGTCATATCTGTGGAGAGAGACATGGAGTCTGCGCATTAGATTACAGCCCTTTCATCAGAGCAGGGTTTTTTAAATGAGAGAAATAAAGAAATAAAATATTTATCTCAAGTACTGTGACTAGCAGGATCAAAAAAAGCTGCAGTCCAAAAGTGAAGAAAAAGGGGGAAAAGGAGAAAAAACAAACCAGAAAAATGTAAATTAAATAGTATTGGGGTTGCAAGCTAAAATTATTGAATTCATTATTGTGTCCAAAAGGCTATATTGTGCCCATTTTAAAGATAAGATGTTCTTTGAGCTTGTATTGAATTTCATTGAGATGCTGCAGGAAACCGAAAACAGAAAAGTTCAGAGTGGAAGCAAGCTGGAGAATTAAAAGAGCAGGTGACTAGAAGCTCAAGGTCATGTTTACAGATTGAATGGAGGTGTTCTGTGAAGTGTTCACCTGATCAGCATTTGATCTCCCCAGTGTAGAGGAGACCACATTGTGAGCAGTGCATACAGTATATTAAAGAGAAGTACCAATAGGGAGTGTCTAATGTCATAGGACACTGAAGAGAGAGGAGATAAAAGCATCTTTTGCGCTTGCATGGAAAGCGGCCTTGGGAAGGTGGGAAGATTTTGGGGTAATTGAGGAACAAACCGGAGTAATACAGAGAGAACAATAATTCCAACTTTGTTAGTGATTGAATAATTGAGACTGCTGTGTAAAACATGGTTGCCTTTATTGATGAGCAGCTTCCTTCCATCTGACAAAATTAAAAAATACTATGTTGTTTTCCCTCATGAATGAGGTCATGGTTATAAAGCAAGACCTAGTCCAAAAAGTCAGTTTAATCTTGATCTGATTTCCTTCACTCCAGTTGTGGTTGGGTTGTCTAGGAAGTTTCTACAGGTTTGCCATTCTGAAATGATTGATTAACTATATTCTAGTAATCTCAATGAGATGTGAACGGTTCTGTGTCAACAACATTTTCTCTAATATAGATAGCATGGCCTGATGCCTTGCTGAGAGTAAGACATCTGGCCAAAAGTAAGTCATGATGTAGAGATGCGGACTCTTACAAAAGTAAGTCAACATGTGCTCCTGATGTTAGATTATATCCATGTTATTTTTGGAGATTCCCAAGCCAGGAATGGAACCTTGGTTCCTGGCGCTGTGAGGCAGCAATACCAAGCCTGCTCGGCCAGTCAATATGATCATGTCTGATCTGATTTTAACTTCAACCCCACATTCTTGTCTACCTCAATAATCTTTTATCTCCATGCTTATCAAGAACCTATCTAGCTTTGCTTTAAATATTTTCAAAGACTTTGCTTCCACTGTCTTTTGAGGAAAAACATTCCAGAGATTCACTGCATAGAGCAGTTTCTCAGCCAATTGAGGAATAGAGATTAAACCTGGAAACATAGAAGGCTGGGATGAACCAATGGAGGAGTGGAGAACAGCTCAGTAATGGGGCATCTGGAGCAGAGAGGAATGAAATCAAAGAAGTGGAGTCCAATCAAGGAATTAGTAACACAAGTATCAGCCAAATCAGAATTTAAGGAGCCAGTCTCAGAGTCAGGAAATAAGTGGGTAGTGAATAAAGAAAGCAATGTACCTTAGATTGGAAAAAGGGAGGATAGTTTAGAAACCGACACAGTCAGCATACTCAGAAGGCATCGACCAACAAATCTATACTATAACTGTTAGTAAATACATAGTAACTCAGTCAGCAATCAATAATCCAAAAACTTAGGGTACAACAGTCAGAAAATCCATGTATATCAATTTTTGATGCACCATTCAGTGACCTCATAATACACCAGAGAACACATTGCCTATCAATATTAGACAACCCTTACTCAGGTCTGTAATAATCTCCATATATCATGGTAGAGAATTTCAGGCTGATGGGATGAGGATTCACAATAATTGGAGATTCTGAAAAGTCAGTTCTGTTCCCTGAATTGAACATTCATCTTTAAATCGCATCAGAATGTGTGTGCGTGCGCGTGTCTGTGTCTGTGCGTGCGCGTGTGTGTCTCTCACCTGTCTGTCATTCAATCAAAGGACTAAGTACCAGCATCATGTGAGCATTGGTATTTTCTGAGATAAGGATTTTATACATAGAAATTTTTTTGATTTTAACATTTCATATATTTATTGAGGGTTATACTATACCTTATTGCTTACAATTGGTAAAAGAGTTTGCTCATTTTCTTTCCAATCATGTTAACTGTTTTCTTAAATAAGCTTTGTTTGATAAAAGCTCCTTAGTGGGTCAGTTGAATCAAAGCTGAAATGAAATATCTCATGCTCACCATAGACAAATTCAAAGTGTGAAACATATGATCCAGTTGGTCTTCATAAAATACTTTTATTTTCTGACCTGAATTATAATGCTCCTTAGATGTATTTTTGTATTTCTGAGGAATTTTACTGGCATATCTTTCTGAGGATCATACAATCCCACTCGAGGTCAACAGAGAATGCCGTTCGGGGCGGATATGCCGGTAAAATTCCGGCCTGAATGTCTAAACAAGCAACTAAAGCAATTTGATGACAAATTTCTTGAGAAAATTAGGGAAATTAGTTATAGTTTGTATAATGTAGAGGTGACTTTGACAACCACTGATGAATCAGAAATATCAGGGTTCCATACTTTATGTAAGGGCAACTATGAGGGCAGATGGAATTTAATCCAGATAAATGCAAGGTGATGCAATTTGGAAGAAATAATGTAGGGAGGGAGTTATACAATAAATGGTAGAACCATCAAGAGTATAGAAACACAGAAGGACCTAGGTGTGCAAGCCCACAAATCCTTAACATGACAGCAGAGGTGGTGAAAAAGGCATATGGTATGCTTGCCTTTATAGGAAGGGGTATAGAATATAAAAGCTGGAGTCTGATGTTGCATCTGCATAGAATGTTGGTTAGACCACATTTAGAATACTGCATCCAGTTCTGTCGCCACACTACCGGAAGGATGTGGAGGCCTTAGAGAGAGTACAGAGGAGGTTTACCAGGATGTTCCTGGTATGGAGGATCTTAGCTATGAAGAGAGATTGGGTAAACTGGTATTGTTCTTTCTGGAAAGATGGAGAATGAGGGGAGACCTAATAGAGATATATAAGATTATGAAGGGTGAACAGTGGGAAGCTTTTTCCCAGGTCTGAGGCGACGATCATGAGAGGTCACAGGCTCAAGGTGAGAGGGGTGAGGTGTAACTCAGATGTCCAAGGGACATTTTTTTTTACAGAGAGTAGTGGGGACCTGGAATGCTTTGCCAAATAGGGTGATGAAGACAGACACGCTAGGGTCATTGAAGACTTACCTGGATAGTCACATGAGCAGACTGGAGATGGAGGGATACAAAAAAATGTTCTAGTTGAAGATCAAGAGCCTCAGGACGTTCCTGGGAATTAATAGATTCCTATTAGTCGTCCAACAAATTTTAAGGCTCACCTTGCCATTTATTTTGGAGCTATTGGGGATCTTCCATTACTGTCTATATAGCCTGTTGTATGTCTATTTATGTTTATTGATGTTTCCTTTTACATCCACAGGGGATTTGGTCTGCCTTGTTGGTCAACAAGGTGCTTACATATGGTGGGTTGTGCGAGGGTTGCTCTTGGATATTGCTTCGAGAGTTGCCTAGTGCTTCATGTCCATTAGTGTATGCTTAATCTGGACTAATTGATGGGCAACACGTCAGCTCAGTGACTATCACTGTCTGCTGTACAATTACAGGGACCCAGATCGGATCTCCGGATTGGATCAATACCTGTGGAAGTGCGCACATTCACCCCATGCTTGCGTGAGTTTTCTTCGGGCACTCCAGTTTCCTCCCATACCCCAAAAACATGCTTTTTAGACTGATTGGCATCAATAAATTGTCCCTTAATTCGATCTCCCTTAATTTGGCATCCATATAATTCCCTAAATTTCCACCCCCTTTATTGTGGAGTTCCACTAGAGGTAGACTAAAGCGTCAACGAGCAACGAAAGAACTTGAATGAGGCACTCACTGAGTATGTTAAAATGGGTGGCTCAGACTTGTGGGGCCAAAGAACCTGTTTACTGTGCTGTGCTGTTCTTTGTTCTTTGTTAATAGCATGTAGCTATTTTAACAAACTAGCTGCCTATGATAAACTAGCTGATTATATGCCAGAGGTAATATTGAAGTTTTAAACCTGTCCTTAGAACCTGATGACTATGCCAAAGGGTGAAAGATTAGAGTTTATTTACAGGTGGTACATATTTTTTATTTATGCTGTCATGGGCTGTGAACATCATTGGCAAGGAGAGCATTTGTTGCCCATCCCAAATTACTGTTGAACTCAGTAGCTTGCTATACCATTTCATAGGGTATATTAGAGTCAACCACATTGCTATTGGTCTGGGATCATGTACAAGTCAGGCCACGTAAAAATGGCAGATTTCCTTCCCTTAAGGTCATTGGTGACCAGGTGGATTCCAGCAATCGACACCAGCTTCATGGTCATCATTACTAGCTTTACAATTTCAGATTATGAATTGAATTTAAATTCCACCAGCTGCCAGATTGGGATTTTAAGATTTGAACCCCTGACTCCAGAGCGTGAGCCTAGGCCTGTGGATTATAAATCCACTAGCTACTGTTTCTACTTCCCCCGCCACACCATGTAACTGAAGTATTGTATCACTGTTGTGTTGTCTGATCACCACTTATTGGAAAATTGTAAAATACCATATTTATTACAGTGAATGTGGAAAATGAGTAATTTTTTTAAAATCTTGAGTTGAGTGTTACAACATTTTCACGTCCCAATTAAGTGATATGCAGACAGTGAAGTGTGCTAATAGTTATAAAAAATATGTGAAGTAATGGAAACATCAGAAGAGCTAATGAACCAGTTTTGTAATGAACCAATCCTAATGTGAAAACATTACAGACTTCTCAATATGTGCAGTAGTTTGTTAGGGAACCCATTGTTATTTCACAGAAAAGACGCATTCATCTACCAGAACATCAAACCTTAATATTAGAGCATTTTTTCTAACCTCTGATTTTTGCAGAAGTAAGATTGCACAAATAATTACAAGCCAACTGGGAAATTAAAATCTGAAACTATTGCTGGTTGTGATTAGATGTTTGAAGGTCCGATGCAAGGCTATAATTTAATCAATTAAGTAACTGGAAGCCATACCACCAGTCATCTTATGACTTGGTTCTCTTTTGGGGTTTCAGAGAGAATTTAACTATTGCTTCGTTGCTTCTCCAAGTGATCACACTTGCTCAATCTGACTGGAAATGTTTTGAATTGCCATTTTCTTCACTCAGATGCAGATGTGTTTCAGTCCATGAACTAGAAATGATGGTGTGTGAGATTTCAATGGGTTGAGCATCAATATGTTCCCATGTGCTACTATGCCTGAAGCAATTTTCAAATTTAACTCAAATTAGTGAAGTAAAGCAAGTGGCTTTGAGCATAAGCTCCAGCGTTCTCTAGCTGCGTGATAGCGCAAATTAAATGTTGCAAGTCTCTACAGTACCCCATGCTACAGAATATAGTGAGCAATTCAAATATCAATACATTCCAGGTAATGCTTGACAGAACTTTAGCATTCTTGAAGCTGTGTTGTTTGTTTTTATTTATTTTTAATGATGAATTGTCATTATTTTTCCTTTGAACAATTTTTTTCTAAGTTTCAACCTGACTTGCGCTTTTTGTTGCATTTCAGTGTCTTCCATTGTATTTCTCTGTTTGTTTTACCCGGTTTTGAATTGTAAATGCTTGTGGCTTCGCAAAAATCTGCACCAATTCCTGCATTTTTGCAAATTTTATTTCAAAAAGTCATTTGCAGGACTGTTGTGAGGAATATGCAAATTGTCCCAGTATTTGACTGTAACAAATGAGTGGCACCTTGATGTCAATACTGCGCCAAGTAATGCCTTCACTGAAGGATAATTCAGATTTGTTTTGTTCTTTTGTCCTTGTTTTCTTTCTGTGGTTTGCTGCTGAAAAATACAGCTAAAAAATTGAAAAAAAACCTGCATGTCTGTCATCTTCAGCAGTTTGTCGCTGAGTGGTTGCACTGATGTCTTCGTCTAATACAGTCTGATCTGCGGTCAGGTAGAAATGTTTGGTACTGATCCAGCGCTATAACTTGCAATAGATACGTGAAAAGTACATCCTAATTCTATTTGAGTTACTTTGAACTTATATACACAAATCCCACCACACATCCCACCCTAAACACATCAATGAAAAAGGCAACAGTTTTCATTGAAGGATTTAAAGATCTAAAAATCATTATCAGTTGATCTTTTGGGCATTACCAATGCAGATTTTTAAGCTCCCTGACCTTTTTCCACAATTCAAGGGATAAACACAGGTTGAATATAGACTTTCATCGATAGTTTTTGATATTGTCAAATCTTTACTATATCATGGGATGGAATATGGATGACTTTTTAAACTTAAATAAGGGCAACTATGAGGACATGAAGGTGGTGCTAGTTAAAGTGAACTGGCACCTACGCTTAAGGTATAGATCAAGAGAGGTTCAGTGGCAGGAATTTGAAGCAACTTTTCAGAATACATAAAATAAACACATTCCAGTGAGAAAGAAGAATTCCAAGGGAAGGACCCATCATCCATGGTGAAGTAAAAAAAGACAATGACAGTATTAAACTTAAAAAAACGCATATATCTGCACAAAGATGAATGGCAGATCAGGAGATTGGAAAGAAT
Organism: Sphyrna mokarran; assembly: GCA_024679065.1. Lineage (NCBI taxonomy): Eukaryota > Metazoa > Chordata > Chondrichthyes > Carcharhiniformes > Carcharhinidae > Sphyrna > Sphyrna mokarran. Next base: position 68,220,955 of record JAGIQG010000008.1, read on the forward strand.
ATAAACAAAACAAAAAAAAACAGTGATAAGGAAAGAAGGTTTCATTAAATTGGAAGATAGCAAATAATTTTTTTTTATTCATTCATGGGACATGGGCATCGCTGGCTGGCCAGCATTTATTACCCTCCCTAGTTGCCCTTGAGAAGGTGGTGATGAGCTGCCTTCTTGAAGTGCTGCAGTCCATATGCAGTGAATTGATCCACAACGCTATTAGGGAGGGAATTCCAAGATTTTTGACCCAGTGACTGAAGGAATGGCGATATATTTCCAAGTCAGGATGGTGAATGGTTTGGTGGGGAACTTGCAGATAGTGGTGATCTCATTTGTCTGCTGCCTTTGGTCTTTTAGATGGAAGTGGTCATGGGTTTGGAAGGTGCTGTCTAAGGATCTTTGGTGAATTGCTGCAGCGCATCTCTTAGATTGTATACACCGCTGTTACTGGGCATTAGTGTGGAGGGATTGGATGTTTGTAGATGTGATGCCAATCAAATGGCTGCTTTGTCTTGGATGGTGTCAAGCTTTTTGAGTGTTGTTGGTGGCAAATGCGGAGTATTCCATCATACTTCTGACTTGTGCCTTGTAGATTGTGGATATGCTCCAGGAATCAGAAGATGAATTACTCGCCGCAGTGTTCCTAGCCTCTAACCTGCTCTTCTAGCCACTGTGTTTATGTGATGAGCCCAGTTGAGTTTCTGGTCAATGATAACCCCAAGGATATTGACAGTGGGGGATTCAGTGGTGAAAGTCGAGAGGTAGTGGTTAGAGTGTCTGTTATTGGTGATGGTCATTGCCTAGCATTTCTGTGGCATGAATGTCACTTACCACTTGTCAGCTCAAGCCTGGATATTATCGAGAGCTTGTTGCATTTGAACATGGACTGCTTAGTATCTGAACATTGTGCAATCATTGGCGAACTTCCCTCTTCTGATCTTATGACAGAGGGAAGGTCATTGATGAAGCAGCTGAAGATTGTTGGGCCGAGGACACTATGCTGAGACACTCTTGCAGAGATGTCTGGAGCTCGAATGACTGACCCTCCACAACCAAAAGTACATCTTCCTGTGTACCAGGTATGACTCCAACCAGCGGAGAGTTTTCCCCCTGATACCCATCGATTCCAGTATCGCTAGGATTAGTGATGCCACACTCAGTCAAATGTGGCCTTGATGTCAAGGGCTGTCACTCTCACTTCACCTCTGGAATTCAGCTCTTTTATCCATGTTTGAATGAAGGCTATAATGAGGTCAGGTGCTGAGTGACCCTGACGAAACCCAAACTGGGCGTCACTGAGCAGGTTATTGCTGAGCAGATGCTGCCTGATAGCATAAGAACATAAGAAATAGGAGCAGGAGTAGGATTCTAGCCCCTCAAGCCTGCCCTGTTATTCACTAAGATCATGGCTGATCTGAAGTGAGTCAATTCCACTTACCCGCTTGCTCCCCATAACCCTTAATTCCCTTATCGATCAGAAATCTATCTACCTGTGACTTAAGCATATTCGGCGAGGTAGCCTCCACCACTTCAATGGGCAGAGAATTCCAGAGATTCACTACCCTCTGATCCCATCTTATTTTGAAGCTGTGACTTGTAGTTCTGGTTTCATTTCTAAGTGGAAAGAATCTCTCTACCTCTATCCTATTTAGCCCTTTCATTACCTTACATGTCTCTATAAGGACACCCCTCAGCCATCTAAGCTGCAACGAATACAGACCCCATCTGCTGTATCTCTCCTCATAGGATAACCCCTTCATCTCCGGTATCAACCTGGTGAACCTTCTCTGTACTCCCTCCAAGGCCGATATATCCTTTCGCAAATAACAGGACTAAAATTGCACACAGTACTCTAGTTGCGGCCTCACCAGTACCTTGTACAATTGCAGTAAGACCTTCCTGCTGTTATATTCTATCCCCCTCGCGATAAAGGCCAACACTCCATTTGCCTTCTTGGCCGTAGAGACTCTGGAGAGAGTACAGAGGAGATTTACCAGGATGCTGCCTGGCATGGAAGGTCTGAGTTACAAGGAGAGTTTAGGCAAATTGGGGCTGTCTTCCTTAGAAAGACGTAGACTTAGAGGAGATCTAATAGAGGTGTACAAGATTATGAGGGGTATAGATAGAGTAAACAGGGTTAAGCTTTTTCCTAGAATGGACTGGAATAGCATGAGGGGTCATGGGCTTAGGGTGAGGGGGGTAAGGTATAATTTGGATGCTAGAGGGAGTTTTTTCACACAGAGGGTGGTGAGGGTATGGAATGCACTGCCAAGTAAAGTGGTGGAGGCAGGCACTCTGGAGTTATTTAAGAAATACTTAGATGGGCACATGAACAGAATAGGAATGGAGGGGTATAGAAAACTGATTTAAAATAGGGATCATGAGCTTTGGGAGTCCGTGGGAAGTGTGTAAATAGACGATGATGTTGATGTGCTTGTTTTTATCCTACAGGTGCTTTGGTCCACCTTATTGTCTAACAAGGGGCATACACGTGATGGGTCGTGGAAGGGTTGCTCTTGGATTTTTCGAGCGTATCCTAGTGCTTCATGTCGTTAGTGTACGCTTGACCTAGACCATTTGATGGGCAACACGACAGTTCAGTTACTGTTGCTGTGCTGTGCAGATACATGGATTTGGGCTGTGTCTGTGGGAGTTTGCACATTCTCCCCATGCTTGCGTGGGTTTTCTCCGGGCGCTCCGGTTTCCTCTCACGTCCCAAAGATGTGCTCTTAGGCTAATTGGCAAAACAAATTCTCCCTAAATTGTCTCAAATTTGGTTTTTAATCCATAGATCTATAAACGTAGACAGGGATCATGGGTAGAGGCGGCATGGGCTCGTTGAGCCAAAGGGCCGGTTTCCCGTGCTGTTTTGTTCTTTGTTCTAACATTCACCACTTTTCAGTCCTCTGGCACAATCCCTGTGGACAGTGAGGACTTAAAGATCAAAGCTAACATCTGTCATAGGAAAAACAGTAGAAGCTATTATTAAAGGTGATACCTAACAGAGCATTTAGAAAAATCAAAGGTTATTGCAGAAAATAATAGCTCATGGTAGGAGGTAACCTACTGGATTGAAGATTAGCTACCTAACAGAAAACAGAGTTGGCATAAATAGATCTTTTTTTGGTTGGCAGATTGTGATGGGTAGTGGGGCCTCAACATTTTATAATTTATATAAAAGACTTGTTTGAATTTGCTGATGATACAAAAATATGTAGGAAAGTAAATTGTGAAGGGGATGTAAGGTCGTCATGGGAAAAAAATCTGGTAAATGGAGTATAACGTGGGTAAATGTGAAATTGCCCATTTTATTAGGAAGAATCAAAAACTTTACAATCTAAATGATGAGAGATTGCAGAGAGATGTGTGTTCTCATGCATGAATCACAAAAGTCTCGTATACCGATGCAGCAAGTTATTAGCAATGAGTAATTAGCAATAGAATGTTGTTGTTATTTTGTGAAGGGAATTAATTACAAAGGTAGGGAGGTTATGCTTCAGTTGTACAGGGCATTGGTGAGACCACATCTAAAATATTGTATACATTATCAGTCTCCTTGTTAAAGAAAATGCATTAGAAATATTTAAGAGAATGTTAATTAGATTAATACTAAGAATAGGCAGGTTGCCTTATGAGGAAAGGTCTGTATCCATTTAGAGTTTTGAAGAATAAGAGGCAAACTGATTGAAACATACAAGATCCTAACAGTTCATGACAAGGTGAATGTGGAGACAATGTTTCCTCTTTTCGGAGAATCTAGAACTAGAGGTTACTGTTTAAAAACCAGGAGTTGCTCACTTAAGGTAGTGATGAGGGGAACTTATTTTTCTCATGGGTTGTGAGTCTCTGGAACTGTCTTCCACGGAAGGCAGTGCAGGCAGAGTCTTTGAATATTTTAAGGCAAAGCTGAATAGATTTTTGATTAACAAGAGGATAAAAGTTCATTGGAGATAGACAGAAATGTGGGGTTGAGATTATAATCAGATCAACGTGAACTTATCAAATAATGGAGGAAATTTGAGGGGCTGAGTGGCCTTCTCATTTTACAATTCAGATTACCAAAAGTAGAAGTTCCCAGACAGGTGCTGGGTTACACAACACAATCACATGATTAGAAATTTTAAGTCATGGCTGAAGTCCAGACTTAAACCTGGTTGGACTTAAACCTAGTATTGTCAGACTCCTTCATGTATTTACCCCAGTCTAACACTAGCATCTTCTCATCATAAAGTCCTTTTGACGTTATTGGCAATAAAGACTGTAATCCTCAGTCACCAACTTCAGTTGTGCTATGTTTCAGTCACAAAGTAGTGAATTCTGTGTTGGTATTTTAGGTGAAAAACAATGACAGTATACTTGCAGATTTCCAAAACAGCTTCGGTAAAAATAGGGAAATCCTTTTCCTGTTTCATGAGCTTTTTGACAATTTTCCTCAGCAATGTTTGCAAAGAGAAAGTAAAGCTTATAATCTAAAACAAGGTTTATTCACAATTCTTCCAGAACAAAAGCAAGGAAGGCAGAAAGTGGTTAAAGCATGAATGTTCCCAGTTTTGTCGTTGTCTCCCAAGTATAACAATCAATGAACAATTTATTAGCCTGTCTCAATAATTAATAAACACCTTCCATGCATTGTGGAGGGAGGAACCTGGTTCCCAGTACTCAGTAGATTATCTGGCATAGACCTCTCCATTCAGACTACAGAGGTGAAAAACTGCTGATAACAGAATCAGATTTAATACAGAAAACTGCGAAGGCAGTCAATTACAGCAAAACTGAGACATTAACTCTGTTTCTTGCTCCACAGATACTGTCTGATCTGTTGAGTATTTCCAGCACTTTCTGTTTTGATTTCAGATTTCCAGCATCAGTGGTATTTTACTTTTGTGAAGGTGCAAGGAGATTGATATGCTAAACAGAAACTAGAAATTATCAAGCAAGGTGACTCACTTGACATGGAATGTGCAGCATACACATTAATTTGTATTGTTTTACAGAAAAATACTAAATATGTGGCATCATGTCTCTGCAAGAAGGGGCTTTTCCATTCACAGTCCATAGTTCTGTACATTATTGGCACCTCCAGCACATTTCCAGTTCGGTAAATATCTGCTGAGAGTTTCCACCTCCACTACGTGAGTTCAAAATCTCAATCCCTGGCAGTGTCCTCATAAATCTCCTTTGTACCCTGTCTATTGCTGTCACAATTCCTGCAATGTAAACTAAACACACAGACTGAATCATTTCTTTTCTTATTCATTCTTGGGAAGTGAGCACCGCAGATAAGACCAGCATTTATTGCCCATACCTAATTACCTCTGAGAAGATGATGCAAGTCTCTGCCTTGAATTGCTGCGGTCCACATGGTATGCGAGTGCCGGGAGGAAGAGAGCTGCAGGATTTTGACCAGCAACAGTGAAGGACTGGTGATATAGTTCCAAGTCAGGATGGTGTGTGATTGGAGAGGAACTTGGATGGTGGTGTATACATGCATCTGCTATCATTTTTAGTGGGAAAGATTGCGGATTGACAAGGAGCTGTTGAAGGCGGCTTGGGAGTTTGCTGCATCTTGTAAATGGTACATTGCTGTTATTGTGTCAGTGTTGGAGGGGGTGAATGTTTAAGTTGGCGAATGGGCAGTCATGCAAGAAACCTAACCACTTTTCTATGACATTTAATCGTACTAACGTTGTTGAATTCCCCACCATCAATAGTCTGGGGTTACCATTGACCAGAGCCTGAACTGGACTAGCCAAATAAATAATGTCACTACAAGAACAATTGAGTAATTCCCCTCAAGTGATATGCTTTGCCCTTTGCTTCTTGAGCATTGTTGGACTGCAGTCATCCCGGCAAATGGAGAGTATTCCATCCAACTTCTAACTTTGCCTTTTAGACATTGGACAGACTTTGGGGAGCCAGGAGGAAGTTGATGGTGGAGGATTTAGTATGTTAACGCCATTGCATGTCAAAGGGAAGATAACTTTCAATTACTCAGTAGCTCAAAGATAAATTGTACTGATTCAATTATTGCACCTAATTCAATTATTATAGCAATGCTGACCTTTAAAATGCAGCAGCTTAATGGTTTGATTTATACCTGGCTCCATCATACCAAACTTTTCTTGGTCCGCCTTTGAATCATTTGGAGGAACATAAGAGAGATTTCACACGAAGGACACAATGTTCACTTTGACTATCAAGAGGTATGATGCTTCTCACATAATTAGATACAAGCAGAACAAAAGCAGCATACAAATATTCTATGATCTTATTGCAGAAGTGACTGTCACTATGGAACCAGAGAAGGATACAAATCCATAATGGCTGTTAATCTTCAGCATGAGGTTTTAATGCTAATAGTTCTTATGAATATCACGCAAGGAATTAATCATCTTACGTGTTGTCTGGGAATAATTGCAAGCAATATTCCTTATCTTTACAGCTTTTTTAAAGAAGAAAACTCTGAATTTTTGCTGCCTATACGATAGTACCAGCTTAAGGTACAACTGTTTCCCCACAGGATCAGTTTGCCCTCAGTGTGATAGTGGGTTTGCTGAAATGAAAGACACAATCACAGAGCTTATTTGTTTTCAGAGCTCTCATGAGACAGTACAGAAGCTGCATTGTGTACACGCAAATTAAAAATTCTAGTACGAAAGCGAGCAACCAGTTTATGCTATTTTTGATTAATGTATTTTTACAAGATGCTGACTGATTTCCAATTCTTTCATCATTTTAATATTTATTCCAAGGCAAAACTTAGAGAAACACAAATTCAAAAATACAAAGATATGAGAAAATGTATTAATATTTACAGGAATATTGTTTCATTAAGGAAAAATCAGTGAGAATCAGAGTTAAATATATTTATCATTTACAATTCCAGCATTTAGATTTTGTGTATTCAATATACGCTGAACTTTTGCCTTTTAGATATTAAAAAAATCTTTTATCTAATTTGAGAAAATATGAAATAAACATTGAAAATTCCTGGGAATTGTTTGCAGGGATAAAGGCCAGCGGCATGTGGCTCAGAATATTGATATTGCCGTTGTTGTCAAAAGCTGTGATTTAGAATCAGGATCTCTCCTCCACAGTATATCATTTTTATGACTGTAATCTGCCACTTCTCTCCCTTACTTTCTTGCACTGGTTCAAGGATTTTTCCATTAGTCTCATATAATTAATTTTCAACATACATCAAAAGCCCCAGATCTTAAGCATCTCCAGTTTTCAAGGTCCAGGCCATAAATGTTTTTCTGTTTTAATCACTGACATGATTTGATAGTTGCAGAGAAACGTGTCCATATTAGAAGCCACGATTGCTATTTCTGTTCAATTCCATCAGCCACCTGCGATCCCACTGCTCAATAAACAATGTGATCCACTTGCCATTTATCCATAATCAATTTATGGTCAGTTTTCTTTCTCTCTGTTAGCTGTGACAATTAACTTCTAATTTTAGCTAAGCTATTACTGAAAGCTAGCAAGTGATGGGTTACAAACTTGTGTGAGATATTGAGGAAATATTGTGCTTGCTTTCACATGAATGGGTAAATCATTTCCCATCATTCTGTCCAGGTGACTGTTAAAATGATTAATGTCCTTTAATGGTTAATGTAAGGTGAATGTCCTTTGGTTTTATTTGAGTAAGTGTAGGAGAATTTTCCCATTGTCCTTACTGACCAGTAGCACCTAAAGGATTATTTGCTGGCAATTCCCCATCACTTGGAAATTTCTCTCTTGATGCAGAAGGAAGCTAAACTGTAGGGCCCTCTTCACAACACTCAGATGCAGGAACAATTACTGCAGATATTCACTTTCCCGACAGACGAAAATGGTTTGTATGTAACAAGAGGAAGCAACAAACAAAATCAAATCCTACACTCTGCAATATATATCTGGATGTTAACATTGAGTACATTTCATTCAGAAGCACAAGCTGGGATTACTTGTTTGATTTGACTTTTCAGGAAAATATCCTATAACTGCAAACCCTTACAGTGCAGAAAGAGGCTATTAGGCTCATTGAGAACATGCTGACTCTCTGAAAGAGCATCTTATCAGCAACTCTCCCCCACAACCCAGTCCCATCGCGTGCATCCTTGATCCTTGTAAAACTGCACATTTACTGTGGCTAATCTGCCTAATTTACACATTTTTGGATACTAAGGGGCAATTTAGCATGGCCAATCCACCTAACCTGGAGAGATCTTTGGACTGTGGGAGCAAACCGGAGCATCCAGAGGAAACGCATGCAAACACAGTCACCAAAGGCTGGAATTGAACTCAGGATCCTGGCATTGAGACAACCGAGTTAACAACTCTGCCACATGCTCCCTTTGATTTCCCAGGGCTTAAGAAACCTGAAGTTTTTGAGGGAATGTTAATGTCTTTACAGCACTGCTTGTAGGCTATATGAGTAGCAGAAGCGCTTTTAATGTATCACTCCCTCACCTCCCCCCATTTTCCACCTCTTTTCCCCCAGCAACCAGCTTGGAATGTCAAGCTCTCACTAGATGCTTCAATTTTTGGGTTGTGCTGAGTTACTTAGTTAACACTTGGGAAGGTGGTCAGGGTACAACTCTCAGCATCATTGCACTGGTTTATATAAATTCCACCTGGAAAATGGCACATGTGGTTGATGGCTGAGGATGAGATCAGTATTGGTGATACCTAATAGCCTGATGGAATTCATTGTTTCATAACAGAAGAGTGGTTCCTGTGTGTGGTGCATGTGGAATAGTACTCAGTCACAGTACTCTTCATTTCTGCAGCCTCTTTAATCCAAGAGGGGGATATTTGAGTTGGTGACTAAACACTTGACCAAAGAGATCGGCTTTAAGTGGCGCCTTAAAGGAGGAGAGGAACAGCGTGGTGGCAAAATGGTTAGCACTGCTGCCTCACAGTGCCATGGACCAGGGTTCTACCCGCAACTTGGGCCACTGTCTGTGTGGAGTTTGCAGGTTCTCCCCGTGTCTGCGTGGGTTTGTTCCAGTCGCTTCAGTTTCCCCCTCGGTCAGGTGCATTGACCTGACAAGCACCAGAGTGTGGTGACTAGGGGAATTTCACAGTAGCTTCATTGCCATGTTGTAAGCCTTACTTGTGACTAATAAATAAATGTTACTTTGGAGTGCTGAATGTTTGGGAGAATAAAATGCAAGGGTTAGAACTTAGATGGCTGAAGAAATGATCATTGATGGTGGGTTAAAAATGATTGAGGGACAGGAATTGGAGAAATGTTGAGTTCTCAGTGGATTGAAGGACAAGAATTAAAAGTAATTTTTCAGCTGAGGCAGAGGACTGGGGGAGAGAGACGACAAGAAGCAAACTGGAGGGAAAAAAAATCAGCATTAGTGTTTAATTACAGTTTTAAGCTTGAATTTGTATTATGCAGATCTACACAAATGCAGAATTTTGTCAGAAGAGAAACAGATGTAGAAACTATAGTTCATGATTATTGATAATGAAGTTGTGCCAGCTTCAGGACCAAAGATCCATTAGCTACAGATAGTCTATTTGTGGGGTCTTAGTTTGGGAGCATCAATTCAAACATTATGGTCTTACTAAAGCAGCAGAATCATTTGGTAAAATACTAGACGTGCTTGGAGGTCGTCCATGATGATCCATAAGGAATAACTTTTTTTGGTAAGATAATTTTCTTTTAATGAAACATTCATAAAACATGAGCTCACTACAGCACAAATCTTGTAGCTTACATCCTTTGACTACAAAGTCTTTAAATAGATTTCTATCATTTATAATTCTGAAAAGCTCAAAATATTATTGAAATTATTGTTGACAACCATTGAGATAATGTCCCCAATGTAAATATTATATTTGGTTCTCCCAAAAAGGCTTACAGATCTCTTCTGCAAGTTAAGGGAAATTGAAGAGGAACGTATTCTTACAATAAAAGTGCATCTTCCCTCCTAGCAAGCTTGAGTCGAGTGTGGAAATTCTGAAGTTGCAGACAGTGCTCTGTGGACCACCTGACACCCCCAGAGCTGGCAAAAGTAAAATCTGTGAGAGCTTTATCTTTCCAATCACATGTTGTTGTTAGAAATCATGTTAAAAAAAGATTTTAAAAAGATTCATAAAATTCTGACAAACAATAGAATTTTTCCTAATGAAGTAACTTGATAATCCTTGCAAAGTTGCTGTGCCTTTTAAGGAATGTATTTGTTTTGTTTCTTGTGTGGGGTTTGTTTTAGCAGTTAGTAGTATTATCAGTGTCCTTGTGTCTGGATCTGACAGCACATGTGGTTACTGAAGCAGCATAATTGATCTTAATTGCTGGAATATTTGTGTTAATCTGTGCTGATGCAATGTTGTTGTTTGTTGTTTTCCCCTGGGGTTTTTCAGAGTGGGGCTTGATTAGATTAGTTGACAATTAAGGCCACGTGACTAGGTCGGGCTAGGTTCACAGAAGGAAATGTAGCTCAGTTGCTGTTTAGGAGCTGGAGAGAGAAGAAATAGCTCTTTGTCTTTTTCTCTCTCTGGGGATTATCCCAGAAAATACATCTCTTTCTCTGATGTTCTACTGCTTGAAACTGAAACTGCTGTACGGAAGTCAGAAGACAGGTGTTTTTCTAGCATCTTCAGGAGCATGACTATTTTTGCCTCTATTTGATTTAGAAGAAAGATATATGTCTATGGAGCTATCACTTAAATTGGAACTATAGAGATAGATAGTTGTTATGTTTAAGTATTTTAATTGGTACAAGTTGTGCTAATTTTTGTTACATTCTAACATATTCTGTACATTCTTGTATTCTATTTTGGTACAATTTTGGTTGGCAAGGGGCCTGTTCCTGTGCTGTACTTTTTTTCCTCTGTGTTCTTAAACAAAGTTTGTTTCAGTAAAAACTACCTTGTGGGTCAATAAAATCATACCTGAAGCAAAACATCTAACTTTAATCCCAAGATCAAATAAAGTCCATGCTAACTTCACAATCTACCTTGGAGGCTCTTATTTGGTCCCTGACATAATGGATGTCTATAAAATGATGAATTTGACTTTTAAATTAAGTACTTAATTTTTAAGTTTTTCAGAATATTTTAGCTTCTGGTTTTTTTTGCCTGTGTATTTTCCAATCTTGAATTTACTTTATGTAAAAAGAAAAAAGTGATCTGAGTGTCCTGTCTGGTTATGTGAAAATGTTTTGATGTAAGGGCGGCACGATCGCACAGTGGTTAGCACTGATGCTTCACAGTGCCAGAAACTTAGATTCAATTCCAGCCTTGGGTGACTGTGGAGTTTACACATTCTCTCCATGTCTGCATAGATTTCCTCCGGGTGCTCTGGTTTCTTTTCATACTCCAAAGATGTGTGGGTTAGGTTGATTGGTCATGTTAAATTGATACTAGCATGAGGGGGATTAGCAGAGTAAATACATGGGGTTATGGGGATAGGGCTTGGATGGGATTGTTGTTGGTACAGATTTGATGGACCAAATGGCTTAATTCTGTACTGTAGGGATTTTATGATTCTACATTAATTGGGTGCTTGGACAGAATAATAACATCACCAGATCTCCACTCTGAAAGTCCAACGTAGAATCTTGCTATCAGCTGGAGGATCACTGTTCGGTGATAGAGGTGAAATTTTCATCCGAGAAATTATTAAATTTCACAAGACTTCCTTCGATATCGTTGGTAGGAGCCCCTGCTACAGTGCTGGCTGCAAATTCTAGGTCTTTGACTATGGACAAAACACAAAAAAAATTTGATGGGAATCTGGTGGCTCCACCTGTCTCAGGGTAAAGTATTACTTCAGTGGTTTTTATCCATTGTGATATGAATATTGAAAACTGAGATCACAGTGCCACTACAGCAACATAGAACATAGAACATAGAACAATACAGCACAGAACAGGCCCTTCGGCCCTCGATGTTGTGCCGACCAAAATAAAAAGCAATGCCCCTCCTAACTAAACCATTCCCTTCTCATCCATATACTTATCAACTAACCTCTTAAACGCCACCAAACTTGGCGCATCCACAACAGCTGCAGGCAGGGCCTTCCACTCCCTAATCACTCTTTGAGTAAAGAACCTACCTCTGATATCCGTCCTATAACTCATACCCCTTAATTTAAAGTTGTGTCCCCTCGTGCTAGCTTTCTCCATCCTAGGAAAAAGGCTATCACTGTCCACACTATCCAAACCTCTAATCATCTTATATGCTTCAATAAGATCCCCTCTTAGCCGCCTCCTTTCTAACGAAAACAACCTCAAATCCTTCAACATCTCTTCATAGGACCTGCCCTCCATACCAGGCAACATCCTGGTAAACCTCCTCTGTACCCTCTCCAATGCCTCCACATCTTCTTATAATGTGGGGACCAGAACTGCACACAATACTCCAAGTGCGGCCGCACTAGAGTTTTGTACAGCTGCAACATGATGATGCGGCTCCTAAATTCAATCCCCCTACCAATAAAAGCTAAGACTCCATAAGCCTTCTTAACAACTTTATCCACTTGACTGCCTACTTTCAGGGATCTATGACACATACACCAAGATCCTTCTGTTCCTCAACACTATTAAGAGCCCTACCATTAGCCCTATACTCTACACATTTATTGTTCCTGACAAAGTGCATTACCTCACACTTTTCCACATTAAACTCCATTTGCCACCTCTCGGCCCAGCTCTGAAACTTGTCCAAGTCACTCTGTAAACTAAAACACCCCTCTTCACTATCTACCACACCACCAACTTTAGTATCATCTGCAAATTTACTGATCCATCCCTCAATACCTCATCCAGATCATTTATAAAAATTACAAACAGCAGGGGCCCCAAAACAGACCCCTGAGGCACACCACTCGTCACCGAACTCCACGAAGAAAATCTCCCATCAACCACCACCCTCTGTGGTAATGCAGACAATTACAATCCATTCGATCAAATATCTGCCACTTGTATGAATTTAATATATGATAGATAACAAACATATCTCCATAAGCCTCCATAAGCCTTCTTAACAACTTTATCCACTTGACTGCCTACTTTCAGGGATCTATTGACACATACACCAAGATCCTTCTGTTCCTCAACACTATTAAGAGCCCTACCATTAGCCCTATACTCTACACATTTATTGGTCCTGCCAAAGTGCATTACCTCACACTTTTCCACATTAAACTCCATTTGCCACCTCTCGGCCCAGCTCTGCAACTTGTCCAAGTCACTCTGTAAACTAAAAACACCCCTCTTCACTATCTACCACACCACCAACTTTAGTATCATCTGCAAATTTACTGATCCATCCCTCAATACCCTCATCCAGATCATTTATAAAAATTACAAACAGCAGGGGCCCCAAAACAGACCCCTGAGGCACACCACTCGTCACCGAACTCCACGAAGAAAATCTCCCATCAACCACCACCCTCTGTGGTAATGCAGACAATTACAATCCATTCGATCAAATATCTGCCACTTGTATGAATTTAATATATGATAGATAACAAACATATGTCGCCTGTAGCTCAATTGGTAACAATCTCACCATACAATTCCAGGTTCAAGTCCCACCTCAGGGCTTCAGTACAAAAGGCTCACATTCCATTGCAATACTGAGGGACAGCCTCAATGTCAGAGCTACCATCCCTCAGATAAGATCTGAGGCCTCTATCTGCCTGCTTTGGTGGATGTAAAAGTTCTTAATTTGGAGAAAAACTGAGGAGTGATTCCGTGTCCTGGCCAACGTTGGTTTAATCCCTCATTCGATATCACCAAATGGATTATTATTGGGTCATTATTACATTGTTGGTTGTGGGAGTTTGCTATGTCCAAATTGGTTATGACCGTGACTATGTTTCATTGGTTGCAAAGTGCTTTGAAACATCTGATTGTTATGAAAAACATTATAGTTGTAAGTCTTTTGTTTATGTCCATCACCAATAACCTCTTGTATTCAGTGGTAATTCCTGTAAACAAACGTGATATTTCTCAGAATTAGCTGCATGGCTGTACCTAGTTATGAGATACTTTGATCCAGGGACAACTGCCCATTATTTAAATTGATGCCATGCCTTCAGGTGCACATTTTCAGTTTTATTGTAGATGGTCTTTTCCCTACGTTTTACAATTGACTGTACAGGATAACAATTGCAGCAAGTTTGAATGACTTCAACTTAGTCTCTAGCATCTGCAGCTGGAATCATTTCAAGATATATGTTGGGCCTGAGCAGCACTATTGCCAAGGTAGTTGGGCATTACTTGACCCTCCACAGCTCCATTGATCATCCTTCCAGATGGGGTTTTTCATCTATTCAATGCCCAAAAGAAAGTTGCAGGATTGATTCCTATCTAGAGACTTTTGGTACATTTGTCAATTAAACTTGCTTCCAAAGAACCCCACCTTCTCTTGAAAGGAACTTAGAACATAGAAGAACTACAACACAAACAGGTCCTTCAGCCCACAAGTTGCGCCAAAGGTATCCTAAAAACTCGGCTTATCTAAAACCTCTATCTTACTAAATCCCATGTACTTATCCAAAAGTTTCTTAAAACACCTTATTAAATCCGCCTCCACCACGACTGCTGGCAGCCGAGTCCACGCACCCACCACCCTCTGAGTGAACAACTTACCCCTGATATCTTGATCTTCGTGCAACTGGAAGGAAAAAATTGAAAGAATGGAGATTGAAGAAGATTATCTCCAATTGCAACGAGATCTTGATCAATTGGGCTGGTGGGCTGACGAATGGCAGGTGGAGTTTAATTTAGATAAATACAAGGTGATGCGTTTTGATGGAGTGAACCAACGTGAGACTTAGTTAATGGTAGGACGTTGGGGACAGTTCCAGAGCAAAGAGATTCATAGCTCCTTGAAAGTGGAATTATAAGTGAACAGAGTGATGAAAAAGGCATTTAACACGCTTGGTTTCATTGGTCAAAACATTGATTATAGGAGTTGGGTCATTTTGTTGAAGTTGGATGAGACGTTGGTAAGGCCATGCTTGGAATACTGTGTACAGTTCTATTATTAAACTAGAAAGAGTGCAGAAGAGATGTACCAGGATGCTACTGGGACTTGACAGTTTGAGTTAGAACCCTACAGTGCAGAAAGAGGCCCTTCGGTCCATTGAGTCTGCACCGAACACAATCCCACCCACGCCCTTTCCCAATGTCCGTACATGTTATACCCACTAATCCCTCTAACCTATGCATTCCTGGATACTAAGGGGCAATTTCTTAGCATGGCCAATCAACCTAACCTGCACACCTTTGGACTGTGGGAGGAAATTGGAGTACCCGGAGGAAACCCACACAGACATGAGGAGAATGTGCAAACTCCACACAGATAGTGACCTGAGCTGGGAATCGAACCCAGGACCCTGGAGCTGTGAAGCAGCAGTGCTAACCACTGTGCCACCGTGCCGTAAAAGAGAGGCTTGAAAGATTGGAACTTTTTTCTCTGGAGTGAAGAAGGCTGGGGGGTGATCTTATAGAGTCTATAAAATAATGAGGAGCATAGATCAGCTAGATAGTCAATACCTTTTCCTAAAGACAGGGAATCTAAAACTAGAAGGCATAGGTTTAAGGTGAGAGGGGAAAGATACAGCAATTTTTTCACAAAGAGTGGTGAGTGCTTGGAACAAGCTGCCAGAGGTAATAGTAGAAGTGGGTACAATTTTGTCTTTCAAAAAGTATTTAGACAGTCATGTGGATAGGATGGGTATTGAGGGCCAAATGCGAGCAATTGGGGCAATTTTTTTAAAAATAAGAAGCAAGTTGGGTCGAAGGGCCTATTTCCATACTGTAAACTCTATGACTCTATGAATCCCAGTCCTCTGAAATCTGAATATATCAATGAAGTGTTTCCCATGCTGCTCTTGATCATGTGGCTGCTAACGAACATTCCAATCCACTCTTTGTCCCAGTGGTTTCAAGATGGGGTTGTAAAGTTGGTTACCTGTTCTAAAGCAACATTTGAACGTAAATGACTTTGACACTTATTAATGAAACAAATGATTGAATATCCCAAATATTTTTAGTTATGTTTCCACCCAGATTAGAATTGTTGTTTCATCTGTATAAGTTGATCATCTTGTTTTTAATATTATCAAATCTTTGCACTCCATAATTGTACGTAATAGGATCGATTTTATTTAGACTTGAATGTTTGGAGGATTACATTTTTCCAATTTTTATGTTTGACGTATTCTATTCATTACAATATCCTGCACGGCTCTTTCTAAACCAGTGTTGTGAATTGCTATATAACAAGTTTCAGAAAAAGACAGATTTATTTCTGCGAACTGTTATGAGAGGCACATATTTATGTAACCAGTATGTGCACAGGTTTATTTATGGAGGTGCAGGACCTGAGGGAAATACATTTATTCATGCGCACTATTTACTTCATGTACGCCACCATCTGTGGCAGAGTCTTCAGCTGCTATGCATTAAAAACCTTGAAGTTTCATTCTTAACATCTTGCTACATTTCTCTCCACCTTCAAATTCTTTGGTTGCAACCTTAGTCAAACCTTTTTTCAACTTCTATCTGATGTCTGTCTGCTTTCCCCGCTTTCCCCAATGTAAAATTTTGGGGGATGTTTTGTTAAATCATGCTATGTGGTACATGAACTCAATTTACTCTAAACGTTTGTGTCATAAATCCATGTCAGAAATCTATGTAGTGACATATTTGTGCAGTCTCAAGAATTTTAACAAAACAGATGAATTTCTTTTGTTTATGGATACAGGTTTCTTTAATTATTATGTGCTGATCCCCTGAGAAAAAGAATGTTCCTTAGGTTGTTTCAATGCTTTTGAGAATGTTTCCCATAACTATTCTAACAGGCTGTATATTTGGTCTCAAAGAACTTTATCTTGGTGATAATGCACCAAGGAATAGCTGTTTTGACTCCATAGTGGAGGATTGGTGAAACCTCTCGAACATATCCACTTTCCACTATTTCTCCAGGATTTTTCTCCTGTCACAATTAGAATGGGAAATCATGAGAATCTTCCAGAAATCATTCCCATTAAGTTTAGGCTCATTGAACCAAAATGGTAAGGTCTTTAAACAGCTGTAAAATTTGTGTTGATAGCTTACTGCTCCATCAGACTGTTGTCAGCTCACTGAGGAGAATCAATCTTTTTTACCATGTGTGGCCCATAAGTAAAATCATCAAGACCTGAGTATTGACTTAAAAGATTTATATTACTTTGGACCTGGTGATTTGGACAGTGACTTAACGTGGGAGAACATCCTTATAAAATTTAATTGCTCAAAATTAACTTTAATTTTGCAGTGATAGTCATTACCTAATTGACTGACAAATTCAAACCTTTCCTAGGCGTTTACTCTGCTGACTAGGTAACACACAGCAGAATGTACGGCGTAGGTAATATATATATTGCAAGTTACCTCTATTAACTGAACTTTTGTAAGGAACCTTTAGAGTTTCTGGCATTGAAATGCATTTTCTTGCTAGTACATCAGCCTAGTGAAAGAATTTGAATGGCAGGACAATTTGGAGTTAGGTCTGCCATGTAGTCCTGATTCTCTGAGTCATGCTCTCTAAGCGTGGCATTCTGCTGGGAAAATGAATTTACCCATTTAATCTATTTATTCACAAACTTATACTTGCAATTCTCATTTTCTGCTACTTGCAAGCTGTAGATAATTATTCAGAAATTAGAAATTCTTCTTTAGGGGCTGTGTTAACAGTTTTGTTTTCGCCTTTGTTGAAAATTGCTGCCGCTGATCTAATCTGTGCTATATCACCATGGTGATGATGGAGTGCTCATGTTCAAAGGGAAAGAATTCATCATCTCTCACCTCCTCTTGGGAGGATCTGTCCCTGTCACCAGAGGCACTGAGAGCTCTAACTTGACAATTTAATGTATGTTAATAAGTTTATACTATCCCAAGAACTGATTGCCTTGGGACCTTGATATTTTAGTATCATTTCATCATATGGTGTTCTTTCAGATCCTGTGTCTCAGAAAGCAAGTGGACCATGTACCTACCATACAGATGAGATGCTATTCATAGCATGTAAAGTGGTGAAGTACCATTTTACCTTCATGACTCTAATCACATTCACAAGACTTATCTATATTCTGTCACGTTATCCTTAGGTTTATTAGTAGTAAATTTCATTTGCCTTTTCACTGGGCCTCTGCTTCACCCCTGACAATTTCATTCAGTAGCTGGACAGGCCACACTGGAATCTTCACTCAGTCGGCAATTAAAATCCCAGCAGAGTATTGTCACCAGATGGAGCCAATAACTGAACTGTGTATGAACGAAGCAGATGTTTATCTCTGTAGGAGACGTAGTGCAGTTTTTGCAGTTACTGATATCCATGAAGAGTTTGGCTCAGAACTTCTGCAAATATTTGATTGGTGAATTCAATTGTTGTTTTTCAACTCTTTGCTGCAAGTTCTGATTTTGCTACACTTCATATGTTGTATGCCAACAAATCAAATTAACTTTATGGTTAACTTTGATGTATCCAGATGATGGATAATGGATCTCCCCAGTGGCTTCCCTTGAATGGGGAGCCCAGTGGGAGGAGGTCTCCTTTTGAATGGGGATCCCTGGAGGATTTCCTCATAATCTGATGTTACTTCTCTTATTAGTTATTTCTCATCCTTATTTTAATTTTCCTGATGTGTTTTTTTTTTCTTTTGTTGGTTTTCTTATTAAGTTGCTGGGAACCTGTCGACACTTTTTGAAATTTGAATGAATTGTAAGAGAGATTTTCAATTTTTTTTCTGTTCAGTTGTGCACATCATCTATTGTTTTCCTATCATTAAAATTTATCTTCTTTTATATGATGTGGAATTTCACAGTCTGTAGCTTCCATAGGCAAAGTTTTTTCAAAATTATGAGAAGGTGCACCAGCATCAATTGTACACTGTCTCTAGGAGGACATTGGGGAAAGTTCCAGAACAAAGGGATCTCAGGGTACTGGTTCATAGCTCCTTGAAAGTGGAGTCACAGGTGGACAGAGTGATGAAAAAGGCATTCAACATGCTTGATTTCATTAGTCAGGATACAAGCAGTTGGTCTACATAGAACAACAAGATCGTGCAGGATTGGAGAGCCAGAGGGCCTGTTGCTATGTTATACTGTTCTTTGTTCTTTTGTAGCTAGCTCTGACCCCTAGGCCTTACTTTCTGGTGTCTAACTCCTCTTTTCCATATTAATTCAAATGTTATTTCCTGCATAACTAAGTATTTTAATGCCACAATAGTTGATTGTTTAAGTCCTTTCTCCCATATTTCACAAGCAAAGTGTTTGAGTGGAAACAACTGCAGTGCGTGCAGCAATGAGCGAGTTAGTTTCCTTTATTATTCATTAAGGAATGTAGTTTTTGCTGACTAGGCAACGTTTATTGACCTTCCTTAATTGCCCTTGAGAAGATAGGGATGAGCTGCCTTCCATGTGGTGTATGTACAGCCTCAGTGCTATTGGAAGGAAGTTCCAGGATTTTGACCCGGCGATTGAATGAATTGTGATATGTTTCCAAATAGACATTTCTATCTTGATTTCCAGGTGAGAGCCTGAGGGATGCATTAGTGGTTGTGCATATTAAGAATATGTTATGTAGGTGAGACATGAAAACAGGCAGAAACTTTAGGAATATGTTCTTGTGGGGGCTGAACAGCAACATAAATGGGATGGACTGATTTAGCTGGTTTTAGTGTTGTTGCCTCTATAATTTCATTGCGATGCTCCTTCAGCCTGGAGCAATTTGATTATTTTATCTGTTACCAATACTAAATCAATAGTTACATAGGTCTGATTTTATGTCCTTTTTATATACTTTCAAGTCTGCAGTTAATTATTTCTGTCCAAGAAAGTATGGATTTTGTTTCTCCAAGCGCTTTCCTTAAAGCTGCCACAAAATGATGTTATATCACATCAAGAAATTGGCATGGCTAGGCAATTCAGTATATTTTGAGTTGTATTCAAGGTTCAACTTCCCACTTTTGATTAAGATGTGCATGTGTTCGCCCAGAGCCTAGACAGCTGGGAGAAGAACACCCCCTTTATCATTGTTATTATCCTTCTTTTTCTCCAAATGAGCAAACAGAGTAATGATGTAGTAAGTATGCTCCCATTCCAGCCAGGTTCTTGAGCATTCTTCCTAAATTCAATGTTCTGGTGGTTCTTGGAATAAGCTCAACTCCTGTAATTTTACTAGGTTATTAGCATTAACAACATGAAATACAATGTTCACCAGATTCAAATACTTTATTGTCATTCAGATATGATTCATTGTACACAAAAGGCATCGGCTTTCCGATAGGGAGTATCACTGATGGTAATTTAGTAAGTGGGGGCTTGGAGAGGATGTGCAATGATTATCAATTAAAACTAGGATTCATCTTCAAGGCTCTCAGTTGATCAGTGATCTCAACCATTTGACTATAGTCTGTCAATACAACTTGAACTTCAAAAGCATGCAGCTTTAGAAACAGATGCTGTTTTCAAAGAATGACGCAGGCAGAATGGACCAAATGGCTTCCTTCTGTGCTGTAAGATTCCATGATTTTCAGGTTGAAGATTCATAAAATGTTGCAGTAATGCGAGTTGCCAAGATCAGATCTCACACGGGAGGTGTTCTTCAACTCTCTTACCGCTGCTTAAAATATCTCTCATTATCATTTCATGACTGCTAATTGCTGTCTTCATTCATTTTACATCATTAACATTGCATAAATTATGTAGAGTATTTCTGTTCAAATAAGTGGTTCCATTGCAGAGCTTCATTATTTCTGTTACAGCACATCTGGCCACTGCAGTGTTATTTTGTGTGAAGCAGCATATTATCATCACATCTGAAAAATACAGAGAAAAAATAAAATTGGTGGAGTTTGAATTTCTGTTTGGCAGTCAGTCTTGGACTGGATTTGGATGCATGCCCATTTTGCACTTTCATGAATTACTTCTAACTGACACATTCATGTAAAACCAGAAGGTGTAAAGTTTCACAGGTCTCCATAAGGATTCCTCCGTTCATCCTATTGTGTAGAATTTTGGCCTGTAGTAGTCTATCCTGCTAGTTCCACTGCCTTGTTTTTTCTCTGCAACTCTGCAATTTTCCCCCCTTAAGGTTTCTTTTAAAATGTCATTATTTTATTTAACTCTTTTTTTTTAATATTCAGTTAACTTCCCTATTTAAATGACAACAGAAGAGAACTGAGTAATTCATAGATTCACAGAATCTATTGTGCAGAAGGAGGCCATAATTGGTGAGACTTTTTAAATTATGTTTGTTATATAATAGAGAAATGGTAAAGCAACTCTGAGCTCTCCTGCGCACTAACGTTATGGGCACAATTCCTGTCTTCTAGATAACAACATGAAGTGTCGTTAGTTGCAGTATCTCAAGCTCCCAGCTTTGAAACTTGAGCAGCAGCTGATATCACTGCAATACATCCATGAGTTTGAGAGCTTTATGGATAACACATTTATAATGTGGTCACTGCACGATTTAAGAGCATGCAGGTAGAGAGGGGATGGGTGACTACTAAGCTGTCAAGAAGAAAGAGGCAGGTAATGTAATGCAGTGTCTATCTGAGCATCCCAATCTCCAGTTAGTATGCAATTTTGAATGCTGATAAATGTAATGGTTCATCTGAGCAATGAACCAAAAGCAAAATCCATGGCAACGCAGTTAACTCAGCTATATTGGGATGGGGCACAAGTAAGACTGGAAGAACATCAATGATCAGAGATTCAAAAGGAGAGCAGATGGGTGATTTTGTGGCCAAAGATGTTAATCCAGGATGGTGTGTTCCCTCCTTGATGCCAGGGTTTAGACATGGGAGCCAGGAGATCATTGCAAGAGAGGATTGTCAAGATGCGCAAAAAACTTGAGTTGTTAGATAGCACGAGAGTAAGCTATTGATGCATTCAAAGCAAGGAAAAAGTAGTACATTTGATTTGATTTATTATTGTCACGTGTATTAATATACAGTAAAAAGTTTTGTTTCTTGTGCAATATACAGACAAGGCATACCGTTTATAGAGAAGGAAAGGAGAGAATGCAGAATGAAGTGTTACAGTCATAGCTAGGATGTAGAGAAAGATCAACTTAATGCAAGGTAGGTCCACGCAAAATCGATGGCAACAAGGAAGAAGCTGTTCATTGCGAACGAGTATGATTTGATGGCCATTACAGAGACACGATTGCAGGATAGTTGAACATCCAGGGGTATCAAACTGTCCGGAGGGACCGACAGGAACATAAGGAAGCTGGTATAGCTCTGATATTTAAGGATGACAATGTGCGATAGTGAGAGATGATGAGTTCTGTGGAAAAAGGTTGGGTGGAAATTAGAAATAGGAGGGAGAAAAAGTCACTGATAGGCATAATCCATAGGCCACTAAATAATTACATCATGATAGGGTGAGAAATAAACAAAGAAATAACTGCATGTAAAAATGGTACAGTGACTATCATGGGGGATTTTAATCTACATATCAATTGGTCAAACCAGGTCGGTCAAGGCAGCCTTGAGAAAGAGTTCATAGAATGTATTTGTGATAGCTTCCTTGAACAGTATGTAATGGAACTGACAAGGGAGTAAGCTATCCTAGATCTGGTCCTCTGTAATGAGAAGGGAATAATTAATGATCTTGCAATAAGGATCTTCTCGGAATAAACAATCACAGTATGCTTGAATTGAAAATACAAATGGAGCGTGAAAAGGTAAAATCCAATATCAGTGTTTTGTGTTTAAACAAAGGAGACTACAAAGGAATGAGAGAGAAATTGGCTAAGGTAGACTGGGAGCAAAAACTTTATGGTGGGACAATTGACGAACAGTGAAGGACTTTCAAAGCGATCTTTCACAATGCTCTGCAAAAGTATATGCAGTTATCAGGAAGGACTGTAGAAAAAGAGATAATCAGCCAGAGATATTTAAGGAAATAAAGAGGGTATCAAATTGAAAGAAAATGTATACAAAGTGACAAAGATTAGTAGGAATCTAGAGGATTGGGAAATCTTTAAAAGTCAGCAGAAAGCCACGAGAAAACCAATAAAGAGAAGTAAGATGGATTATGAGAGTAAACAAGCTCAAAATATAAAAACAGATAGTAAAGGTTTCTACAAATTTATAAAACAATAATGAGTGGCTAAAGTAAACATGGGTCCTTGAGGGGATGAGAAGGGGGATGTAATAACTGAAAATGAGGAAATGGCTAAGGCATTGAACAGGTATTTTGTTTCAGTCTTCACAGTAGAAGAAACAAATAACATGCCAAAAATTGATGACAGAAAAGTATGGCAGATGAGAATCTAGGAACTATCATTATTATGAAATAGATAGTGTGGGGCGAGTTAATGGGGCTAAAAGTAGACAAGTCTTACAATCCCAATGGAATGTATCCTCGGGTACTAAAAGAGATGGTGGGAGAAATAGCAAATGCATTAGTGGTAATTTACCAAAATTCGCTGGACTTTGGGGTAGTTTCCATAGATTGGAAAACAGCAAATGTGACTGTTTTAAAAAGGAAGTGAACAAAAGGCGGGTAACTATTGGCTGGTTAGCTTAACTTCTATAGTAGAGAAAATGCTTAAATCTATCATCAAGGAAGAAATAGCGAGACGTGGATATAAATTGTCCCATTGGTAAGACACAGCATGGATTTATGAAGGGAAGGTTATGTTTGACTAACTTTGTGGAATTCTTTGAGAACATTATATGTGCAGTGGACAACGGGGAACATGTGGATGTGATGTATCTGGATTTCCAAAGGGCAATTGAAAAGGTGCCACACCAAAGATTACTGCACAAAATAAAGGTGCATGGTGTAACGGGTAATGTATTCATATGGATCGAGCTTTGGTTAACTAACAGAAAGCAAAGAGTGGGGGTGAAGGGACATTTATCTGGTTGGTGATCAGTGACTACTGACGTGCCTCAGGGATCAAAGTTGGGACCACAATTGTTTACAATTTATTTAGATGATTTGGAGTTGGGGACCAAGTGTAGTGTGTCAAGATTCGCAGATGTCACTAAGATTGGTGGCAGAGCAAAGTGTGCAGAGGATGCTGAAAATCTGCAAAGGGATATAGATGGTCTCTGTGAGAGTCTGGCAAATGGAATACAGTGTTGGTAAATGTGAGGCCATCCATTTTGGTAGGAAAGCAGCAAAGTAGACTATTATTTAAATAGTAAAAAATTGCGGCATGCTGCTGTGCAAAGGGACCTGGGTGTCCTTGTGCAAGAATCACAAGAAGTTGATTTGCGGGGGGCAGCAGATAATTAAGAAGGTCCTTCATTGCTAGAGGGATGGAGTTTAAAGACAGTGAGGTTATGTTGCAGCTATGTAAGGAGCTGGTGAGGCCACATCTGGATACTGTGCACAGTTTTTGTCTCCTTACTTGAGAAAGGATTTCCTGGCACTGGAGGGGATGCAGGAGAGATTCACCAGATTGATTCCCGAGTTGAGAGAATTGGCTTATGAGGAGAGTCTGAGTAGACTGGGGCCATACTCATCAGAATTCAGAAGAATGAGGGAGATCTTTAGAAACATATAAGATTATGAAGAGAATAGAAAGAAGCAGGGAAGTTGTTTCCACTGGCATGTGAAACTAGAACTAGGGGACATAGCCTCAAAATAAGGGGAAGCAGATTTAAGATTCAATTGAGGAGGAACTCCTTCATGCGAAGGATTGTGAATCTGTGGAATTCTCTGCCCATGAAGCAGTTGAAGCTACCTCATTGTTTTTAAGGCAAGGATAGATAAATCTTTGAACAGTAAAGGAATTAAGAGTTATGGTGAGCAGGCAGATAAGAGGAGCTAAGTCCACAAAAAGATCAGCCGTGATCTTTGGGATGTACCCCAGGTTACTGTGGGAGGTGAGGGAAGTGATTGCAGACCCCCTGGCGATGATCTTTGCGTCATCGATGGAGACGGGAGAGGTTCCGGAAGATTGGAGGATTGCGGATGTGGTGCCTATTTTCAAGAAGGGGAATAGGGATAGCCTGGACAATTACCGACCAGTGAGTCTGACCTCAGTGGTCAGTAAGTTGATGGAGAGGATTCTGAGAGATAGGATTTATGAGCATTTAGAGAAATTCAATATGATCAGGAATAGTCAACACGGCTTTGTTAAGAGCAGATCATGCCTTACGAGCCTAGTTGAATTCTTCGAAAATGTGACTGAACACATTGATGAAGGAAGAGCAATGGACATGGTTTACATGGATTTCAGCAAGGCGTTTGATAAGGTCCCCTATGCAAGACTTCTTGAGAAGGAGAGAGGGCATGGGATCGAAGGGACTTTGGCCTTGTGGATCCAGAACTGGCTTGCCTGCAGAAGGCAGAGAGTAGTTGTGGATGGGTCTTCTTCTGTATGGAGGTCGGTCACCAGTGGAGTGCCCTAGGGATCTGTTCTAGGACCTTTGCTGTTTGTCATTTTCATAAATGACCTGGATGAGGAAGTGGAGGGATGGGTTAGTAAGTTTGCCGATGATACGAAGGTCGGTGGTGTTGTGGATAGTCTGGAGGAATGTCTGAAGTTGCAGCGAGACATAGGATGCAAGACTGGGCGGAAAAGTGGCAGATAGACTTCAACGCAGATAAATGTGTGGTGGTCCATTTTGGCAGGAACAATGGGATGAAGCAGTATAATATCATGGGTAGGAGTCTTGGCAGTATTGAGGAGCAGAAGAATCTTGGCGTCCAGGTCCATAGGTCTCTTAAATCTGCCCCGCAAGTGGAGGATGTGGTCAAGAAGGCATATGGTGTACTGGCCTTCATTAATAGAGGAATTGAGTTTAGGAGTCAGGAGGTAATGCTGCAACTTTATAAGACCTTGTCAGACCCCACTTGGAGTATCGTGTGCAGTTCTGGTCGCCTCACTATAGGAAGGATGTGGAAGCTATTGAGAGGGTGCAGAGGAGATTTACAAGGATATTGCCTGGATTGGGGGGCATGAAGATAGGTTGAGAGAGCTAGGCCTCTTCTCCCTGGAGAGACGAAGGTTGAGAGGCAACCTGATAGAGGTTTATAAGATGTTGAGAGGAATAGATAGAGTGGATTCTCAGAGGCTATTTCCCAGGGCTGAAATGGTCGCTACGAGAGGACACAGGTTTAATGTGCTGGGGGGCAAGTACAGAGGAGATGTTAGAGGTAAGTTTTTCACTCAGAGGGTGGTGAGTGAATGGAATCGATTGCCATCAGTGGTGGTAGAAGCGAACTCGCTGGGGTCTTTTAAAAGACTTCTGGATGAGTACATGGGATTTAATGGGATTGGGAGTTACAGATAGGTCTATGGCCTGGTAAGTACTGATATGATCGGCACAACTTGTGGGCCGAAGGGCCTGTTTGTGCTGTAGTGTTCTATGTTCTATTATCTTATTGAAAGGTGGAGCAGGCTTGAGTGGCCACATGTTCCTAGTTCTTATATTCTTGAGTTGGTTGATATGTGATCTCAGACTTTTGTATCTTTTTCACAAGGGAAGAAGGTGGAAGAGAGAATGTACGGGATGTGTGAGGTCCTTAATTATGCTAGCTGTTTTGCCAAGACAGTGGGAAGTTTAGACGGAGTCAATGGATGGGAATTTGGTTTAAAGTCTAAATTAGGCTCACTGTGTTTTTGTGAATGTGTGGAATATAGTACATAAGACAGGTGAGTTGTGGACATAAAAAGCTACATGGAAATACAAGATCTGACTCAAAGAAGGGCAGGACTGGTATTAAATATTCCTGAATACAAGACGTTCAGGGAAAATAGAGGGTTGGCTGTATTGATTAAGGGAAGAAAGAATATCCAGATGGGTCAAGGACAAAATTTATCTGGATAGAGCTAAGGAACAAAAAAGGTGCAGTCACTTTGCTTGGTGTAGTTTATATGTTACCAACCAGAGAGAAAGATGTAGAGGAAGAAATTAGCAAGGAAGTAGCAGAGAAGTGCAAGAACTAAAGGACAAGGAGCAATTCAGAATCAAAACATTTAATCGGGTTGTGGGGTGGGAAGACAGTGGGAGAGGAGTGGTGGTGGTGCTGCTGCAAGCCAACTTCGTTGGGGTAAGAATGGATCTGACTCAAATAAATTGGAATCAAAGATTAACAGATAAAACAAACATTCCCCTGGATGATGAAAAAGATTAAAATTAGACGGAAAGCGTAGGCTTATGCTAGATGTCAGTGAACAGTACAGTTGAGAACCAGGCTGAACATAGAATGTACAGAGGGAAATTGAAAAAAGCAGATAAAATAAGCAAAGAGAACATGGAAGGAGTTTGGCAACTAACATAAAAGAGAATCCAAAAATTTTCTGCATGTTTATAAACAATGAAAGGAAGAGCAGGGAGAACCAAAAAAGGGATTTACCCATGCAGCATAGGATATGACTGAGGTAATATTTAATACTTTGCATCTGTCTTTACCAAGGAAGAATATGCTGCGCAGCTCATGGTGAAAGAAGAGGGCATTTAGATGCTAGAAAAGTTTAAAATTAGAGGTATTGCATAGGCATCAGGACCGGATAAGATGCATCTAAGGATACTAAGGGAAATTAGAAGTTGCAAGGGAACTAGTCATAATTTTTTTAAAATTCCTTGGACTTGGATATACCAGGGACTGGAGAATCACAAATGTTAAATCCATGTTCAAAAATGATGTAGAGTAAACCCTGAAATTACAAGTTATTCACATTAACTTCACCAATGGGGAAACTTCTAGAAACAATAATTTGCAGCAAAATTATTGGTCATTTGGGTGAATGCAAATTAATTAAGGAAAGCCAGCACAGATTAATTAGGGGTAAATCGTGTTTAACTAACTTGCTGAAGCTTTTTGATGGGACGAACAAAGAGAGTTGATGAGACAATGCTGTTGATGTGGAGTGCTTGGACTTCCAAAGGGCATTTGATAAAGTCACATTAACATCAAAACAGTCCTGGCCCTTTCAGTGGGGAATTCTGGGATTAATTTCAAAATCAATTGTTTTCTCTAGAACTTGTGATATTTTTCATGTTAAAACCACTGATAATGTGATACAACTTAGCCTCCCATTTGGGTAGCATTAAACAGCTCTTGCCCTTTTGTCACAGAGTTCAAAAATATTACTCAAGACACATGTATTCCAGTTCACATACATTACGGAATTGAACAATAAATTCATTCCCACTTGTGCTTTTACAGGAATAACTGATTTGAGAATGAATCAGAGATTAAGGTATCTATTTTCAATAGCTCATTACTCTTTTCTTCTCTCCATCAAAAGAAAAAGAGGGAGAAGAAAGCAAATTACTGCAGATGCTGGCATCTGAACCAAAAGAGAAAGCAAACAAAGAGTCATCTGGATTCAAAATGTCAGCTTTTTTCTCTCCTTACAGATGCTGCCACACCTGCTGAGATTTTCCAGCATTTTCTCTTTTGGAAGCAAAAAGGGGAAATTGGTGATAGGCAGACTGAGAACTCCAGGGCAGACTCAGTTAGACAGTGGAATTTGAGCAAATTGTTTAATGAAGAAAATAACATTAAATTTTTTGTATCATTCAAAGAATCCTCCCAAATCATACACATAGCTTGTGGTGTCACTCAAAACTTAAATAATTTGAATCAAAAGCTGAAATAGCAACGATGATGTACATACAAAGTTTACAGATTAATATGTGTACATTGGTTTCCTTGTTTTCTCCTCAGTATTTTGTGTTCAAAAAGAATTTTGCTCCCCAAACATCATTTCCCCTTTTCTCCTGTGGGCATATCGTCATCTGCTGGATACAGACAATCCTCTCAAGTACTTTGCCCAAGAGAGAATTTTTCACCTTCTAATCTAAATGTTGAGGGACATTTGTTTGCCCAGAAACAGGGGCCATCCAGCTATTCTAATCTCATTTCTCAGCATTTGCTCCATAGCCTTGTTTGCCTCAGCATCACAATTGCACATCTAAATGCTTCTTAAATGTTATGAGGATCGCTGCCTCCACCACTCTTTCAGACAATGAATTACACTTCCATCATCCTCTGGGTGAAATTGTGTTCCTCACATTCACTACAAATCTCCTTACTTTAAATCTATGCCAGCTGGTCTTTAAACACTCCCACCTGTTTCTTCCCTTCTACTCTATCTATGCCCCTCATAATTTTATACATCTCAATCATGTATTGCCTCCCCCCCAAATCTCTTCTGCTTCAAGAAAAACAACCTCTGTCTATCCAATATCCATAACTAAAATTCTCCAGTCCATGCAATGTCCTGGTAAATCTCCATTGCACCCTTTCCAGTGTTATCATATTTCTCCTATAATATGGACTCCAGAACTGCACACACTACTCTTGATGCAGCCTAGCCAATGTTTTGTTTAGTTCCAGAATAACCTCTTTGATCTTAAACTCAATGCCCCAGCTAATAAAGATGTATACTGTATGGCTTTTTAAAAACTTTATCAATCTATCCTATCTTAAGGGCCCATTGTCCCTCTGATACTCAGTGATTCCCAAGACTCTGCCATTCATCATATATTCCTTTGCCTTGTTTGTCCTACGTAAGTGCATTAACTCTTACTTATCTGGAATGAATTCCCTTTGCCTCTGATCAGCCCATCTGACCAACCTGATTATATCTTCATGTAATCCAAGGCTATCCTCTTCACTGTTTACCACTTCACCAATTTTCATAACATCTGAAAACTTATTGATCAACCCTCCTACGTTTAAGTCTGGATCATTTATATAAACCACAAACAGCAAGGCCCAACCCTGATCCCAGTAGGACCCTTGTGGTCGCAATCTTCCTGTCAGAAAAACATCTTCGACCATCACCCTCTGCTTCCTGCCACTGAGCCAATTCTGGATCCAATTTGCCAAATCTCCTTGGATCCCGTGGGCTCTTATTTTAATTATTAAACTCCCATGTGAGATCTTGTCAGAAGAGTTTATGGGCCTCAGAGCTTCACATGGTTGTACTGCTTTGCTGATATTATTCCCCTACCTTTATAATACGAGTTATTGTCTCTATGACATTCAAAGCACACATTTGTAAAAAAGAGCAGTATCATCACACGAAACTCAGTTATAGAAATCTGTTTTTTCTGGAGCGGTGTGGGAGGAGGTGATGATGGGAGGTAGCGGCTGTTGTTTGGGGACCTTGTGCCACAGCATGGTATTTTTATTATAAATTCGCCTGAATGAAAAGCTGCAGGTCCCATCTTCTGTCACTAGAGGGAGACCTGATTATATTTAAAAAAGTTATTTATTAAAGTTTATTTATCTGCATCAAAGATAGGCTTACATAGAGGCCTTAATGCAAGATTATGATGATGAACAACACAAAACTGATTGATAAATCATGTTAAGTGATGAAAAATAACAACGTTTGATCTTGGATCCTGAACTCAAACGTTTCCACATTTCTGCTATCTCTTTTAGGTTATAGGCAATGAAAAGTTGTGGAACTGAATAGTAATAGAGATCAGTGGACTGCGTATTAAGGATGATATGCATAAAATAGATTTTAAATTGTTAGTTAAGAGTTTTCTCTCATCAAAGTAACAGAATCCTTTGTCTAACTGTCTGTGTGCTGAAAAAAGAGCATTTATGTGGTATCTTTCATGACTTCTCTTTATATTCAGTGAAACACTGGTCGTTTGGAGTGAGGGATTGATTTTGTAAATTTGCATAACTTTTAGTAAGAGGGATGTTACTTCACAGGAGAGCTGAGGGCACCTTATCTTGGCAGCACAAATATACAGTGCTATCGTCATAAACAAGGGTTCAATGTCCCCTTCAGCAAAAAATTTTATTTGTGCTTGAGTGGATGACACTAGCACGGTAGTACTTACTGGGATGATGCACTGCTGCCTCACAGTACCAGGGACCCAGGTTCAATTCCGGCCTTGGGTCACTGACTATGGAGTCTGTATTTTCTTCCTGATGCTGCGCTTTCCTCCCATAGTCTAAAGAAGTGCAGATTGGGTTAATTGGCCATGCTAACTTGACCCTAGTGTCTGGGTGACTAGCTGGGTAAATATGTGGAGTTACAGGAATAGGGCCTGGTAGGATTGTGGTCAGTACAAAACTGATGGGTGGAATGCCCTCCTGTATTATCAGGATTCTATAGTTCAAAAGAAGATCACATATCCAGTCTAAATCTTTCATACTCGTGGAGGGGAAGTAGCATTCAAACTTCTCTTCAGTGGTTTAAGATGTGGAGATGAGATTGACTATGATTTTATCAGCTGGTTTTGCTGATACCAATTTCAACACCTCACACAGCATGCAAGCCCCTTTAACCAGTCTAAAAAAAATCCAGACCATGCATCAGTAGGAGATCAAGGTTTATCGAAGCTAGGAAATGCTGACTACGGAGCTGAAGACAAAGGCTAGGTTTCCTTAGACTCCTTCCTTAACTATAGCATCAGAGGGACCAGATTATTGGTGACCTAGACACGTAGAAACTTGAAGCTGTTAACCATTTCCATTTCATCCCAGTTGAGGTAGATCAGGGCATGTCCTGCACTATGCTTCCTGAAGTCAATGGCTATCTCCTTTGGTTTACTGACATTTTGAAGGAGAGATTATTATCATTCACCGTTTCATCAGATTCTCTATCTCTTTCCTATACTCCATCTCATAATTGTTTGCAATCCGACTCACCACCTTGCTGTCAGCAGCAAACTTGAAAATTGCATTGGAGCAGAATTTGGCTATGCAGTCATAAGTGCATAAAGGGTATAGCTGAGGATATGGTGCGAGGCACTGATGTTGAAGATAATTGTGGAGATTTTGTTGCTGTCTATCCTTACTGATTGCCATCTGTGGGTTATGAAGTTTAGGATCTGGTCACAGAGGGAGGAGCCAAGCCCTAGGCCACGGAGTTTAGAGATGAGTTTTGTAGGAATGATGGTGTTGATAGTAACAACAAAGCTAACCTACCCAACCCTCAGAGACTGTGGAGGTGAGTGATCCATGTACATTGAGAGAATAGAAAGGTTTACAATAAAGTGATCACTGTTATGTTCCTACATTAAGCCTTAGCCAAAACTTGGGGTGATAATACACAGCCAGAGGAAATTGCAGGAGGAGCAAAAATTGCTTCTCGGACTTTTGGCTAAGATCAAGTGTAGTATCGACATGTAATGCTTTGTTGAAGTCATTAGGTTACATTTTAGCTTCATTTGAAGCAATTTTTAAAAACGACATCTTGGCCTTTTGGCTAAAATGCAGATGAGACTCAGCCTTGGAGGAGGAGCTATGCCTACTCCAATCAGTTTGGAATATGTAGGTCAAGCCTAAGACAGGAAGTGAGAGTCCTGTCTTGTCAGCTTGGATCGGGAATGTCTCAACTTGTTGAGACCCTGAATTGCATTTGATTTGATTGAATTGGAATAAAAGCAAAAATAAATCCGTCAAGATATGTCTGTGTTACATGGCAATATAAAATATCTAATATATCTATGTAACAAAGTGAAATTTAATATCATTAATCATTGAAATTATGCTTTCACCTATGATATTCATTATCCAAAGAAAATTAAAAACTAACATTTAAAACTGCCACATCAATTTTGAACTGTACCCCCACTCTGTCACCCCAGGACAAGAACTATCCTTTCCATATTTGGTTACTAGCCTGACCTCAGGCTATTCTATGTCACTCCTTGCTTGAGAAAAATATGAATATCACAGTGTTTGCTAATGTGAAGTACTATCCCTAAAAAGCACTTTGGTAATCTCATGCCCTAATTACTCACTGGACATTACCTACACTCCAACTGCAATTTACAACTGGAACTTTTGTGTGGCATCTGCTAAAGGTTTCTCTCTCGAAGAAACTTTGATTCCTGTCCCTTCTTCTTACAGGACGAGCACTTTAGTACTGTGTGTTGGGTTCTTGACATTCAAAGCTGAATGTAGATAATTGCATACTGTTACATCTTTCACTTGCTCATTTCTACACAAGCAAACGTCATGGTTCACAACTTAAATGAATGTAAACACTGTTTGAAGACCTGCAACCAATGACTTAGCAAATATTCTTCATGGAGCCAGCAGTTCATTGGTGCACAGTGTGTGTTTTGGACCTGAACCAGCCCACACCCTTAAAGGTGGAATTGGAAAACTTGGGAATGGAGTCAGAAATCCCAGCACTGGGTCCCAACCACCATCTTAAAAGGATTCCTAAGTCATCCCAATCAGTGAAAATCCATGACATAATCTCAGGATAATGGGGTGACCATTTTCACACTCGAAAAGGCAATAAATATCTTTCCTCTATACCAGAAGACTATATATGCCCAGTTAATGAATACATTCAAACTGAGATTAATCGATCATTGGACACTATGGGGATCAAAGAAAATAAGAATACTGGGGATAAGTTGGGAGATCAGCCATGATCTTTTAATGGGAGAGCAAGTTCGAAGAACGTATCCTTGCGCTCACTCCTTTTGTTCTTATGCCTGTCAATGGTTCATAAGCCTGGTTAGAAATTAGAGTAACATTCACTCCATCTGTCACAGCAGTGTATGGTTATGTAGGTTTAACATTAACCATTGAAGGATCATGTTAGACTTGATTCATTAACTCTGTTTCACTGTCTCTCCATTGATGTGGCCAAGACTGGCAGAGTTTTTCCAGTAATTTCTGATCTTATTTCAGATTTCCAACAACTCCAGTATCTTATTAAAATCATCTAAGATCATATTGAATGACAGGAAAGTCTTGAAGAGTCAAAAAGCCTGCTCCTGCACCGTTTTTTTATGTCCCCAAAACAGTGAGTTTGAACAGAGAGCATCATATAGCATATTATGTGGCAAAGGTTAAGCAGGAACATGCAGGGAATTACTTGGTTCAAGTCCTCCTTTGGCTGAAATCTAGTGCTAGGACCCATCTACAGAAGCAATTTGCTGTTTAGGTTTGACCTCCTACTAGTTCATTTGAAAGTGCCCAAAGCACACTGTAAGGTGTGGGTACATGTGTAGGGGAGTTTTCTGGAATGGTTTGGTCAAGTAATCTGCATCCATACCAGTATCTGAAGCAAAGTTGCAGAGGTTCAAAGTACAGTTTCAGTAGCTCTGTTTGCTATATTAGAGGCTGCCAGTTCCAAACAGCTTCTCTTGCTGGCAAAATGATCAAGAGCCAATATACAGGACTTCACTGCCATTGTTACAGTTCAGAGATCTACTCCAGAGCATTCAGTCGTTACTGAATCATCATCTAGGATGCAATTTCTCACACTCTTGCATATTTACTGGCAACTCCAGCCTTGAATATTGCTGGCCACTCCTTGTGTATGAGATAGTTATTAAGGATAAAGTAGAGTGAATACTATTGAAGTTTCAGTGTATTGTGTCCTAGGAGCTAAAGCATTTTGATTATTTGAGATTGTGAAAAGCTGACAGGATTGAATAGTTGTGGGACAGTAATAACGAAAGCAATTACCGAGATTTTGATATCAAAATGAGGTCATAAGTCAATGTAAAATGCTTCCATAGATTGTACAGCTGTCTTTCACACTGGAACAACAGTAGCCGGGTGGCCTATTCCTGCTCCGAATTTATATGTATATATAAGGCTTTAATATTCTTTTCATCACCTGGTTGTTTAGATCACTTCCATAAATAATAACACAGTGATGTTTGAATTACTGTGTTCTCTGCAATTTTTAGTGGCAACATCAAAACAGGCTTGGTGGAAAACTGAGTAGATTTGTATCTACTCAGGCTTTATTCCTTCAGCTGAGTATCAATTGAATTGTACGTTGATAGATTTGAAATACAATAGATGTGGCGACAATAAACATCCTAAACTCCCCATATTAACCAATATTCTGGAGGTTACCAGTGACCAGAAACTGAACTGCACTAATCATATCAATACTGTGATTACAAGAACAGATCAGAGAATGTGAATTCAGTACACAGTAACTCACCACCTGACTCCCCAGAGCCTGTTCAAGATACAAATCAGGAGTGTTACGGAATATTCTCCACTTATCTGGCTGAATGCAACTCCAGTAATACTCAAAGAATTGGACATCATTCAGGTGAAAGAAGCCTGCTTTGATTGACATCCTTTTCACAAACTATTATTTCTATGATTCTAACCACTCATTCCGATGCCACCAGCAAACATTGGCAGTAATGTACACCATTTACAAAATGCATGCAGGAATTCGCCAGGGACCCTTAGGCAGCACCTTCCAAACCACAACCACTACCATCCAGACAGACAAGCAGCAGATACCTGGGAATACCAACGTTTGGAGATTCCCTACAAATCATTCACCATCCTGACTTGGAAATATGTCACCATTCTTTCATTGCCTCTGGTTCAAAATCCTGGAATTCCCTCCTTAACCACTGTGGGTGTACCTACAACACATGGACTGCAGGGATTCAACAAGGCAGCTCATCACCATTTTATTGAGGGCAATTAGAACATAGAACATTACAGCGCAGAACAGGCCCTTCGGCCTTCGATGTTGCGCCGACCAATTAGGAAAAAGCAATGACCCTCTAACCTAAACCATTCCTTTTTCATCCATAAACTTATCTACTAACCTCTTAAACGCCACCAAACTTGGCGCATCTACAACTGCAACAGGCAGGGCATTCCATACCCTTACCACCCTCTGTGTAAAGAACCTACCTCTGACATCTGTCCTATAACTACCACCCCTTAATTTAAAGCTATGTCCCCTTGTGCTAGCTTTCTCCATCTGAGGAAAAAAGCTATCACTGTCCACCCTATCTAAACCTCTAATCATATATGTTTCAATAAGGTCTCCTCTTAGCTGCCTTCTTTCTAACAAAAACAACATCAAATCCCTCAGCCTCTCTTCATAAGATCTGCCCTCCATACCAGACAACATCCTGGTAAACCTCCTCTGTACCCTCTCCAATGCCTACACATCTTTCTTATAATGTGGGGACCAGAACTGTACACAATACTCCAAGTGTGGCCGCACTAAAGTTTTGTACAGTCGCAACATGACGTTGCGGCTCCGAAATTCAATCCCTCTACCAATAAAAGCTAAGACTCCGTATGCCTTCTTAACAAGCTTATCGACTTGATTGCCAACTTTCAGGGATCTATGCATATATACACCAAGATCCCTCTGTTCATCAACAATATTAAGAGTCCTACCATTAGCCCTATACTCTACACATTTGTTATTCCTGCCAAAGTGAATTACTTCACACTTTTCCGCATTAAACTCCATTTGCCACCTCTCGGCCCAGCTCTGCAACTTGTCCAAGTCTCTCTGCAAACTATAACACCCCTCTTCACTATCTACCACTCCTCCGACTTTGGTGTCATCCCCAAATTTACTAATCCATCCTTCAATACCCTCATCCAGATCATTTATAAAAATTACAAACAGCAGGGGCCCCAAAACAGATCCCTGAGGTACACCACTTGTAACCGAACTCCACTATGAATAACTTCCATCAACCACCACCCTCTGTCTTCTATCTGCTAGCCAATTCCTAATCCAATTAGCTAAATCACCCTCAATCCCATACATCTGCATTTTCTGCAGAAGCCTTCCATGGGGCACCTTATTGAACGCCTTACTAAAGGGATGGGCAACAAATGCTGGCCTGACCAATGATGCTTATAACCCATGAAAGAATAAAAGGAATGCAACAGTGTACTCCATTTTTGTTTTCTGTGTGCTCTTGTTGCCACTAGTGACCAGCAGTATCTCCAGAGAAATAATGTAAATGACTGTATCATGGTGGAGAATCTAGATGGATAGTCCCACTTGGAGTAAGGACTGGGATGTGGGTGCTGGGGTCCTGCCTACTGCAGAATGCATGTTAAGCTTTCTCTGTTTAGGTGGCATTAGTTGGATTGTCAAAACTACTGCCCATCATGATCTGCCTACCATGCATACTTCTGATAGATGTTTTTAACGATAGCGCTAACAAGTGCCTTCAGTAAAGTTGTACTAAAAGTGCTGAAAGTATTAGAGAACGGATGCCATTTTAGCATTTGAATGGCACCAAAACTATGAATACTGCAGCAATATTAAATAGAGCACATTGTTGAACAGGCAATGTTGCACATGCAGTATATTGGCTACATCTTTCAGCCATTAATTTGACTATATTTTGCCATTTCAACCCATTATTGAAATAAATGAACAGCAAACCCATTATAAAAATTTCAGAATCTTGATTTTGATGTATATTAAAGTTGTGCTGATATGATCAGAATATTATGTACATGCGAACCAATGATGCCTGCCATTTTGCTAGTTAGATAAATAGAAAAGAGTTCAATTTGCAGGGCTAAAGAACTTTCCTCCCATTCTTTCAGAGGGAATTATTTCAAATCTAAGTAGGACTATCTGCACAGTTGTGTTGGTGGGAAGCTGCTGATAGAGTCAGAGAAAGAGGGAACCAACATGAGAAAATAATCTTTCTGTTACCAGAATTACCTGATACAAGCATATCTGTCCACAATAATATGATGTGGAGATGCTGGCATTGGTTTGGGTAAGCACAGTAAGAAGTCTCATAACACCAGATTAAAGTCCAACAGATTTATTTGGTGCCACAAGTTTGTGTGACCAAATAAACCTGTTGGATTTTAACCTGGTGTTGTAAGACCTCTTACTGTGGTCCATAGGTAGGCGTGACTCTTCTTCAATATTATTATGAAGACAGATGCCCTGATTTTAAGGGAGCAGGAGTTGAACAGGCAGAAGCCAAATGAACCGACTTCACCATGGCAGCATAAAGCAAGATTTTAATTTCCAGCTTTCTGTCTGAAACTGGTAGAAAGTTGAGCTGATCAGATAGGATAATGTTGGGTAGCTGGGGACCATCCAGGAGGAAGCCAATCCTCTGGAATGTCAATTGGGGTGGGAGTAGGGAATGCGTGAGCAATCTAGCATAGGGACAACCTCAACTTTCCTAATGCGGCCAAGTTGAACAGTCCTGCCCTCTTGGTCCCAGATTTCTCCCCTTCAATTTGTTTAGTGGGCATCCTTTTTGGGCCTCTTGTTTAAAATAACAATTATGTTCAAAAGGTATGGCAGGACCTGTAAATAATCCTGGTGAGCTATCCTCGGAGTCTAATTTAACAGAGAAGTAAAGGCCAGTTTGTACCCAGTTAAGAAAATAACTGCAAGAGAGCAGAGAGCCAGTCAACTATTAATGATCCTGAAATTCTGTGAGGTTCCCGTGGTCTGCTACAGTAACACCACCAGAGATCGGCATCACCTCCACAGAAATAATATTAGTGATTGAGTTACGGTGGAGACACTTAAAGAATTTACAATTTGTTAAAACCAAACCCATCCTTCACAGAACTCTACGTTGTTGATATTTAGAATCCTATAACCAGACTCCATCTGCCAGTTTTTTTTACCTCAATTATAAATGTTCATGTCTGTTTATTTTAAGAAGAAAATAGATTTCTGGACTCTAGATTCTAAAGGTGTCAAGGGGTATGGGGAGAACAACGGAGTATGGCTATGAGATGGATGATGAGCCTTGATCATATTGAATAGTGGAGCAGGTTAGAAAGGCCAAATAGCCTACTACTGATTTCTATATTTCTCCAGTTGTCTTGGGGACAGTTTGGGGTCATGCTCCCAAAGCCTCAATCAATATCGTATGGAAACTCCCATCAGAAAATATGCAAGGGTGGTTTGCAGTGACTTACTCTGTGATCCCTCCTTGTTGCGAAGTATTGCTTGTCTGACACTGAATAGCTTTTGAAATACTCCTATGCTGTAGATGATAGACACAAAACTTGAGTCCTGCCCTTTCCCAGGCACAGAGTGCCTTGTCTCCAAAACATTCTGCTACTTAAGTTCTTAGAGTGATTTTCTCGTAGATTTAGTGGGGATAAGGAAAGGATTTGTCATAAAAAGTACCTATATTTAGTTTTCAAACCTGGAGATAAATGAGAGCGGATGTTAACAACAAAATAATGAACTATTTCATTTAACTAATCTTAAAAATAGGATTTTCGTCAGAGAAAGCTGAGATTGTTTGCGCTAAAAGGAACAGTGTTGCAATTTGTTGAAAAGCTCCCTAGGGCTCCAATTGCTGAATAACCCAGCTGTTGAATTGCACTCTGTGATAATTCTCCAGCTTTGGAACCGTGCTAAGAATCCTGAATAACATCACTGAGTGTAGGTAGTGTGTGCTGTTGACAAACAAGGCTGAGACACAGTAAATGGGGATGGAGTGATACATTCTCATCACTGCTCTGCAGTGAGTAAAAATTCTCTCGCTAAAAGAAAGGAATAATTTAACCAGACCAAGGGCCAAATCTTGGTCAGCAATGATCTATTAATTCCTCTGTTACTAATGTTGAGCTCAGTGTGATTGGCACCCTTCCAGAAGGGAGAGAATTATTAGTATTAATTCATTTGTATCTAAGACCAATGTCTGAGTCACTGTGATAAAATTATGTTTGTTAGTTATGTAGTAAGAATGATACCAGTATTTAGGAATGTTAATGATCAGCAGACACTGAACAGGCTAAGATTGTTCTTCCTCCCTGTCAGAGTGAATGCTGAGGAGTGATAAAGCTTTTTGAAATGATGAAAGGGTTATCGAGAAGATGCTTCCATCTGAAAGGGACCAGAACTAGAGCTTGTGAACGTTAACAAGAGGCAGCACAGTCACTCAGCGTTTAGCACTGCTGGCTCACAGCTCCACTGACCCAGGTTCAATTCTGACATCTAGTGACTGTCTCTTTGGAGTTTGCATGTTCCTTCCATATCTGGGTTGATTTCCTCCCATTTTCCAAAGATGTGCTGGTTAAGTGGATTGGTTATGCTAAATTAGTAAGAATTTAGCAACACTAATTTTTAATCCAACCGATTTATTTGATAGTAAAATTGCGAGCTTTCAACACTCTGTGTCTTCCTCAGGCAAATGCAGTGCCTGAGGAAGACACAGAGTGTTGAAAGCTCGCAATTTTACTATCAAATAAATCGGTTGGATTAAAAATTGGTGTTGTTAAATTCTTACTGAGTTCTTACCACCCCAATCCAACGCCGGCATCTTTACATTATGCTAAATTACCCATTAGTGTCTCAAGATGGATTAGATTAGATGGATTAACAATGGGAAATGTGTAGGGTTATGGCGTAGAAGGCTTGGGTAAGATGCTCTGTCAGAGAGTTGGTACAGGCACAATGGGCCAAATGGCTTCTTCTGCGCTGTCGGGATTCTATGAAAACGCCAGGAATTGAGAAGAAATGTCTTCCTCGAGAGCAGTTACAATGTGGTACTCGCTATGACAGTCATTTAGGTCTCTGATTTAGATGCATTTAAGGAAAAACAGAGTAAGTCTACCAGGGAAAAAAAATAAAAGATGTGCTAGTAGGGTTAGATGAGTTAAAGTGGGAGGGGGCTCATGTGGAGCATAAGAATGTGTGGTGCTGTCCTGGATTTTATTCTCACACCTCATCATTGATGGTTTTATCGGGGTGGCTGAACCAACTCCTGAAATGCTGGAGGCCAGAATTCATCTTATTGACTTTAAATCTCTCCTGCAACAACCTTCAGTGAGAATGAGAAGTCACTGTGGGAGTAATTATACCTACTGACTTGCTGAATGCAAGGCATTGTGTTGATAAGTACATGCATTACTTGTCAATGCCATCTCATTATGGGGGATTGATAGTGGTTAGCTGTGAAGTGGCCATCTTAATGAACCCTGGTAGATGAACAATGACCAATGCTAAAAGAAAAAAATGTATAAAACAAACATGAGAACAGAAAACATTGGAAATGTACAGATTTGGCTATTGTGCCTGACACCTCCAAATAAAGAGAGTGGTACAATGTAAAGTATGGAGTGTGTGGAAAATGGCCCAATCTATTTCTCTCCAGCAATTTCACCAGTTTTCCACGTTTGCCCTGATGAGTTTGTGAATCATTAATCTTTTTTTCAGACATGGACTGGCTTTTTTTGTTTATCTTGTTTTTATAAAATTTGAAAGATTCAGCACAAGGTTGGGTGAAGAGTGCTGCACAGTTTTATTTTCAAAGAGCCAATCAATGAAATTTAAAACCCTCAACCTGACTGCCCCCCCCGCCCCACTGATCTGACCCTAATGTTCCTTGACCTGACTACCTCCTGACTGCCCCCACCAACCGCCCCCCTGCCCCAATCCAACTACCCATTGACTGTTCTGTGACCTGACACTAATACCCACCCCCTGACCTGACTACCGTTGGCTGTTCCCCCATTCTAATAACCCACTTATTTGACTGCTGCTGACTTAATCTGCCTGCCCCTACCCCGACCTGATTACCTGATTACCCTGCTGACCTGACCACACAGCCACACCCCTCCACCCCCAATGCTAACCAACAATTCCCTTCCTCACCCGCCAATCTTGCCTAGGTACACAGTGATTCAGTCACATGTATGCTTACTGACGCAGTCACCCACTTGACTGCTGTTTTAAAAAAAAGGTAGTTGTCTTCTCCTCCTCCTGACTACACTCCCCTTAAGTTAGAAATGTTGAGCTGCCCATTGCTGGATCAATCGGAGTTTGGAAAAAAATGGGCAATACAATTCCGTTGGGACCATTTTCGTGGGCAGCCATTAACTAAAAACTTTGGGCCAATATCTTCTTGTTCTTTATAATCATAGAGGCACCTCAGGTCTCACTTTTGTGAAAAACATGCCTAAAGTTCCACTTCATAACTGTAACCCTTCATTCTTTGTTTTTTCCGGCTGATTTGCTATTTAGTTACTACTATCATGCAATGTTTGTTTATATTTTGAAGATTTCTTCATTTATTTTCTGTTACCAACTGTATTTTTTAAAAATCTTGTCATAATCTTGAGGCAGAAGGGGGGAAGATGAGTTAATATAGTGCTGTTCATTTAATAGGTTCAAACTTGTCAGCCTTCCACGTAATCTTATCAAGCATTAAAAACATAATAAAAGTGTGTAATGCAGAAGCCACTTATCCCATTGATTTGGCTCATGCAGCAGTAAAATTAATCGATTCACTCTGATCTTCCACAATATTAACTTAATTACAGGGCAGGGTAACCACAGTTGAAAATCTTGAAACCTCACCTCACTCCTGGAGACCGTTGTGCCTCGAGACACAGAAATCCTGTCATTGGAGCAATTGGCTTTAGAAACTTTATTGAGGAACACTGCAGGATGCAGAAAGAGTAAATATTTACCTCAATTTCAGTACTATCTTGTTCAGTCTGTTCTGTTCCATTCTGTTCAGTTCCATCCTTTTCCAACAAATAAGTCTGTTCTGATCCAGCACGAAGCCTGTTCTGTTCTGTTCCAAATTTGTTCTCACAGTCAGTGGCTATACTATTTTTATATCTAATTAGGCAGAAAGCCATTGCGTTATTCCATAAGTCCCATATACAATGATTATCTGCTTATACAAAACTAAATTCCACAAAATTGAACCAAGATGAGACAGGGTAGTAGGCAGACTCAAATACTCATCCTGTCACTGCAGTATCAACAAAGTCACTACTTCACGTAGTAATAGAAACAGCTTTTTTGTGGGCTAAAAGTAATTTGCACCATAGGCTAAGAAAAAAACTAGAAATGTATCAATACGCTGTCCTTTGCAACAGGATTGGTGATTCTACAACAATCATCCATAATAGTGAAATGTTAAGGAGTGGTGACCTGTAAGTATAGGAAGAGGCATTGGAGAGGGTACAGAGGAGGTTTACCAGATGTTGCCTGGTATGGAGGGCAGGTCTTATGAGGAGAGGCTGAGGGATTTGAGGTTGTTTTCGTTAGAAAGGAGGCGGCTAAGAGGAGACCTTATCAAAACATATAAGATGATTAGAGGTTTAGATAGGGTGGACAGTGATAGCCTTTTTCCTAGTTTGGAGAAAGCTAGCACGAGGGGACACAGCTTTAAATTAAGGGGTGATAGTTATAGGACGGATATCAGAGGTAGGTTCTTTACCCAGAGTGTGGTTAGGGAGTGGAATGCCCTGCCTGCGGCAGTTGTAGATGCGCCAAGTTTGGTGGCGTTTAAGAGGTTAGTTGATGAGTTTATGGAAGAGAAGGGAATGGTTTAGTTTGGAGGGTCATTGCTTTTTTCATAATTGGTCGGCGCAACATCGAAGGCCAAAGGGCCTGTTTGCGCTGTAATGTTCTATGTTCTATGAACCTTGTAGATGATAAGCTGTGGGGAGTCAGAAGATCACCTCACTGCAAAATATCGACTCATTTAGTTGCTCTTGGAGCCACAGCATTAATGTTACTGATCTTGTTTAGCCTTGCATCACTTGTGGCCCTTTGACGTGTCTTGGAAATGGGGTTCTCATTGAAAATCAAGGGGAGGTGATTAAGTTCTTTCCCATTGGAGATGGTCATTGCCTAGTATTGGTTGCTTGAATGCTACTTGTCACCTGTCAATGTAAACCTGGATATTGTCCAGGTTATGCTGTGTATGAGTATGAATTTCTTCATTATCTGAAGTGTTGCGAATGGAGCTGAGCGCTCTGCAAGCATCATTGAATAGCGTCTAACTATGATGGCATAATTCAGATTGGTGAATTGAACAAAAAGTCATGAACACCAACCCACCCTTTATATTACATTACCATGTATTTCTTGTAGTAGCACCATACCCTATCCTTCAGCCTACAGCCTACCCAGCCACCCAGAGGTGTTATAGGTATTGTTGCAGTGGCAGATAGTAAATTGTCAAGAACATTTATGAAGACCTTTATCAAGGATTGTACCATGCATTCCCAAATACCCTACTTTGGTTATGCCTGGATGCTTGAAAAAAAATTGCAGGTGAATAGATGTTTCAACAGCAACATTTAGATTGCACTTCTAGGTATTTCTCACGAGCCATTAAACAAAATTTGACACTGAGCTACATAATGATATTAGGAAGGTGATGAAAAGCTTAGTCAATAAGGTTGGTTTCAAGGATTATCTCCCAGAAGGATACACAGAAAGAATTTGAGAAGGCATTGTAGCATTTAGAACTTGGACATCTGAAGGCATTCGTCATCAGTAGTGAGGTAAAAGAAATAAGGTTTGCAAAAGGCCAGAATTGGAGCAACATAGTTCACAGAATATTGTAGGGGTGGAGAGATTGGAATGTAAGGATGAGAATTTTAAAGTCGTGATTTGCTAGGATACAGACAGCCATTATAAAAGAGCAAGCATTGGTCAATGAATATGATGTGAATTAGTTTAGGAATTCAGAGTTTCCAGATAATCCTGTGTGTGCCAGTTATTAAATGCTGTCATACAGACATGCTTGGTGGAAGGAAGCAAGTGTGGCTTGCCAGCTGTATACTTGATAGACCATTCTGCACAATGTTTTTTATGAAGCAATAATAATCTTCACCCGGATTAAAGTAATTGCCTTTATCAGTATGCCTCATGAGTGAGTTCAGTTGTTTCAAGGATTCTATTGAAATTATTTCATGGGATATGGACACCGCTGGCTATGCCAGCATTTATTGTCCATCCGTAATTGCATTTGGGATGGTGGAGATGTGCTGCGGTCTCTGAGGTGTAGGTACACTAACAGCGTTGTTGAGGAGGGAGTTCCAGTATTTTGGCTGTGTCTATGAAGGAACGGTGACATATAAATCAGATATGGTTGGCATGGAGGGGAACTTTGAACTGGTTCCTATGTATCTGCTGCCCTTGCTCTTATTAGTGGTAGTGATTGTGGGTTTGGAATGTGCTGTCAAAGGAGCCTTGGTGACTGAACCTAATTTAGATATTGTATTCCTTCACAGTCTGAGCCCATTCAGTATATTATAATTTTTTACTTCAGTGCTATCTGACACTCCCTTTGTGCACCTTGCTTCTATGTTCTGATGCCGTATCTTGGTTCCGGACTCTATGTCAAATTAGCTTAAACCTTCAATATGTTTGTGATCTGATTTCAGATTGGATATCCTAGGACAAGTAGTTAGCTTCTTAACAATGCCTAATGGGATAAAAAATGGTTATAGTAAAGATTATAGTTTTGAATCAGTATCCATCCATCATGAAAGATCAATTAGAAATTACTAAATTCATTTCCAATAA
Organism: Sphyrna mokarran; assembly: GCA_024679065.1. NCBI lineage: Eukaryota > Metazoa > Chordata > Chondrichthyes > Carcharhiniformes > Carcharhinidae > Sphyrna > Sphyrna mokarran. The sequence goes on from JAGIQG010000008.1 coordinate 68,265,949, forward strand.
ATTTGCAAACATGTGAGCATGATTGCTTGCCTCAAAAATTTCAACTCTTGCAAAGAAAGGAACTATATGTAGTTTGCCCTACACACAGCTCCAGTACCACAACATGTGGCGTTTCAAATATCATAGTAAGGTGCACTCTTGTTTGGAGGAAAATCTATCCAACCACAATGTTATTAGGGTATCTAGGAATGAAAATAAATACATCGTTGCTAGCATGGCTTCTGTCCTGAGATGCAATTACCTTGAGTAAGGCGAACATTAGGGAAAACCACATGCAAGACCAATTCTCCGAGTAAGTAGCTGAACTGAACCATGCATCAGCAGAAATTTGAAAGACTGATATAGCATTAACGGTGATCATTCAACCCATACATGCTCTTTGGAAATGTTATCTAATTAGTCCCACTCTCTTGATTTTGTTTTGGCGAGGTATATACCAAATTCCATATAGCAGATACCATCCATCTTTATTATTCCTGTCAACACATGCTAGTGATTTATTTCATGAATGCGGACATTGTTTAAAACTTAATGTTGATTTGGTTACATAGTTCATTAAATATTTCATGCACCAATGAATTATACTTGGGATTTTCATTTGAGTTTAGCTTGAATTGCTGAACAAACTTTTAATCAGCTTGCAATAAGTGATTGCAAAACCTGTTTTCTTTTTCTTTTTTAAAAATCTGCAGTTTGTGGAAATTTTTATCTAAAGCACATTAATTCTCCAGAAGAGCTAATGGAGATCAAGCTGTGCCCAAGATGGACATGGAAAATGGCAGAAATACATAGCAATTGGCATCTGGAAAGAGAAACATAAAATATTGGAACCAAGTTTTTATTCATTTGCAAACTTTTATTTACAGAAAAACACATTGCATATCATGCACATGAAACAAAAAAGGACCATTCTTTCAGCCTGTGCAATAGATACATTACATACACATTATATACATAAATGTCGTAAATCCGAATGAGTCTCCAATTCATACCTACTACCAGAATATAATTAATACTCAACTGATTTACACTTAACATTAATGAATGGTTTAAACCCAAAATTTTAATCTATCCTTTTTCCTTTACTGCTTTTACCGTGATTTCAAGCGTGAGAGGTATTTTACAATTAAGTATCCCTATTTTTCCTGTGCTTTATGGAACAGTGTCGATGTGGAATTGTGTGTACTTTATTTTCCTCCCAATAGATAATGGGATTGTAGGAATAAAAGTAGGCTATTTAGCCATTCAAGCTTCCTTCACTACTCATTATGATCATGGCTGATCTGCAAGCTATTTGCTTTTGCCTGACATCTCTTGATATGTTTTAACTAAAATCCTTCAATTTCCGTTCTAACAATAACAATTGATCTAACACCAATTGCTATTTGCCGCAGACAGTACAAACCTTTTGATGTGGATGTGTTTCCGATGCTTCGAGTGAATATATAATTAAACATGTTTTGAAATTCTAGCTTTGCATTTGTATTCAGACATGGAAACTTTGTTCTCAGAAGCTTGATATGACAGGATAAAGGTTCCTTGGCAAGCTTACCCATTATTTTGCAGTTCCCTCTCGGAGTTTTGCAAGCCCTGTGCTATAGGTCATGAATGCAGTTGTTGTTCAATGGATGCGATTTGGAAATGTCAAGGCAAATGGTGAATAACAGCTTTCACAGCAGAGTGAGAGCTAGGGCAGCTGCAGGAGGGCTTTTATTGAAAATGAGGGACACATTCTTCAAAGAAATACATCATTAATTTTTTTTTTGGCAGGTGCCAAGGACTGAGAGTTCTGTGCCTGTTATTTAACTCGCTCATATCCTTAGCCATATAGCCAGCCAACTCATAGGTAATATATCTTATTCAACAGCCAACCTATAACTGAGGAAGGCACAAGCTCCGCAATTCGTGGAAGCAGCAGCAGTGTAATTGCTGCCAAGGATGTAAACTGGACTAGAGGAGAGGCAACATAACCAAGAGAATAGCTGACAGGACTGGAGTAAACACAGTGACAAGTCTCACAACACCAGGTTAATGTCCAACAGGTTTATTTGGTAGCAAATACCACTAGCTTTCGGGGCAGAGCTGTCAAATAAACCTGTTGGACTTTAACATGGTGTTGTAAGACTTCTTATGTGTCTATATCAGTCCAATGCCGGCATCTCCACATCATGGAGTGGAGGATATCAGAGTCAGAAATGTGAGTTGTACCGCAAACCTCACAGTTGATGCAGAACCTCCACCCAGAGATGGAGACTGTAGTGCAGTACTGTAAAAGCAAAGTAGCTCTTGCCTTTCTCTCACTCCCACATCTCTACTCTGTCCTCCTGCCAGCTCTCCTGCTTCTGACCGTGTGGTAGAGGATGAAATTCTGTGATAGCATACAAATTCAACACCAATTTCTGTAGAAACATAATCTCAAGTTTTTTAAAATTTATAAAGGACTTGAGAAAATTTGATGTGATGTATGAATCAAATATTATCATGGTTTCAGGTCAGTTACAAGGACTAGTGTTATAACGTTCATTCACCTGAGGCGGTGATTCTTGATTTAATCTATTTAAGTAATAGTTTTTGATTTCTCATTTCAAATTGCAAATTCCAACATGAACATGCTCTGAATTTAGAGATTGTACAAGTTACCGAAGCCTTTTAAATTTTTGAGTGGCTGCCTGATTGTTTCTCATTGAAAAAAGCCTGGATTTTTTTGGAGGGCTCTATAGTGACACTTGAATTGTAGCTGAACATGTAAGTCAAGGTTTCTCGAACTTTTCCAGCCACAAAACCTTTTGACCTCCCTCAAGTACTGATGGCACTCAAGGAAATATTCTTATTATGTTGAAGAGTTAAACCACAATGAAATGATTATTATTGTACAATAAGTACAAACATACTTAATTTAAAAGTATTTTCTATTTCTTGCATGTATATATTTATACTTAAAAAGCTCTCTTACTCAGCAAATACTTTCAAGTCTAAACTTATTGTAATTTTAATGGAATGAATGATGCTGTTCCTTTGCTCACAAATCCATTTAATATTGGGAGTGCTGCTGGAGAGCTGGATTCTCACTTCAAACATGAACGTGCACATACAGACACACACCCAAAAAAGAGCACATGCTCACTTCATTCCCACACTCCCTATCCCCTACACACATGCACTCACTTCTCTCACACATATGCATATGCACCTACACTCACCTCTCATGCATGTATGTGCAACACACTCTTTCCCATACACACACCCTCCTCACTCACACGCACGCACATACATATACACACTCACACATACAGACAACATATTAGACATGAGGGCTTCAGTCCACGCCATATTAGACATGAAACTTCAGCTCATATTAAACATTGTGACTTATGTGTTCACAGGTGGAAGAAGGCACCAGAGATGTAGTTTTGGGTTCCTTAATTGCTTTGATTGTGGCAGAAGGTGAGGACTGGAAACAAGTAGAAATTCCTGTTCATACTAGTCCTCCATCACCCTCTCAGACTGTATCTGCACCAATGGAAGTAGTGGCACCTCAGGCACCTGTCCCGAGCAATGTACAGCATGTACCCAGCAAAAAAGAGTAAGTATGCAGCAACTGACACTGTTCCCTTTTGTATATCTTATGAAATACATCAGTGTGAGATCTACTGAAAGCTGAATAAAATTACTCTTTGTTCCATTAATGTTTGAGATTTTTATAAAATGACTTGTATTGAATCTTTCACAACCTCACAAATAGATATGTAATAATGGCTTTTATATTGTTGTGTTTAATTGGCCAAGATGATGGGGGAAACTCTTCTTCAAAATCATGCTGAGTTTAACATCTCGTTCTGAAGATGGTACATTTGACAGTGCAACACTCAGTCAATTTGGAATACCTTTTTTCTTGTTTCTCTTAATAGAATGCGTTTAAGCCCAGCTGCTCGCCAGATCCTGGAAACACATGGACTTGACCCAAGCAGATTTGCCCCCACTGGACCACGGGGAATATTCACAAAAGAGTAAGTAGAAATATAATAACCATAGTTTGGAAAACTGTTTAAGCTGGGTGCTGTCAGGGTTTGATAAGTTTCCCATGCCAGATGCAAACAACTGGCAAGTCCTTGTGGGCATACATTGTGCTGATGAATAGAGGGAAATGTTTGAACATGTTACAACACTGCATTGCGATTTTAGATAAATGAAAGCTATAATTAGATAATGTTGTGCTAAGAAATGCTTTAAGTCGCTTGTTAGTGAATGATACTGTTTAAGAAGTAATACCAAGAAAGTGTTGAACTTTGAACCAAAATAGTAATTTCTTGATATTGTTCACAAGGAAATTAAGTTATGGAAAACAAAATGAGTTGCAAAGGGAATTTGAAAGTAAAAAAAGTGTTGCATGTCAGAATGGCTATTTCAAGGTGTTCTATGAAGCTTACCTGACCTGTAATGTTTTATGTTGAATTTGACTAGGATAAGCATGAGAGGTTTTTCTTCAGGCATAAATCAGCTAACCCACGAGGAGTTCTTATCAAAAATAAAGTTAAATTAAGAATATTGTTGACATGTATAGTAAGACAATTAGCAAGAATTTTTAACAACTACAAACAAGAAACACAACAACCACAATAATGCATAACTCTTAAAGAATATCTCCAATGCGTCCCAACCAAAGCCAACATTCAATACACAAAGCTCTGCAAATAAACACAATACAGCGTAGGTTAATGCCCACTTGTTACCGGAATCCAGCCTCCTGAGGACCCCACAAGAAGGTTGTAGTTGAATCTGTTTCCCAAAACACAAATTCTTTAAGGCAGGATGGCATTAAATCTTTCCTTCAGCTAACTGATAATAGTTTCAGAACCAAACACAGAAGGACAGAGAGGGAGAGAAAGAGAGACTGCTTCTTGGCTTACTGCCAAACTGCTTCCAACACACTAAGCAAAGCAAAACTGAAAACTCAAAGAAAAAAAACTCCTATCATGTGACTGCCACAAACAAAAATGAAAGCCCTATTACCTGACTGCCACTGCTTAGCTCCACCCCATTGACATCACTGAAGCTGATTTTAAAAAAAATTTTTCTTAAAGGTACACTCAGAAAACAAAAGTAAAATTAACTGGAGTTATGAAGTAAAAAGTAAAGCAAAAAGGTAGATTATTCTTAATTAGTAAGAGTTTGAAGGGCTACGCTGAGCAGGCAGGAAAGTCAAGTTGAGCCCAAGATGAGATAAGCCATGATTGTAAAAATGATAGAACAAGCTTGAAAGGCTGAATTGCCTACCCTTGCGCCTAGTTCTTATGTCTGCTGCTGTGCTTCAGAAGGTAAGCAGTATAGTGCCAGAGCTAAGGCCTGATCTATTTTAGGAGTCAGGAGGGAGGGTGAGCCAATTGCCAAAGCCCAAACCACTGAACGAAGAATCAAAAGCTGAATTACTACAGGGATACGGAAACCAGCTGGGCATATGGCTAGAGACCTGAGGGAAGATGTGAGCTGCTCAAGACCAGGCAGAAGAAAAAAACTGAAGGAAATTTCAGAAGGAATGATGCGGCCGGAATCCAGAGCATTAGGTGAAGACAGCCAGAAAGAAAAGAAGAAACCTTGGCGAAAGAGAGTGAAGTGGAGCTCAAAATGGGCTTACAAGACTTGAACGGAGAGCAATACATTCACAAAGTATAATTAATATATGATTAAATCTCTTTGGAAGAAATATTTACCTGTCAGCAGAGCAGGAAAATAAGATGATGCATGGATTGACAGGCAGAATCACAGAATTGTTACAGTGCAGAAACAGACCATTTGGTCCATTGTCTTTACTAGCTTGCCAAATGAGCATTATGGCTTAGTGCAATTCCCTTGTCTTTTCTCTATACTATATCTATTCAAGTAATCACCTGATACCCTCTTGAATGTATTGATTAATCCTGCCTCCATCACACTTCCAGAGCGTGTATTCCAGACTCAAACCACCTTTTGGGGGCAATTTTCCAGCCATGTTGTGCTCAGAACAGATTGTGTTGGAACCAAGCAGGATTAGAGAATCTCAGGGAGTGGGATGGTGCAGGTTTAAGGGTATTTAGCAGTGCTGAGAACCCCTTTTGGATTTTGCCAGTCCTTGTGCCCAAATGTAACTTAGCTTCTGCCCAGTGAAGGTGACAACCAGATTAGCATTTTTAAATTTCTTGTCATGTGAGTAGTGTCTTCAGACGGATAAAAAGCTGATTAGCAAACAGGAGGCAAACAGTTGGAATAAATGGGTATTTGTTTGATTGGCAGGCAGTGAATAGTGGGGAACTTCAGGAACTGCTAGGATCCAACAATTCGCATTATGTATTAATGATTTGTATGAGGAAACTAAATATATTATTTCCAAATCTGCAGATGATATAAAGTTGGGTGGAAGGAGGAGCTGTGAGCAGGATACAGAGATGCTTCACCGTAATTTGGACAGGCTAAGTGAATGGGAGAGTGCAAGGCAGATGCAGTATGATGTGAATAAATGTGAGGTTATCCACTTCAATAGCAAAAATAGGATGGCAGACTATTATTTGAATGGATGTAAATTGACAGGTGTATTGGAGTAAAGTCAAAATTTAAAGGCTATAAAATGATTACCTGGCACAAAACGGACTCTGGGAAAAGGCATTTAAGATGTGCTGATTTGGGCACAGGCATTGCCTATGTTTACCTTAGTTTACCTTAGTGTACCTTAGTGATGGAAAGGGATGGGCACATACTGAATAACAGTAGTTATAGCTGGGGGAAAGGTAATTATGAGGCTATTAGGAGAGATTTAAGATGCATAGGATGGAGCAGGAAATTGCAGGGGCTGGGGACATCTGAAATGTGGAGCATATTTAAGGAACAGCTTCTGCATGTCCTTAATGAATATGTACCTGCCAGGCAGGGAGGAAGTGGTCGAGTGAGGGAACCATGGTGTACTAGGGAAGTTGAATCTCTGGTGAAGAGGAAGAAGGAGGCTTATATAATGATGAGATGTGAAGGCTCAGTTAGGGCACTGGAGAGCTATAAATTAGCCAGGAAGGAGCTAAAGAGGGAGTTGAGAAGAGCTAGAAGAGGACACGAGAAGACTTTGGCGGATAGGATTAAGGAGAATCCTAAAGCTTTTTACAGGTATATAAATAATAAAAGATTGGTTAGGGCAAGATTAGGGCCAGTCAGAGATAGCAGTGGGAAGTTGTGCGTGGAGCCTGAGGAGATAGGAGAGACACTGAGTATTTTTCGTCAGTATTCACGCAGGAGAAAGACAATGTTGTCGGGAGAATACTGCGATACCAGGTTGTAGACTGGGCAGGATTGAGGTTCATAAGGAGGAGGTGTTAGCGAATCTTGAGGGTATGAAAATTGATAAGTCCCCTGGGCCAGATGGGATTTACCCTAGGATTCTCTGGGAGGCTAGAGAGGAGATTGCAAAGCCTTTGGCTTTGATCTTCATGTCATCGTTGGCTACAGGTATAGTGCCAGAAGACTGGAGGATGGCAAATGTTGTCCCTTTGTTCAAAAAGGGGAGTAGGGACATCCTGGAAATTATAGACCGGTGAGCCTGACTTCTGTTGTGGGCAAAGTCTTGGAAAGAATTATAAGGGATAGGATTTATAAGCATCTAGAGAGAAATAAATTGATTAGGGATAGTCAGCACGGTTTTGTGAAGGTTAGGTCGTGCCTCACAAACCTTATTGAGTTTTTTGAGGAGGTGACCAAAGAGGTAGATAAGGATAAGGCAGTTGATGTAGTGTATATGGATTTTAGCGAAGCGTTTGATAAGGTTCCCCATGGTAGGCTACTGCAGAAAGTGCAGATGCATGGGATTGAAGGTGATTTAGCAGCTTGGATTAGGAATTGGCTAGCTGATAGAAGACAGAGGGTGGTGGTTGATGGGAAATATTCAACCTGGAGTGCAGTTACAAGTGGTGTACCTCAAGGATCTGTTTTGGGACCACTGCTGTTTGTCATTTTTATAAATGACCTAGATGAGGGTGTAGAGGGTTGGATTAGTAAATTTGCTGACGATACCAAAGTGGGGGGAGTTGTAGACAGTGAGGATGGATGTTACAGTTTGCAGAGGGACATAGATAGGTTGCAGAGCTGGGCCGTGAGGTGGCAAATGGAATTCAATACGGATAAGTGTGAGGTGATTCACTTTGGTAGGAATAACAGGCATATGAAATATAGGGCTAATGGAAGGACCCTTAATAGTGTTGTCGAGCAGAGGGATCTTGGGGTACAAGTACATAGCTTTTGAAAGTTGGCACCCAGGTTGATAAAGTTGTTAAGAAGGCGTACGGTGTGTTAGCTTTTATTGGTAGAGGGATTGAATTTAGGAGCCGTGAGGTTATGTTACAACTGTACAAAACTCTGGTGTGGCCGAACTTGGAGTATTGCGTACAGTTCTGGTCGCCGCATTATAAGAAAGATGTGGAAACATTGGAAAGGGTGCAGAGGAGGTTTACCAGGATGTTGCCTGGTATGGTGGGAAGGCCTTATGAGGAAAGGCTGAGGGACCTGAGGTTATTTTTATTAGAGAGAAGAAGGTTACGTGGTGACCTAATTGAGGCGTATAAGATGATCAAAGGACTGGATAGGGTGGATAGTGAGAGCCTTTTTCCTTGGATGGTGATGACCAACACGAGGGGACATAACTTTAAATTAAGAGGTGGTAGTTATTGGATGGATGTCAGAGGCAGGTTCTTTACACAGAGGGTGCTGAGGGCGTGGAATGCCCTGCCTGCAGCAGGGGGCATTCAAATGGTCAGTGGATAGGCATATGGATGATATTGGAATAGTTTAGGTTAGAGGGTCCACTGGCCGGCGCAACATCGAGGGCCGAAGGGCCTGTACTGCGCTGTTATGTTCTATGTTCTATGTTCTATGTCTATGGTAGCAGGAGCAGAACTAAGCCCGAACTGACCTGCCAAATTGTGGCTGACAAGGGCACGTTGCAAAGGAATGCTGGGTCCCAAGGAAAGGAAACAAATTTGAAAACAGTGGGAGACTTTGTAATTACTGAAATAAAAATGGACACATGGAAGCAATATGTTGGGAAAATCACAGGAGACTCCCGCTCTGATCCATGTCCACAGCAGAATCGGAGGAACCAAGGAACTTCTAAGGTCAGCAAGACTGATGGCCTGCAGCCCTCATTCACAAGGGTAAGAAGGAAGGAAGGATGGATCTATGTGTCTGCATTGGTGAGATGCTGGTAGATACAGGAGTATCTATATCTGTCACCGACATTCCCTTACATACTACAAGTAGGATCATTTATCTAATAGGGATAGGAAGGAACAAAAACACCCACTTACCTGAGGAGACCACGTTAGTAGAAATAAATAATTTGTATATACCAATGAGATTCTATGTGTGTAAAAATAACAAGGGTACAATAATGTGAAATGATTTAATGAAGAAGTATGAAATTTTGATTGACTATGGAAAGGGAGAATTAGTCTGACCAAAACAGCACAGTCAGAAAACTGGAATAGGAAAACTCACAAGTCACCTTGAGACTATCAAGATGGTCACAGCTACCATCAGAGATTGGTGACTAGAAACAGAGGAGTTTGGAACCATCTGTGCCTCCATCCCCAGAGTATGGGTGGAAACGAAATTAAATACTGGCCTAACCAAAATTGACCCGATAAAGGTGCCTGAACGGAGCACAAGTCCCGCCAACGATACCTGATAAAACCGAAAGCAAAGGCATCTGTAGTAAAAATAGTTAAAGGGTTTGTGGAGAAAGGTATCCTGAGGGAAACTACAAGTACCACAAACTCCCCAGAAGTTATAGGCTCACGATAGGCTACACCGGCTTCAATAAAGTTATCCAAATTGCACCCCATTGTGGCCAGCCCCTCGACAATCCTGAATGGATTGACTCCGGATTATAAAATCTTTACCATATTGGATATAGCCAATGGATTCTGGTCCCTACCCTTGGATCCTGACTCTCAAGACAAATTCACATTTACAGTGGGAGAGAAACAGTACACTTGGACTCACCTACCGCAGGGATTCCACAGTAGCCCCGCTATCTTCCATCGAGTAATGAGTGACATCCTGAACAGGGTAGGACTACCAGAGAGTAGCACAATTCTATAATACATGGATGATATATTAATAGCTTCAGAATCTAAATCAGGATATCAGGGAGCACTATAACTAGTGTTGAATGGATTCAAAATAGCAGAGTTAAAGATGAACCCCAGAAAGGCACAAATCAGGAAAACACAAGTCCTATACCTAGGACCCTTAATATCACAAGGGCTTAAAGAAATCCAACAGACCGAAAGAAGGCAGCACAACAAATGCCACGGCCAATGCCCACAAGAGGAGTCAGGGAGGTGCTGGGACTGTTTAAGTATAACCGAAGTTTTATCCTGGAATTCGCAAAATTGGCAGAGCCTATACAGAGATTAGTTAAAAGGGGAAAGCCAGCTTTAAACTCAGTAGAATGGGGACCTAGCAAGAAGAGGCCTATAATAAGTTAAAGGCAGAACTGATATTGACCCCCAGACTGGCCTACAGACACAAATAAAGATTTTCAATGCACTGTAATAACGAAGAGGGATTCTGCTCTGCAGTAGTAAAGCAAAATCATGGCGATAAACAGAGACACATAGGTTACTATCCAACTGGAGAAGGGCCGGTAGTAACCAGATTGCCAAGATGCATAGCTGCCTTAGGTTGTCCCGCCTGGGCCACAAAGGTTAGTGAACCGATAGTAATGACAGGATATATAATTCTCCACACCGAGCACACATTGACGGAGATGCTAAATACAAGAAAGTTAAGGTCATCTCAAACATGAGAAGGGCTAAATGGGAAGCTGTCTACCTACCTCCCAGCAAATCTGTTAGAATAGTAAGGGACGCAGGAGATAATCTAGCAGAAGGAATTTTGGATGCAGGAGAACCACATAATTGTGGAGACGTAGATATGGATGGAGGTATGGAAGGTAGGATAAAGGATGTACCTTTAGCAACAGCTGAGGAGACCTTTTTTGTAGATGACTCACGTAAATACGTAAAAAAATTGCCCCGGACAGGGTGGGCAGTAGTAATGACAAATTAGAAAAGGTAAAGTCAAAAAGAATTGACAGAGGTAGCGGAATTAGTGGCACTCACAAAGATACTAGAATTGTCTGAAGGAAAGAAAGTAAACATATACACCTACAGTAGGCATGCATTCAGGGTAATAACAATTATATGACAGCATGAGGTAGAGGGGGTTTGTAACCACGGGAGGAACTCCTATTAAACACCAACAAAGGATCGAGCATTAATCAAAGCCAGAGAAAATCCCCAAGAAGCAGCAGTATTAAAAATTAAAGTGCATCAGAAGGAACCAGAAAGGGACAACCCAGATTGATTAAGTTACAAAGGGAACCAAGCTGCTGATAGCATTACAGCAGGAGGCAGTTGGTGAGCTGACAGTAGCAGTTATGGGCCAGATGGGTGACAAAATAGACATTGGGAACTTAGATAAGGGTACCTCAAAAGAGGAAAAGAGTAAATGGGACGCGCAAGAAGCGAGCAGAGGAACTGATAATATTTGGAGATGAAATGACAAGATAATGGCACTGGAGTGCACACAAAACACCCTTTTGCAACTACACCATGATCTCTCGCATGCTGGAAGAGAGGCCATGGCAACTAGTATTGGAAAGGAATGGGAAGGGACATAGCCTGACATTGTCAACGATGCATAATAGGTGCGCATTGCAACCCTCGTTGACCCATAAAAATTAAGATGGGACACCGACCCCAAGCAAAAGGGCCCTGAGAGCATCTGCAAATAGATTTCACAGGGCCACTACTACAATCCCATGGTAAAACCTACTCTCTGGTCATTGTAGACCAGTTTACCAGGTGAGTAGAAGCGTTCCCTACCAGAAATTGCATTGTTACCAAGATGGCTAGAATATTAGCAGAGGAGGTAATCCCTAGATAGGGAATACCCATAGAAATTGATTTGGATCAGGAGATGCACTTCACCGGAAAGATGTAAAAACAGTGTGCCAACTGATGGGAATAAAACAAAAATTCCACATCCGTTACCACCTGCAGAGTTCTGGAATGGTGGAACCCTTAAGCACGCCCTGGCCAAGGCCATGCAAATGTCAGGAAAAAAGTGAAGAGAAATATTACCCACTATATTAATGAGGTTAAAAGCCGCCACAAACTGGACAACTGGATTAACCCCTTAGGAACTGATGACAGGATCATGATAGGTGGGGCCAATGTAGGTCCACCGAAAGACAAAATTAAACAATATGTTTTGGAACTAAGTGCCCAACTAAAAGGGATGCATAAATTAGCAAGGGATAATCGGGAAGAAAGAAACACACACGGAGAGCTTGAAATGCTCCCTGACATCCCAACAGTGAGAAGTCGCATCTTCATAAAAACATTACCTGAAAAATTATGGTTTGCACCAAAATGGAATAGGCCATATGAGCTCATCATTAATGGAAATACTTGTGCCTGTCTGGACGTAAGAGGGAAAGGTATATGGAAACATTGGACCCAGCTGAAATTATACAAAGAAACAAATGGGTGATATTAAAGTGACCAGAGTGCTTTCCCCAAAACAGATGATGACTAATGCAAGATTAACTGACGCGTTCACGTTGGCAATACAGCCTTTGGAAATTGTTAACATAGAGTGATAAGGTTAATACTTGCCTATTGTGAATATGTCTAAGATCGCTTATATAATTGCATTACTGTTGTTGCGATTGTAAGATTGATAGGTCTAGAGGATAACTTATTCTACAAGGCTTATGTTCCAGGCTTGATGCCCGAATTTATTGCGATTTCATATCCAATTTTTGGTAAAATCGGGCCCATTGTCCAATGACTTACTTTAACTTGCCTGCTAAACTACTTTGTAGTATTTTCCCTCATTTTTATCAGCAGAAAAGACATTAAGATGTGTTGATTCAGGCACAGACATTGCACAAAGAGTTAAAGCTGTTAGTGTATAAAGTACTGCAGAACTATAAAGTAGATCAGACCTTGAGGCATCTTCGCTTGAGATAAAGCAGAGCCGAAACAATGGGTTTCGGTAACAAGATCAGCCATTGATGGGGGACATAAATGCATAAATGTATCTACTTTACATACAACAACATGATAACTGCCAATGTCCATCTACTCTGTGCTGTCAATGTCCATACTTGTCTATTATTTGTATAACAATCTACTAACTAGGCTGTTATTTGTAAAAGTATAAAAGATGCTCAACTGCCATTGTATAGTTGAGAAGATGATTGCGTGCACTGCGGAGAGCCCAGCACTTCTCGATAAAAGTTTTGTCCGATAAAACTGCATGTTGAATCTTAAATCTGAATCCGAGTGGTGATTTTCCTACAACTGGTGGACAAAGGCCAACAAAGGGTTTGCCTTTTTTACTGCCTGCTGTACCTGTGTTCTCACCCTCAACTGATGCATGAGGATACCAAGGTGTCATGCACCCTGGTGCCCTTGTGCATCAGTTGCTGAAAGTAAGAGCGCAGGTACAGCAGGCAGTAGGAAAGGCAAATGGTATGTTGGCTTCATAGTGAAAGAATTTGCATATAGGAATAAGATGTTTTACTGCAACTGTATAGGCCATTGGTGAGGCCACACCTGGAGATTTGTATGCAGTTTTGGTATCCTTGTCTAAGGGAGCATGTTCTTGCTGTACAAATGCAACGGAGGTTTACCAGGCTGATTCCTGGGATGGCAGGAGTGACATTTGAGGAGAGATTAAGTCTGTTAGAATAATGAGAGGGGACCTCATAGAAATGTATAAAATTCTAACAGAATTAGACATGTTCCCAATGGTTGGGCAGCCTAAAAACTATGAGTCATAATTTGAGGATGAGAAATAAGGTGGAGTGAAATTTCTGCACACAGAGTATGGTGAATGTGGAATCCACTACACAGAAAGTAGTTGAGGCTAAAATGTTATGTGATTTCAAGGAATTAGATATAACTCTTGGGGATCAAGGGCTATGGATGGAAGGCAGGAGTAGGGTAATAAATTTGATGATCAGCCATGATCATAATGAAATAGCAGGGTAGGCCCCCCAAAAGGCCTTCTCCTGCTCCTAGTTTCTATATAAACATGCTGAGTCAATTTCAAGCCAGATCCTCTGACCCTCGGACATAGCAGAGAATCACTACTGGTTTCCATAAACAGCAGTCACCATGTCAGGGGACCCAGAGGCTATTGAAGCTCCTGGATGATTGGGGACAAGGCTGGGCAGTCTTACCTGGCAAAACCCTGGCACCCTGGCAGTGTCAACCAGGAAATCCAAGTATGTGCAGATTAGTTGGATTCTCCTTACTAAATTGCCCCTTGATATCCCAAGATGTGTGGGTCAGGTGGATTAGCCATGGTAAATGCACGAGGTTATGGGAATAAGACAGGGTGGTGGGCCTGGGTAAGATATTCTGTCAGAGATTTGTGCAGATCTGTTGAGCTAAATGACCTCCTTCTGCACTATAGGGTATTTATTGGACCTTGGGGAGGATGGGGCATGGGGGTGGTACATGAAAAGGGCCATGATGGTAGCAAAGCATGAAGAGGGACCCATTGGGAGGACACCAATGCTGATCATCAATGTTCAGGATGAAGAGGAAAGTGGAGTGTGGGTGTTGTGTTGGGATGGCTGGGTAGGGAAACATGCCTTCACTTTAAACTTGAGCATCCCTTGAAAGGGTGCTGTACGTTTGTGAGTCACCTCACATTTCTCTGCATTGAACTTCATCTACCACCTATCTGCCCACTCTTCCAATTTGTCTACTTTGAAGTTCTACACTGTCTTCTTCACAATTCACAATACTTCCAAGTTTTGCATCATCCTCAAACTAGAAAATGTTCTCTGTATACCAAAATAAAGATTGTTAATATAAGTTAACACTTCAAAACTGTTGCATCAAGTCACTCCTGTGGTCAGCCCACACAATATCAATACAGAAAACTGTTTACATGAAAGCTTTCCATTCTACATATTTACAGAGCAGTTTCAGTGCAGAAACCTGTGTTGTCATTTTTATTCATAGCTCGATGCAATAATGTTTTTATATTATTGTATAAATAGGGGCAAAAACAAATAGAGCTGGAAATATAAACATGATTTTTAAGATGTTCTTAAATATGTCAAACTTAACTTTGGCCTTGCTCTGTACATACAAATAAACTAATCAAGAGCAGTAGACCATTTGGCCTCTCAAGCCTGCTGTGCCCTTTGATAAGGTCATGGTTGATCTGATTGTGGCCTCAACTCCACTTTCCCCTCTATCCTCTTACCCAATACCTACATTTTTGATTTTAACTCTTCCATAAAATATTTGCAAGGTACTGGTAAAATCCTCACTTATCATCAGTCCTTTAATACATGCTCAATTGTAAATCAATGAATAACGTAATTTTCTTGTTTACAAGTAGGACTTAGACAAATCAGATACTGGCTGTCTGGTTTGAAAATTGCCCGAGAGTGACCTATTTATTGGTAAAAACAAAGCTCTCTAATCCCAGCGTAAGCAGCTTTGGAGATGTTGACACCAAGAGGAATTATTTGCATCTCAATCCTGCGGTTCGTTCCTCGTGAACAGACTCTCCAATACCTTTTAAGGGAGCTTCTGTTTTAGCCCTAATACCACATTGGGTCTATTTTATTTTTATGCTTCGGAGAAGTACGAATCATGCCTAGTTAGTAATGTGCAAAGGTACGCCAAAACAGCCCTTATCGTAAATCAAGCTTTATAACTTAATTCAATGCTTTTGTACTTTGCTTATGAAGAAACTGGAAGGTGATAAAATCTGATTTAAATGTGTTTCCTGTAGGCAATCAACAAATTTTGATTATTGTATCTGCCAGACGCAATTGGACAATTACTGTCACTTTATCTGTAATATGTGTCTTTTATATTCATTCTTTGTCTCATACGTATGTTTAATGTACACGTGTGGACATACGTACAATCTTGTACAGATAGTATATCAGAAATATTGATATCAAACCATTTTCTTCATCCTACCCAAGAAAACCCTGTTTCAACTTGATTTTTTTTTTATTTACAAATGAATACTTCCTCATTAACCATGGCATTCAGTGGTTACCTCCCTGGAACAATATCTCTGATGAGACCTGAGCCAGTTCCGGGAATGAATACGGTAAGGAATGCTGCTGGCCTTTCTTGCAGCAGTGCACAACAGATGGTGTGTTTTAATGCCCTGTTGTCTGAGTAAGATGTTTTTTTTATCTAGTTGGTAAACACATTCATGGCATTTATTTGTAATTTAAATTCAAGTCTCAGCTGTCGATGAGAACTGAAGCAAGTTCTGATTCATTCTGGAAATGACAGCTTTCACTAGCCTGCATGTGGTGTTAAAAGCAAGGCAGAATTTCCAAAGCAATGACTTAAAAGAGATCTGATGCAGTCTTTTTGTTTCAAAAATAATGTTGTTGCAACATCAGCTTGATTGATGTTTTCAGAAAAATCACAATTACCTGGTCCTAATTTTCAATGACTGGCTGAATTAAAATGTAAAAGAAGAGTTTTTTTAATATTTTCTTAAGTACTGGAAGTTCATTTTTTTTAAGATACATTGTGTTCCTGTTATCTTCGCTTTCATGCAAAATGCAAGTCACCTGTGTGCTTTGCACTTCTACATTTGCCACCTATAGCTAACTCCAAGCAGGATAAATAGGCTGTCAATGAGGTTGACAACTCATGCAGGACATGCAAATGTCATTATTGACTTATCGTCTGGATTGATGTTATGGAAAATTGCTAGGATTCGTCAAACAAGTATCCGAGAATGTCACAGGGCAATGTGGAGGCAACTAGTTTTTGCCATAGTTGACTTCAGAGTACCCTGATGCCAATTTCAACTTTCAAAGACAGAAATTGTCTTCAACACTGGTGCACAGTCTTAAAGTGCTGCATAATGATTAGGATAACAATGGGCAGCAATAGAAAAACAGCAATCTCATGTTATTTTTGAGTCGTTTACACATATCTAGCCTTGAACACAGAACAGGTTGTGACTGATAATACTAGCAACTTGTTATCTAAAGATAATAAGTAAATATTTGTTAAGGTAACTGCTGATGTGATATCTCTCAGATGGGTGCTGGACCCCCTGAGTTTTATACCAATTAAATTGCTGTTCGTAGTTGTTATGGACAATTAGCACAGATTTCTGCTAACATTCCATCAGTGACTGTAGCTGGGACTGTTTTATAGGACCACAATTGACTGAACAGTCTACTCTTCCCCCACAATCTGCTGCTTAATACAAACAACGCATACATTGCAAAAGTGACAAAATGTACTTTCTTCTCAAAACTCAAAGTATGAGTTTTCTCACTTCAAATATAAGGAAGACTCTATCATTCCAGGTAATTATCTGATAAATGAACACAGAGGATTGTAGGAAAAGGAGGAGAGTTGTCAATTCTTCAAGATTGTTCCAATGTTCAGTTAGATCTTGGCTAATCTCTACCTTAACTCAATTTACTTTCATTTTCCCAATCTCTTGAACTCATTACCCAACAAATTTCTATCAATTTCAGTAGCTCCAATATCTGGAACCTTTTGGGAACAAGTTCTACATTTCTACCATTCTTTGTGCAAAACAGTACTTTCTAATTTCACTCTTAAACCTGAATGCAACACATCTTGTCCCTTTTTATATTAACTTTTAATAGGGATATGAGGCCCAAACATCTTCAATTGCTTCATCAATCATTTACCTTCCATATAATGTCAGAAGTGGAGATGTTCTCTGATTGCACGATGTTCCATACCATTTATTGACTTGTCAGATACTAAAGTACTTAATGTCCAAATGCAGAAATACCCTGGTTTGGTTTGACATGTGGCAAGTAACATTCATTCCACACAAGTGCCAGGCAATGATCAACTCCAACAAGAGAGAATTTAACAATCATCAGTTGACGTTGTGAGGAATACATTAACCAAAAGCTGAATTGGACCAATAATATAAATACAATGACTACAAGAGCAGGTCAGAGGCTGGGAATTCTGTGGAGAGTAACCTCACCTCCTGACTCCCCAAAATCTGTCCACCATCTACAAGGCAAAGTCAAGAGTGTGATGAACTACATTCCCTCCCTCCCCACCCGCTCCCACAATCTCCTTGCTTGGATGAGTGCAAATCCAACAACAGTCAAAGCTCAACGCCATCAGGACAAAGCAACTCTCTTGATTGGCACCTCATCCACTACCAATGCACAGTAGCAGCAATGCATAATTCCTGTAAGATGCATTTAAGGAACTCACCAAGAATCCTCAGAGAGCACCTTGCAAACCCACAGTCACTATCATTTAGAAGGAAAAGAGCAGCAGACTGTTGGGAAGACCATCACTTGAAAGTTCCCCTTCAAATCACCCAACATCCTAATTTGAAAATATATTGCCATTCCTTCACTGTCACTGTTCAAAATCCTGGAATTCTCTCCCTCACAGCACTGTGGATATACATGCAGTAACTGCACTGCTATGGTTCGAAAAGGCACCTTACAATTACTTTCTCAAGGGCAATTAGGGATGGGCAATAAATACTAGCCAAGCCATTGAAGCTCACATCCCATGAATTAATATGGAAAAATCTGGTTCAGTTGACAATTTGTCCATGGGCCTATGACATTTGCACTTGCTCGCTGCCTACAGAAGTAGTTGGAAGAATCCTTGAGCTTCCTGTCTTTCTGCCACAGTTCACTTAGTATTGCAGCACTGTCCAGTTAGACTTAAAATGTATTTGACTGAGTTGGATAGTCCTCGGCAATGGATGCAGAGGTCGTGTGCGTAATTAGCCCACTCCTGTTGAATAAAATGCAACAGCATGCCCACTTTTATATTGCCTGCTCACTAACAAAATTTTCACATGCTGCTAGTGTTAATCGTTTATTGGTTGCACACATCTGCAACTTGATTGTGTACACTATTACTTCTAATAATGTGCCTGTTTTTAAAACAGTTTGGAATAGAGAAACAGTATATTGATTGACTGATATAACACTCCTATAATTGAGAGAGAAGAGGAACATTATAATCTGAAATAGAAACCAGAAATACTTGAAAAGTATGAGTATTCAAGTGGCACGGTAGAACAGTGGTTAGCACTCTGGCCTCACAGCTCCAGCGACCCAAGTGGGGGGGTGTTTGTGCATTCTCCCCCTTTTCTGCGTGGGTTTTCTCTGGGTGCTCTGATTTCCTCCCATAATTCAAAGAAGTGCAGGTTAGGTGGATTGACCATGCTAAATTGCCCCTTAGTGTCCCAAGATGTGAAGGTTAGATGGATTAACCATAGAAATGTGTGAGCATAGGGATAGGGCAGAGAAGAGAGTCAGCATAGACTCAGTAGGTTGAATGGCTTCTTCTGCATTGTAGGGATTCTATGATATTTGTCAATATTGAAAAAAGAAAGATTGGTTAATGTTTTGGATGTATTTTTTCCTTAGATCTCCTACCCACATTGCGGTATTTATTACAACATACATTATGAGGAAAGAATTTCAGATTTCCAAGGCCTATCACGGTGTACAACTGTCCAGTTCATTAATTTTTCTCCATCCTGAATTTATTAAATAGAACACTTTCTTTTTTCTCCTCTAATGCTGGTGACTAGTCAGTACCTGCAATATGCCCTCTGGATATAAGCCAGTGTAAATTAAGTAGTATGTATAAAAAAAAGCAGAAAAATCATAATAAAATCACTGCTCTGTAATGAAAATATTGCTATGATAATATATCCAGACCTCTATCAAAGGGTCAGTTTATTTCGGTAATGAAGTGATGAGTTGCAGTACTTCAGAGAGTTGAGAAGGTCCAATGTGATGGATTAAGAAAGTTATATAGTATAAAAAATTTAATATATTGCAGACTACAGAACGCTTATAGCCTCTTATCATGATGAATGCCTTGTGTAATGCAGTTCACCACAAAGGAAGTGAAGGCCCTTGTGCGATATGATGGAGAACAACTCTATTGTCCCATTTTAGATTTTTATACACTTCTCAATGGACTCAAGTCAATGGACAATGCAATTAGGACTGCTAAAATGAGTATTTCCAGTTTTAAAGTAATAATTCCAATAAGCGCAGTTAAAGCGCTGTTATTGAGGGCAGTTAAAATGTAGCAGGACAATGTGGGGAAAAGGTTTAGATAACAGAACTGCACAGAGGCACCATGAAGATGACATTATTCTATAACAAAGCAAAGTACTAATGGCAGAGACCACCAAGTACCCGTGGTCAAAGCAATTGGTAGTATCAGACCTTAGGTACTGAGATACTGTGCTTTCCACAGTTGTGATGTAAAGATGCCGACGTTGGACTGGGGTAGTAAGAATTTAGCAACACCAATTTTCAATCCAACTGATTTATTTGATAGTAAATCTGCGAGCTTTCGACACTGTGTCTTCGTCAGGCAAATGCAGTGTTCTGGTCTGCAATAGCACACATCAGCACAGACAGTTACAGATTGCTGATTAGAATGCGAATCCTTACATCTAACCTGTTATTCAAGTGTTAAAGTGGCTAACAAAGTGTGTGAAGGGAATCCTGAGCATTGGTTAGAGAATTGTGTATTTTCTCCAGACAGCACAGTAAGTGAGGTTTTTTGCTAACCCAGGCAAGTTACAGGGGTTACAGATAGTGTGTCATGAAGCCAAGATCCCTATTAAGACCGTTCTCATGTGTGCGGAACTTGGCTATCAGACTCTGCGCTGTCGTGTGTCACGAAGGCCCCCTTGAAGAACATTTACCCGCAGGTCGGAGGCCGAATGCCCAGGACTGCTGAAGTGTTCGCCCACAGGAAGGGAACTGTTTTGCCTGGTGATTGTTGAGCGATGCTCATTCATCCGCTGTCGTAGTGTCTGCATGGTCTCCCCAATATACCATGCTTCGGGACATCCTTTCTTGCAACGTATTAGGTAGACAACGTTGGCCGAGTTGCAAGAGTATGTACCGTGTACCTGGTGAATGGTATCCTCACGTTTGATGATGTCGTCCATGTCTATGATCTGGCATGTCTTGCAGAGGTTGCTGTGGCAGGGTTGTGTGGTATTGTGGTCACTGTTCTCCTGAAGGTTGGGTAGTTTGCTGCGAACAATGATCTGTTTGAGGTTGTGTGGTTGTCTGAAAGCAAGAAGTGGGGGGGTGGGGAAGCTTCTCTGCTCCGGGGAAGTACTGGACAACAAAGGGTACTCTGTCCAGTGGACAGATGAACATCTCACTTGGGCCTTCCCCACCCCCCCACTTCTTGCTTTCAGACAACCACACAACCTCAAACAGATCATTATTCGCAGAAAACTACCCAACCTTCAGGAGAACAGTGACCACAATACCACACAACCCTGCCACAGCAACCTCTACAAGACATGCCAGACCATAGACATGGACGCATCATCAAACGTGAGGATACCATTCACCAGATACACGGTACATACTCTTGCAACACGGCCAACGTTGTGTACCTAATACGTTGCAAGAAAGGATGTCCCGAAGCATGGTACATTGGGGAGACCATGCAGACACTACGACAGCAGATGAATGAACATCGCTCAACAATCACCAGGCAAAACAGTTCCCTTCCTGTGGGCGAACACTTCAGCAGTCGTGGGCATTCGGCCTCCGACCTGCGGGTAAATGCCCTTCAAGGGGGCCTTCGTGACACACGACAGCGCAGAGTCGCTGAGCAGAGACTGATAGCTAAGTTCCGCACACATGAGAACGGCCTTAATAGGGATCTTGGCTTCATGACACACTACCCAAGTCTCTGGCCATTTCAGAGACTTGGGTAGAGCAGGGACAAGAATGGATGTTGCAGGTTCCGGGGTTCAAATGCTTTAGTCGGAGTAGAGAAGGAGGTAGAAGGGCGGGAGGAGTGGCATTATTAGTCAAAGACTGTATCACAGTGACAGAGAAGAAGTTTGATGAGGACTTGTCTGTTGAGGTAGTATGGGCTGAGATTAGAAACAGGAAAGGAGAGGTCACCCGGTTGGGAGTCTTTTATAGACCTCCTAAAAGTTCTAGAGAGGTTGAGGAAAGGATTGCCAAGTCAATTCTGGTCAGGAGTGAAAGTAATAGGGTAATTGTTATGGGGACTTTAACTTTACTAATATTGATTGGAATAGCTATAGCTCTAGCTCGTTAGAGGGGTCAGTTTTTGTACAAAGTGTGCAGGAAGGTTTTTTGACTCAGTATGTAGATAGGCCAACTAGAGGTGAGGCTACATTGGATTTGGTGCTGGGCAATGAGCCAGACCAGGTGTTAGGCTGGGAAGTTAGTGAACATTTTGGTGATAGTGACCACAATTCGGTTACGTTCACCTTAGTGATGGATAGGGATAGGCATGAAGCTGGGGGGCAGTAGTTATAGCTGGGGGAAGGGTAATTATGAGGCCATCAGGAGAGAATTAGGGTGCATAGATTGGACTAGGAAACTGCAGGGACTGGGAACATCTGGAATGTGGAGCTTATTCAAGGAGCAGCTGCTGCGAGTCCTTGATAAGTATGTCCCTGTCAGGCAAGGAGGAAATGGTCGAGTAAGAGAACCTTTGTGTACGAAAAAAGTTGATTTGCTGGTTAAAAGGAAAAAGGAGGCTTATGTCAGGATGAGGCTTGATGGCTCGGTTAGTGCAATGGATAGCTATAGATTAGCCAGGAGGGAGCTAAAGAATGAATTGAGGAGAGCTAAGAGAGGACACGAGAAGACTTTGGCTGATAAGATTAAGGAGAATCCTAAAGCTTTCTTTAGATATGTTAAGAATAGAAGATTGGTTAGGGCAAGATTAGGGCCAGTCATAGACAGCAGTGGGAAGTTGTGGGTGGAGCCTGAAGAGATTGGAGAGGTACTGAATAAATATTTCTCTTCGGTATTCACGCAGGGTGATGTAAATGTAGTTATGGAGAACACTGAGGTACAGGGTAGCAAGCTGGAAGGTATCAAAGTAGATAGGGAGGATGTGCTAGATATTCTCGAGGGTTTGAAGTTGGATAAGTCCCCTGGGCCGGACGGGATTTACCCTAGGATTCTCTGGGAGGCAAAAGAGAGGCGATTGCAGAGCCTCTGGCTCTGATTTTCAGGTCGTCGTTGGTTATGGGTGTGGTTCCGGAGGACTGGAGGATAGCGAATGTGGTCCCATTGTTCAAGAAGGGGAAGAGAGACCTTCCAGGGAATTATAGGCCAGTGAGTCTTACTTATGTTGTGGGCAAAGTATTGGAGAGAATTATTAGGGATAGGATTTATAGTTATTTAGAGAGAAATGAATTGATTGGGGATAGTCAGCATGGTTTTGTGAAGGGTAGGTCGTGCCTTACTAACCTCATTGAGTTTTTTGAAAAAGTGACTAAAGAGGTGGATGGGGGGTAAGGCGGTTGATGTGGTATATATGGACTTTAGTAAGGCGTTTGATAAGGTGGCCCATGGAAGACTTCTGCAGAAAATGCAGATGTATGGGATAGAGGGTGATTAGCTAATTGGGTTAGGAATTGGCTAGCAGATAGAAGACAGAGGGTGGTGGTTGATGGGAGATATTCATCTTGGAGTTCGGTGACAAGTGGTGTACCTCAGGGGTCTGTTTTTGGGGCCCCTGCTGTTTGTAATTTTTATAAATGATCTGGATGAGGGTACTGAAGGATGGATTAGTAAATTTGCAGATGACACTAAAGTCGGTGGAGCGGTAGATAGTGAAGAGGGGTGTTATAGTTTGCAGAGGGACTTGGACAAGTTGCAGAGCTGGGCCGAGAGGTGGCAAATGGAGTTTAATGTGAAAAGTGTGAGGTAATGCACTATGGCAGAAATAATAAATGTGTAGAGTATAGGGCAAATGGTAGGATTCTTAGTAGTCTAGATGAACAGAGGTATCTTGGTGTGTATGTGCATAGATCCCTGAAAGTAGGCAGTCAGGTCGAGAAGGTTGTTAGGAAGGCATATGGAGTCTTGGCTTTATTGGTAGAGGGATTGAATTTCGGAGCCGCAACGTCATGTTGCAACTGTACAAAACTCTAGTGCGGCCGCACTTGGAGTATTGTGTGCAGTTCTGGTACCCACATTATAAGAAAGATGTGGAGGCATTGGAGAGGGTACAGGGGAGGTTTACCAGGATGTTGCCTGGTATGGAGGGCAGGTCTTATGAAGAGAGGCTGAGGGATTTGAGGTTGTTTTCGTTAGAAAGGAGGCGGCTAAGAGGGGACCTAATCGAAACATATAAGATGATTAGAGGTTTAGATAGGGTGACAGTGATAGCCTTTTTCCTAGGATGGAGAAAGCTAGCACGAGGGGACACAGCTTTAAATTAAGGGGTGATAGTTATAGGACGGATATCAGAGGCAGGTTCTTTACCCAAAGGGTTGTTCGGGAGTGGAATGCCCTGCCTGCAGCGGTTGTGGATGCGCCAAGTTTGGTGGCGTTTAAGAGGTTAGTTGATAAGTACATGGAAGAGAAGGGAATGGTTTAGTTTGGAGGGGCATTGCTTTTTATATTGGTCGGCGCAACATCGAAGGCCGAAGGGCCTGTTCTGTGCTGTAATGTTCTATGTTCTATCTGTAACCCCTGTAACTTGCCTGGATTAGCAAAAAACCTCACTTACTGTGCTGTCTGGAGAAAATACACAATTCTCTAACCAATGCTCAGGATTCCCTTCACACACATTGTTAGCCACTTTAACACTTGAATAGCACGTTAAATGTAAGGATTCGCATTCTAATCAGCAATCTGTAACTGTCTGTGCTGATGTATGCTATTGCAGACTAGAACACTGCATTTGCCTGACAAAGACACAGTGTCGAAAGCTCGCAGATTTACTATCAAATAAATCAGTTGGATTGAAAATTGGTGTTGCTAAATTCTTACTGAGTTCTTTCCACAGTTGGCCAGTAGGTGGCAAGACCATGCCCTCAGAGTTCCCAATCCTTATTTGTAAAACCCCACTTTCCCGAATTACTGAAAATACTAGATATGAAAATTCACTGTTCTCCTGAACCAAAAGTGTGTTTAAAAAATTATTTCTTAAACAGAGCTTTTTCTTATTTCTAATCAGCCCAATATGCAGACTGCCATTTTTTTAGTGGATCAGATTTAATATACCTAATAACTCCTCAGTATGGATAGGAAGGAAAAAGCAACATGTTCCTAAGTAGGTTACACACTCTTCTCAATTGCAATTTAAATTAAGTTGTATCTTATTTCATCCTGATTTTTTTCCCTGAAATCACATGCAGAAATTACCTTCTGCCTATAGGAAAATAGAAACAGGAACTCATACAATCTCTACAGTACAGAAGGAGGCCATTCGGCCAATTGAGTCCTCACCCACAATCCCACCCAGGCCCTAACCCCATAACTGCACATATTTACCCTGCTAAATACCTTGAGGGCAGTTTAACATGGCCAATCAACTTAACCTGCCCACTTTTAGAGTGTGGGAGGAAACTGGAGCAACCAAAGGAAACCCATGCAGACACAGGAGAACGTGCAAATGCCACACTGACAGTCACTTGAGGCCAGAATTGAAACCGGGTGGCTGACGCTTTGATGCAGTAATACTAACCACTGTGTCACCAAAAAATGATTATTCAACGCCTCAAGCCTATTTTGCCATTCAATAAAATCACAGCTGATCTGTGACTAGCCCCATATACTCACTTTTGCCCCCTATTGCTTCATACCTTTGGTTAGCAAAACTCTGAAGATCGGAGTTAAAATTAATAGTTGATCAAACATTAGGTGCCATTTGCAGAATGGAGTTCCAACCTTCTGCACTAATTGCAGTATAAAAATGCTTCCCAGTTTTCTTCCTGAGAAGCCTGGCTGTAATTTTTCATTTCTGGTCCTTGATCCTAGACTTCTGAACTAGTGCAAATAAATTATCTACCAAATCTGATCCCCTTAATATCTCAAAAACTTTAAGGTTCCCTATAACCTTTTATATTCCAAGGAATGACAACCCCTTAGTTTATATATTCTCTCCTTGTAATATAACCTTTAGAGTCCAGTATCATTCAAGTAAACATATGCTGCATTTTCTCCAAGGCCAGTATAATTATTCCTTAGTTGTGTTCCCCAGAATTGCTCACAGTCTTCCAAATGTGACCTGACCAGTGTTTTGTATGCCTGAAGCATGACTTCTAACCCCTTTGCATTCTGGTTCCCTAGATATAAAGGTCAGAATTCCATCAGTCTTTTCAATTATTTACTGTACCTGTTGATGACTCCTTTACATCTTGTCAGATTCAGAGCTGTTGTGATTTTTTGCGGAGTTGAAGTATTTTGTGTGTTACAGGACACACATATGAGGTAGTTCTAACCAGCAAACTTAGAGGGAGCTATAAGCTTAGCTTTTGCAATTGCTGTGTATTCGAACAAAGCAGCTCTAATGTGACAGATTACTGTGGCTAATAACTGGATTAACCAATTTCAACCAGCAGAACACTTCTCCCAGAGAACACGCTGAAAGATCCTTGAGGGCATTACATGATGTAAGCATGAGCAACTGCATTTTTGCAAGTTTTGGTGCTACTCATTTTTAAATCTTTTTCATCTTGGTGCACAATATAAAACTATTTGATCCTATTGTGTATAATTTGTGTTCTGTTCCTGAAAGATCCTGGCCGCATTTTGGTGATAGGGACTCCAGTTAAATCAAGAAAATCCCCATTTGATTGAGGGGGTCGCAAATGGCTGGGGTGGGGTCCAGTTCAGAGTGTGGGTTTAGTGGTGAATGGGTCTTTGCAGAGATGGTGCCATAAGCATCTGGATCATCGCTGCCATTGCGAGTGAAGTTGTGGACAAACTATTATTGACAAACTATGAGATATTCTAAAGAGAGTGAATGGAGCAGAGAACAGAAGAGAATCCTGTTAGTGGAAAGGCTGGGTTCCTTGATGGGGCTCACTTTCAATTCTTGCAATTCCTGCTGCATAATATGTTGAACATCCTGGTTGATCTGGGGAGATGGGGTGGGAAATGGAATATCTGTGCATTCCGTCTCTCAAGGAGAGCAGAGGTGGATAATAGATCAAACATACAGAATTTCATATGATTCATACAGACTCATGAGAGCATCATGTGGCGTCTTTTCTCGACTTAATATTTTATTATATACAATATATATTAAGTCCTATGAGATTTTATAATAAAATCTTTATTCAGAATAAAGGCTGATTATATTATCTCCCTGATAGGTACAATTAATTCATAATATCAAGTCATTGTTACATTTGAGTAACTGATCCATTACAAGCTTTCTTGGTTTATGCATATAAATAGTACCTGCGATATTTGAGTTTTGGATTTTATATTGTATTTAATTGTAAATTAGTGCCTCAATTTGCCTATTAAATTAACCAACTATTTTACACCATTTTGTAGAGGATTTGATATGAAGTCTGAGAATCCTAGACCAAGAAGGCTGTTGGCCCATTGTGCCACTTCTAGCCCACTAAAACAGCTGAGCATTTCTACTGCTCTTTCCCAACACCCTGCTCATCTTTTCCTTTGAGAAATTCAGCTTTGCTTTGAAAGTGCTATTCAATCTGTCCCCACCACCCTTTCAGGAATGCATCGCAGATTTACTCACTAAGTTGAAAAAAGAATCTTCCTCCCTTCCTGAAATTTTTTGCCAATCATCTTAAATCTGTGCTTTGTGGTGACTAACCCACCTGCCATAGAAAGCAGGTTTTCTCTGACCACTCCATCAAAACCTCTCATATCTATCTGATGTGTAACACTGAAAGCACAGCATATCGAAAACTAAGCTACTGAATACTAGATCACAAGTTCCTACACCAAGAGAATATCATGGTACAAAAAACCTTTAATAATATGTGTATGCCTGGCAGGCAGCGGTGAGAATATTTTTTTCGAGCAAATTAAAACTGAGGCGTAGTGGAGCTGGCAGCAGAAATGTGATTCCTGTCAGAACTCATCAACTCCTGTTACTGCAGAACTTCCTGGTTTAGACTTGTATGCGCACCAAGTAACGAGGCAGCATAAATAACCAAACCATACTTCCTTCACCTAAAAATCTCTATTTGTTTCCTCCTGGATTCCCAATATTTCTTGACTCAGAAGGTAATGACATCTGGTGCCATGATACTAACTTAGCTTCCAGTAAGAATTTTTTTATGCTTTCAGCACAGAACCCGGAAAAATTCATTGCCTGTGTATGGTATTTACAAAAATACTAAATATATTCATGGTGCACTCTTGGGCTTTGAATAATTATTGCTGTCCCGAAGTTTCATTAATGCAATGGTATCATCCAGTTGTCAAAAGTGTGCTAACTTCGTAAAAGTCTCGTCTATCTGGTGTTTATGGCCTTCCGTAACGAATACCATATGGGATGCTTTCATTAGATGCTATTTTATCACAGTGCAGTGCACTTGGTTATTTATGCACTTCCCAAAAGTATAAATCCAATACTGTTTTTGAAATGTCCCTAGGAAAACAAGGTCTTTTTTTAATTATGTAACAAGTTGGACTAGGATATGATAGAAAACCAAATCTGAGACTGGAACACTGAATTACAAACCTGCCACATAGTCAACCTCTTCCCCTACAGCAACTCTTAATTCGGGAATTAACCTAGGGAGCCTTCCCTGAATTCTCTTGTTGGAAATTAGATATGCGCCAAGATCAAGTTTCTGACAGTTCTCCTGTCTTTTGTGCCCTGTGTGAATGTCTCTAATTATTTACTCTTTCATCCATTCGCTAATAATCATTGAAAGTTTTGGAGAAAGGGTCAGGGTAGGTAGGGGAAAGGGGATTTGACAGGGTAGGGGTTAAACTGTATGAGCTAAGTGGGATCTTCCTAATGAAGAGCAGTAAGTGCCTGCCTGAGGTAGCAGAGGCACTTAACAGCCCATAAAGAAGACAGATGACCACAAATTTGGCCAATCCATATTGACATGTATTATTTCATTTGAGATTAGATGAGCTATCTACACCATCATTTAAGACCACTTATTTCCATTTCCTTAATATTGCTCAACATCGCCCCTGCCTCAGCTCCTCTGCTGCTTAAAACTTCAATCATTCATTAGTAAGCTCTAGAATTAGATGTTCTAATGTACTCCTGGACAGCCTTCTACATACTATAAACTTCCAAAAATCTGCCCTCAGGGAACAATGTCTTAACTTCCAATAAGTCCCAATTACCTATCATGCTATTTTCACTAATCTGCATTGGCCCCGCTTGAGTGATGCTTCAATTTTAAAATTTTCATTCTACTTTTCAGATTCCCCCATGGCCTTGTCCTTCCTTATCTCTAATTTCCATCTCCATAACACCTCAAGATATTGGCACGAATTCTGACCTCTGGAGCATCCCTGATTTTATTGTTACGTTATTGATGGCTGTGTGCCGTCATCTTTGGGATTCCCTCTCTGCTTCTCTACAACCTTTTTTTGGTCATTTGCTCCAATACTTTGTTGTTTTGCAGAATTAGCATCTTTGAAATTTTAAATTTAGGATGCTGCATAAACACATGTTGTTTATATTGTGGAGTTTTGTTTTCTAAATTTTTAAACAGCTCAGTAGAATCACCACAGTGCAGAAGGTGGCCATTCTGTTCATCGAGCCTGTATTGACAACAATCCCACTCAGACCCTATTTCCATTATCCCAAGTATTTACCCTGGTAATCCCTGACATATGAGGCAAGTTGACCAATCCACCTAATCTACACATCTTTGGAGCATGGAAGGAAACCGGAACACCTGGAGGAAATCCACGCAGACACACAAAGAATGTGCATACTCCCAGCAGACATTCATCAACGGCTGGAATTGAACTTGGGTTACTGGCACTGTGAGGCAGGGGTGCTAACCACTGTGCTACCCAAGACAGAAAGCACATTTCAAAGTAATTCAGGGAAGAGTCATAGCAAGTTGCAGTTTCATAGCTTAGAAGATAAATTGTAATACTCATCCAACAATAATCTATCTGAAGTCCTGTGACATCAGTTTACAATTCCTAGCATCCCAAATGCTAGGAATTCTTGCTGTCTTCAATCACCTTCTGGTTACTGCCATCACTCCTTTTCAATCCCTGATGTTTGAGTTACCTGTGTCAATTTGACATGATGTTCAAAACTTTTTTCTTTTTAAAATGAGCTTTCTGCTGAACCAAAAAAGATGACTGCTGCAAGTCATGGAGGGATGTGTTGGTAAGTTTGCTGACTGTTTGGAGGGATGTCAGAGGTTGCAGCGTGACGTAGATAGGATGCAATGCTGGGCAGAGAAGTGGCAGATGGACTTCAACCTGGATAAATGTGTAGTAGTCCATTTTGGCATTTTGGTCCAAATGGGATGAAGGAGTATAATATCAAGAGTAAGACTTTTAGCAGTGTAAAGAATCAGAAGAACCTTGGGGTCCAGGTCCATAGGACTCTTAAATCAGCCTCGTAGGTAGAGGATGTGGTTAAGAAAGCGTATGGTGTACTGGCCTTCATCAATCGAGGGATCAAGTTTAGGAGTCGGAAGATAATGTTGCACTTTATAAGACCCTAGTCAGACTTCTCTTGGAACACAGTACTCAGTTCTGGTCGCCTCATTATAGGAAGGGTGTGGAAGCTATTGAAAGGGTGCAGAGGAGATTTATCAGGATGTTGCCTGGATTGGGTGGCATGCCTTATGAGGATAGGTTGAGGAAGCTCGGTCTATTCTCCTTGGAGAGACAAAGGATGAGAGGTGACCTGATAGAAGTATATAAGATGTTGAGAGGTATACATCATGTGGATTCTCAGAGGCTTTTTCCAAGGGCTGGAATGGTTGCTACGAGAGAATACAGGTTTAAAGTGCTGGGGAGTAGGTACAGAGGAGATATCAGGGGTAAGTTATTCACTCAGAGGATGATGGAATCGGCTGCTGTCGGTGGTGGTGGAGGCAAATTCAGTAGAGTCTTTCAAGAGACTTCTGGATGAGTACATGGAACTTAATAGAATTAAGGGTTATAGGTAAGCCTAGTTGGTACGGAAATCATCAGTGTAACTTGTGAACTGAAAGACCTGTTTGTGCTGTAGTTTTTCTATATTCTGTGTTCTAAGTCACATGATCAGAATTGGCCCTGTGTTCAGGAAGCTACCAACAGGAATTACAGGAACACAAGAGTCCTCATTATTGTGCAATCTTGCATTCAGTTGTAGAACTATGATGACCACAACACCAGGGGACTTTCAGATTAAAACTCCATTTGTCCACAGAGCTATAAACACAACTCATCTCACACTTGGGACTGTCCAGGTACATTTCAAATTGGCCATTAAGAGAACAATGAGTGTTATTTGCATCTTATATGGATGGCAGCTCTTTCTAAATCCAATGGCTGTGATATTCTGGAGTTAAAGCCAGAAACTAGATTAACATTCCTTTTCAAATGGTTGTGGAGAAAGAAAGTCACATGACTTGGTTGAACATTTTGAAATCTCAATATTCCTTTGAGAACTGAGAAATTGTCAGTCTGCCTTTTAATATCAAACAAGTGAACACCAAAAAGCAGAACTCCAGCCTGTTCCATTGCCCAAAGAACCGACCCAGTCTCTGTATACCCACTTCATCTTGTGTATCAACACCAACTGTAAAGAGAATTCTACAACTACCAGCTAAACTCAAATTCTGATGTGAAAGAACTCAATGGAGTCTTAACTCTGATTATCACATGAACTAATAATAATTTCTGTGGTTCTTATACTGTTACTGTCTATAGTTGTAAACTTCCTTTCTATCCTCCCCTTAATGTGTGTTTGTGTAGTGGAGTGGGACATTACTAACATTCCTGTCTCAGGCTTTAAATGGGAATAAACTAACCACCTGGGTTAATCATAATATAAGTTTACTGCGAGTTTTTTGTAAATTGGATCACACAAACAGAAGGTTTGGAAAAACATGCCACAGCCTATTTAAAAAAAAATTGAAGAGCACCTTCTACTTTTGTATATTCGATAAGAGTGATGAAGTTCAGTTTGTCTGCGTCTCCTGTCTGAAATGGAGCTATTATACTAAATTTATGTTATCAGTAAACTTTAATATATAACTCACTATTTCTCCCCATTACTTCATTTATAAATACAGTGAAAAGGTGATAGCTAATCCCTGGAGTATTAGTAGTCACAGTTTTCCAATTATCCTTACCCTCTATTTCCTATTTCCTAATTGGCTCTATACTCATGCTAAAAGGCTACTTTTCAATTCCATGTGCTTCTATTTCTATTAACAGTTCCTTTTGTAGAAATAGTCTGGAAATTATTTATGAAACTGAATAGTGGTTCAGGATTCTGGATGGTATGCAGTTATCATCTGAGTAAGATGGTGTGAAAAAAAAATTAAATGCATAAAGAGTGCACAGCAACTCAATCAAACAATGAAAAATAGCTCCAAAGTGGACAGGATTAAATAGCACTTGCATGGAAAAGGCTGGTTGAGTAATGGAGGACATGGCTCAGAACTGAAGTTGCAAAAGTCAAGGTCTTGTCCAGAAGACATGTTGAGCTTCATTGGAATAGTTTAGGAGAATAATAATGGAAAAGTTGGTGAGATCACTTCACTTGGCAATTTATTTCAGCCTTCCCTTTTTCTGAATATTACACATTCACTGCATGTTGACTGTTTCTTTGGTGATCGTATACCTGACTTGACTTTGACATGTTATTCCTCCCTCTCTCTATGCTACTTAGTTTTACTCAATCCTATAATGAGGATAGATTTAGCTTCCAAATTTGAGCCTGCAGCTTATATGCAGAGTATTTTCAGCAGTTTCTATCTTTTAAAAAACTTTTCTCCCATCCAGTGTACTTTGTAGTTTGGCTGAAAGTTCATGTTTCTCTCAAGAAAAATCAGCAAGTTGTCAAAAAGTCATGATAGATGCAGACCTATAGGACAGTGTGATTGATAGATGGAATTTGTCAATTTGATTGTACAGTGGGGATTATAATGAATGAAACTGTTACAATTCCTCGCAAGACTTTTAGCATGTATCTAATAACACGAAGTGACTCAATGTGGCAATGGTTAATTAAAGGGGGTTTATTAACAATAAAAACTATATACACAAAGGGTCAGTAGCACGAATAATACAGATCTACTTAACAATACCTAACTCCAACTGGAACCCTCCATCCCCGGGAATGCTCCCAATTGGCTCAGGTTCACATGCTTACACTCCATTGGCTCTGGCCTGATCACGTGGCCCACAAAGAATTGCTCCTTAAAGGGGCCACACTACCATAATGCACTCCCAGCCAGTAGGTAGTTTCGGAGGCCTCAAGAACAGAAATTTAAATCTCTTTGTGCCATGAATAGGTTGAAATTGCCTGCAATGGGCTAAATTTACTGTTAAATATAGAACAACACACCACTTCCTATCCACTCTGAAAGACAATAAAAGTTATGGTGTCAGACCATTGCCTTCCAATTA
Organism: Sphyrna mokarran; assembly: GCA_024679065.1. Lineage (NCBI taxonomy): Eukaryota > Metazoa > Chordata > Chondrichthyes > Carcharhiniformes > Carcharhinidae > Sphyrna > Sphyrna mokarran. The sequence continues at coordinate 68,299,394 of JAGIQG010000008.1, forward strand.
AACCTACTGGCTTGGAAATTCCACTTTGTTACACTGTCCCTTTTGGCGCAGTTCATCTGAGATCAGCATTGCCAGTGGAAAAAAAAACATGCAACTTTAGGCACAAATTGTGCATTCTTTTACACTTATTTAAATAATTTATTGCTCAAAGGAGACTGCACCCACTGAATTGGCCATACCCCCCGCAACGAATTAATCACTATTGGGAGTTTTCCAAAAATTACATTAATTTCCAGGCCTTCAAGGATTCTCCAAAACTAAATTGATTCTTTTAGGCACAGTGTCACTAACGAACAATCTAGGACTTTGGAATAACTATCTTTTTAAGTATATCAGGAGACTGACCATTGCAGTCCAATATAACGAGCAAAGAGTTCTGCATATTATTGAAAAGTAATTTTCAGTAATTTAAAATCAGGTTACTCAAGTAGAAAATTGACACTGATCAAAGATGCATTTATTTGTGATAAATCTGTTGTTACCTGTATTAGCCAAACTGCAATGAGTTTATTAGGATTTTTAAGAAATTGCCTTTTAAAACACTGTCTGTTTGGACTGATATATCTCAGCTTTTGCAGTTTTTAATTCCTTTGTTCATGGGATGTGAGCATTGGCTTTTATTGTCCATCCCTAGCTGTCCTTAAGAAGGTGGTGGTGAGCAAGTGAATATAGGAGAAGAAACGCTTCTCAAAGTGAAAGCAATTTGCATATGTTTCGTGTGGAAACTTCATGTTAATATTCTTATTTATTAGAAAAGCAAGTGGTGAGGATGGTACCAAAAATCTACAGGGGGATATAGACAAGTTAAGTTGAAGGTACAGAAACTTGGCAGATGGAATATAATGAAGAAAATGTGAAATTATGCAGTTTAGTCAGAATATAAAAGAGCTAAATATTTTTTAAATGGAGAAAGACTGCAGAAAGCTGCAGCAGAGAAGGATTTGGGAGTCCTTGTGCATAAATCACAAAAAGACAGCATGTAAGTTCAACAGGTAGATGGAAAAGCAGATGGAATGTTGGGAATGGAGTATAATATGGGGAAGTCTTGCTAAAACTTTCATAATTGCCCCTGATAGAGTTTGAAAATAAAGTGAGACCTCACTTGGAATACGGTGCACAGTTTTAATTTCTTTATCAAAGGAAAGCTGTACTGGCATTTGGAGACAGTCCAAAGCATGTTCACTGGGTGAATCCTGAATATGGAGAGATTTTCTTAGGAGGAGTGGTTAAGCTGGAGTTTAGAAGAATGAGAGGTGACCTTAGTAAGACATATAGGATTCTTAGTCTGCTTGACAGGCTAGGTGCTGAGAGGTTGTTTCCCTTCGTGAGATCATCTGGGACCAGAGGGCATTATCTCAGAGTAAGAGGTTGTCCATTTAAGACAGAGATGAGAAGGAATTGCTTCTGTCTGAGAGTCAGGAATTCTTTACCATAGTGCACCATAGAGGCTGAGTCATTAAGAATGTTCAAAATAGAGATATACAGAGCTCTAATCAGTAAAGGAATCAAGAGTTATGGGGATAAGATAGGAAAATGCAATTGAAGATTATTTTATCAGATCAGTCGTAATCTTATTAAATGGCAGAGCAGACTGTTGGGCTGAATGGCCTATTTCTGCTCATGTATCTTATAGTCTTACAATAAAATAACCTGCACAGGATCAATATAATCACAGCAAAAGCCAGTCAGTGCCTTAATTAAACCATGATAACCAGAATCTGACCAACATGTGGCTGTGCAGACACTTGGAATTGGGCCGGTGTCTGCGGGAGTTTGCGCGTTCTCCCCGTGGTTGCGTGGGTTTTCTCCGGGCACTCCGGTTTCCTCCCACAACCCAAAAATTCGCTCTTAGGCTGATTGGGTAACAAATTGTCCCTATGGTGAAAATTTTCCAAATTAGGATTAATATATATATTATTATATAGGAATATTAAAATAGGATAATGTATTTGGTATTATGGTGGCGCGGGCTCGTTGGGCCGAAGGGCCTGTTTCCCGTGCTGTGTTGCTTAATATAATATAATATAACATTTTAGTAGTTCTTTTCAGCAATTTCTCACCAAGACTGATGAAATGTAATATGGACCATGTCTTCACAAAGTACTTAGCTGTTTGACATTGGATACCTTATACAAAATGGGGAGTTGAGACTTTAGGATGGTGTGTATTCCGTTCTTATTGTTTGATTTTGAAGCAGAATAGTTTTGCGAATGAATCATGTTCTTCTGTGGTGAGTGATGTAGGTTATGAATTATTTTCAACATTTAAGCAAATGAATGAACTGTCACCTTTTGCTGAAATTTAATTTGCTTTTGGTAACATTGTAATGAAGACCATTCTAATTGTACCTGGTTATGTAGATAATTAAAATTGTAAAATAATCCTTCAGTAATTTTGAACATAACCTAGATACCAGACTTCAGCCGCTTAACTGATATAATCAGTGAATGTTCTACTTGAATCTTGTGAATAACATATCTTTCTGAGCACTGTTGATTTAAGGATATATTTATATATTGGCCTTTCTTCGGAACAATTTTTATCATTTAAAGATACAGCCACCTAAAGTTAATTCTGAAATTTTTTCTCCTATATTCCAATCTGTATCTTATCTCAATTATTGGTAATATTCTCACTCTGAATGAAATTCACACCATTTCAAAACTGGACACACATTAGCACTTCAGTGCAACGCTGAAGGTACGCTGCATTGTTAAAGGCGCTGTACTCATGGAGAAAACATTAAATCACAACCCAGTTTTCCCATTTGCATTGCTGTAAAAGTTCCCATTGAAAGCATACATAAAGTTCTCTCAGCCAATATTCATCCCTCAACCACTTATCTGTTTTGTAGGCACTTGCTGTATGCAAATAGGCATCTATGTTTGACTAGGTAACAATAATAGCATTTAAAAGTAAACTCAATGAAACATTGCCAATATTCTAAGGATATATGTGGTACTATGCACTTTTTGGAATCATATAATACCCATATGCTATATGAAAAAAATTTCTACTTGTTGAGGAGGACAACCTTGTGGGAGCAAGTCGTTATTGAGGGAAACAGTGATAGACAGTTAACATTCATCAAGAATAGCGAATGCTGTTTAAATGATACTGGGGCATTAGATTTAATTTAGATCTCACACCACTAACAAAGGAAGAGGGTGCATGGTGTGCTGAGATTGTGGGTTACTTACTCATAGTTTTATAGAGAAGTTAAAAATTTGCTATCGGAAAGCAACCTGTGATGATATGTGTCTGCTTCCTCTTTGGTTGTTCTGTGAAGTGCTGAAGCCTGGTATTTGTACTGTAAAAAGTGAGTTGTTGTTTGATCAGCAAAGTAAATTCTAAGATTTTTAATTACTACATTTTACTTTTTGTTCTACTATTTTTATGTATTCGCAATAATAAGTGGTATTTTGTTCAAGAAACACATTCACATCATGAATAGAATTGCATATCTCAGATATTACATAATCATGTAATTAAAAAAATTATTTATATTATAACAGCTAATTGGGACAGTATATTAAAAGAAAGATAATATTGAATCAAATTATAGTAAAATTATGAATCATACACCATTCCTACATTGCAGATAAATTGTGAACTGGTGCATCATTCCAACATTCCAAAATTTTCTTCATTTAAGTACTTCGTTGATGACCCAAACATGGAAGGAAAAGGGACACACCAGTACATTTCCATTCTGTGTTTTACACGGTTAAATTTAGTAGAACTTCTGAGTTGCTTTGATTGTTCTGAGTGTATTGTAGATAATCAATTCTGAAATTGGCAGATTGCAAAAAGGATTTTTCTAATATTAACTCTTGGTGTTTGTAAAGTTTTCAAATTTTGTGACATTGTCAGGTATTTTGAAGGCTGAAGATCACTAGTGGCACACTGCTGTATTTTTTCCGATCGGGTTGATGATTTGTGCATGAGGTCAGAGTGCCACCCGAATACGGCACATTCAAACAAGTGACAATATAGTCAATGCAGATCAACAACAGGTCAGGGACAGAGAGTCTGAAAGGGATGAGATATCTGAGAATGAACATCTATTTCTTTTTATTTTAGTATACTGTCTACTTGCCATCCTGCTTCAATTCTGTTTGACCGTATGTATGATGTGGAGATGCTGCGTTGGACTGGGATAAACACAATAAGTCGTCTCACAACACCAGGTTAAAGTCCAACAAGTTTATTTGATTGTAAATGCCACTAGCTTTCAGGATTTGCCCCTTCATCAGGTGAGTGGGAATTTTGATTACAAACAGAGCATATAAAGGCACATTTTACAGAATACTGATTAGAATGCGAGTTTTTACAACTAACTAAGTCTTAAAGGTGCAGACAATATGAGTGGAGATAGCATTAAGCAGAGGTTAAAGAGATATGTATTATCTCCGGACAGGATAATAAGTGAGATGTTGCAAGCCCAAGCAAGTCATGTGATAGTGTGACATGAACCCAAGATTCCGGTTGAGGCTGTCTTCATGCATGCGGAACTTAGCTATCAGTTACTGCTCAGTGACTCTGCGCTGTCGTATGTCGTGAAGGCTGCCTTGGAGAACATTTACCCAAATATCAGAATGCCCATGACCGCTGAAGTATTCGCCAACAGAAAGGGACCAGTCTTGCCTGGTGATTGTCGAGCGGCTCAAACAAGACTACTTCACCATACAGGACCTTCAACTGATGCTGTACATTAGATACATTGATAACTTTTTCTTCCTTTGGACTCATGGTGAATAATCACTGAAATAACTATATGACGCCATCAACAAGTTCGAACTCACCATCAGATTCACCATAGACTATTCTCCGGAATCAGTTGCATTATCGGGCGCATGCATCTCCATTAAGGATGGTCACCTCAGCACTTCACTGTACTGCAAGCTCACACACAATCTCATGATGCTCCACTTCTCCAGCTTCCACCCTAAACGTGTTAAAGAAACCATTCTCTACAGATAAGCCTCCCCGTATACACACGATCTGCTCAGATGAGGAGGATCACAACAGGCATCTTCAGACACTGAAAGAACAGGATATGGCACTCGATTCATCGATCGATAGTTCCAACACGCCACAATAAAAAACCGCACCAACCTCCTCAGAAGATAAACACAGGATATGATGGAGAGAGTACCCTTCATCATCCAGTACTTTCCCGGAGCGGAGAAGCTATGACAAACATCTCACCAAGATCATCCCCACACCCCTACTTCTTGCCTTCAAACAACTGCACAATCTCAAACAGAGCATTGTCCGCAGCAAACTACCTAGCCTTCAGGAGAACAGTGAACATGACACCACACAACCCTGCCACAGCAACTTCTGCAAAACATGTTGGATCATCGACATGGATGTCATCATCGCACATGAAAACACCATCCACCAGGCACATGGCATATATTCTTGCAGCTCAGCCAACATTGTCTACCTGATACACTGCAGGAGAGGATGTCCCAAGGCATGATACATTGGGGAGATGCTACAACAATGGATGCATGAACACAGCTGAACAATCACCATGCAAGACTGTTCCCTTCCTATTGGCGAACGCTTCAGCGGTCACAGGCATTCATGCTCTGATCTTTGGGTAAACATTCTCCAAGCTGGCCTTCACAACACACGACAGAACAGAGTCACTGAGCAGAAACTGATGCCCAAGTTCCACACACATGAGAACGGCCTCAACTGAGATCTTGGGTTCATGTCACAGTATCTGTAATCCCTATGACTTGCCTGGGCTTGCAACATCTCACGTACTGTCCTGTCTGGAGACAGTACACATCTCTTTAACCTGTGCTTAATGCTGTCTCCACTCACATTGTCTGCACCTTTCAGACTTGATTAGCTATAAAGACTTGCATTCTGTAAACTGTGTGTGCCTTTATATACTGTCTTTGTGATCAGAACTCCAACTCGGGGACGAAGGGGCAAATCCCGAAAGCTAATGGTGTTTGCTGCCAAATAAACCTGTTGGATTTTAACCTGGTGTTTTGAGACTTCTGACCTATATAGCCAGGAATTCCAACTTTTTGTCAGTATGTAATTGCCTAACTTTATGTCAAGGAAATATGCTCAAGTTTATTGAAGTCTACTCAGATGATAAATTTAATAGCATTTAACTCCTTACATTTTGCACCACCTTTCTTTGAGCCTTATTGGTCATGCAGCCTAGAGTGTCATATCATCCACATATTTACAGTATTTGAGATTATTCATTCATGAAGATAAGTAATATAACTTCACAGCACCACTTGGTGAACTCCATCCACTCAATCAAAACTAACTCATGGGTGGAAGGGTGGAGAGGTGGCAGAGTGGTATTGGTGTTGGTGAAGATGCTGGTGTGTGTTATTGGATTATTCATCCAGAGACCCAGGCCCTTTTGCAGATTCAAATCCTAGCACAGCAGCGGATGCAATTTAATTCAACTAATATAGTTCTGGGAAAGAAAGCTGGCCTCAGTGATGGTGAGCATGAAACTATCAGTAATTGTCGTAAAAACCCTCCTGGTTCGCTAATAACCTTTAGGGAAGGAAATCTGCTGCCGTTACCTGGATTGGCCTACACGTGACTCCAGTCCTGTGTCTATGTAGTTAGCTCTTAATCGCCCTCTGAAATGGCCTAGCAAGCCACTCAACTCCAGGACAATTAGAGGTAGACAATTCATGTTGGCCTACTCAACGACATCCCACGAGAGAAAAAAGAATGGAAATCCGATTGCAATAAATGCCAACATGCCATTTGCCTTTCTAATTGATTGCTGTACTTGTCGTGTCTTCGGTTTTCTGTGCTGTTTAACTGCATTATGTTGTAAATGTGCTTTCTCTGATATCTCTCTCTCTCTCTCTCTGCCTTCCTCTCCCTCCCCTTGGGACAGCTCTATCTGGTAACTGCCAGCCACACACAGCTGTCATATGTTAACTTCCCTCTTGCTGGTACTGTTTCCAGCTCAAGGGTCACCAGGTCACATAGAGCAATATTACAACATTCCTTCATGTTTTGAAGAAAGCTACAGTCTGCTCCAAGCATTGTTTGCAAGAACATAATTCTATCTTTTCATTTTTGATTACATTGTGCCAACCAGTTCAATATGTTGAAATAGCTGGCCGTGCATGTTTTAAGAGCTACTTATATGTATAGTTTTTGATCTCACTAGGAGCTTGGTAGAGATCACAGTTATGTTCTAGAGCATTGATAATATTGATGATAGAAACACAAAATTAATCAGAGGTTTTTGGACTCTTCTCTCTTATCTCAGTGGATGTTATAGAACTGAATATATGAAAGAATCCCTACAGTGCAGTGAGAGGCCATCTAGCCTATTGAGTCTTACTGATACCGTGAAAGAGCATCCCACCCAAGTCCTCCCCCTCCTTCCTCTCCTCATAACTCCATTCATTTACCATGGCTAATTGATCTAACCTACAGATCTTTGGATAGCAAGAGTCAGTTTAGCATGGCCAATCCACCTAACCTGCACATCTTTGGACTGTGGAAGAAAATTGGAAAAGGCAGACATGGGGAGAGCATGCAAACTTCACACAGGCACTCAAAGCTGAAATTGAATCTGAGTCTCCACTGCTGTGAGGCAGCAGTGCTAACCACTGTGCTACCCATACCTTTTGAATTTAGTGAGCCTCTAAAAATCTTATCTGCTCTCCCTATTTTGTTATCATTGCTTGGGCAGATATCATTTTAACTGAGTGGTCATGATTTGAAACATGGGTCCAGAACCTGTTTCCTTGTACAGTTCTGGTCCCCACATTATAGGAAGGACATAATTTAGGGAGGTTTGCAAGGGTCTTGCCAAGGAAATTACAGCTATGAAGAAAGATTGAATAGGTTAAGATTGTTCACCTTGGAACAGAGGAGGCTGAGAGGTTACTTAATTGATGTGTACAAAATTATGAGCGACCTAGACAAGGTAGACAAGAAAAACTTGTTGTTTCCCGTAACTGAGGGGTCAGTTAACATGGTGCATGGCTTTAAGATGATTAGTAGGAAGGTTAGAGGGGACATGAGGAAAATCTTTTAAAGGCTGGGGATGATGGGCTTTTGAAATTCACTTGGTGATTGAGGCTGAAATACTGAATTCTTTTAAGGCCTTGGCGAGACTACACCTGGAGTATTGTATGCAGTTTTGGTGTTCTTATTTGTGGAAGGATGTTCCTGTTGTTGAGGAGTACAGCAAAGATTTATCAGGCTGGTTCCTGGGATGGCTGGATGTTGTATGAGGGGAGACCAAGTCAGTTAGGATTATTTTCGTTGGAGTTTAGAAAAGTGAGAGGAATTTCTTTGAAACTTTAAAAATTCCAACAGATTAGACAGGGTGGATTCAGAAAGAATGGTCCTGATGGTGGGGGAATCCAGAACTGGGGGTCATAGTTTGAGGGCTGAAGTAAGGAAAAATTTCTTCAGCCAGAGGGTGATGAATCTGTGGAATTTGCCACAGGAAGTAGTTGAGGCCAAAATGCTGTGTGATTTCAAGAAGAAATCAGATATAGCTCTTGAGGCTAAAGGGATCAAAGGATATGAGGGGAAGGTGTGACCAGGATATTGAATTTGATGATCAGCAGAATCATCATAAATGTCAGAGCAGGCCCAATGGGGCCAAGTGGCCTATTCCTGCTTGTATTTTCTATGTACTTGGATCTACACCTAAACTGTTGTAATGTGAAAGGTTACAGATCAGAAAGGCTCCTGGAAAACTAAATTATAATAAGTACTAATTTCTTTTTTCTCTCTTCTTTTGACTGGCGCAGTCATGATGAGCTGAATGACCCCTTTTTGTGCTGTAACTGTTCCTATGCTTTTAATCCTTGTTGCCTGTGGGGGCTTTACCTGAGAAATTTCCCCTGAGGATACACTGGGGATCCCCAATCCTGCAGAGGTCCCCACACACTGCATAGAAATTACCCAGAAAGTTTGAACTTCCTTTGGGAAATTACACCGAACCTCTGATATTCCAATTGAAATTGGAGACTTCAGATGGTTCCTATTACTCTCCTAACAAAATAGTTACCCAGGAAAAGTTAAAAAGATTAAAACCACTTCCAACACCTGAATAACTATAATATTGACTCAACCCCACGAGATCTCCTGGACAACCCACACTGGCGAGCTACCCTCTTGGCTCTACTCGCAACAACTATCCTCTCAACTGTCCCTTCCCCGTCAGTCTTAATTATCCTCTTTATCTGCACTCCCCTGACTACTGTCCTCAGCTACCCCCAACCCCTAATTACACCTTAACTAGTCACCTGTCCCAAATACACCCCCCTCCCCCCACCACACTTACTTTCCTGAACCACCCTAACCCTGGCTCTTGAGGGCTTTTAGGGTTGGGCAATAAATGCTGACTTAGCCAGTGAAACCTGCAGCCCATAAATGAATAAAAGAAAACTTATCTTCCATATCTGTCTTCTCCCTTTGCTTCACAAAATAGTTGGAACATATAATCTTAACTCACTTAGGGGAGCTAGTGCAATGAAAAGAGGCAGTGGCTTTACTTCTGGCAATACTGTTACTCTGTCTTGCTGTTCCTTGGGAGTTGGGAAACTGCACAGGTCACTAGTCTGGGCGACATTGTACCGCTTCCAATTTGGGCAAGTAAAAAGCAGCAGAGTGGCAATCTAAAGCTCTGGCCCCAGTGAATTCCTAGGAACTTTCTGTGAACATTTTAAATAAATTTATACGTTGCAGTGAGCTTGCAAGAAATGATGTGTCTGACATTCCTTGGACTGCATTGGTCACTGTAGAGTGAGGCTGAACATAAGTTTAGGAAGTTTCCGTTTTTAATTTACTTTGTTTGCTAAAGAAGGGTGTAGGAGATAAGTGTCCCTCCACGTTATCTTTTTCTTTGTTTCTCCTCCCCTGTTTCTGTCTGCCCAGTTTCCTGTTACAGCTTATATTATTATTATATATAATATATTATACTGTATAATATATTAACTGTATATTATACAGTTATATTATTCCAGGGGATGTTTGCTCACAATTGAAATACGAGTAACCAGTTTTAATTGAAAAATGGATTGGGAAGATCCATTAAAGAAATTGCTGTTCATCTGGTGGTATATGTTCTGAAAATCCAGCACACTAAGGAAATGTTTTACTTTCTGACTTTTGATATTTTTTGAATTGAAGATATTCTGACTTTTGAAGAGTGTGGATGAAATAGGAGCAGTTTGTGAGCTGAGTTAATCAGTACACTTAAAGTTGAAAGCTCCTTTGTTTAACAACCAGCCTCCGTGATGTTAATCTAACTTGTTCATACTCTGAAAAACCTACTTGTTTGGGCCCGCTGTCCTCTGCGTCTGAAACTTGGCTGTAATAGAAGCATGATCTATTGTCATAATTGACTACTCTTCTGAATTTGCGAAACCAGATGCACCTGAAAGATGTTGCCTTCTTTCATTAGCATTATAAACATTCCACTTAGATCAAAAGGCTGACTGGTTTACTAGTGAATCTCTGGAAGAATAACAGTACTACCATCCTTGCTGCCAAGCTGTAGCTATCTTTTCCTGTCCACCTGAGTCCACTTCACTGGCTGACCAGGGCACAGTCATGCATGCACTGTTGCATCTGCCACTCTCTAAGCTGCACCAATGCTGAAACTGTTAACTTTTTTTTTAAGAGTGAATTCCAGAGCAGTGTAGTCTCATTAAAAGAGAAACTGAAACCTGATCTGTTTAATCTACTCCATGTTGCTCTTGGGGCTAAGTTTGCTAGAAAGACCACTGGGAGAAAAGAGAGAGTGCAACATTAATATAAATTAACTGTAAATTGTCTGCCCCTGGGTAATAAAGAATAGCAAACAACATTTATATTGCGGTTTCAACTTCAAAAAGCTTTCTGAGGCACATCAGGGATGTAATGAGCTAAAGGACAATAAACCAAAAAGGAGGATGCTGAATAAACTTGGTCAAACATTTAAACTGGAGTTTTCTGCCAAAAGATCCCCACCATGGGAAGAGTCAGAAATGCCACCCTTTGTTTCCAAAATGACCTTAAAGAAGGTGCGGGAGATAGAAAGAAAGATGAGAGAAGTCTAGAATGTGGGAGGTAAAACAAAGAGACTCATGCTGCCTTTATCCAACAGTCACCACATCAACCCATTAACTGCGATTGCAGAAATTTAAATCTTGCTCAGAGGGACATTACTGTTAGATTGGAGGTAACTGTAGTCATCATTCAGAAAGGATGTACAAAGGAAAGTATAAGAGATACAATTTAAAAATTAAAAAAAAGATGCGTTCTTGACACCAAGGACCTTGATATTTTACAGGGATGCACTGCATATGTTGAAGCAAAAAGATGCCATGACGTTACCTGGGACAGCAGCCAGTGCCCCTATGCAAGCTCCTGTGAAGAGCACACAAACAACACCAACCACCCCTGAATATTCCAGACCCTCCATACCACCAATCTCCATTCCAGGACAGCCGTTAACCCCGGTAAGTTTACTGAATTGTAACTGGTAGAGTAGAATGAAATAGGTTTTGTAAGAAAATAATTTGCTTTTTGAGTACATCATCTTTTTTTGTATTGGTACAGAAAAACACCATTGTTGAATCTTGAAAGCCACTTATGGGTGTTAACGTTAACAGCAACAATCAAGTTAAAAACAGATCATTGTCTCCTTGTGTTTGATAAGATTGCAAAATCATAGAGCCCACAGAGTGCAGAAGAAAATCTTTCAGCCCATGTGGCATGTGCCAACAAGAATCCCACCCAGGCACTATCCTCGAAAACCTGTATCCTGCTAATCCCCCGACACAGGGGCAATTTAGCATGGCCAATCAACTTAACTTGCATATTTTGAACTGCATAAGGAAATCAGAGCACCCAAAGAAAATCTACGCAGACATGGGGAGAATGTGCAAATTCCATACATACTCGAGGCTGTAATTGAATCCGGCTCCCTGGCACTGAGGCAGCAGTGCTAACCACTATGCCACCATGCTGTCTTACCAAATTTCCACCTCAACTCACTCGCATAATCTTAGCAATTGTCTCCCGCTTGATTGACGGCTGAATATTTTCAGCATTTAATGTTTTTATTCATTTTTTATTTCTGCAAAAATAACGTAAATGTAGCCTCAACAGTGTACCTGTTCTTCTGGGAAGATGTTCCATATTGTCTTGGAAACCCTTTTTCCTCACTATTCCCTTCCTCTCCTCCTTTCCCGCTCTATCCCCCTCATACCCTCTCCGTTCCCGGAACTTATCCTTCCCTTGCAGCGGCTTCCAGGAACTCTCTTTCCCCCACCGCCTCTCCTTGACCCACCGCCCTTCTGTTGCCCTTGAACATCATTGTTCTGTTTCCCTCAAAATATTACGTTTGAAATAAGATTATATTTTGATAGAGTTCCTGTAAACTAAGATTAAAAATATCCAATTTGTAATCTGTTCAATGTAACTCACCCAATTACAGAAACAATATTTAGCCAAAACAAAACTAAAATACTTCATTGAATCCTCAATTATATGAACTGACATAAAATGTGCTGCTGTTTTTATGTAAAATTGAATACTTCTCTTTGACATTTTGGATTTATGTTTATATAGCATCTTTTACAACCCTTAGAATGTTTCAGAAGTGCTTTATGACAACTTAGATACTGTTTGAAGTCTATGATGTTGTAATGTAGGAAATGTGGCAGCCTGTTTGCATTCGGCACAGCTCTGCAAATAGCAATGTTATAATTACCAGATAATTGTTTTTTCAGTGCTGTTGGTTGAGAGATAACTATTGTTCAGGATACCAGGAATGAGTTTTCTGCTGCTCTTTAGAATGATGCTGTGATGTTTCTTCTTGTTCATCCAAAAGGACATGTGCACCCTCGGTTTAATATCTCACCAAAGCAGCAACATCTCCATCAGTGCAGAACTTACTGTCAGCCTGGATCACATGCTCAAGTGTCTAGAATAGCTCTTGAATCCACAACCTTCTGACTCAGAAATTAGAGTGCTACCACTAAGCTAATATCAAGCGTTGATGAGCTGATCATCCAGTTTTGGGATATTGTGTACGTAAAGTGTTGTCAACAAAGTGGCATTCAGAGATGAAAAATGCTACCTGCAAAATAAACATAATTTTAATTGACCGTATATAAAATGGATGAAAAGGGGTTTGGTCCATTAAACTTCTGTAGATATGTAGAAATCAGGAGATAGATAGCAGTACAAATACAAAGGAAATAGGTTTAACTGAATGAATGAGCACTTGTCTTCCATCTAACATGGAGCCCAGAATACTCAAATTTGTTAATGAAGCAAAAATAGTGATCTGGCAGTAAGGGAGTATCTTATGAAAAGTCACAGCAAAATACTGAATTCAAAATGAACCTAAAACAAAAAAAAGGAGGGTCACAAACCATCATTTTGGACTTGAAACAGAGCTAAGTTTGAAAGAATGAGAAAGGAATTGATGTCAATGTGGTGACATAATTCATTGTGAATTTACACACAATGGTGGAGTGTAGGAAATAGCTACACACCATGGAAAGACCATAGTGGTTTTTCTGGGAGGATGCCACCATGCTTTACAAGAATGGTTAAAATTAACATTAACTGAAATTAGAAGGTCTATGTAGCAGCAGTCTATAAACTGCAGTGGAGAGGAATTTCAGACGGGGCAAAGAAACTTGGAAATTATTACGAGCATGAGAGAGATAAGCAGTCTGCAATGATTTCCTCTCTCCACCTGTCCCCAAGCAGAAGATGTTTTGAATTACTTTTAAAGTGTTCATCAGCATGATTTTTGTAATCCAATTTACAAATAATCTGCAGCAAATTCATGTCATGATTAGAAAATTAGTTTACATTCAAAACTCAAATGCATGCACAAACAGTGTGGGCTAGAAAACACATACAAACTAATGGGGAGGATAGAGAAGGGAGTTTTAAAACTATCAATATTAACAGTACAAGGACCACAGAAATGTATATTACTTCGCATAATTTCCAAAGTCAGAGTTCAAAGAGAAATTCTTTCACAGAGGAGTTTGAGTTCAGCTGAACTCAGTTATTTGTTTTGCAATTGGATAATTTAAGTGAAATAGTTATACAGAAACTGGGTCAATTCTGCAGGCAGAGGTGGGAAATCTTCCAGCAGGGACAGTCTTGAATGAGTCGAGAGATGATTACCGACCTGTTGCTCAGCCTGGTAGCTAAAGTCCTTCAAGTTGATGCTAAAACAGCAAGCTGAAGATTTCTCAGTTGTTAAAAGACATAGAGATTTCAAAATAGTCAAATCATGTGACTTCTCTTCACAGTGACTTCCAAAAGGGATATTTATCCAGTATCTGGAATTGGCTTTGATTTCAGGACCAATAACGTCTTAGTTGTTAGTTATTGAAAGAGCTACCAGCCATGATTGATGGTCTGGTGATGGGGAACCATTGTCTAGGCAAATCCACCAATTCACTAGCAAGTTAAGCTTATTAGGTGTAAATTATATCATTTTGGTTCCCTTTTGAAAAGGGCCTCAGCAATCCCAAGTCTGATAGGAGTCTGATAGGAGTCTGTTAGCAGTTCATAACAAGTCTATATGACCAAGACAACTGGTTTACATGATTACAAAGGGTGTGTACAAGGAGGTGAGAGATACTGTTGGCTGAAAAAGATAGCTATTTTGTTCTTTTAATCTTGCTGATAATTTCTAGAACAAAGGTCCAATCCTATGGTCATGTGTCTTGTAGCAGTCTTTTTTTGGTTCAGCAGAAAGTCAATTTTAAGAATGGGAAAAGAATAATGCTCTGGATTTCTTTTTATATCATATGGAAGCCAACATTGACGGTATTGACGTAATAGCAAACTTTTTTTTTAAGTATTTCAAATACATAGTCTGCATAGTAGCACAGTGGTTAGCACTGCTGCTTCACAGCTCTAGGGACCTGGGTTTGATTCCCAGCTTGGGTCACTGTTTGTGCGGAGCTTGCACATTCTCCTCATGTCTGCATGGGTTTCCTCCGGGTGCTCCAGTTTCCTCCCACAGTCCAAAGATGTGCAGGTTAGGTTGATTGGCCATGCTAAAATTAGTGTCCTGAGATGCGTATGTTAGAGGGATTAGCGGGTAAATATGTAAGCATATGGGGTAGGGTCTGGCTGGGATTGTAGTCGGTGCAGACTCAATGAGGCGAATGGCCTCTTTCTGCACTGTATGGTCTCTATGATTTTAAAAAAGAGAAAAAATAGAGTGGAACACAAAGATCCATTATCAACATTATAGTGGTCACTCAGGATTAAGGAAAGGACAATTATTATTATAAATTATTATGAACAGAACATTGCAAGGATCATATAAGAAGATTGGAGCAGACAAATTTCTATATCCTGAAGGTATCCATCAGAGAATATTAGAAGAATAGGTGAGGAAATTAGGATACTATGAGCTATGGTTTTCCAAAGTTCATCGACCTTAAGAGAGTGCTAGAAGGATCGAAGTGAAGACAGTGAATTAAATGTCGATATTGTGGACGTTCATAGAATCCATTATCCAGGAACAATAAATTAAACATTAATAATATATGAATTTATTATGAACTACCGTATGGTTTATAAAAGAAAGATCACCTCAACCTAACCTAACAGAAATCTTTTACAGAGAAATATGAAAAAGGACTATTTGAAGATAATATGGAAGAACACCCCAGGGGAGACATGTTGAATTGAATGCATAATTTTTAAAAACAAAGGAGTTCATAAGACTGCAAGCAGGAGTAGACCAATCGGCTTCTCGTGCTTGCTCTGCCATTCAACAAAACCGCGGCTAATCTGATTGTGTCTTAACTCTACGTTCCACCTGTCACCCGTAACTTTTGACTCACTGCAGATCTGTCTAACTTATTCTTGAATATATTCAATAACCTAGCCTCCATTGCTCTCTGAGGAAGAAAATTCCAAAGACTAATGACCCTCCATATCCATCTTAAATAGAAATCCTTTATTTTAAACTGCACTCCCAATTCTTTATTCCTTCACAGAGGTAAGCATTCTCTCACCATCTACTCTACCAAACCCACTTCGAGTCATATGTAAGATCATCCCTTAAGCTCCAATGAATATGGCCCAAACTGCTCAACATATTTCCATAAGACAACCCCTTTAACCCATGAATCAGCTTAATGAACGTTTGCCAAACTACTTTGAATGCAATTATATTCCTCCTTAATGAAGGAGAGGAAAGGCAGTAACTTCCAAGCTCCCAAATATCGCAATTTGAGAGTTAACCAAAGATGAATTGGGGAAACTCTCTCTGAATATTACAGTTAAGGTTCGCACAGAAATTGCCCAGGCCAGAAGTAACATCTTACACTGGACAATTGTCCTGCATGGAAAATCTTCCAAAAACGTGATTTAAATTGCAAACTTTGGATGGTTCCATCACAGTTACACCAATCTTGATTTGAAAACATTAAAAGCCCTTCTAACTTCTTACATGTATAGTAAATGAAGTAGCAAGAGCTTTTATCAATTACAAATAAGAAATAAACCAACCACTATAATATATAATTCTTAATGAATATCTCCAATGTGTTCTAGTTAAAACCAAAACCTGTAGGCAACAATAACTCTTTTCATGGGTTTAATACAGCAGAGATTAATGCTCACTTGATAGTGGGATTGAGTTCCTTGGGTTGAATGCTGATTTCAAATGATCTTGAAAACTCAGAGCAATTTGTAGTGGTATCAGTTCCCTAAAATCCCAGAGGACAGATTCTTTACTGCAGAAAGGCAGTAAACTGTGCTTTCAGCTAACTGGTAAAATGTTCAAAATAAAAACAGAGAAAGAGACTTCTTTTCCACCTTACTTCTAAAACTACCTTTGGCACTGTAGCCAAAACAAAACATTGTCACTTGATCTGCCTACTGTTTCTCTCTTCTCCCACTAGTGATATCATTTAAGGCTGTAAGCGTGAGACATGTTGACTGAGAGAAATCATGATTTTAAAAACTCTTTAAAAGATACACTAACTTCATACCACCTCTCTTAAAAAATGAACCATTAAAATTCAAAGATGGTTTCATTTTTCATCCTTTTTAGGTCCATATTGCTAATATTTTACAATAGGTATACATACATTTTACAAAATTGGATTTAGTTTATTGTTACAACGATAAATTCATTCTGCTAACGTCCTCTCAGAATTAGACAGGATCAGTAGGATAACACATTACATGTGTGTAGATTGGGCCATTCAGAAAGATCATTTTATCTCTATCCCCTTTCTTGTTTCTTGCTGCTCTTCTGTCAAGCAGTTTGTTTGCTCTGAATCTGCACCATCACGTTCTGCACACACACTAGCAAAGACACACAGCAGATTGGTTTTTCTTGGTGTCACACCCCAAATCGGCCATGGTTTCAAAGATCCTGTTGGCAGTTATGCTGCTCCAAAACCACCAAAAAGGTATTTGAATACCAGCTGTGTACAGTACAGTTCCATTGGGCATCCACATCTCTGCACACCATTTAGAATCATTATGCCAGCAGTTCATTTTAGATGATGGGAAATTTTGGCTGATTCCATGTTGTTGTTGTCCTTTCCTTTCATTCACAGTACAATAATCCACTCCTCAATTGCCTTTTTTAGATCACATAACCGTGAATTTATCCACATTTTCCTTTGCATAGATGATGTGCTGTTTTGACAGTCGTGTAATTTATGTTTAGGCAAAGTGAACAATTCAGGAACATGTTCCAAAACAGTCAGCTTGACTTTTATCTGTTTCCACACCTGCTCACGTGCTTTGTTCATATTATTATCCATTAACTGATTCTCCTTCTCCAGTTTGATTGATCGAGACTTCTGGTTCCTGCATCTAACCGAGTAAGCATCGGCTTTTCCACTTAAACCTGTGCCAGAGTTTTTAAGTTAAAGGGCTAAGAAAGGACTGAACACAGTTAAGACTGAAAATATTTCATCAACAGTGCTGAAGACGTGTTCCAGAACTAGCCATGCTGTAAGCCGAGCTGTTCCAGTAAGGCTACAAAACTGGCATTTACCTGACAAAATGGAAAATTGCTTAGGTATGCACTGTCCACAATGAGCAGGACAAATCCAACTCAGCCAATTATAGACCCATCAGTTTACTCAGTCATCAACAAAGTGATGGAAGGTGTCATCAACAGTTGTGTCAAGTGGGATTTATTCAGCCACAAGATGCTCACAACTGTTCAGTTTAGGTTCCGCTAGAACCACTCATTTCCAGATCTCATTACAGCCTTGATCCAAACATGGACAAAAAAGTTGAATTCCTGAGGTGAGGTTGATGGGCTTTAACATCAAGGTGCTATTTTATGAAATGTGATAGAAAGGAGCCCTAACAAGAGACCAAGGATGCAAATCCTAAAACTATTAGTGTCATGCCAGCACAAGGGAAGACAGTTGTGATTGTCAGAGGGCAATCAGCTCAGCCCCACTATAATCTTGTTGGAGTTCCTTTGGGCAATGTCTTGCTTTATCAATGATCTTTTCTTCACCATAAGATTAGAATTGGGAATGTTCGCTGAAGATTTCACAGTGCAGAAGCTGCAGCAGTTCATATCTTGATACATGAAGACAGAGACAGCATTCAGACTCTAGCTTACAAGGAACAAGTATCATTCACATCACAAATGCCAGGCAATGATTGTCCCCAGCAAGAGAGAACTTAACAATCTCCCTGTGACATTACAATCACTGAATCCTCCATGATCAACATGTAGATCACGTGTTACTATTGATAGATATTTAATTGGACCAGCCACACAAATACGTGATCAGAATCTGGGAATTCTAGAAGTAACTTACCTCCTAATCATTTATAAGGCACAAAGCAGACTTGTGATGGAATACTCTGCACCTGCCTGGTGGAGTGCAACTCCAACAACTCTGGAAAAAGCTTAACATAAGCCAGGATATAGCAGCCAACATGATCAGCGGTCTGTCTATTATTTTAAACATTCACTCTCTCCACACCTACTCACAATGGCAGCAGTGTGTATGTGACATCTACACTGGGTAAGCCGGCCATTACAGGTTGCACTCCACCAGGCAGGTGCAGAGTATTCCATCACATGTCTGCTTTGTGCCTTATAAGTGATTAGGAGGTAAGTTACTTCTAGAATTCCCAGATTCTGATCACATATTTGTGTGGCTGGTCCAATTAAATATCTATCAATAGTAACATGTGATCTGCATGTTGATCATGGAGGATTCAGTGATTGTAATGTCACAGGGAGATTGTTAAGTTCTCTCTTGCTGGGGACAATCATTGCCTGGCATTTGTGATGTGAATGATACTTGTTCCTTGTAAGCTAGAGTCTGAATGCTGTCTCTGTCTTCATGTATCAAGATATGAACTGCTGCAGCTTCTGCACTGTGAAATCTTCAGCGAACACTCCCAATTCTAATCTTATGGTGAAGAAAAGATCATTGATAAAGCAAGACATTGCCCAAAGGATAATATCCCACCGGCCACTGCTTGTCCCCATAGATTTGGATTACTACTGCTGAATAAAGTCTTCCTTCGTTATTGCAATAGATATGGAAATCTTTACTAGCGTCAGGTAGTCCAAGCCCCAGGGCTGACATCAATCCTACTTTTATTTTGCTATATGCCTCTTCCTATTCTGGTCCCCATTTCCACAGTTTCTAGAGCAGGTTTCCCTCCTTTCGCTAGCCTTTGTATCGGCTCAGCCAATTTAGCAAATTCTGGCATAAAATTACGGCTATAGTTAAATAAATCCAAAATCTTCCTTATCCCTCAGACAGTCACCAGCCTAGGCATTTGCTATATGGTGGCTTTTCTGTCCATAGGCATCTCCTTGATCCCTTGGGAAATTAATTCTCTCAGATATAACACCTTGTCTTTCCTATTTGAACGTTTTCCAGATTTGCCTTTAACCCTTGATCTTCTAAGTGCTTCAAGATTGGATATAATGCGTCTGAAGTTCCACATTAGTTTCAAAGGCTATCAAAATATCATCTACATACTGTAAGATTGTGCTTCCTTTCGGGAGTTCAATTGTTCTAGAAATTGCTCATTGCTTCATGAAATATGACCAGGCTATTATGGAATCCTTGTAGGACTCCATACAAGGATTCACAGTTCAATTGGATGCCAGTTTTGCAAATCAAGAATTAGAATTCCTGATTTCTAATCAGGAATATTGCTTATGGCCTACTGTGAAGAAAAGTTTATTCTGAGAGTTAAGATTCAAGGGGATGGACTAAAATTCGTTAGCCATATCTAATACCGTAAGTATCTTGTGGGACGACGATAAGACCAAAATTTGGCATTTGCACTCCAGGGCTGGAGTTTTCCCAGCGACATCAGGACCTGATGTCTTTTCCCTGGTGTGAAGGATTTAAATTAGCCAATGGATTATTTACTGTTCCTCCCCTCGTTACCGGAACAAGGTCACAGACCACCTTCTGAGTATCAAAGTCACCCTCAGGCACTGAGAATTTCATGATCATACTGCCGGGATAGGGAGGTAATGTCCCCCTGCAGTAGTCTTCTAACATTTGGTTTTGTTTTTTCAGTTGCCTTACTCTGAATTCTAATTCCTGCTTTGCAAAACTGGCATCCAATTGAACTGTGAATGTTATTAAGGTATTTATCAAATCAGAAGTCTCTGATATAGCACAGTTCTCTATATATAAAGTCTTCCTCACTATCAAGCACTTGACCAATTTCTATATCATCAGCTAACTTATATCATCACTGATAACATCCCGTTACACATTCGCTTGTAACTGTTCTGATGTAGACTCACCCATAAGGTCCCAATACACATTAGCCTTGAAGTTTTTATCAACCCTAACCAGTGAAAGTCCTTATAGTGGTAGCTTGCAATTAAGTTCTTTTATTCTTGATGACCTCTTCATGCATGTGATATTTTGTATGCAAGTCTTCTTATTATGTTTTCTTTATTTAAAACAGTTCTTCAGGATGAATTTTTTAGCAAACTCTGTTAGTGTGAATCATCAGAGGAGCAGTATGACATTATGGTTAGAATCCCTTCAGCAAATGACACAACATTAAATTCTAAAATAATTGGTATCATTCTATTATGTGTTTGTAAACAAATGGAAAAGCTGCCAAACAAAATTCATAGAAATTACATGAGCTCATATTTCCTTAGTTTAATTCTATAACATTTCCTACCACCCCTACTCGCCATGATTGTTCGGATATAATAATGTATTCCACTGATATTTTTGTCTTTGGTAACATCAGTCCCAGCGAGGTTTTCAGGTCAGAGTGAGGATGTTGTTTGACTGGAGCCCATGATCCTTACAATATCAACTTGAACTAAATATAAAATAAGTAACCTGGAATTGTCATATCTGAGTAATTCACTATATTCAGTATAAGACAATAATTAAGTTGCGTTGATGTGTTGCTTACAAGCTGTTATTTTGAATGAAATAAAGGAAATGTGATGTCATGGATTTTTAAAGGAAAACAAAAATAGATTGCAAAACAGTAAAGATTTCCTTGATTCTACCATTTAAAATTTGAATAATTTTGGTCCAGGGGCCTTCAGAGATGTACACGATTGCAGTCTGGTTTGCTAATTCTGTTGCATACAGTTTGTTAGTTCCTAGGAGTACACTGTCAAAGATGTGGAACCAGAACCGATTCGATCCATACAGATGTTAGTTTGTAGATAACATAATGCTACAAGGGTTCTGTAGATCCCATAGCCCTTCCAGCAAGGAAGATTCCTTGCTTTCATCAATAGATAAAATGGATCAGAAATGAAAATCAATAGCATGTGAATGACAAGACTTCAGTTTCACTGCAACTTTCATCGAAGGATTTGTGGTTATTTCTCAGTTTTGAAAGGTTCTGTCTGACTAAAAACTCTGAAAGAGAGCCTTACAGGTTCAAAGTGTTAACTCTATTTTCTCACTCAGATGCTGCTAAACATGCTGAGTTTTTTCAGCAATTTCTATTTTAGGTCTTGTCTGACTAACTTAATTAAATTTTTTGAGGCAATAACAAGGAGGATCAATCAGGATATTGTATTCATTGTAGTCTATATGTATTTAAGCTAGGCTTTTAACAAAGAACAAAACAGCACAGGAAACAGACCCTTCGGTCCAACGAGCCCGCGCTGCCACCCCAATGTTCCCACCTCTACCCGCGATCCCTGTCCATGTTTATAGATCTATGGATTAAAAACCAAATTTGAGACAATTTAGGGAGAATTGTTTTGCCAATTAGCCTAAGAGCACATCTTTGGGATGTGGGAGGAAACCGGAGCACCCGGAGAAAACCCACGCAAGCACGGGGAGAATGCGCAAACTCCCACAGACACAGGCCCAAATCCATGTATCTGCACAGCACAGTGATAATCACTGAGCTGTCGTGTTGCCCATCAAATGGTCCAGGTCAAGCATACACTAACGACGTGAAGCACTAGGATACTCTCGAAAAAGATCCAAGAGCAGCCCTCTCACGACCTATCGCGTGTATGCCCCTCGTTAGACAACAAGGTGGACCAAAGCACCTGTAGGATAAAAACAAGTACATCAATATCATCATCTATTTACACACTTCCCAGGGACTCCCAAGGCTCATGATCCCTATTTTAAATCAGTTTTCTATACCCCTCCATTCCCATTCTGTTCATGTGCCCATCTAAGTATTTCTTAAATAACTCCAGAGTGCCTGCCTCCACCACTTTACTTGGCAGCGCATTCCATACCCCCACCACCCTCTGTGTGAAAAAACTCCCTCTAGCATCCAAATTATACCTTACCCCCCTCATCCTAAGCCCGTGACCCCTCGTGCTATTTGAATCCATCCTAGGAAAAAGCTTAACCCTGTTTACTCTATCTGTCCCCTTCAAAATCTTGTACACCTCTATCAGATCTCCTCTAAGTCTACCTCTTTCTAAGGAAAACAGTCCCAATTTGCCTAATCTCTCCTCGTAACTCAGACCTTCCATACCAGGCAGCATCCTGGTAAACTTCCTCTGCACTCTCTCCAGTGTCTCCACGTCCTTCTGGTAGTAAGGCGACCAGAACTGGACGCAGTATTCCAAATGAGGTCTAACCAGCGTTTTATACAACTGCAACATTAAAGGCCAGCTCTTGTACTCTATACCCCTTCCTATAAAGGCTAGCACACTATATGCTTTCTTCACAACCTTCTCCACTTGCTCTGCAACCTTCAGAGACTTGTTCACCTGCACCCCCAGGTCCCTCTGTGTTTCTATACTCTTAATAGGTCTACCCTTTATCATATACCTCTCCCCTACATTCTTTCTCCCGAAATGCATCACCTCACATTTATCAGGATTGAATTCCATCTGCCATCTGTCTGCCTAAGCTACCAGCCTATTATGTCCTGCTGCATCGCCTGACAATGCTCCTCACTATCCGCAAGTCCAGTCATCTGTGTATTGTCTGCAAACTTGCTGATCACTCCATTTACTCCCTCTTCCAAGTCATTTATATATATTACAAATAGAAGAGGTCCCGATACCAAGCCCTGCGGCACACCACGAGTGACCGACCTCCAGCTAGAAAAACACCCTTCCACTATTACTCTCTATCTCCTATTACCAAGCCAGTTACTTATCCATACAGATATATCATACAGATACACACATGGCAGATATGTCAGAAAGGAAAGATATCATGGCGTCCAAGTGTTGAATGCAATCCCATATTGGCTGGCTCCATGGCAGTCCGCAAAATGTGATGGCCGATTGGTGTTATTGTGACTGGAAAGTTGTTTTCATTGAGGTTCTGCAGGGTTCAGTACTAGATTCCTTGCTTTTTATGGCATACATCAATGATTTATACTTAAACATAGGAGCATCTTTAACAAATTAGCAGATTATTGAATTGATTTATTGTTGTTACATCTATTAGGATACAGTGGATGGTATTGTTTCCTGCAAGCTATGCAAACAAAACATATTGTCTTTAGAGAAGGAAACGAGTGCAGAAAGTAGTGTTACAGTCATAGCTAAGACGTAGAGAATCATAGAAACCGTACGGTACAGAAAGAGGCCATTCAGCCCATCGAGTTTGCACCGACCACAATCCCACCCAGGCTGTACCTCCATATTCCTACATATTTTACCCACTAATCCCTCTAACCTACATATCTCAGGACACAAAGGGGCAATTTTAGCATGGCCAATCAACCTAACCCGCACATCTTTGAACTGTGAGAGGAAACCAGAGCACATGGAGGAAACCCACACAGACACGATGAGCATGTGCAAACTCCACACAGTGACCCAAGCCGGGAATCGAACCCAGGTGCTGTGAAACAGCAGTGCTAACCACTGTGCTACTGTGTTGCGCTGTACAACTTAATGCAAGGCAAGTCCATCCAAAAGTCGGGATCATGAGCCTTGGGAGTCCCTGGGAAGTGTGTAAATAGATGATGATATTGATGTACTTGTTTTTATCCTACAGGTGCTTTGGTTCACCTTGTTGTCTAACGAGGGGCATACACGCTGCTCTTGGATTTTTTTCGAGAGTATCCTAGTGCTTCACGTCGTTAGTGTACGCTTGTCCTGGACCATTTGATGGGCAACACAACAGCTCAGTGACTATCGCTGTGCTGTGCAGATACATGGACTTGGGCCTGTGTGGGAGTTTGCGCATTCTCCCCATGCTTGCATGGGTTTTCTCCGAGTGCTCCAGTTTCTTCCCACATCCCAAAGATGTGCTCTCAGGCTAATTGGCAAAACAAATTCTCCCTAAATTGTCTCAAATTTGGTTTTTAATCCTTAGATCTATAAATATAAACAGGAATCACGGATAGAGGTGGGAACATCGGGGTGGCGGCGCGGGCTCGTTGGGCCGAAGGGCCTGTTTTCCGTGCTTTTTGTTCTTTGTTAAAACCAGGGAAGAAGCTGTACTTAAGTTCGTTGGTACATAACCTCAGACTTTTGTATCTTTTCTCTGAAAGAAGAAAATGAAAGAGAAAATGTTCAGGGTAATTTCTGTTAGGGAGGAGATCAATAACTAGGGGAAATAGAAGCTCTGGTAGAGAGTTGAAAACGTTTGGAAAATGAGGCCTGATTAGTCAGAGCTGGAAAGTGAGATTAAGCTGGAGAGTTCTTTCTTGCAGACTCATCAGTATAATGTATCAAATGGTCCACTGTGCCTTATATTTTCTATATTTCTAAAGATATTTTGTACTGTATGGTACCCAACTTACAGTACTCAATGTGGAATATACCTATCTTATTGCACAACAAGGATACATGCAAGATGGTGAGGAGGTTTCCATTTTTCAGATGCAGAGTTACAATCAGTCCACAACGATCCACAACAAGATGCTGTGGTATTCAAGAATTGTCCTCATCAACTCAGCAAAGTAATGCTCCAAAATACTCTCCAGTTGTCTAAGAATATTATAATGATGCATTTTGACTTCCAATATTGCTGTGCCTGTCAGTGATTTTCTCTATTTTAATACTTTGTTTTCATGATGCATTTATAATGATTACATTCCATTAATAGTGAATACATTCATAAAACTCATTAAATGCCATGGTGTTTCCCACATTATTTACACCTTCTGTGCACTATGTTATTTAGAGAATCATAGAATCTCTGCAGTACAAAAGGAGACCATTTGACCCACTGAGTCTGTACCGAACACAATCCCCTCCAGGCCCTATTCCCATAACGCCTGCTAATCTCCCTGCAATTGTGGAGTAAGCAAGTACTGTTGGCTGGCATGAGTAGGCTTATGTGCAGTATCAAAATGCTGTGAAGATTACTATTTCAGAACATCCTTTCCTGTGAAAAATCTGAATAGAACCCAAAGAGAGTTGAGCATTATTTCACCATATTAGAGGAAACAAAAACATTGCAAAGGAATCTATTTTCTGAGAGACTAAAATGTTAAGTGAATACCATGAATAGAATGTTTTTGATTTCCCAGCAATAAAATCAAATAAAAGCAGTAACTACTGGAAATCCTCAGCAGAACTGGGGACAGAAAGAACATTTCAGGTCAATTACTTTTCAACAGAACTGGGAGAAGTTAAGATGTAATCAGGTTTAATCAGGTAAGGTGGGAAAACCAAACAAAAGGCAGAAAACATTAAATGGCCAAAGGGATGGTGCTGCAAGTCTATAAGATATGATAATGGGACACATAAAGAAACAAAGTTAATGATTGGCAGAATCATCAACTTTTGCCAAATGAAGCAAAAAAAGGAAGAGAAACAAGTGAATAAAACCAAAACTAGCGAAGAAACAGAAACCAAAATATGGGCAAAGGTTATGGTCAAAAATTGTTGATCTCAGTTGTGTATCCACAAAAGTACAAAATGCTCTCAAAATGCATAACTTTTCCTTCAATTTGTCTAAATAAAAAGTGTTGCTATGAGTACCTGCTAGTGTCCCAGCAACCCATCTTTTTTTCTGGAATAAATGGAACATTTTTTGATTCAGTCCTACTCAGGGCCCTTCCCTCTCTCTTTATTTTCTGGTACATCATCGATTTCATGCTGTTACCTTGAACTAGAACATTTTCTGAACTATGTTTTCAACTTCCACCCTTCCCGCAGTTTTACAATGTCTACTCCAGCTCTTTTCTTCCTTGGCTTCTCTGGATCCATTTCTGAGGATGGTCATCAATGAAAGTTCATTATCAGCTTGCTGACTCCCATAAAAAGCTTGACGACACTTCCTCACACCCTACCCATCTAAGGACTTTCACTTTTTCCATCATTTCTGCACATGTTCTGATGATGCTATCTTCCACTCTAGTATTTCTATATATTGTCTTTCTTCCCTCAACTGAGCATTTTTCTCACCTCTACTGTGGTTGACAGGTGATCATGTCTGTTCCATATTCTGCACTCTTCTTCTCACTTCTTCTCTTCCCTTCCCTTTCAGAGTTAGGATAGGGTTCCCCGGTCATCACCTTCCATCCCATCAATTTCTGCATTCAGCACCTCATCATTTGCCATCTCTGCTACCCCGACAAGATAATACCACAAAATACATATTCCCTTTCCCTTTCAAAGGTACTGGTCCCTTGTCAATACACTGGTTTGCTCCTTGGTTATCTCCTCCCCTTCCCACAACAGCTTTCCATGCAGGAACAGGAAATACTTAAGAACATAAGAAATAGGAGCAGGAGTAGGCCATACAGCCCCTCGAGCCTGCCATTCAATAAGATCATGGCTGATCTGTAGTGGTTCAGTACCACTTTCCTGCTTTCTCCCCATAACCCTTAATTCCCTTGTCAATTAAAAATCTATCCACTCTTGACTTGAATGTATTCAGTGAGGAAGCCTCCACCACCTCATCAGGCAGAGAATTCCAAAGATTCACCACCCTTTGCGTGAAGAAACCTCTCTGCAACTCCGATCTGAACCGTCCCCCCTAATCTTGAGGCTGTGCCCTCTAGTCCTGCTATCTTTGGTAAGTGGGAAGAGTCTCTCAACCTCTACCCTATCCATCCCTTCATTATCTTATACGTCTCTATAAGATCCCCTCTCAGCCTTCTAACCTCCAAAGAGTACAAACCTAGCCTATTCAGTCTCTCCTCATAATCCAACGCCCTCATCTCCGGTATCAGCCTAGTAAACCTTCTCTGCACCCTTCCAAGGCCAATATATCCTTCCTCGAATGCGGTGACCAAAACTGCACATAGTACTCCAGCTGCGGCCTCACCACACCCTATACAGCTGCAACAGAACCTCCCTACTTTTATATTCTATCCCGCTAGCTATAAAGGCCAACATTGCATTCGCCTTCTTAATCACCTGCTGCACCTGCGTACTGTGTTTTTGTGATTCATGCACAAGATACAACACCCTCCTCTCCCGTCTCACTGCCCTGGGCATCATGCACTCCTTCCACATGGAACCACAATTTACTTGTACTTCTAGTATGCGAAATTCGCCACTCTTAAAATGGTTAACTCTACTTTCAGCAATCCAAATTCGGATTGAGTGATCTTTTTTGTGAAACACCACTGTTCAGTTTCCAATCACTCCATCTTGTTCACACCCTGACCTTTCTGTCCACAGCCTCCAGCAGTGTTGCAGGGAAGCTCAATTCAAGCTTCAGGAATTTTTCTAATCTAATTTTATGATTAGAAACTTCCAAGCCTTGTAGACCCAACATTGAGTTTAACAGTTCTGGTCAAAATTTCTGCCCCCATTTTGTTTCTTTATCTTTACAACTTTTGGTTTTATTCTATTCTTTCCCATTGTTCCCCCTTTTTATTTGCTTTCATTTGGAATTGTTCACAATCCTACCATTCATACTTGCTTTAAACACACCTTTTATTTCTTTACTTGTTTCATTATTATTCCAGCATGTGCCCTCTGGTCATTTAATATGTCCTGTCGCCATCCCACCACAGATCTTTCTTTTCATTCTGTGTCCAAAGCATCTTAATTTTTCCCAGTTCTGGTGAAAGGTTATCAACCTGAAATGTCAACTCTGTTTATTGGTGCACAGATGTTATCAGATCTGCTGTGCATTTCCAGCATTTTTTGCTTTTATTTTATATTTCCAGCATCTAGAGTATTTTACTTATTCCAAATCTCTTACTTTGATGAACACATTAATTCACTCATTAGAAACCAATTATCCAGTGTAAAAACTGCATTCCATTGGTGTACATTTTCCAATAGCATTGATACCTGCTCAGAAATAGAGTAAGAAGTCTCACAACACCAGGTTAAAGTCCAACAGGTTTACTTGGTAGCAAAAACCACTAACTTTCGGAGCACTGCACCTTCGTCAGGTGAATGGGAGTTCTTTTCACAAACAATGCATATAAAAACACAAACTCAATTTACAGAATAATGATTGGAATGCAAGTCTTTACAGGTAATCAAGTCTTAACGCTCGTTCCACTCACATTGTTTGCACATTTAAGCACAGTTTAATGATACGTATTGTCTCCAGACAGGACAGTTAGTGAAATTTTGCAAGCCCAGGCAAGTCATGGGGATTACAGATAGTATGATATGAGCCCAAGATCTCAGTTG
Organism: Sphyrna mokarran; assembly: GCA_024679065.1. Lineage (NCBI taxonomy): Eukaryota > Metazoa > Chordata > Chondrichthyes > Carcharhiniformes > Carcharhinidae > Sphyrna > Sphyrna mokarran. The sequence continues at coordinate 68,328,417 of JAGIQG010000008.1, forward strand.
AGGCTGTCGTCATGTATGCGGAGCTTGGCTATTAATCTCTGCTCAGTGACTGCATTGTCATGTGTCGTGAAGGCCACCTTGGAGAATGCTGATCCAAAGATCAGAGGCTGAATGTCTGTGACCACTTATGTATTCCCCAACAAGAAAAGAACATTCTTGCCTAGTGATTGTTGAGCGGTATTCATTCATCCATTGTTGTAATGTCTGCATGATCTCCTCAATGTATTGTGCAGACGCAATAACAATGAATGAATGAACACCTCTCGACAATCACCAGACAAGAGTTTTCCCTTTCTGTTGGGGAACATTTCAGCAGTCGAGGGCATTCGGCCTCTGATCTTTGGGTAAGCGTTCTCCAAGGCAGCCTTCATGACACATGACAACACAAAGTTGCTGAGCAGAAACTGATAACCAAGTTCCACACACATGAGGCCAACCTCAACTGGGATCTTGGGTTCATGTCATACTACCTGTAACCCCCACAACTTGCTTGGGCTTGCAAAATCTCATTAATTGTCCTATCTGGAGACAATACACATCTCTTTAATCTGTGCTTAACGCTCTTTCCACTCATTTTGTCTATACCTTTAAGACTTAATTACCTGTAAAGACTTGCATTCCAACCATTATTTTGTAAATTGAGTTTGTCTTTTTATATGCCCTATTTGTGAATAGAACTCCCGCTCTGACGAAGAGGCAGCGCTCTGAAAGCTAGTGGTTTTTGCTACCAAATAAATCTGTTGAACTTTAATCTGGTATTGTAAGACTTCTTACAGTGTTTACTCAAGTCCAATGCTGGCATCTCCACATCAGAAATAAAGTTCCCAGGCCTCTGATGATGGCAGAATACCTGGCCAGTTTTTTTTTGAGGGATCACTAGTCCTATCTCATTTATTGCCCATTCCACATTTATATAACTTCAGGACTTTCTAGGCCAACAGTGAGGACACTAAGAATAGTATCAGACAGGAACTATGTGTGGATCAAGCTGGATAGAAGTGGCAGATTGCCTGGTAACTGGCATTAGCTGCAGAATGTATACAGTGTATTGGAATGAAGAAAGTACAAACAATATTTACCCCATGCATTTACCAAACCTCTGTCTTGTTTAACTTTTACCTCTTGATTGAAACTCTGCTTTAAAAGCAAAATACCAAAAATATTTTGGTTAATGGCATGTAAATATATATATCAAAATGCACATATGGCAAGTGGCAGTGTTTTATCAAGATTCTTCAATAACTCATTGACTTGTGTTTATCTGGAAAAAACAACATTGTACAGCCCTGCATTTAAACTAATGTGGAGTTATGTTTGGAGTTTGCTTTCTCTTGCAGTTTGATTAAACAAATTATTTCTGGTATAATTTGGAGTTTTGAGTTTTGTTTATTTGAAATATTTGTTATTTCTCTATATCCCTTATTGGTTGGGAGGGTGAGATATACTTGCATGTACATATGCAATTGCTGTTTAAACCAGTCTGATCTAGAGAACTGATTATCTAGTTAAACTAAAGAAGAAACATTGTCAGGGTTGAACAGAGGAAGATTGAGAATTCAAATCTGAACTTTAGATTTGACCCTAGACTTTCTGTTGTTAAAATCAGGTTTTCAATTTTAGAAAGATTTGTCAAAGACGCAGTCAGGTAACTGCATATTACATTTGGTTGGGTTGACCAAATTCAACTATATTCCAGTATACGTGATTAATAACGTTTTGAACATCACTATCGTTGGATCCTACCAGAAGTGGATGGCCCAGAAGTTTAAGGGGCTAAATGCCCTTAGACAATGAAAATCTTTTGTGGCACTAACTTTCACATTATTGACCTAAGTTTGAGTACCAAAAGGTTGTGTTCCATGATGTGAACTCGTTGTATAATAAGTTTTGGCGTATTTTGGAGGAAAGATGCCATCTATTTGGATGGATGTAAAAGTTCCAATGGATGTACTTTAAAGAAAATAATTCTCTGGGTATCTTAGTCAACGGTATCCTTAGTCAGCACCACCAAAACTGGTCAGCTGATCATTCGTCTCAGTGCTACTGGTAGGAGCTTGCTATGTCTAATTTGGTGACCATTGTTTTAATTCATTCATGGGATTTGTGCATCCCTAACGAGGCTAGTATTTATTGCCCATCTCAAATTGCCCATGTGAAGAGTGAATCACCACCTTGAATAAAATTCAATGATTTGCTGGGCCATTTCAGAAGACTATGATGAGTCAGCCACTTTTCCCACTGATTATCAGTGACTACATTGCAAGTAACTTACTGGCTGTTGAAGCATTTTGGAACATCCTGTCGATATGAAATGTGTTGAAAAAATATACGTTATTCAGTTGGCAATTTAATTGTTTCCTGTTGCTTTCAGGGCACGTTTACAGAAATCCCAGCTAGTAACATTCGAAAAATCATTGCACAGAGATTAATAGAATCCAAAACTACCATCCCACATTCATACGCCAGTATTGATTGTAACATTGAACAAATCTTAAAGATGAAGAAGCAGCTAGCCAAAGGTGGGTTTTGCTATTATTTTAATATCACTGTCAGAAAGTTCTGGTTCATTTTTCACATCTGGAGATTATTACAGTGATTGCTTGCAGTGTTACTATAGTGCTTCCCTCCACAGCCACTTCTGTTTTCTAAACCTGACACGAATGCTGTATATGCAAAACAAGCTCTTAGCTCAGCAAATGTGTGAAAGAGAAAGACAGGTTAACATATTGCGTAAGATTCACCATCAGAAATGTGAACCAGTCTTGCTTTTTCAAAAGCTGAATATTGTGCATCTCCAGCATTTTCTTTTTTTAATTAGTAACGCTGATGATTAAATGAATAATTCCATTAGTCGAATAATATAGAACATTTTCTCAGCATTATCATCACAGCCATAGTGTGATTATATACTCTCTGCTCTTACAGCATTCCTTATCAGCAACATCATTGATCATGAGGGGACTGACATTTTTCTTTCTTTGCCTTTTTCTCTTTCTCTCTTCTCTTGTACTCTATTTCTCTGCCTCTCTCTCTTGTGCTCTCTTTCTCACTCTCGCATGCTGTGTCTTTGCCATGCTCTATCTCTGCGTGCTGTCTCGTGTCCTCGCTTTCACTCACCCTCCCTCCCCCTCTGCTACTCTCACTTGCTTTCCCTCTCTCGCCCTCGTGCGCCCCTGTGCCCTCCCCTGCTCTCGCACACCTCATTGCGCTCTCTCTCCCTGCCCCACTTACCTTCCTTTTCTTCCCCTCCATTCTCCTTCCCTCCATCCCTTCCTCACCTTTGATGGGCAGCACAGTGGTTAGCACTGCTGCTTCATAGTGCCAGGGTTTGATTCCTGGCTTGAGTGACTGCGCAAAGCTTGCACATGCTCCACAAGCCTGTGTGGGTTTCTCCTAGGTACTCTGGTTTCTGAAATATGTGTTGCTTATGTGCATTGGCCATACTAAGTTCTCTATCTGTGTACTCGTACAGACACTGGAGTGTGGTGTTCAGGAGATTTTCACAGTGATTGCTTGCAGTGTTACTATAAGCCTACTCGTGATACTGATAAATTAACATGAAAATTTTCCTCCCTCCCTGTCTCCCTCCCATTGAAATAGGTATCTAGGACATGACTGGGTAACCAATAGGACCTATGTTTTGGTCAATGAAATGTAATGATTGGGAGATGACATGAAAAGAACTCAGATAATTTAAACCAGGGGAATTCAGTGTCACATCAGAGAGTAAGATTGATACAGGACGTGGGAATGGAATATTAGATTAATAAAAAAAAGAAAAAAATCATTTAAAAATCAGCACTCTCATTGTTGCAATGATACTTAGGATGGTAATTACTAATTCTACGTTGTTGCAGCAGATTCATCTATTCCAGAAAACAACTTCACACCATACAATACACATTGGTGGTGAAGTAGACAGCAAAATGCTACCTTCACAAGCTTTTGCAATACCACACAATTCTGACAGCAACTTTTGTGTAGTTATTAAATGGAGAACTTGCCCCTCTGTAAGGTTTCTGTGCCATTTGTGCAGTAAGCATCATAGCCTCTCTTTCTATTTTGACAGCAATTTGTAAGAAAATCATAAAATGCAGAAGATGATTATTTTGCCCATCGAGTCTGCACTGACACACCAGCAAAGTATCTTACCCAGGCCTACTCCTCCCCTACCCCTGTGCGCCATTGCTAATCCATCTAACCTACATATCTTGTGACACTAAGGGGCAATTTAGCATGGCCAGTTCACCTATCCTGCACATCTTTGGACTATGGGAGGAAACCAGAATGTATAGTGGAAACCCATGCAGACACAGGGTGGGCATACAAATTCCACACTGTCACTCAAGGCCAGAATTGAATGTGGCATTATGAGGCAGCAATGCTAGCCACTATGCTTCTAAACTTTTTTGGCACAATCAATTTATCTTGCTGAGAATAGGTACATGACAGGTGTACAGTAACTATATAAAGCACCTGAACTTTGAGTTTTTGGTGTAGATTCATTTGATGGGATAGATTTTAGCTTAGTCATTTGTCACGATTCCTTATCCATTAGTCTCTATATCAGCTACGTGCAATAAATTGGGTGTTCCACTATATTATGTCAGGAATGTGATGTCACTTAGGACCCAGGAAAACTAGAACTTACTGCTTAAAGATTCTGTTAAAATGATAAGAGAGTTCTTACCTATGCAGCGTAACCAGAATAACTGCAAGCACAATGATGCAAAGTATTTGGCCCCATATTTTTTAATCGGCTGCTGTCGGTAGTGGTCGAGGCGAACTCGCTGGGGTTTTTTAAAAGACTTCTGGGTAAGTATATGGGATCCAGTGGGATTGGGGGTTATAGATAGGTCTATGGCTGGGTAGGTTTTGATGTGTTCGGCACAACTTGTGGGCCGAAGGGCCTGTTTGTGCTGTAGTGTTCTATGTTCTATAATACAAATTTACTGGAAAGAGCCAGCTCCTTGGAATTTGAGCAGAGGATATTTTGCAGGGAGAGAGTTTTCTTGTTCTTTGCAATACATCAAAACGCTGTAAATTTCAATTCTGTGACTTGGGTTTGAACATATCAGACACCAAGTAAAAGTAGCTTCTCTTTGCTCTAAGTTTGGATGTTCTATTCCATTTCCAATGGGTGTAAGTTGACAATGCCCAATACTGCATATGTTGGCTTCAACTGATGGGTATGATTAATGTCCTTCCTTGCTCATTCCATTAAATCCTTCAGTCAAATTATTTATCATTTCAACTCCCAGCAAAAATGTTATAAATACATATTGTACATTTTGTTCAAAGGTGTAGAAAAGAGGCAACAAGGGAACAGATCATACCAAATGATGCGTGTTTAGACGTTGTCCATTCTTATATCACTGTACTCCCTGTTATTCTTGTTGTATACAGTAAGAAGTCTCAAACATTAGGTTAAAGTTCAACCAATTTATTTGATAGTAAATCCACAAGCTTTCAGGGTTTGTCCCTTCGTTAGGTGAATGACGATTTCTGATTTCGGACAGAGCATATAAGAGCACACACAGTTTACAGAATACTGATTAGAATGCAAGTCTTTACAGACATGAACCGACGAATGAACATTGCTCGACAATCACCAGGCAAGACTGTTCCCTTCCTGTTGGCAAACATTTCAGTGGTTGTGGGCATTCGGCCTCTGATCTTCGGGTAAGCATTCTCCAAGGCGGGCTTCGCGACACACGACAGCGCAGAGCCACTGAGCAAAGACTGATAGCCATGTTCCAACGTGTGAGAACTGTCTCAACTGGAATCTTGGGTTCATGTGCACTATCTGTAGCCCCCATGACTTGCCTGAGTTTGCAAAACCTCACTAACTGTACTGTCCGGAGACAATACACATCTCTTTAACCTATCCCTAATGCTCTTTCCACTCACATTGTCTGCATCTTTAAGACTTGAATAGCAGATTAGCTGTAAAGCATTCTAATCAGTATTCTGTAAACTGTTTGTGCTGTTGTATGTTCTGTCTGAGACGAGAACTCTGCACTCATCCAACAAAGGGGCAAACCCCGAAAGCTTATGGGTTTACTATCAAATAAATTGCTTGGACTTCAACCTGGTGTTGTGAGTCTTCTGTGTTTAACCGGGTCCAACACCAGCATCTCCACATCGTTCTCATTATATCCCTTAGAATAAAGAATCTCTTAACATTTTAACATTTTAAGCAGTAATTCCATTTGAAACAGTTGCCCAAATCTTAAATTGTGTAGAATTCCTGTTAATTCATTTTATTATGCAATGCTACTCAATAAGTGATAGTGATTGACTTACCAGACTAATATTCCACGTCAAAGGAATTAGATGTGGATCTGCATCAAAAGCTCAAAGTTCAGGTAGTTTACGAAGAGATGTAGCTACTCACTGCAAGATAAATTGGCTGTGCCAAAATATTTTAAGCTTATTGAACCGTCAGCAGAAGTTGCAAGACGTCAATGTATCTCAGCTTTTTGTGATTCTTGTAATTGCATTTATGCCACTCATGAATCAGGTACTTAATGAATTGAGAAGTGCAGAATGTATGTCACTGTTCCACACGGTGTGCTTTCTATTTATAGTATGGGGAAATATTTGCACCATCCTCAGCTATTACAGAACAATATCACATATCTTATCTCCAATATTGTTACAGTGAAAGGCATGCTGATATTGTGGAATATTTCCATTGGTTTGAACCCTAAGTTGGGAGATTCTTTTCACTGAATCCCATTCACTAGCTCGGTCAAATCTTAGCTTAGTAAGAACTGAGTGTCGTCTTCAGGTCAAAGCAATCCATTTCTACAGTGCTCTTTGTTTTGACTGCACAAAGGTTTACTGCTTTTCTTTTCAACTGGCAACTTTTAGAAACTCCTATTAGTTTTGCAGGTATAATGCTCCGTACAATAAGTAACCCTTTACCAAAGGGATTAAATAAAGGGAATCGGAAAAGGCACTAGCTTCATTGACAAGCTAGTAAAGAGAATGCAAATTCTATCAACCACATGTGATGTTTTAGCTTTTCTCCCCCTCTTGTTCTACTCAAATTATTTCAATTTGTGAGAAACCATCTTACGTAGTTCTCTGCAGAATCAAGATTTCCTTTCCCTCCCCCTGTTTACAAAGCACAAGTGAACCTCTTTCAGCTGAACTAGCTCGCATATTTCTGGCAAGTTTGACAATGCATGTTGATATAGAGAGGATAAAGGCCCATGTTATAGGTTTAGTGACCTTGTACACGAAAATTCTTAGTTTTAAATCTGTGGGGAAGTGGTTTATGAATCTGGGCTCAAGCCAGATGCAAAAATGCTGTTTTTATCAGGAAAAAGGGATCCTTTATTTCTATTTAAATCTGACTCCTTTTGTCATTATCAAAGTTATTATTATAATCTTGCCAAATTTAAAAGCAAAATAATGATTCTGTCACTGTGTATCATGTACAGAAACCTAGTGGCCTATCAGACGCTCACTGAAGACTAGTTTACAAAATGTAATGGCACCTTTATAATGGTGCCTGTCTAATATTTCACCTAAGTTCAGATATTGCAATTTTTGAGAGCTAAGTCAATTTGAATGATCTTCCTTCCCCATCCCATCACCAGAATGTGGGAAGGAATCCAAAGTGACTTGCCTCACAGAGACTTTCTGTCTGAAACTGCTGGCAGCTCAGATTTGCTCAGGGCCACAGCTGTCACAGAGCTTCAGGCATATCAAATAAGCAAGTTTAAACTTTTTCAATCCTCGCCTCCTTTCTCCCCAATCCTCCCAAGGAAAGGCAAAAGAAAGCAAAGTATTTTCCCATGTAGATCCAATTAAACGTTTTCAGAATCTCTAATTGAGACATTAACCAGGCTCCTTTTGTCATATGGTCCTGTCTTGCTTGCCAAATTCAGGTCTGTCGCTGTTGGCCATTTGCTGAGTACCTGTGCTGGGACTTCAACAGTACCTGTATAAGACTGTTTTTATATGTTACCAACCCTCTACCCACAATGCGATAAAATACAGTTTGCAAAGGACTATAGCATGAGACCTCAACAATGTGTATTCAAGGATAATAAAGATTGTGTCTGGCCATGGGCCTCCCCTCTCAGATACATCTTATGGACTGAGTTACAATCTCAATTTCAAAGAATTGCTAAGGTTGTGCTAGTTCAAGTGTTCTAATAGGATTTAATACAGGAGTCATTGGCTTCTCATAGATTCCAGCTAAGCTGCTTTGTTTAATGTCCTTTTATAAACATTGAGAGGAATCACGAAGCCAAATTAATCTTTTTACTGATGAATAATCTTTACTTTTTTTGTGTGTTCATATTTTTCTTCATTACGCTGACCAGTAATTTTGGACCCGTTCTAATATTGAATATTGCATAATTGGTCAACAACTTGAATTTATATAGCGTATTCATATAAAAGAGATCCAAGAGAGCTTAATAAGACTATAAGGAAATTAATAAAAATTGAAAAAAAGTAGTGTCAAGTCCCACTAAAGGGATAATTATACATCAGATAAACGCCATCTATATAATGAGTCATGTGTCCAGTCTGTGAAGTGATACTACATTCATGCACATCAGTGATCCTGGAGTAACCACTGTTTGTAGAATTAAATGGCATACTTTAAATTTTAAGTTTTGCTTATTGTAACTATTGCAGTTTTGAGTATTTTGTTTTCTCTCTCAATAGCAGGCTTTGCCTATACCTTGACTATACTTCTGTACTCACGCAAGGATTATTAATAATCCGACTTGAACTGAACTGCATGCTAGATGTAATAAGAGATACACTCTGTAATTGCCAATAGTCTTGTCTTATAGAAAACAATGATATTTTTATATCTAAATAGTGATGCAGGTTAAAAGGCCAAGCAAAAGCAAAACAAGCACTTAGCTTTGTTTCCAAAGGGGTAGAATTGAAAAGCAGAGAGGTATGCTGAACTTATAAAAACCCTTGGTTATACCACACTCAGAGTGTCATGTATATTTCGTGTCACCATACTATAAGGATATAGTGGCACTTGGGAGCATGTAAAAAAAGACATATAAAGATTGTGGCAAAATTTTGAGTTCATATTATCAGAAAATGATGAGTAAATTATATTCCTTTCTGAATAGGTAGTAAAATGGGGAAACACATAAAAGCAAAGTCAGAGGAACAGAGAGTTTGGAGGCTGGAGCAGTCTTTAGCAATAAGATGAGGTTATTTGGGGGCTGGCTTTCAAGAAAAAGACAGTGATTTTTAACTTTAGGATTTGAAGAGTGGGCAACCAATATGAGTCAGGGGCAACTGGGATGATGGGTAAGATGTACTTTTGCATCGGACAGGATAGAGATAGCTGATTTTGAAGGAGTTAGTATTTATATTAGGTAAAGCATTGAGTGTAAATTAATAGAAGTGTAAGGGTCTCAGTGAGTGGCATAGTGAATTAGGTAGAACAGAAGCAAGCAACGTTGCAGAGGGGAAATGAGTAATCTGTATGTGGAAAAGATATGGGAATGAGGTTGATAATGTTATATATTTCTCTGTCTCATTTTGATGCTGTATTCTTCACAGGGACCATGTAAACAACCCAATTAATATTTAATCAAATGCAATTAAATTGCTTTCCAGGTAGATAATTAAAAATGCCTATGCATGTGTATGTGTTTTATACACATTTCCAAGGTAATTGAGACCTTCTTAATTGAAATTTCATTTTGATGTTATTCCCACCAAGTCAAATACTGCATCAAGCAAAGCCTCAGGCTATCATTCCTCAATTCCCCATTCTATCCCAGCCTGCCAAAAACCTGGCCACCCATCTCCATTTCAATCTTATTGCATGTACTAATCTCCATTGAGGGAACAGGTAAGTTGCTGTTTAACCTCCTCTAGCATGGATATATAACCAGTTGCCAAGAGGTATTCAATGACTTTAATCATGGCTCCCCATAGAGGTGCCTTTCCAACTGGCACAGAAAAATCTCTAATGAGGAAACTGAGTCCAAAGTGTGATGTATTCTAATAGGCCATGGCATTTAAGATCCAATGGGTTAATACTGGATCTGTCCATCTTCTCCCCAAACTTGGAGTCAACTGAAGGTCCTGCCTTAAGCTGAAGATGGGGTAAAAGTATGCAGCTAAGAGATAAGGGGGTTAATGTCAAACCCAGCATTCAGGTTAAGCTAGAAAATAATCATTTGCTTGTAGCTCCTAGGTAATGCTGTCTGAAGTCCCTTCTTTTTCAACTCTTCACAGAGTGCCTTCATCCAATATAATCCTTGCTGAACCACATTGCTTAGTCTAGTCCTTACTGCTTTTATTTCTGGAGCTGTCTGCTCATGTATAACACTGCTTTAGACAAGAGTGGAACAGAGAGAGTTTTCAGCACTGATTTGGCTGCTTGTGTGGAAATCAAAAAGACTTTTCTGTTGTATAACATTTTAAGCGTTTCCTCTTTAATCAATAGCTGCATGTTTAAGTGAAAACCATTTTGTGTTGAACATAGACTTAATAAACAGCTCAGGCAGTAGGTTTGATTGCCACTCATTACCCAACAATAAAAAGACTGTTAGCTATGTAATGTTTGAGTGTGCATTATTGAAAGATTGCATTTAGAAACAGACAACAAACTGTTCAAATTAAGAGTTCACGAGGCCATTTTAAAATATTTTTGTAGAATATTAGGACGGATAATCATCCATATGAACCTTGAACAAGCATATAGCAGTCTGAACAAACCAGTACCACTGACAATGAATGACACTGCCCAACACACACTGCAGAGTGTGATAGTGTGTCCAGTACATGCCACAGCATGTGGCACGGTGCTCAGCGCATAGCATGGATGATGTGTGGCTTGGGGTCCAGTTGAAATAGAAACAGTGTTGGAAAAACTCAGCAGGTCTGTCAGCATCTGTGGAGCTGCCTCACTTCAGTTCCAATTAAGTCATATTGAACTCAAAGTATTAACACTGTTTCTCTCTCCATAGATGCAGCCAGACCTGCTGAGCTTTTCCAGCACTTCTGTTTTTATTTCTGATCTCCAGCACCCATAGTGTTTTGCTCTTATTTTATTGTTGCAAGTCAAAATCTGTTTTCAACTTTTAAGGAATATGCAAATATTCATCACGATAGCAAATTGACAGCCTGTTTCACACTTTGCTGCAGTGAAATCAGTTGAAAAGGAAATTGAGCAGCAGGTAAAATGATCTGCTGAAGCACCTAGGAAATGTTTTGCATTAGCATCCAAGATTAATTTCAGGCACAGAGCAAACAGAATTGGATTCTGTTAGATAAAAGATCAATGTATTATTCAACTTTTCCAAGTTGCCGCCTGGGTTCAGCTCAGTGCAGTAAGTGAGGGACTTTCCTAATACAGCTGCTTTCTTCCTTTGTTCAGACAAGTATTTTAAAATAAAAGACACACATGAAAGAACGCATCAAATTCCAGCTCTTCACAGAATTTTAGCTGCTGTTAATCATGTTATGTTTAATCAAAAGATCACAGTCACATCAGTTTGAAAGCAAAATGCAATGAATTAGTTAAAGCATCAAAATCGGCTGCCACTGGCAAAGACTGCTTTTTACTTGTTTTTAACCGACATTTAAAATTATTGTTCTTATACAATTTATCTCTCTTTGCTCAGTGACTGTTCTCTGTCTTATTCCAGTGATCATAGTGTTCACTGGACACTCACTGAAGGAGTACTGTGCTATCAAGGTGCGGTCTTTCGGATGAGATTTTAATCTGACAGGTAGCTGTAGAAGATCTCACAGCACTCTTTCAAAGAAGAGTAAGGGAGCTCTAGTAACCTAGCCAACCATTTATAGTTCATCCAGCATCACAAAAAATATTGATCTCATTGCTGCCTGTGGAGGTCTTGCTCTGTGTAAAATGGCTGCCATGTTGCTGGCACTACAACAGAGATGAGGTTTCAAAAATACTTTATTGGAAATAAGGTGCTTTGGGGCATCCTGGGGTTGTCAAAGATATTAGATAAATGCAATTTTTTTTGTTGCTTATCCCTCCTTGGATCTTTTCCTGCCACTGTGCAGTCACTCTGACTGCACTCAACATCTATCCTTTGTCTTACTTCTATATGTCCTTTACATGTTAGCTTTCAGTAACACTGTCTGCAGGTATGCATGAATGATGACACCACACACCTCTATTTCCACCAAACCACACTGCAACAACTCAGCCATCAGATTGATTTCTGATATCAAGCCATGGATGACATAAAGATTTCACAATAACTTCACTAGTGTTAATGTAAGCCTCACTTGTGACTAATAAATAAAATTTAAACTTTTATAAGGGAAACTTTCTTCAATTTAACAGTGAGCAGGCAAAGCTATCTGTTTGTTCACTCCAACATTTCTGCGTTATTGCCTAGCTGTGTTCAAGTTGCAATTCCCTGGATTACATCCAGTGCTAAACTTTGACAAACAGATCATCTTGATACTTGGGGAATGGAATCATTTTATGTTGTTTGGTCCTGTTTATTTCTTATCCTTTCTGAACTTCCTGAGCCTGAAGACTTGCCATGGTCTATTCTTAGGAGAGTTGTCATTAATGGATCAATACTGAATCCTGTGGTATAGACTTGGCATTGATGCAAATTAATGAGTAAATGGCTCTGTTTCACTTATAACTAGGACTTGCTCCTCAGTGCACATCCATGAAGACAAACGCTTGCCTTGTCCCTGGCTTTCAGTTTTCTACCTGGATGATCATTTCATTTGAACTGGACTCTGCATTGCCCTCATATTATGTTTAACTCTGAGCTGAGCTCCAAATACAATCTATCACTCAGCTCATTACCACTTCCACAGAATTCAGTAACTGTCCTTAAGGCAGGTTTGCCAGTACAAAATACTCACCATGGTTTTATCTCCAAACACAGTTATCCTGCAAGCCTCCTACAGTTACCACCTTATCTAAACTTGAACTTGTCTAAACTCTATTGACGCATCCCACAATGCATCCAACTCAACCATCACACCAAGTTTTGGCAACGTCTTTAGGTTCCCTATCCTCCAACACATCACATTTGCAGTCATTTTCTTCATTAAGAAATCTCTCTTCAGCAATCATCCAATGTTTTTTATATTCATTTATAGGATGTGGGTATCACTGGCTGTGCCAGTATTTATTATCCATCCCTAATTGCCCTTGAGAAGTTGGTGCTGAACTCCTTGAATCTCTACAATCCCTCTGATGTATTTTCACCCATCTGCTGTTAGGGAATGAGTTCCAGGATTTTGCCCCTCGTCCAGGATCTCTTTTCAGCTTTTCAATCCAGCTAGTGTCTTCCCGTGCATCTGAACTCTGTCATTCATGGCAGAACTTTCAGTTGCCTCTGATCTAGTTCAGTCCAAATCCCTTCTGCCTTGCCAGCTCTCTTCAGCCATATCAGTTGTCTGTCTACTAAGTCCATTCTTATTTTTAGGTATCCTTTTCTCTTCTCCTGAGTGTCTTCGGAATTTTATTACAGTACATTAAAGATGCTGTTTTAACCATTCAGTGGATTCGAGTGTGCTGCAGCCACCTGATGTTTAATGCTCTTCTATGGTACCAAACAGTTACCATTGATTGTTTCATTTCCTCTCTTCCCCCACTTTCTCAGTCATTCCTACTAATGTAATTGAGGCAAAAACGGGCAGATAAGTGCATGCAAAAAAATACGGACGGTAAATCTGACAGGGCCTGATTTGGGTCGAATTATCATCTTGTGCTTTCTGTTTGTAACTCGTGGATTTTCTATGAACTTCTGTTTTCTAATTGGATTGAAGTCCAAAGGAAGCAACTTTCGTTGGTGTTTCCACTCCTGAACCCATACTGTGCTCTAAAGTTGTACTGGCTGAGTCGAGATAGTTCAGTACAGACAGGGATCAAACATATGGCCATCCTGGCTGCTGTTGGGTAAATTCATTGAGCACTAGAAGCAGGGAACGTATTCAATATGGCTGACAAACAAAGGATTGTTGGTCTGGATGGATCCATTCCCACATTATTGAAAGAGGCATCCCAGAGATGAACAAAGAATGAGAGTCACTTCTATCAGACAACCCTGTAAAATAAAGCCAAAATAGACCCGAGTGAGGGGAAATGGACCCAGTGAGGGGGCAGCAAAGGGAGAAAATCAGAAGACAGAGAGAAGCTGGAGAAAAAATTCAACTGGTGGATGAACTAAAGACCTCATGAACTGCAATCAACCACAGAGGACAGGCTCCCACTATGGATCACACCGATGATATAAATACGTGAATCTGCAGCTTGCATTAGGAAAGTTATTTTTCATTTTATCCTGTCCAGAGGCCCATCTGAGCTATGGAATTTTTTTTGCTGGTTTTGAAACCTCTGTAAACATTAATTTTTTCCATAAATATTTTTTGAAAAATATTGTACAATTTGAACAAAGTTTGAAAATGTTATAGTTGCCATCTTTTAGGTGAATACTAGTTCACAATGTCTAATTCAGCCAATTGTATAGAAACTTTAGCACAATAAACGTCTCTAATCCTCAGAAAGCTAAACATATCTATGTACCACATCTGCTGGGGCACTATTCACAGCAACAGAGGAGGGGTCTGTGCAGGAATGTCCAAATAACATTAGCATTTCAGTGCCCTTTTTTGAAAAACAATGAGCAAATGAAAAACTGCATTTCTTTCACAGTTAGGTCTCTACATCTCATTGCTTTTTATTGCATGTTTTTTCTAGATAATATCAAGATCTCAGTGAATGATTTCATTATCAAGGCAGCTGCTGTCACATTGAAAGTAAGTGGAATATGAAAGAGGAATGGTACAGTGCAAGCGATTCACTTGACATTGTGAATAGTAATATCATTCAGAGATGCAGCGTGGTCCTGACTAAGTAAACTGATGCCCCCAAGTCCAGAAACATGAGTTGATTAATACAGTGTTGATAAAAACGGCACAATACCTGTATGTATAAGTACACAAGCAGACATCTTTAACCCTGTTCTGCTCGAAATGAGGGATATGCAGTTAAGATGTTGCCACTATATGAGACCAGTTTCAAATCCCTACTTCACCCTCAAACCTGACAGAAACAGGGATAGACAATGCTCGAAACACAGCAGGTTAGTCAGCATCCATGGAGAGAACAGAGATGTTGGAAGTTCAGGACTGCTGTAAAGGACCTGACTCTCAAAGTTGACCATTCTTTGGCCAGTGCTGGCACTTGTAAGATTTTCTTTTGCCTGAAACAACTGGTTGAACAATTCATGGCCTCTGTAATTGAATTGTAATCAGGAATCTATCTTTAAACTGTAAGTATCATGATTGTGAATGTTCCATTAGGAATCTCCTTAGTCCTTTTCAATCACTGACAGCCCTTAAAGCAAATAAGGTTGCATGGATTCAGAAGACCAAATACAAGCTATAGCTGTGCCCTGAGGAAAGTTGCACTAATGAGCTATTAAAATAATTCATGAGTGACTAAATATCCTGGTTCCCCAAAGTATGCAATTGGTTGTGTATAGGTTAGATTTTGCAGAACAGCATGATGTGTCAATTTTTCTTGTAAATAGGCCCATATATAAAATGTGTAAGTGTTATTTTAAGCTGAAAACCCATTACTTGTAAATGTGGATGAGTGAAGAAGAGTGAAATGCTAACCTAATTTAAAAATAAATCAAAAATCATATTATTAGGGATCTTAATAATGAATCTCTTTGTATAACTGCCACCATTCAAAGATGGTTCAAAAAATTAAGTAATTTGTTATGGAGGGGCATATTGTAATTTATGACTTGTAAGAGCTGGCTAATGCCATGAGATAAGAACAGAACAAGCTAACGCAGTGTTTCCAAAATGGGAATTTGCAAGTGTGTGAATTCAGTGCAAGCTGGGAGGAAGGTGCTAATGAAACTAGCTCCTATTAAGAGAGTGTAATGTAAACGTTGAAGTCGACTAAACTAACCAAAAATGTCAGCACTGCAAGAGATAATGTGTCATTTCAACAAAATGTGGAAGATTTAACTATCAGTTGTTGATTTGTTCTGAGATATGTATACTGAGGAGCAATGGGTACGTAAGTGATACTTTAATCTCAAGTTTAGGATCCTGGTCCTGAAATACTCTCCTAGTCTGAGCAGGCATGTTGGAAGTAATGTTGAATCATCAAGAGGCAACACCCAACATACAGAAAATGATCTGAATTTTCGAAGAGCTCGTGATTGATCTTGGGGAGGGAGAAAAATGTTTACCTGTAGAAGCTAGTTGGACGAGGACGCTAGTTTTCCAGGTATTTAGCGAAAGGTCGATTTGGACACCTGCTTCAGAGAAGGAATCAACAGTAACTTAGAGCTCAGTTTTAAGTGAACACAAATACAAACATCAACTGCACTTTGAAGCTCAATGACTGAGCTTGGAATGGTTTTGGTTTCGGATTTAACACAGCATAGTTTGAACAGTTTTCGGTCTGTTCTATAGATTATGTCCATGCCTGTGGATTATTTGCTGGAGGTGAGGAGCAATATTGCAGCAAGGAAATGGAGAAGATGGTTGGTGAAATGGCACAGCTTTGTTTAACCCCAGGCTTTTACTGAAAAAGAGTTTGTGGTGATTTCATTAGTGAGAATCACAGCTTGCATATCATGGAGTAGGCAGAGGATGGTGCCAAATTTCTGAGGGAAGTTAAATTTGGGATGGATACTCAAGGAATCATAAAATCCCTACTGTGCAGAGGACACATACTCTCCTACAGAGCATCTTTACCAGGTGTACTCCCATCCCTGTGACCCCACGCATTTACCCTGCTAATCCCCCTAACCTACACATCTTGGGACACTGAAGGGCAATTTAGCGTGGCCAATTCACCTATCTTTGGACTGAGAGAGGAAACTGGGGTACCCAAAGGAAACCCACGCTGACAGGGAAGAGGGTGCAAACTCCACACAGTCATCCGAGGCCAAAACCAAACCTTGGTCCCTGGTGCTGTGAGGCAGCAGTGCTAGTAACAGAGAATCAAAGGCCAAAAGATCAAAAAAGCCTGTGCAACAGTTGGTGCTGTTCATTCCAACATCTCCCCCCCTCCAAACCCCCCCCCCCCTCAGAAAAGATCAAACATACCCACCAACTCATTGGCAAGCTTGGCTTGTGACTGTTCAGAATGAAAGGCACTAAAATACATCAGGAGGTTTCGCCAAGAACATGCAGAGGCATAGTTGAGGTGTTGGAGACTCAAAACCTCCAAACAACTCCTCTACCAAACTGGCCAGCACCATCTGCCCTTCACATGACAGAGTTTACAAATTGCACATTCAGCTTATCATTGGCCATCATAGAACCTACTGACCCAGAGTAGAAGAACCAGCCCAACAGACTATCTGCAAAAAAAATTGTGAAATGTTGGGTAAAGTAAGAATAAGTTGGTATAGGTGTCGATAAGAATTTGTAGAGAGAAAGTCAATATAGTTGGAACTTAATGATTAAAATAAAATGGCATGTTATATTAGTAGGGCTATATTACAATCCTGTTATTCATGAGGAGGAAATGGAGAAAGAAATTTGCACTGGGATTAGAAAAATGAATCAGAATAAGAAAAAAGATGAGAAAAAGAGGAGAAAAGAGAATGGAATTTCTAAATTGTGTACAAGACTCTTTCTTCAAGTAGTAATGTATAGGCATAATTTGTTCTGATAATAAGGAATGCAATAGGTAAGATAGATAAAATGAATGATGGTGATCGAAGTATGATGAGGGTTCAGATAACTCAGAACTATAAATGCAGAAAGACTAAAAGAACAAATTGGATTCAGGCAGATTTCAGAAGGATAAAGCAAGTTAGCTGAGGTGAGATGGAAGGACACATTCATACTCAGGACTACAGGACAACAGCAGAAGTTGTTAACAAAGTAATTATAAATAAAAATTAAATAGGACACCACTTAAAAAAAAACTATCAGTGGTTTTAGCATCCCATTGTTAATTAGTGGTTAGAAACCAATGAGTGAATGGGAGCCTATGAATGTTATAATAATAAGGATAAAAAAAACAAAGAAGAATATGAGAAACTAAGAGGTTGAGTGGGATAAAAATAAACAAAGGATAGGTGAAATATGCCAAAAACCATCTAAAGAACCCAAGAGAGAAAATGATTGTCAGCTTGTAGCTGATGGCATAGATATGAGGTAAAATTTTTCTCCAAGAATCTAAGTGCCATAACGGTGAAAATAAAGGAGCAAATTTGCGCTGGTCTCTCGGGCACACTCTGTACTGCAATCATCCCACATTTAAACCATTTACTGGGAGAGTGGTGAGTTGTGTGCCAGCACTAGGAGGCACGTGGCCTAAATACACCAGGAAGCCCGGTTTCAGAGCACTGGGGTGCCATTTTGCAAAGGTGCACCGATCTCTCAGGGCACTGGATGACCCCCTACCTTCCCCCATAATCATCGTGATCCTCCTTCATCAGCAGCATGTTACTCCATCTCACCCCTGACACGGATCGCCGGCATTGAGAAATTGGGGCTTTCTCCATGGGCTCCCTGATGTGACCTTGCAGTTTCACCATGACCCCATTCATGCTCCACCTATGCATGACACTCCCTGTCATAGCCCCCTCCCCCTTGGCACTGCCCCTAGTACATTGGTAATGCCCAGTTCTTGAGCTTGGAAGAGAGTAAATAGAAGTAGACTGTTGGCAGACATTAAGAGGTCAAGAATAGCATCACAGATGCAAAGTTAACCAGAAAAGATTGAGAACATTATTCTACAGTCATGGTTCTGCAGTCTGCATTATAATTTGATGATAAATTATTCTTCTGTATTCACAGGAATTTTGTTCTGCCTGCTACAGTTCTTTCTCTGACAGTTATCTTTTTTTCTCCACCATTCATCCCCAAACCACCTCGCACCTTCCTTATACATCCTCCCTTTTCTCTTGATGAAAATCATTTGAAGCAAATGCCAGATGTGAACTCCATCTGGAGCAATGAGGGCCCTCATCAGCTTGGCTCCATCGACATTTCAGTGGCAGTTGCTACGGATCATGGCCTTATGACACCAATCGTGCGAGATGCTGCTACAAAAGGAATGGAGGAAATTTCAACATTGGTCAAGGTAGGACAAGAGGTGGGAATATAGCAACAAAGATCAGTATTTTATTTAAACCTTTCACCATTATAAATGGTCTGGATGGAATTAATATTTTTATTCAAATCACAATGATAGAAGAAGTGCTACAGTGCAGAAAGAGACCAATTGGCCCATCAAGTCTGCACCGACAGCAGTCCCACCTAGGCCTTATCATCATATCCATTCATATTTACTTGCTAATCCCTCTAAACTACGCATCCCAGGACACTAAGGGGCAATTTACCATGGCCAATCAACCTAACCCACACATCTTTGGATTGTGGGAGGAAGCCGGAGCACTCGGAGAAAACTCATGTAGACACGGGGAGAATGTGCAAACTCCACACAGATGGTGACCCAAGCTGGGAATCAAACCCAGGTTCCTGGAGCTGTGGAGCAGCAGTGCTAACCACTGTGCTAATGTGAGGGTAGCACAATAGTTAGTACTGCTGCTTCATAGCTCCAGAGATCTGGGTTTGATTCCTGGCTTGGGTCACTATCTGTTTGGAGTTTGCACATTCTCCTTGTGTCTGTGTGGGCTTCTCTGGGCACTCTGGTTTCCTCCCACTGTCCAAAGATGTGCGGGTTTAGTTGATTGGCCATGCTAAAAATTGCGCCTTAGAGTCCAAGATGCATAGATTAGAGGGATTTGCAGGTAAATATGTAGGGATATGGGGGTAGGGCCTGGGTGGATTGCTGTCAGTGTAAACTTGATGGGCTGAATGGCCTCCTTTTGCACTGTAGGGTTTCTATGAAAAATTTCTATGATAAATTATCCAGTGTTTTGTGACTTTCAATACAATTGAAGAAGAATTTTTCTGAATTCTGAATAAAAGAGTTTCAGCTTAGCACAATTGTTGTTTTTATTTTAAGAAACACTGACTTTTGGTACGGTAATGGGTGTCTAATAACAAAGCTGCTCAAGGTACGAGGTCTCTTGTCTAAAGCCTTGCTGCATGCTGCAGAGTGACTGAGCGGGATTTCTTCTCACTCCTCAGTACCATGGCAGAATGTTCTGCGGCAGTGGAAGCATCCCACCATTGGTCAGCAGTAGGAACTTCCGGCCCCATCGCTGCCAACCGGATTTCTCCTTATTTGCACCACTGTTCCCATGTCAGCTGAACTGGAAGAACCTGCCAGTGGGGACAACCAGAAAATCCTGCCCAATGAATGCCAGGAATGCATTCACACCTGTGATGCCTGTTACTCTAAGGGCACATTTACACTATAATAGTAGTATCAATGCAAAGTGGAAATTCAAGTCCAGAGTCAGGCAAGGTCTGGTACCAGAAAACATTTGGGACCTGCTTCAGTGCTCAATTTCTCAAGTTTATTCAAGTTTAACAACAATGCTAAATATGTTGTGCAAATGAACCCTTCTGATATGTAGATACCATCTAAGTACCTAGATGCTATACGGCACTAAGTGGAGAAACATAGAGACCCATCTCCATTGGAGTCAGTGACAGCCCAAAGTTGGCATTATATTTGAAGTCCATCTCGCACTAATCTGTTCAACCAGGAAAATACTGCAGAATAACAAATTACCAAAACGTGAAGTTATTTAGGAAGAAAAATCTGTATGATTTTTATTTAATATGCCAGAGTAGGCAATGCAGCAAGAATAATATAATTTTACGAGGTATTATTCATGTATTTATTTGTTTGTTTGAGGTTTTTTTTAGAAAGATGAAATTTAAATTCATAAAAGGGAGAGATATTAATCCTGGATGATGGTCTTTAATAAAGCATCTATAATCCTCAGTCAGATTGAGTGCATGTTAAATGTTAAATCAAACTTCCACACTCTCCCTGTTCCGCCAAGATGACATTTCCCACTTCCCACTTCCCACACCATCCATCCTGTGGTGTGCAAATAAGATTACCGATCCGCTTCCAAATGAAGACAAATTTGTGCTGGCAATTCTCCAGTCATCAGGCACAACTTCCATATTGAAGAATGTTTGTAAGATTGCGGTCAGACTCTCCCTCTGCTATTTCCTTCCTCATTTTTCTCAGCATTCTAGACTGTGTGCTCTCAAGTTTTGGTGCTTTTTACATTTCTCAGCAACTCCAGTTTGATCATTGCTGTTTTGACAAAGTAATCATTTACTATCTCTACCATCCATTTATCCTCCATGAGATTTCTCTTCTCTAATCAGTCTGATACGTGCTTTTTTTTTTGCAGATTTATAAAATCCTTTGACCAGTTTTATGTGCCAATTTTTATTTTGCAGCCTTTACTAAGTTTTCATTTGCTTCTCTGCATTTGATTCATTCAGCTTTGATTTCATCTATTAAATTAGACTTAATTTCTTGTGTGCCTCTTTCTTTAAATCGATTTTAATTTTGATTTTTCTGTTTGTAATCTATTTTCTATTTGCATTATATATTTCTTCCTAATCGTTCAATTCAGTTTGTTTTGAATTCTTCCCTTTTAATCTCATACCTTTACCCTGACTGTTGCCTAGTCAAATACCATTTTAACTGACTGTTCCCCTGCCAAATGACTTTATCATTGACTGTTCCCTAGCCAATGCCTTAATTAGTGGAGGAAGTCAGCAATTAATTTTTATATCAAACGTACCAATGTTATGGTTCCATTTCTCAAATAGTTCCCTACCTTTATATTATACACACATACCTCAAATGTCTCTGTCTGTTTGGCAGTTTTACTCATTTTTGCCCATCCTCCTTTTGATGTTTTTTTCTGTCTTACCTTAGTGTGGTTTCAACTCCCAGTTATCCTTTCTCATCACTTTTTTTCTCCTTTTCATCCAGCACTTTAATATGAAATCTCACATTACATCAGATACTCTGCCAATATTGGGTCCCATCCTTGTAAGCTGAAAGTCTTCCATGATGTGCAGAATGTTTCTGCTCGAGCAGAATGTCTGAAACCATGCCTCATATACCAGATCCCCAGCTGTACATCTAACTTCATTGTCTTCCTGTTCCTATATTTCTAGCACCTGGAGGAAATCCTGAGATTAACCTGGAAGTGCTCCTTTTCAATTTATCTCCTAATTAGCAAAACTTCTTTTATAGAAGTCCTTGTATATCGCAATATGAGCATTTTGTCTGTTCTCCTTCCCTCTACAATCTTTAACAGCTATTCCATTTTATTCCATACCTTATTCCCTGAGAAAAGTGCAGCATTTGGGACCCTGGATTGTGATTACTGATGGATTTGCCTATACCCCTGACGATGGAATCCTCTTTTAATACTGCACTTTGTTCTTCTTCCTTTGGTACCCACTTGCTGTGGATTTGGTTGTGGTTGGCATTTAACAAGTTGTTGGCAAAATGTATTCAGTGTCAGTTTGCCACTTTATTGCCCTTAAAGCCATCTCTTCAATGCCCTTGACTTCATGCTTCCACTCCTGATGGATGGTGAGCCACTTTCTTCCTCTCAACCCACTCTTCATGAAGGTGACAAAAATGGGTGGCAGTGTTGTCATTTGTGTCTCAGATGCACGATTATTATCATTAATGTGGACAATTGGGCAAACTTTTAAAATTTGATTTATTATTGTCACATATATTAGTATACAATAAAAAGTATTGTTTCTTGCATGCTATACAGACAAAGCATGCAGTTCATAGAGTACATGATTATCAATCCCAGGGTACAGTGTAATGTTGGCATGCCGAAGTTCTTGACCTGAAGGGAGACTGGATGGGGATCTGAAAAGGAAGGGGGTCTTAGCGGGGAGAAGGGCCTGACTGGGGGGTGGTCTAAGGTGGACGGCATGAGTGGAGGTTGGGTTACCCTGATGCCTGCATGGTATGTGGAGGGGTTACCCATTATTTGTGGGTGGGGGAGAGCATCCCCTTCTTTGGTGAGGGATTGGTGATGCTTCCCGGTCACTCGATGTTTTATTTTTGGGCAAGGAGAGTGCAGTGGTAAGGTGGGCCTGTCTCTGAGCAAGGAGATCAGGTCACCCTGCAAAAATGGCTGCCCGGTCTCAGAACAGTGGGATAGCCAGTCCAATACGAATAAATTAGGAAAATCCCACCTGATAGATACTGCTATCAGGGTATAGTTCCGGAAGACTGGAGGATAGCGAATGTGGTCCCATTGTTCAAGAAGGGGAAGAGAGACTTTCCAGGGAATTATAGGCCAGTGAGTCTTACTTCTGTTGTGGGTAAAGTATTGGAGAGAATTATTAGGGATTTGATTTATAGTTATTTGGAGAGAAATGAATTGATTGGGAATAGTCAGCATGGTTTTGTGAAGGTTAGGTCGTGCCTTACTAACCTCATTGAGTTTTTTGAAAAAGTGACCAAAGAGGTGGATGGGGGTAAGGCGGTTGATGTGGTATATATGGACTTTAGTAAAGCGTTCGATAAGGTGTCCCATGGAAGACTTCTGCAGAAAATGCAGATGTATGGGATAGAGGGTGATTTAACTAATTGGATTAGGAATTGGCTAGCAGATAGAAGACAGAGGGTGGTGGTTGATGGGAGATATTCATCTTGGAGTTCGGTGACAAGTGGTGTACCTCAGGGGTCTGTTTTGGGGCCCATGCTGTTTGTAATTTTTATAAATGATCTGGATGAGGGTATTGAAGGATGGATTAGTAAATTTGCGGATGACACCAAAGTCGGAGGAGTGGTAGATAGTGAAGAGGGGTGTTATAGTTTGCAGAGAGACTTGGACAAGTTGCAGAGCTGGGCGAGAGGTGGCAAATGGAGTTTAATGTGGAAAAGTGTGAGGTAATGCACTTTGGCAGGAATAATAAATGTATAGAGTATAGGGCTAATGGTAGGATTCTTAATAGTGTTGATGAACAGAGGGATCTTGGTGTATTTGTGCATAGATCCCTGAAAGTAGGCAGTCAAGTCGATAAGGTTGTTAAGAAGGCATACGGAGTCTTAGCTTTTATTGGTAGGGGGATTGAATTTCGGAGCCGCAACGTCATGTTGCAACTGTACAAAACTCTAGTGCGGCCGCACTTGGAGTATTGTGTGCAGTTCTGGTCCCCACATTATAAGAAAGATGTGGAGGCATTGGAGAGGGTACAGAGGAGGTTTACCAGGATGTTGCCTGGTATGGAGGGCAGGTCTTATGAGGAGAGGCTGAGGGATTTGAGGTTGTTTTCATTAGAAAGGAGGCGGCTAAGAGGAGACCTTATCGAAACATATAAGATGATTAGAGGTTTAGATAGGGTGGACAGTGATAGCCTTTTTCCTAGGATGGAGAAAACTAGCACGAGGGGACACAGCTTTAAATTAAGGGGTGATAGTTATAGGACGGATATCAGAGGTAGGTTCTTTACCCAGAGGGGGTTAGGGAGTGGAATGCCCTGCCTGCGGCAGTTGTAGATGCGCCAAGTTTGGTGGCGTTTAAGAGGTTAGTTGATAAGTTTATGGAAGAGAAGGGAATGGTTTAGTTTGGAGGGTCATTGCTTTTTCATAATTGGTTGGCGCAACATCGAAGGCCGAAGGGCCTGTTCTGTGCTGTAATGTTCTATGTTCTATGTTCTAACACCATCAGAAAATCTTGCAGATGGGCACTTAGTCCCAATTCAGGAAAATCATGGTGCAAGTTAAATTGGTGGTGGGCTCTGAATGGTATTGTCAGATATTAACATTACAGCAATTATGAAGTGCCTATAGTGGGCAGGCTCCATCCTACCAAGTAACCAGGGGTTAAAAGATTGTTCTCCATTTTAACCTCTAATCTGTAACCATTCCTACTGAACAGTCAGGATTGAAATTCATCCTTGGGTTTCAGTTGCCCAGATGTATTTCATGTAGCATTCCTAATCATCAGATAGTGGAAACTTTCATTCTCTGAACCTGAAATTCAAGTGTCCCTCAAGGTGATGTTAACCACCATCCTGTATCATAGAAAATTAAACTACAGAGTGTATGAAATGGAATTACAGGTGCTTGACAGTACTGATATTGTTACTGCTGTTTGATATTAGTTCTGGGAATTACATTATCCAGTGTACAGACAAATATCACAGTTCAAAAACCATAAATGTTTATAGCCATAATTTTCTTATCTATCGCGCTCTATCAACAAGAGCACATAGCCAAGAATTCTCCCAAAAAATTTTGCCCTGGTATCCTTCAATTTGAGTGTAGAGATACTTGTCTGACAAGGGGCATACACGCGACGGGTCGTGAAAGAGCTGCTGTTGGACTTTTCGAGAGTAGCATAGTGCTTCACGTCGTTAGTGTACGCTTGAATTGGACCAGTTGATGGGCAACACGACAGCTCAGTGACTATCGCTGTGCTGTGCAGATACATGGATTTGGGCCTGTGTCTGTGGGAGTTTGCACATTCTCCCCATGCTTGTGTGGGTTTTCTCCGGGAGCTCCCAGTTTCCTCCCACACCCCAAAGATGTGCTCTTAGGCTGATTGGCGAAACAAATTCTCCCTAAATTGTCTCGCAAATTTGATTCCAATGCATAGATCTATAAACGTAGACAGGAATCACAGTAGAAGTGGGAACATCGAGGTGGCGGTGCGGGCTCGTTGGGCCGAAGGGCCTGTTTCCCGTGCTGTTTCGTTCTTCTTTGTACATGGGGAGAAGAAAAGGAGAGGGTGTGGAAAGTAGTGTTACAGCCATAGCTAGGGTGTAGAGAAAGATCAACATAATACAATTCCTGTATGTGTGGTCATCTCAGCCAGAGTGCATTCAGAATTGCCCTGCTGCCATCAGACTTTTGAATAGACCAACCCTGCATTAAGTCAATCTTTGTCTATACCCTAGCTATGACTGTAGCACTACATTCTGCACTCTCCCCTTTCCTTCATTATGAAGTATAGTGTACAAGAAACAATATTTTTCACTGTATACTAATACAAGTGACAATAATAAATCAAACCAAAATCATGAGCTTCCTCATTGCTAACCTAAACTCTGTTCTGTTCATCACTGACTAAAATTAAAGCCAACACTTCAGTAATTCAGCTTTCAAGCTCATTCATATATTTTTTTCAACAAGCTTTAATTTGTTACAAAAGATGGTGCTGGTCAATTCTACAGCAAGTTAATCTATTCTTACAAATAAGAGGATGTTAATTTAAAATGTTATGACTTCTCCTGTCACCTCAGGTCCATAAACAGAAGTTATTTACAAAGATTTGCTTCTTCTTTATAGCAGATATGTGTTTTCTAATCGCTCAGTTCTGGTGTGGTCCAATTTTCTATTTATCCCATAATAAACTTGAGATCGGATAAACTCAGAGGGTTAGTTTATTTATACACACTCAAAATGCAGGAAGAGGGAGTGCAGCGGCATGTGCACTCGTATAATAAAAAAGGGATTGAGAAAGAATGTTTTACAGGACAAAGACCACGGAGAAAAGAATTATTGTTTCGTGTATCCAGAATCCAAAATCAAAGTCCAATGAGATTTCTTTCATAGAGGTCAGCAGACTGAAAACTGATGCTGGATAATTCACTTTTCCAGTAGATTTGACTTCAACAATGAAATAGGTCCACAGAGATGAATCAGTATTATAAGCAATGGTGCAAACGTTCCAGTAGAAAGTATGTAGTTGGAGCCAAGTGTCAGCTTGGGCAGAATTCCTTTTCTGTGCTGTTTGTGGATAGTAAAATGATAGACTGGATTTTTTCAGTATAACAAGGTAATTTAACTGCCTATATGTCACATTATTTCTACCTTTTAACAGTGTTTTTGCAAAGGGTGTTGGGTCATTTTTCCTAGCACAGATCAGCTTCAGTTGACCAGGCCTGGCTTTTGAAATGCAAATTACTTTTATATCATTCCCTTTGAATTTGGTCTCTGGAGCCCACAGGGATCATAATCAGAATATTTTGATTTTAGGAATGGTAAAGTCAGATTTCAACTGAAGAGGAAATTTAATGAGCTGTAAAGTTCACTAGTGTTTTGCATTACTGTGCAAAATGAAACCAGAAGACTATTATTCAGTTATTCAACTCAGCAATGTTCTTAATACTCTACGGTTACCTTTTGTCATGGATATTCTATCTGTTTAGGCCTCATGATGTTAGATTGTTAGCCACTTTAAGACTTGAATAGCAGGTTAGGTGTAAGGATTCGCATTCTAATCAGCAATCTGTAAACTGGCTGTGCTGATATGTGTGCTTTTGGAGACCAGAACACCTCATTCGCCTGATGAAGGCCGTAAAGCCGAAAGCTTGCGAGTTTACTATCAAATAAATCGGTTGGATTTAAAACTTATGTTGTCAGACTTCTTACTGTGTTTAGGCCTCTCCAGTCTTGCTTTCAGCCTATTCATTACACTAAGACAGTCCCAAAATGTTGATCTCAGGCTCTTTAATAAACCAATTACATTTTGTTGTCTTAAAGGCAATCAACTTAAAACAAGCATCACCATGGCAACAAGACATAGATTTTTTTAAGAGCAGGAACATTTTACTTGTTAACAATCTGCAATGTCATTGGAGGTATGGTGTTTTCTTTTTGTAATGTTAAAATACTGTCCTATTTATAAAAGTGTCTTCCTGTCCCCAGATACAGGATGTTATTGATCAGAAATAAAAACAGAATGTGAAACATTACCTCTGTTTCTCTCCGGCGCTGCCTGACGTGACTATTTCGAGCATTTTGTTTTTATTTCAGATTTCTAGCATTTGCAGTATTTTGCTTCTGTTCTCATGTTATGAGACTCCTCTTTGAAAATTTGAGAACTCACCTTTCATCTCATTTGTAAAATCCTTCCCAAAATTATGCCATTTTTCAAAAAACTACAGGATGATATCATTAAATAAGGATGCTATGTTCATGCAGATTAGAATCACATAATCCCTACAGTGCACAAAGAGGTAATTCAACCCATCGTGTCTGCACTGACTCTCCAAAAGAGCATCCCACCCAGGCCTTCCCTCCATCCTATCCCCGTAACCCCATGCATTACCATGGCTAACCTCTACATCTTTCAACACCAAGGGGCAATTTAGCATGACCAATCCACCTAACCTGCACATCATTTGACTGTACAAGGAAACTGGAGCATCCGAAGGAAACTAATACAGGCATGGGGAGAATGTGCAAACTCCACACTGACAGTGACCCGAGGTTGGAATTGAATCTGGATTCCCAGTGCTGTGAGACAGCTGTGCTAACCACTGTGCCACCCATGAAATCAGCCATAGGGAGCCAGCAGGGCATTTACTGTTGGGTTTCAATCCAGCCTCATTGCTTTACTTTAAACTTTAAAGCTGCTGATCATTGAGTTCCCTGATTGGACAGCTATCAAGCACTTTGTGATTTGCTACCCGCAGCCTAAGCTCCTTCCAGTAGTGTGTCCAATCATTATGTCATCTAAATGTGGTGGAGTTACATTATATTTCCATGATGGGACTCTACAGAATGTAAAGCTGAATTGGATCCATTTTTGATAAATTTTTGACAAATAATATACACTCATTTCCTTGCTGTAGAATATATACATAAGTTGCTATAGCTTTGTACACAATTCTCTTTAATAACGATATCCTACTTTTTGCCATTTCCTCAGTGAGGAAAATAAACAGAATTATCTTGTTCCAACCAATCTCTGTCAGTTCCTCCAGCCTTACACCACTCCACATTATCTTATTCCTCCGATTCTGCTTCTTGTGCATCCCCGATGTTTAAATCGCTTCACTGCTGGTGGCCATGTGCGCAGCTGCCTAGGCCTTAAGCTCTAGAATTTCCACTCTAAATTTTCCCACTTTACTTCCCTTTCCTTCTTGTAATCTTTGTGTTTGACCATACTTTGGTTCATCTGCCTAAATACCTCACCATGTGACTCGGTTTTAGATTTTATTTGATAATGTTCTTGTGAAGAGCCTTGGAATGTTTTTCTGCACTGCTGTTGGCATTGATCTTATCAGCAACATTGCATAGTTTTATGCTGCAGATCTTAAGAATTCTTCAGTGATATAAAGTTCTTAACGACGAAAACTATGGCATATCATACTACAAAATTAGTGAGACTCTGGAGTTCGAGAAAACGTCAACAAAAGTAATTAAAATCAAAAGAGCTAAGATGAATTACAAAGAAACTAACAGAAAACATAAGCACTGACAATAAATCTAGATAAAAAGGAAGAGAATAGTGAAAGTAACTGTTGGCCCTTTAGAGAATGATGATGGCAAGGTAATAATGAGAAACTCGGAAATAGCAGAGGCACTAAACCAATAATTTGTCTCTGTTTTCACAATGGAAAATATTTTTCCCCAAAAGTTGCAGTTAGTACAAAGGAAATTGGTGCAATTACTAGAACCATGGAGAAGGTATTAAATAAATTAGTAGGACTAAAGGCAGATTAAAGTCCCGGGGCCTGATGGCCTGTCCTCTAGGGTATTAAATGAGGTGGCAGCAGTGATAGTGGATGCATCAGTTATGATATTCTAAAATATCCTGAATTCTGGAAAGATCCAGGTGAACTAGAAACAAACTAATTCTTATTCAAGAAAGGAGAGGGACAATAAGTGAGTCAGTATAGACCAATTAGTTTGGCCTCCGTGGTGGGGGGGTTGCTGGAGTCAATCATTGAGGAGGACACAACTGAACACTTGGAAAAACAAAACTCAATTTACCAGTGTCAGCACAGTTTTATGAAAACCAAGTCGTGCTTGACAAACATGCTGGAGGATGTAACAATCAAGGTGGATAATGGGGAACCTATGGATGCGGTATATCTAGATTTCGAAAAGGTATTTGACAAGGTACTACAAAAAAGAATGATCCAACAGGTTATATTCCAAATATTATATTTGGTGTAGAGTATTGGCTTGAATAGAGGATTAGTTGACTGATAGAAAGCAGAAGGTCAGGATGAATGGTTCCTTCTTTGGATGGCAATGTCACAGGGTTCAGTTCTTGGACCTCAACTATTTATAATTATAAGTGATCTGCAAGCAGGGACAGAGTGTGACATAGCAAAATTTGCAGATGATACTGAAATAGGTAGGAAAGCAGGCTGTGATGAGGAGATAGAGTTTAGAAGTGGATATTGATAGGTTAGGAGAATGGGCCAAAATCTGCCATTTAATGTGAATAAGTGCATGTTCCATTTTTGGCCAAAAAAATAAAGAATAAATTATTATGGATGGATCCGGATTCCTTGTGCATGAATCGTAGAAAGTGGGTAAGCAGGTGTAGCATATAATAAGAAAGGCAAATTGAATTTTGGCATTTATTGCAAAAAGACTGGATTTTAAAAGTTAAAAGCATTATTACATTTGTATAGTGTATTGGTGCGACCACACCTGGAGTGTTGTGTCCAGTTTTTGATCTCCTTACTTGAGGAATGATGTGGTGTACGGAAGCAGTTCAGAGGACGTTCATCAGATCCATTTCAGAAATGGAAGGGCGATTGCACAAGGAGCAGTTGAATAGCTTGGACTTGTACTCACTGGGGTTTAGAAAAATGAGAGGGGGGTCTGATTGAAGTAGAGAAAAGGCTAACGGGGATTGATAAGGTGGACATTGAACAGATGTCTCCCCTTGTGGAACAATTTAGAACAAGAAATCATAAATATAGAGTGAGAGAAGATATATTTATAACTACGATGAATAAAAACGACTCTTAGAAGGTTATGAATCTGGGGACCTCACTGCCCCAGAATGCAGAGGCAGGGAGAGTCAATCAACAGATTCAAGGAAGAAGTAGATCTCTGGTGAAAAGCGGGATAAAGGGCTATGGGTAACAGGCAGAAAAGTGAGATCAGGATAAGATCTTTCATAAATAGATAACTAATTCCTTGTGTTGCTGAATAGGTTAAACTCTGCAGTAGCAAAACCTGGCTGTCATTGTACGTGACTCAAATTGTGTGGAATTAGTATGAAGCATTAGAGTCATGAAGGAGCTTGCTATGAATATCATTAAAATCCCCACTCAATTTAATAAACAAAAGGAACATCGATTAGAAGCTCCTGCCTACCTTTCAATGCTGAGTAATACTGATTGATTGATACAGTTTATGATTAATGCTGTCCATTTGTTTGCGCAGCTGAACATTTTTGTATAAGCTCATGTTTAAAGTATTTGCATTTGCTTTTCTTACACTCCTCTCTTGTCTGCCTCATTCAATGGGTGTTACTTTGTTATAAGAATCCAATGCTCTCACTAGAATTTTTGAGAAGTGATATTTGCATTTGGATTTCAATGAATCGTAACAGGAGGTGGATGGGTGGAGACGTTGGTGTAGTGTCTATTTTAATTGCAAGCACCAGCAATAAACATCCAAGATTTTGCCTTTTCTGCCTTGAGTTCATCGTAGAAAAGCATTTTGAATGCCATAATGTCATAAAGTTCTCCTGCTTAGGAGTCTAACTTGATCATAGTGGCGACACACAACATACTGTAACATACAAGCCATCCTGATTTGGAAATATGTCACCATCCCTTCATTGGATCGAAATCATACAACTCCCTCCCTAACAGCACTGTGGGCATACCTTCACCTCAATGACTGAATGATTCAGGAAGGCAGCTCACCACCACTCTCAAGTGTAATTAGGGATTAAATGTATCTGTGGGAGTTTGCACATTCTCCCCGTGCTTGCATCGATTTTCTCTGGGTGCTCCGGTTTCCTCCCACACCCCAAAGATGTGCTCTTTGCCTGATTGTTGCAACAAATTGGTGTAACTGAATTAGTCTCCCCTCAATCTAGTTTCCAGTGTGGAGTACTATAAGCGTAGACAATGGTCATGGATGGAAGAGGGAACTCACAATGTTAAAATGGCAGTGCAGGCTCTTTGGGCCGAAGGGCCTGTTTCTCGTGCTGTTGTTCTTTGTAAATGCTAGCCTAACCAGTGATCCCCAGATCATGTGAACTGATTGTTCTAAAAAAAATCAATTAAGTTGATTGAACTGAAAGTGCCACGCAAGAATTTCTTGGCTTAAGAGTAATTTTCTTTTCCTTGCATCTTCTTGGTGTCATTGTACTGAATATAGCTGTTAAATTGCCATTCATGGAGCCCTCGAGTCACAATGGCATTGAAGAAATGTTTTACCATCTGAAATCAACTCTGCTTAAATACTGGGGGTGGGGGGGGGTCCATCATTTATGTTGCTACGTTAGTTTCAGATTTAAAAAGTGGTGTAATTGACACAACATAAGGATTTTCCTTGTAGCCAGGAAAATGACTTGTTTGTGAAACAAATCCTGCACTCAGCTGATGAAGGAGCAGCACTCCAAAAACTCATGCTACCAACTAAACTTGCTAGACTTTAACCTCATCTTATGCAACCAGAACTCAACAGTGGGTTCAAATGGCCCTGCTGAGTTTTGGCTGTGATCAAGGATCTTTAAGCCACAGTCTGGGAACCACAAATGGTGTTGACTTTAAAAACTCTTAACAGCCTAATGGGATCCATCCATGATCTGATGTTTTTAAATATCTTGTTTTTTAAGCTTAAAAAGAAATAGTCTAAAACTGTTAATGAGAGTTTCAAAAAACCCTTTGCTTTGATTGACAGACGTTGGTTAGAAAAAAGTAGGGTCTGATCATGCAGTTTCCATAGATCTCTTTGCTGGCATTTCCCAGAACTATTCTCATGAAATTATAAATGCTTTAAAAAGTTAAAATGATCTCAGCTGAGGTTGTTGAGTTCTGTTTGGGTGACAATTTAAAGAGTCTATTAAATAATTAACTGTCTTATATGTGGGGTCTAAATAAAAGTTTGAAATTTTGAAACTTTTAAATAACAATTAAATGAATTGGATTTTTTTAGCTATCAAATATAAATAAGTTAGAGCTGTATTTGATAATGTTTTATTTTTCATTTTCACGTGGCTTCTGAGGTCTGCCCATGGTGGATTCTGGGTGAGCGGCTATGGATATGATATGGAGGATACCATGGGGAGGGCAGTGAGGAACTATAAATAGGAACATTGAGTTGGCATGGAGAAAATGAGGGCTGGTGGGCCTAACAATTTCTAAAATAACTGGGACAAAGTCCCCTAGAA
Organism: Sphyrna mokarran; assembly: GCA_024679065.1. NCBI lineage: Eukaryota > Metazoa > Chordata > Chondrichthyes > Carcharhiniformes > Carcharhinidae > Sphyrna > Sphyrna mokarran. Next base: position 68,361,452 of record JAGIQG010000008.1, read on the forward strand.
ACAAGGAGAACATTCTTATCCCAGCTCATCTCAGCACTCTTTCATGAATACTCTGTTACCAGAGCAATTAAGTCCATCTCTATACCACACCTGCCTCTCCAGGTGAATATCAGGCTTTTCCGGCTACTTAACTGAGGTGGGTTCAGCAATACCCAGCTCGTGGACAACTACATGATGATATCAACAAGTTCCATCCCACTATCAGACTCACCATGGATTACTTTCCAGAATCAGTTGTACTGTTGGACACGCATTTTCATCAAGGATGGACACTTCAGCAGTTCACTGTATCGTAAGCCCAAGGGTAACCTCACGATACTCCATTTCTCCAGCTTCCGCCCTAAACATGTTAAAGAAGCCATCCCCTACAAATAAGCCCTCTGCTCAGAAGAGGAGGGTCGCAAACTGATATCTACAGATGCTGAAAGACGCCCTTGTAAGAACAGTTTATGGTGTTCAACTCATTGGTCAACGGTTCTGATGTGCCACAGTGAAAAACCACACAGACCTCCTCAGAAGACAAACACAGAATATGGTGGTCAGAGTACCCTTCGTCGTCTCCCAGAGCAGAGAAACTATGACATCTTCTCCACAGTTTTCAACACATCATCGATGAGGATGAACATCTCGCCAAGGCCATCCCCGCACCTCCACAACTTGTTTCAAACAACTGTGCAACTTCAAACAGACCATACAATTCCCTATATTTCCACCCCCTTTATTGTGGACTTGCACTAAAAGTAGACAAAAGCATCGATGAGTGACGTAAGACTTGAATAAAGCACTCAGAGTGTGTTAAAATGGGCGGCATGGGCTTGTAGGGCTGAAGGGTCTGTTTCCTGTGCTGTGTTGTTCTTTGTGTGCAGCAAGCTACCCAGTTTTCAGGAGAATTTTCAGTTTTCACCACACATGCTGCCGCAACAACCTCTGCAAGACATGTTGGATCATCAACACGGGTGCTATCATCTCGTGTGAGAACATCATTCACCAGGAACACACTACATACACTTGTGACTCGGCAACATTGTCAACCTGGTACGCTGCAGGAAAAGATTTCCTAAGGCATAGTACATTGGAGAGACCATGCAGATGTTACAACAAATGAATGAACACAGCTCGACAATCACCAGGCAAGATTGTTCTCCTCTTGTCAAGAGCACTCAGCCTCTGATCTTCAAATAAGCATTCTCCAAGGTGACTCTCACGACATATGACAATGCAGAATCGCTGAGCAGAAACTGATAACCAAGTTCTGCACACATGAGGACAACCTCAATCGAGATCTTGGGTTCATGTCAAGCCTACATCTTGCTTGGGTTTGCAAAATCTCATTAACTGGCCTAGCTGGAGACAATTCACACCCCTTTTAACTCATGCTTAATCCTCTCTCCATTCACATTGTCTGCACCTGTAAAGACTCGCATTCCAATCATTATCTTGTAATTGAGTTTGTATCTAAATATGCTGTGTTTGTGAACTGAACTCTTCACTCACCTGATGAAGAGGCAGCACTCCAAAAGCTCGTGCTACCAAATAAATCTGTTGTACTTTTAATATGGTGTTGTGAGACTACTTACAGAAAATATCCATCTCTGTTGCCAAATTTCAGTCCATTGGGAGAGGATGGCTGAGACCATCATAGAATCTTTACAGAGCAGAAGATAGCCATTTGGCCCATCGAGCCTGCACCGACAACAATCCCACGCAGGCCCCATCCACATAACTGCAAGTATGAACTTTGCTGGTCCCTCTGACGCTAAAATGCAATTTTGCATGGCCAATCAACCTAACCTGCACATCTTTGGAGTAATAGAAGAGAAAAGCAGAGACCAACAGGAGATTATAAAACAAGCATCTGAGGACCGTAACTTTCAACGGACCAGGACACACCAGTTCACAGACATGGGCACAAGCCACAGTAATCTGCTCTCACTCAGATGCACAAATAACCCCGTGTGCAGCCCCAATCTAACCTGAGCATTCCTGCACTGTGGCCCAGACTTGTATTCTGTCAGTTTCCACACCTGATTTGATTGATAAATGAGTTCTATAAATGCAAAACCTCAATGAGTAAATAATTCAGTGCCAACAGAATGGTACACCCCAGAAAATCATGAGTTCAATCACAAAAACTGGAACTAGCTTGGGAGACTTATTGGTAACTGATCACACATACCTGGCATCTGTTTGGTTAAATAACTTTCCATCTTATAGGATTACATAATATTGATATTTATAAATCTTTGTATGCCCTGAGATTGCCTGTGCTGGTAGTCATGGATCTGTGTGCTCTGTCAGTTCCGGTCTCTTCCACATCCCTGATTTTAATCATTCCAGCATCTGTGATCATGTTTGCACTGCTAAGGTCTCAAGATTTGCAACCCCCTCCCCGTTTCCCTCTATGTTCCTTTAAGTTGTTCCTGAAAATCTACCTCTTTGACCAAGCGTACAGTCACAAATCCTAATATCTTGGCTTGAGGTATCAAAAATGCAATGATAAGGGGTTTGGAAAGGGGGATTGGACTTCTTGGATCGGTCTTCAGAAATGCTGAGACAGTGTTGATGAGCTGAATGGCCTCCTATCTTTTACTGTTCTGTGATTTTATAATGCATCTGTGAAGCACATTGGGCATTTTACGATGTTAAAGGTAGTATACTCGTATAATTTACTGTATGTGATGTGTGGAGCACAGTATATTTTACCCAGTGTTGTTCCAAGGTGGACATGTCCAGGCTGGTGGAGGAAGCTAAGGTGATCACTATCATTTAGTAATTCAGACAGAGTTTGCGGAAATACTGCTTATATACATCAATGCCAGTTACCATATAGTGCTTTCTCTCTTCAAAAGGAGCAGGAAGAATTTTGATGAACATTTTGAACCTTTCCTTTTTAATGTAAGCAGATTATTTGAAGACTGAAACAGAATTGCATACTTCTGAAGTAGTGTATATGAATAAGTCATTTGTATGAGCAACTGGTTGGAGATCTAAATAACTCTGAAAGGGCTCACCGTTAGCTGATAGACTGGCATGCTGGGACATGAAGAAGCCCTACATTACATTCATGAATATTTTGGAGGCCCACCCTGAAAATTTCCTGTTTCATTGTATTTTGTTTGAGCAATAGGATCCTCCAAAAACAAGCAAAGGCTTTGGGAGATGAGTGAGGAATGGTCCCAATAGACTGACACATATTGAGAGGTTGCCATATTGTGAGTGCTTTGACATCCAGTTCTAAGGTACAAAATTTAGCAGGGGATACTAAATATCCCCAAATGACTCCAAAATGTGAATGAGGTTGGTTTCAGTGTACCAGCAGAGGGGGTGGAAACAGTTCTGACTGGCTGGAGAGTATTGCCAAACTAAGACAAGGCTCTGGCAGACTGAAGCAATGGAGAAGTGCACGCATTTTAAGTTTGCTATTTCCTCGGGGTTTGTGCAGTTACTGTTTTTAAACACTCACTTGATTTCTGTTGCTGCTCACAGTTTCATAGCAACGCTTCCGTGAGAAGTGCAGGTTTAATGGTCAAACCCAGTGGACGCTGAGAATGGTTCACTTGTTCATCCCATTCTCCCAGCAAAATGTCATCCAGCAGCTAGGGGGCATGGGCAGAATTCAGAACTACTGGAGAGAATGACACATTTTTAACAGCACGCACTATCGCAACCATACAGGAGTGGGAACACAAACCTCTAGTGTTAGGCATTCCAATCTTTACGGTATAGGGAAACTCGAGGCGACCCGTTACCTCCAGCCGTAATTCAATAGCTGTCTGATTTTGGCTCCCAAGGGTGAAACAATTTTGATGATACACCCTGCTGTGAAACCTGTGGCTATATTTTTTCAATTTTCAAATTGATCAAATATATTTTAGTTGCACTAACTAAGGATATTGAATGAATGAAGAACTAGAACACAATCTGGATGTCATGCAGACAAAAAAAGCAGATCACTCTCAATTCCACAAACTCTGCATGCATGCACAAACACATCACAAATGCATGAACACACACCAGCACATACATACACATGCAACTATGCCATGCACACATATAGACCCACAGATAAAGCATCTCTCCCCACACACACAAACACAGTGCATGCACACACACACGAATGCACGATCTAATGCATGAGTAATTTGATTATTTCTATAAAGTTGTCTGTCTATATTAACTGATGCCATTTGATAAACTGCCTCTTCTGCTTCCTTCCTGCCCTATAGTTCATTTGGTCAAGCTTTGTACAATAATTCCTCCAATTCCAGCCCTGAAGTTATATTTTTCTCACGTTTCTGTCTTGTTTCTCCTTGTGTCCACTCTGAACTCATTTTGTCCCTGAAACCTACCTTCTCTTTGTAATCACAATAAATTGTCATCCTACCAACTTCACTTCCTAACTCTCATATTAATTGATCACTCCCGCTTCAAATACTGTTCCCCATTGCTTAAAATCTGCTAACAACTCCTCAAAAACCCATTATTGACTGCTCTCCACTTGCAAACATCTGCCCCATCTCCAATTTTCCCTCTCCAGGTTCTGTGATGTGGTGTCACTTCCCAAATCTGTACCCATGTTTCCTAAAATACCATGTTTAAATTGTTCTAATCAGTGCCTTACCATGCCATAGGACCACAGCAGCTCTTATCCAATCACAAATGACATCCTACATTACTGTAGCAAAAGTAAAACATTCTTTTTTGTCCTTGTCTGCAATCTTTGACTGGGTGAGTACATATTTCCTCTAGCTATTATCTTTGATCCCCACTACAAAAGCCTTTTCGTCACTTCTGACACCTTCCCTCTCCCTGCCAGCTGTCTGAGGCTGCACAAGATTGTCTTCAACCTTGATGTCATATTTGACTTCATGATGAGCCTCCGACACATTTGCACCAGTGCTAACCTCAGTAACGTCCCCTGACTTTACAACTATTCCTTATCCATTGCTTTGTTCAGTCTAATATTGTCCATTTCAATGCATTTGTGTTCAATCTTACATATCCTAAATTTCTAGCAATTTCGTCCCCATGTCTCAATTCATGCCAAGTCCCATTTCTCCCATTACTCCAATGCCCTCTGACCTACAGCAGTTAGGTTTGGCAATGCTGCAATTTTAAAATCCTATGTAGTCTCGTTCTTCCACTCTGTAATCCTTTTCAGTTCCTACAACTCTCAGAGGTGTCTGCTGTCCTCCATTTCTGGCTTCTTGAGCATCCCCAGTTTTAATTGCTCCATCGTTCGATGCCTTCAACAAGTAAGGCTGTAAGCTCTATAATTTCCTCCCTAAACCTCGTCACCTCATTTTTCTTCTTTAAGACATTCCTTAAAATGACTTCGACCAAACATTTTGTCATCTACCTTCAATATCTCTCTGTTGATCAGTATAAAATTATATTTGATCATATCCCTGTGAATTGTTTGTGATTTTTGTACATTCAAAACACTGTACACATATAGTCGATAATGCTGCCCATCTCTGTAAATGTGATGGGGAATGATCAGAATCTATAAGTTTGTAATATTTATTTAGGATGAAAGGACATTCTGAAAACTAAATGAAACTGATAAGAGGATGTGAGCCAGATTAGAATCTGCCGAGGATGCTGCATCAGATTCTTGCAAAAGAATAGGAATGCAATCAAACCATTTTATTTTAACTTATGTTTCTGTTTTTCAAATCCTCAAGGTGAAAGGTGACAGTCCTCAGTCAGATATAGCAGACATTCAGTAGAGAATTTGATCCAAAGTTTCTCGAGGTTTTGAAAATCATAGGGTCTGTTATCAGAGAGGGAGGGATAGTGCAGATAAGAATTGGGATCAGACTTGTATCTGATAGATTTCTTGTTCAAACATTCAATGGAAAATGCACAGGATGCGATGATTTACCCACAACTTGGTTATCAGGCAGTAGTGAATACACAAGAGGAAGAGGGACTCACTAGCTATTTCTTTCTCCCTCACTTCACTCAACACCATGGCCCAGGAGAGTGGGGTGCAATGTCCAAAGCAGCCAATCCAGCCCTTTGGCCATCCCGATTGACAGACTACTCAGTCGATGATTGCTGCTGTTCTGAATAACAGCAACGATTAGCCAAGAATGACTCTCCAGATTCCACAATGCCATCTTTCTTGCTTACCTCAAGGGCTGTTGAATTTGAGTGTTGTTGGATGCTGTATTCTTCACTTCTTCAGACCTAGTTGGAGCATAAGATAAGGTGAAGTACCTGGTGCCTCATGGTATCACAAGGCCCATGGTATCACAACCTCTCAAGTCTTTCCTCAAGATGGTGTCTGGGTTTTGCCTCCCAAGTCCCTTAATAGTATGCCCTGACCCTGGCTTCCTTTCCAATCTCTTTGTGCCCTCTCTCAGATCAATAGTGTTTGTGATCCTGCCCTTCTCTTCCTAACCTATCCTCTAAGTCCTTGCTCTGTTGGTAGGGAATCAAGGGGCTAGACATTGTATATGAATGAGCGAGTGCAAGACTGAGCACGAGATTGAAAGATTGTTTATGTGCAAGTGGGTGAACTGAGTGAGTGTGGGTGTGAAGGTGAACGATTGTGGGTTTGAGAGTGAGTGAGGCTGTAAGAGTTTGTGTGCGTAAATTTGTGGAGAGACTAAGTGAGGTTTTGTTGAGTGAATGTGAGACTAGTGAGTCAGGCATGCACAGATTGGTCAGTATGGGACGTACACTCTCTCTCCTCAAAAACCTATCCACACTCAGTAGAGGAGGAAAATCCGGGCTGAAAGGCAACTTACATCCGACCCCTGTTTGTATATGAATTCCATTGAGATCAACTCAGTGATAACACCAGAGGCAAACACAAGGTCAGTGTTGGTTGAACCCAACTCCTTAGCACAGCCCTGGTGATCAGGACTTGGGGTCTGGCTGTCTTTTTAGCTCCGCTGTTTAAGCAAAAAACCTTTTATTAGGTAGCTTTGCAGCTTGGAATTGTCATTTTTATTAATTACTTTTTGTGAATTATCAATGTATTTATTTGGCATTGATTAACTTTGCTCTACAAGTTTATTTTGTTAATAGAACATAAAACACTACAGCACAAATAGTCCCTTCGGCACATAAGTTGCGCCGATCATATCCATACCTACCAGGCCTATCTATAACTCTCAATCCCATTAAATCCCACGTACTCATCCAGAAGTCTCTCAAAAGACCTCAGCGAGTTCGCTTCTACCACCACCGACGGCAGCCAATTCTAATCACTCACCACGCTCTGAATGAAAAACTTACCCCTAACATCTCCTCTGTAGCTGCTCCCCAGCACCTTAAACTTGTGTCCTCTCGTAGCGACCATTTCAGCCCTGGGAAATAGTCTCCGCAAATCCACCCTATCAATACCTCTCAACATCTTATAAACCTCTATCAGGTTGCCTCTCAACCTTCGTCTCTCCAGGGATATAAGGCATGCCTCCCAATCCAGGCAACATCCTTGTAAATCTCCTCTGCACCCTCTCAATAGCTTCCACATCCTTATCTTTTTTTTGAAATTCATGTTTAATGTTGTGCCAGACTAGATCTCAGGCAGCTGTTGCTGAGCTCCTGCTGACGAGGAATGAGACGTTTATAGGGAGTCTGATTGAGTGCTTTTTGGAGGGTTGGCAGAAGGGTTATCTTTGCTCCAGTAAAACCAGGGATTGTTCAAAATCCTCAGCAGGTCTGACAGGAAGGTCTGTGTAGAGGGAAACAGATCAATGACGCTTCATAGAATTAGTGCAGATCATGTGAACCTGAAGCGTTGACTGTTTCTCATTCCACTGATGCTGCCTGATCTGCTGAGTATTTCCAACATTTAATTTATATTTTCAGCATCCACAGTACTTTATTATATACTCTTGCTGGTAAGTGTGGTCAGTTTTCATTTAAAATGAGAAAATATTTGTCACTCAAAGTGTTGGTTTTCTGTTAACAAAGTCCATTTGTGTGAATAGAAACAGTATATGATTGCAGGTGAATTAATTGGTATGAATTTACTGGAAGGTTTTTGCAATTGAAGATGTTCATGTGCTAATTGAATGCTTCAGTTGGTTCACAATATTCTCGTTTGTACTTAGGATGCTTGTTTGCAGTGTTCGGGAGATCCAACTCTTTTGGATGTTACTATCAGGATGTTGTATGGGGGCAGCTTCAAAGAAGCACAGCTGTTGTATAATATGAACAACCAAGTTGTGTGTGATCATCTGACAAAGCCATGGTTCTAAAGTGTATAACATGAAGTCCAATCTTCTACCTCTTTAATCAAGTATTATTGACTTGAATTTTATGAATAGGGGCACAAGGTACAAAAGCCAATAGGTTTTGCTGAACCAATGCAAAACAGTTTGACCCCGCAGTGACTATGTTTCCTAATTCTGAATACCCAGTGTGAGGGGAAGGGTTAAGAGGTGAGGTAATAAGGGGAACAGAAACAGGAGCCAGACCCCATGATTTCTCTCTCTCTAGTCCTGCTCAAAACCTGCTTCAGAATATATGACTGAGGTTAGAAGCTCCTGTATGGGCTAGACTAACAGGCATTAGCAAGTTTATTCACATTTTATGTTCTGCTGCATTCCACTGTGCCCAGGACAGAGATAAGGTAAACCTTGATCACAATTTCTATTTTCTGTCCAGTGCTATGTTTTAAGGACTGGCATGCAATGGTTCTTTGTAATATGAATCCATGTTCTCATACAAGTGTATTATCATTGAAATGCAATGATGAATGTCTAGCCAGGTAATTGTGGTTATTTGGTCTAATCAAATCAGTCTTTTCTCACGTAATGTAAAGGGATTTCAGTAGTTGTTTTTCAGAACTTGTCTTGATTTTTTCTTTTATTTTCAATTGTTTTAATGACAGTTGGCTCCTTGTTGTTTTTCTTTGTGTTCAAACAGTCATCAATAAACCAGTTTGCCTAACCTCATTCTGAGTTCTTCAGTAAGAGTTCTTCAGTATGAATTTCAATGTGTAACTGTTCATTAGTGAGAAGATGCTCTGTATCAGAGTGACAACAGGAAAATTGGTGCAAGAGAAGTGAAGGACGTTTTGGACACTGTTACCTCGGCCAGTTTTGCATTCTTTAAGGAAGGTACTATTGACCAACCCTTCTGTGGAAAACCCGAGCCTATAATACCAGCAAAGTGAACAAAGAGCAATAGGGAGAGGGGAAACACCAAAATTAAAGCTACTTTCTGCCATACATATCACTCACTGCAATCAGCAGAGTGGCCTTTCCATAGAGGTCTTGGAATATGTTATTCAGAGACATTTAGGTATTTTAACCTGGCTCCTGCAGCTCTTCCCTCACCTCCAAACCTCTGCAGAATCTTAACTTTTGTCTAAAAATGATTAGTTTAATGGCCTAAACTTATCCCAGCTCCTCTGTGAAATTGCAGCTTGTAAAGATTAGCATTTTAGTTTGGAAAAAACATTGTGTTTTCAATGACTGAGTCTTTGATTGCACATGAGAATCTGCCAACATCTCATCACTCCAATAAAACATCATGCTATGTTAAGGTACGAGAAGGATCCCCTGTATGACAGTCATAAGCCCAAGACTCAATGTTCTGAGTGAAAAAATTTCTCCTCAGGTTATTCCAGTTGATTGATTCCTTATCCTGAGACTGTGCCCTATGCTTTAGATTGTCCAGCTAAGGGGAACAGCTTCTCAGTGTCAACCCTGATAGAATTAGAAATATTTAATAAGACCACCTCTCATTATTCTAAACTCCAGAGAGTTTGCTTACATCACAGGGTATCCCTCACATCCCAGAGATCAACCATGTGAGCTGTGTATCCTCCAAGCCCCTTCTTTGGATGTGGCGACCAATATTACAAACACCACTCTGGGTGTGGTTTCACCAAAGTCCTCCACAATTATAGCAAGACTTCCTTGTTTTTGTACTCCAGTGACTTTGTGATAAAGGCTAGCATGCCAGTTGCCTTCCTAATTGTTTGCTGTACCTACATGCTAACTTGGTGTTTCTTGAAAGAACATAGAACACCACAGCACAGAACAGGCCCTTCGGCCCTCGATGTTGTGCCGACCAAAATAAAAAGCAATGCCCCTCCAAACTAAACCATTCCCTTCTCTTCCGTATACTTATCAATTAACCTCTTAAACGCCACCAAACTTGGCGCATCTACAACAGCTGCAGGCAGGGCATTCCACTCCCTAATCACTCTTTGAGTAAAGAACCTACCTCTGATATCCGTCCTATAACTCATACCCCTTAATTTAAAGCTGTGTCCCCTCGTGCTAGCTTTCTCCATCCTAGGAAAAAGGCTATCACTGTCCACCCTATCTAAACCTCTAATCATCTTATATGCTTCAATAAGATCCCCTCTTAGCCGCCTCCTTTCTAACGAAAACAACCTCAAATCCTTCAACCTCTCTTCATAGGACCTGCCCTCCATACCAGGCAACATCCTGGTAAACCTCCTCTGTACCCTCTCCAATGCCTCCACATCTTTCTTATAATGTGGGGACCAGAACTGCACACAATACTCCAAGTGCGGCCGCACTAGAGTTTTGTACAGTTGCAACATGGTGCTGCGGCTCCTAAATTCAATCCCCCTACCAATAAAAGCTAAGACTCCATATGCCTTCTTAACAACTTTATCCACTTGACTGCCTACTTTCAGGGATCTATTGACACATACACCAAGATCCTTCTGTTCCTCAACACTATTAAGAGCCCTACCATTAGCCCTATACTCTACACATTTATTGTTCCTGCCAAAGTGCATTACCTCACACTTTTCCACATTAAACTCCATTTGCCACCTCTCGGCCCAGCTCTGCAACTTGTCCAAGTCACTCTGTAAACTATAACACCCTTCTTCCCTATCTACCACTCCACCTACTTTAGTGTCATCTGCAAATTTACTGATCCATCCCTCAATACCCTCATCCAGATCATTTATAAAAATTACAAACAGCAGGGGCCCCAAAACAGACCCCTGAGGTACACCACTTGTCACCGAACTCCACGATGAATATCTCCCATCAACCACCACCCTCTGTCTTCTATCTGCCAGCCAATTCCTAACCCAATTAGCTAAATCACCCTCTATTCCACACATCTGCATTTTCTGTAGAAGTCTTCCATGGGCCACCTTATCAAACGCCTTACTAAAGTCCATATATACTACATCAACCGCCTTACCCCCCTCCACCTCTTTGGTCACTTTCTCAAAAAACTCAATGAGGTTAGTAAGGCATGACCTACCCTTCACAAAACCATGCTGACTATCCCCAATCAATTCATTTCTCTCTAAATAACTATAAATCCTATCCCTAATAATTCTCTCCAATACCTTGCCCACAACAGAAGTAAGACTCACTGGCCTATAATTCCCTGGAAGGTCTCTCTTCCCCTTCTTAAACAATGGGACCACATTCGCTATCCTCCAGTCCTCCGGAACCACACCCGTAACCAACGAGGACCTGAAGATCAGAGCCAGAGGCTCTGCAATCTCCTCTCTTGCCTCCCAGAGAATCCTAGGGTAAATCCCGTCCGGCCCAGGGGACTTATCCAACTTCAAACCCTCGAGAATTTCTAACACATCCTCCCTATCTACTACAATACTTCCCAATTTGCAACCCTGTACCTCAGTGTTCTCCATAGCTACATTTCCAGCACTCTGTGTGAATACCGAAGAGAAATATTTATTCAGTGCCTCACCAATCTCTTCAGGCTCCACGCACAACTTCCCACTGAATGCAATCAATTCTCGAAGCATAAGCATGTATAAGTATCATGCTGCTGAAAAAGTTTTTAAAAGGTATTCTGAGTTTTTATTATCACTACCAAAGTAAGTGACCTCACATTGTACTCTATCTGCCATCTTGTTGTTGTCCATTTACATAACCTGACTTTATCTCCTTGCTTTTTAAACTGGAATTCTCCAGCTCTTTCATTTCTCTTTCCTCCTTTGCTAACTTCTCTACCTTCAATTCTCTTTCTCTCTTCCGCTTGTTTTCTTTGGTCACGCCAGTTCTTTCTTCTGTTTTCAATCTTGCTCTTTTTCTCTTTCCTTCTTCTCCAGATCAAGGATTTTTTTTTACTTGCAACTGGACTTTAACTAATCTCTTCCAATTTCAAATGCTGAGCTACACCTTCAATTATGTCTGCTTTCCTTACCCAATAGGTAATCCAATTTGCAATTTATCTGCCAATTCCATCAATTTAACTTTGGTTACCTTTTGCAAACCCTGTGAGGTTATATTTTCTATTCCCAGACAAGTCTCAGCAATTGCCAAAACTATTTTACCATCACCCACTATAAAATCTTAAAATACCACGAATCACCAATTTCAAACCAACTGTAGAATTACTCTTTTATATCTTGCAAAAGAGCCCCAGTTTTAACAACATGACTGATGGTAAATAGAGTTATTCCAAATCCCAGAAAGGAAACTTGAAACAACTGCCCTCGGTTGTATTTTACAATTTGATAAAAAGTGAAGAAAGATTGGAAATTCAGAAAGTGATGTCCCAAGTATAGAAACAAAGAACAAGAACAGAAAATACTGGAAAATTTCAACTGGTCTGACAGCATCTGTGAAGAGAAGATAGAGCAGCCAATGTTTCAAGACTAGATAACCCTTTGCCAGAGTTCTAACAAAAGATCATTTAGACTCTCCCAAGATAAGGATACCAAAACTGCGCACACGTGTTGATTTTAAATAAAATGCATCTTTGTTAAACAGAAACATAAACAACAATAAAATCAACTAGAAGTACTAAAACAATACTTATACATAAAATCACTAATTTTACTCCATTCCCAACACCTTTATTTCTCTACTTCAAAGCTAATTTTCCCAAACTTCCACAACATGTTAAAGGAATTTAGGATATTTTGGAAAATTGTAACCAATGTAGAGATTGTCTCTGCAGTCACCTTCTTGAGAATTCTTAACTGTGGGATTCCTAGCATTTGTAAGCTTCTAGTCCCTTAAGTTTCTCTAATGCACTCTCTCTGCTGATACTAATTATTTATAAATTCCTCACTCTTATTTGCCTTCTGGTTACCCTCTATTTTTGGTGTATATGTAGCTGCTTCATCCTTCACAGGGAATTCAACAAGAAAAATCACTGACAGAACTCTTATTTTAACAATGTAATATTATTCCTAAGGTCAGCCAAGGTTCCCTGCTCAGTGACTTCTGCTGGAAAATATGCATTTGTGTATAGGGTTGGGTTCAGACAGGATTAGACTTAGCAGTGATGACTCTCACAGTTGGAATAACCTGCCAAATCTTATTGTCTAAATTCACCCAGAGTAAATTTGATGAGGTGCTAACAGCCAGCATCTCTGGAACTGAGTTAAAACCTTTGGGAGAAGAGTAAAGAACATTTGTTGAAACAGGAAGATTATTATTTTCCAGCAGAACATTACGAACTGTTCCCTTTCCCACAACCCCTCATCCACATGTGCAGTGAATGACTTGAGTGTTACAGGCTATGACTGGGACTCAGCTGCTAAATGGCAAAGATGTAGAGATGTTGGCGTTGGATTGAGTAAACACAGTAAGAAGTCTGACAACATCAGGTTTAAGTCCAAACAATTTATTTGATAGTAAACTCACAAGCTTTCGAGGTTATCCTCTTTGTCAGGTCAGGTCATTCACCTGACGAATAGGATAACCTCGAAAGCTTGTGAGTTTACTATCAAGTAAATCGGTTGGACTTAAACTTGGTGTTGTCAGACTTCTTACTGCTAAATGGCAAAAGCAGATGCTGGACCTCTGAAAGTAAATACGAAGCATTCATGGAGGGAGAAGCAGAGTTAATTTTTCAAGTTCACAGCCTTCTATTAGAACTAGAAAGGTTATCAATTTGAAATTTAGATTGCTTCCTTTGAGTCTACTAGTCCTCCTAGTTTGAAGTCATCTGCACTGGTCACTTTATATTGAGTTTCTAATCCAAGTCGTTTATTTAAATTGGAAATAGTAGTGAGAGCATACCACCCAGTACTTTCTCTTTACCCGGATATAAAGTCTTGTCATGAGTAGTTTCCTACCCATTTAAAATATTTTGCAGGGTTTATGAGTCTCACAAGTCTGTATTTAATTATATAGCTTTCATGTGGAAGTTGTCTTAATAGAAATCTAGACAAATATTGAGTCAGTGCTGATCTTAATGTCATTGCGAGCTATTAATGTTTTCTTTAGTCTTAGCAACCGTAAAGCTAAACCAAAATGTGAACTAAAAAGGGTGGTATGGTGATACAATGGTTAGCACTGTTGCCCCACAGTGCCAGTGACCTGTGTTCAATTCCAGCCTAGGATGACTGTCTGTGTGGAATTTTCACATTCTCTCCATGTCTGTGTGGATTTCCCTCAGGTGCTCCAGTTTCTTCCCAGAGTCCAGAGATGTGCAGGTTAAGTGGACTGGCCATGCTAAATTGCCTTTAGTATTTGGGGACTAGCAAGATAAATATATGGATTGAAGGTGATAGGGCCTGGGTGAGATTGTTGTTGGTACAACCTCAATGGCTGCCTCCTGTACTGTAGGGATTCCATAAAAAGCAATATTAACATCCAAATATCAATTATTCTGCTTTTATTGTTCCCCCTTTCTTGATTTCTGTGATAGATTTCTCTTTAGAAAAAAAAATCACCTGCTGCTTGTGCTGCACAATGCATGGTGATGATGTTGTGTAAACAATACTTCAGAGTTTAATAGTTCTCAGATGTTGGGATGATAAAGTTGGATATCTGCTGAAGGCACTGGGGTGAGATTCATTCCTGAATATATCTGGGGACCAGAAATGAAGAATTTTCTCTCTGGAGATTGAAATGTGGAGTAGGATCCATCGCCTCAAGAGAGCATGCAGCAAGAACAGGTCATAACTGCTTTTTTTCGTGCAGTCTCTTATGATGTGGAGATACCGGCATTGGACTGGGGGTAAACACAGTAAGAAGTCTCACAACACCAGGTTAAAGCCCAATAGGTTTATTTGGTAGCACAAGCCACTAGCTTTCGAAGAGTTGCCCCTTCATCAGGTAAGTGTGAGTTCTGTTATAAACAGAGCATATGAAGACACAAACTCAATTTACAAAATAATGGTTGGAATGCAAGTCTTTACAGATAATCAAGTCTTAAAAGTACAAACAATGTGAGTGGAGAGAGGGTTAAGCACAAGTTAAAGAGATATGTATTGTCTCCAGCCAGGACAATTAGTGAGATTTTGCAAGTCCAGGCAACTTGTGGGGGTTACAGATAGTGTGACATGAACCCAGGATCCTGATTGAGGCCATCCTCATGCACACGGGACTTGGCTATCAGTCTCTGTTCAGTGACTTTGCGTTGCCATGTATTGTGAAGGATGCCTTGAAGAATGCTTACCGGAAGATCAGAAGTCAAATACCCATGATGCTGAAGTGTTCCTTAACAGGGAGAGAATGCTCTCTTGCCTGGCGATTGTGGAGCGGTGTTTATTCATCCATTGTCATAGCGTCTGCATGATCTCCCCAATGTACCATGCCTCGGTACATTCTTTCCTGCAGCATATCAGATAGACAATGTTGGCCGAGTTGCAAGAATATGTACCTCGTGGATGGTGTTTTCACGTGAGATGAGGGCATACACGTCGATGATCTAGTATGTCTTGCAGAGGTTGCTGTGGTAGGGTTGTGTGTTGTCATGGTCACTGTTCTCCTGAAGGCTGGGTAGTTTGCTGTGGACAATGGTCTGTTTGAGGTTGTGCGGTTAAATGAAGGCAAGAAGTATGGGTGTGGGGACGGCCTTGGCGAGAGTTCGTCTTCATCAATGACATGTTGAAGGCTCCAGAGAAGATGTCGTAGTTTCTTGCTCCAGGGAACTACTGGACATCCAGAGACTGTGATAGCCAAGTTCCGCACACTTGAGGACGGCCTCAATTGGGTTCATGTCACACTATCTGTAATCCCCATGACTTGCCTCGACTTGCAAAATTTCACTAACTGTCCTGTCTGAAGACAATACACATCTCTTTAACATGTGCTTAACACACTCTCCACTCACATTGTCTATACATCTAAGATTTGATTACCTGTAAAGACTCGCATTCCAATCATTATTTTGTAAATTGAGTTTGTATCTTTGTATGCCCTCTTTGGGAACAGAACTCCTACTCATCTGATGAAGGAGCAGTGCTCTGAAAACTAGTGGCATTTGCTACCAAATAAACCTGTTGGACTTTAACCTGGTGAGATTTCTTACCCTAGTCCAAAGCCGGCATCTCCACATCACACAGCAAACTACCCACTCTTCAGGAGAACAGTTGACCACAACACCACACAACCCTGCCACAGCAATCTGTGCAAGACATGCTGGATCATCGACACAGATGCCATCATCTCTCATGAGAACACCGTTCACCAGGTACCTGGTACATACGCTTACAACTCGGCCAATGTTGTCCACCTGATACGTTGCAAAAAAGGATGTCCCAATGCACGATATATTGGGGAGACCATGCAGATGCTCTAACAACGGATGAATGAACACCGCTCAACAATCACCAGGCAAGTGTGTTCTCTTCCTATTGGGGAATACTTCACCTGTCACCGGCATTCGGCTTCTGATCTTTGGGTGAGTGCTCTCTGATGCAACCTTTACAACACACAACAAGAAAGAGTCACTGAGCAGAGACTGATAGCCAAGTTCCACACACATGAGGACCCCCTCAACTGAGATTTTGGATTCATGTCACACTATCTTGACTGGGCTTGCAAAATCTCACTTAAGTATCCTGGCTGGAGACAATACACATGTCTTTAACTTGTGCTTAACTCTCTCTCCACTCACATTGTTTGTACCTTTAAGACTTGACTACCTGCAAAGACTTGCATTCCAACCATTATTTTGTAAATTGCGTTTGTGTCTTTATATGCTCTGTTTGTGAACAGAACTCCCATTCACTTGATGAAAGAGCAGCGCTGTAAAAGCTACTGGCTTGAGCTACCAAATAAATCTGCTGGACTTTAACCTAGTGTTGTGAGACTCCTTACAGTCTCTTATCATGACAACTGCCCATATCCGATCAATAACACTAATCATTTTCCAGTATCATATTACAAAGGTGCCATTTAAAACTTACTTCAGGCAGTTCAATGGGTTTTTACAATTTCATTAATCCCCTGTAATTACTGATTTACACACTGCCTCATACCATCCCACTAACTTTGCAATGTTCATTTTCTATATATTGTGGTTTTCTGTGTCAAACTGTTCCAAGTTGTACAGTCACAGAAGCAAAGATATTGAAATTGAAGTACCAGCAAGATTGTACTTGTAAATAGGGGCACGTCTGCTGAATTTACTTGTTCTGGGCATAGTTGGATGCATGAAACTGAATTAAAATACAAACTGTTTTCAATTTGACTAGTTTAAATTGTTAGCCATAAATGTAGGGAAGAGGTGATCAGTTTTTTGTATAATGATTTAGAGGATTGTTTTTACCATCCACTGACTACAGAATGTAAATTCAGGTGACATCAGGTGGTAGGGAGTGCACCGTGTTGTTGCATGGCCTAATGATATGACCAAGGAAGGCATTGGAGCAATCTACTCTGACAGTGAGGATACCCAGTGGCAGCTAGCTGGCCATTTGTTCCCATTTTACGTGCTCAGTGTCCCCTAATGAAATTGTGGAGGAACTAGCATGTTCCTATTCATTACTGAGGGTATGAGGTACAAGTTCAAATGGACTGATCAAAAGGCAAGA
This sequence comes from Sphyrna mokarran, assembly GCA_024679065.1. Taxonomy (NCBI): domain Eukaryota; kingdom Metazoa; phylum Chordata; class Chondrichthyes; order Carcharhiniformes; family Carcharhinidae; genus Sphyrna; species Sphyrna mokarran. The sequence goes on from JAGIQG010000008.1 coordinate 68,379,168, forward strand.
TAACCCAAAATCACCTATCTTAGGTAGGATAATGGATCTTTTAAAATGGGTTCCGCTCTTTGTTCTGCCTTGACAAACCAAGACTTCGTTTTTAATAATTAAATGACTGTGCATGAGAGTATTGGAAATTAACTTTGTAGTTTGTCTGAATTGAATTAATGCCAGTGGATCAATCTTGCTGACGATCCTTGGTAGAAAATTAAGCTCAAGGTGTGGCCTGAGCACAGGCACCAGCGTCCAATTGAGGGATCATCTTAGAATCCCTGCAGTACAGAAGGATGCCGTTCGGGCCATCAAGTTTGCACCGACTCTGATAGACTCGATCCCTGTAACCCTGCGTATTTATCCCACAATCCCTCAACCTACTAATCCTAGGGCACTAAGGAGTAATTTAGCCTGGTCAATCCGTCTAACCGGCACATCATTGGACTGGAGGAAACTAGAGCACCCAGCAGAAACCCACACAGGCACAGGAAGAATGTGCAAACTCCACACAGATAGCCACCCAGGAATCGAACCTAGGTCACTAACCTGTTAGGTAACAGTGCAAATTCCATCTATATTAAGAGGCCAGGTAGCAACCTGCTCTGAGCTCTTGTTGTAGATTTGGTAACCATTAACTGTTTGTCTAAAAGCTTTGTCTAAAACCTTTCACTATATACTAATACATGTGACAAATCAGATCAAATTATTCTTCTAATTAGTCTTAACTTTGATAAAGACAAGCTGCTCATCCAATAATGCATGGATTAAGTTGATTGTCCATGCAAAGCTACCCCTTAGTGCAGGCGAAGTAGCAGGATAAATATGTGGGGTTATGGGGATCAGGCCTGGGTGAGATTGTTGTCAGTGTAGATTTGATGGGCTGAATGGCCACTTTCTGAACTGTAAGGATTCTATGTTCCTTGGGTGAATTTATGATAATCCTAATAAACTGGTATCTATGAAGGACCATAGACATCTCTCTCCATTAGAGAGAGCTAATGGTTATATAACATCAGTGCCACACTCCACATCAAGCCTAAGCAAGGCAAGGATGCAGGCAAAGATGAACTACAACTGCTGATATGAGGACTGAATCTGCACCACACTCAAACGAACCTGCAAATTTAGCATTGCTACGGGATAGGGTGGAGAGAGAGCCTGGGTAAAATACTCTCAAGGGTTTGGTGCAGAGTTGGCTGCCTTCTCATTGTAGGGATTCTATGATTTTCTCCAACCAACCTCCACACGCACAAACATCTTTAAAAAATATATTTACAGGATGTGGGCATTGTTGGCTAGGCCAACATTTACTGCCTACCCCTAATTGCTCTTCAGAAGGTGGTGCTGAACTGCCTACTTGAACGATTACAGTTCACCCACAGTGCTGGTCGGGACAGCATTCCAGTATTTTGACCCAGCAACAGTGAAGGAAAGTGCTATGTTTCCAAGTCAGTATAGTGTTTGCAGATAATGATGATGTTCCATGTTAGCTGTGCTTAATCTTTCAAAGCCTTTTTTAAACCTTGTGAAGTTTCATTTCAGTGTTTCAAAATTCTTCTGTTCCCAATCCGAAAACTTGCACTTTAACTGTTAGAAGGCAGCTCTTGACATGCCTGAATCCAGTATAGCCGGAGTCCTGGGGAGTAGCAAATTCTAAAGTTACTCTTCTTAATAACTTGCTGTTTCTGCAGCTTAATTTGCTGTGATTTGTGTTTGAGGATCCTCAAATCCCTCTGCATACCAACTTTTAAGATCCTCTTTCCTTTAAAAAAATAATCTGGATAATTTCACATTCTACTCTATCTGCTATTACATGGCCTAATTTCTTAACCGCCTATGTCTCTTTGCTGGTTCATCTTTGCCAGTGCATCTTCACAACAGCTTACTTTGTAACCAAGTCTCACCTTCTCGGCAAACTGGTTACCTGACGTCCAAACACTGATCCTTGCGGTCCTCTGCGAGTTACAGTCTACCAACCCATTGTCTATTTTCCCTGTCCTTCCACCAAAACTGAGCTCACTTTAAAATATCCCCAATTCCATGACTTAATCTTGCATTGGGGCTGCACTTTAAATGAGTGCCTAGAAATGTGTGTTTCACAGATTGGTAAGGGCTATAAAAATGATTTGCATTTATATTATACCTGCCATGATCATAAGGTATGCCAAAGAGTTTTTCAGCCAATGTAGTACTTTAGAACTGTTGTATTGTGAGGCACATAGTAAGCTCCTACACACAGCCATGTAATAATTTTGTTGATTGAGAGATAAACATTGGGCAGAACACGGGAGTGGACGAGCGGGGCGGAGTCTCTCTGCTCTTCTTTGAAATAATGACATGGAAGCATGCACATTTACCTGTGAGAATAGACACTGCCTCAGTTTATTGTCATCTGAAAGATTCTCCCTCTCCGTACTCCTTCAGTACTGCACAGGGGTGTCGGCCTTAATTTTTCTCTGAAGTACTGAAGCAGAACTTAACCCAGAGGCAGAGTGCCACCAGCTGATCCATGTCTGACACTTGATAGCCTAGTAGTTATATTACTGGATTTAATAATCCAGAGGCCTGAACAATTTAGAGAACAAGTTCAGGTTCCACCATAACAGCTGTGAATTTAAATTCAGTTAATTCAATAAATCTGGACCATGAAACTACCAGATTACAGAAAGCGCTGAAAGAACAAAAGGAGGCCATTCAGCCATCATATCTGCTGGCTCTCTGTAAGAGTCATGCAGCTGGTTCCGCTCCCCTGCCTTTTCTCAGTAGCCCAATACCTTTTGAAAGCTAGAATTGAACCTATCCCTATTATACTCCCAAGCAGCACATTCCAAATCCTAATCACTCACTGCATGAAAAACATTTTACTCGTATCGTCTTTTTTTCTTTTGCCATTCAATTTTAATCAGTATCAATCCACCTGCCAATGAGAATTGTTTCACTCCATCGACTCAATCTGAAACTTTGAAGATTTTGGACATCTCTATCAAATCTCCTCTCAACCTTCTCTCAAGGAGAACTTCCCAGCATCTCCAATCTGTGCATTTAACTAAAGTCCCTCATCCTTAAACATTTTCTGCATGCTTTCCAATGCCTTCACATCTTTCCCAAAATAGAATTGGACACAATACTACAGTTGAGGCTGAACTAGTATTTTCCAAAGGGTCATCATTTCTTGTTTTTGTTCTCTAAGCCTTTTTTTGAAAAGATTGTCAAAAACTTATCTTGCTAACTAACACTCTTCTAGGGAAAGATATTTTGGCATCTATAGCCGGATTGCTCTTCATGTGACTCCAGACTCACATGAAAGTGGTTAACTCTTAACTGCTCTCAGCTATAGCCCAGCAATCAACTCGGTTGTATTAAAGAAGGTCAGTTAGGGACGGGTGATAAATGCTTGTGCTGTCAATGATTTCCACATCCTGAGATTAGATCAAAAATGTGACAGAAATCTCTGCTGAGTGAGCTTTTAAATAGTGGTTGAACTTTGAGAATTAGTCTGCTTTATCTATCTGTTTTGTATTAATATACTATAGAAGAAATGGTGGAAAATTCAACAATAATAGCAGACTTCTTATGAAAACAAATGGTTGACTGTAATAAAAACAGATGCTAAAAATACTTGACAGATCAGGCAGCCACTGTGGAGAGAAAATTTTTTTTTTACAAAAATACATTTATTCATTAAATTAGTAAGAAGCACATTACAAAAGTTTCAACTTGAAAATGACAAGAAGTGACATAAAATTCAATTTGTCTCCATACAGTATGTTCCTCTACTAGGTGCCTCTATATAATTGCAATTCTCTTGATATTTATAATATACATTTCATGTCAGGGCAAATCATTTCATGAACATAGAAAATTACAGCACAGAACAGACCCTTCGGCCCTCAATGTTGTGCCAAGCTATGTCCAATCCCAAGATCAAGCCATCTCACTCCCTATAATTCTGGTGTGCTCCATATGCCTATCCAATAACTGCTTGAACGTTCCTAAAGTGTCCAACTCCACTATTACTATAGGCAGTCTATTCCACACCTCAACCAGTCTCTGGGTAGAGAATCTACCTCGGGTATCCCTCCTATTATCTCCCACCATGAACCTTATAGTTATGCCCCATAGTAACAGCTACGTCCACCCAAGGAAATAGCCTCTGCACATCCATTCTATCAGTCCCTCTCATTATCTTATAAACCTCTATTAAGTCGCCTCTCAACCTCCTCTGCTCCAAAAAGAAAAGCCCCAGCCTGCTCAACCTTTCCTCATTAAACCTACCCTCCAAACCAGACAGCATCCCAGTAAATCTCCTCTGCACTCTCTCCAATGCTTCCATATCCTCCTTATAGTGAGGTGACCAGAACTGAACACACTATTCCAAATGTGGCCTCACCAATGTCCTGTATAGGTGCAGCATAACCCCACGGCTCTTAAACTCAAACCGTGAGTTAATAAACACTAATACACTATAAGCCTTCTTCATGGCTCTATCCACTTGAGTGGCAGCCTTCAGAGATCTGTGGATCTGAACCCCAAGATCTCTCTGTTCCTCCACATTTCTTAGAACCCTGCTGTTGACCCTGTAATCCACGTTCAAGTTTGTCCTACCAAAATGAATCACCTCACACTTATCAGAGTTAAACTCCATCTCCTCTTTTCAGCCCAGCTCTGTATCCTATCAATGTCTCTTTGCAGCCTTCAAGAGCACTCCACCTCATCGACTACTCCACCAATCTTGATGTCAAGAGCAAATTTACTAACCCATCCTTCAGTCCCCTCCTTAGTCATTGATAAAAAAATCACAAATAGCAGATTATCCAGCACTGACCCCTGTAGTACACTGCTAGTAACTGGCCTCCAGTCTGAAAATTTTCCTTCCACCACCATCCTCTGTCTTCTATGATGTAGCCAGTTACTTATCCAATCAGCCAAATTTCCCTCTATCTCACACATCCTTTATCTTCTTCATGAGCTAAATTTATGCATTTCAAATTTAAAAATTGTAGAGTGCGTTAGAATTCAACTTTCCTTTGTACGACATGTTTCTTTCTGAGGCATCTCAATGCAATTCCAATATCTTGTTATTTACAATGTACAGCAAAATGTAGCAGATACCTCAAGCTTTAGTGCATCCCTAAGCATATAGTCCTGAACTTTAGAACATGCCAATCTGCAACACTTGTACAAGAACAACTTATTGCACTGGAAGATCAACAATTTTCAGGCAGGTCAAAAAGAGTCTTTCACCAAGCTGATGAACCTCCAGCAGCGGTTGATATTTGTCTCAGTGTGTGTCCTTGGGAGCAGCCTGTAAAGCAAACTTAGAGTTGCTGGGCATGAACCTTGACAAATACCACTGCATCTCTCTCTAGACCTTCTTTGCAAACGCACATCCCATAAGGAAGTAAATAGCAGTCTCTTCCTCATTACTGTTACTTTGAGAGCAATGTTGGAGAGGATGAGACTGCAGGTATATAGGAAGGATCTGATGTACAGGGCCTATCTCACCACAAGCCAAACTTTGTCTTGGTATTTGTTTGGTCATGAGGCATTCTGCTAAATGATTCTGACAGTCTGCTCAGCTAGCCTTCCAATTAGACTTTGTTATGTGCAGACCACCATTTGATAGATTTGTAATCAAAGGTGTTTGGCTGCATAAAATTTCTAAGAGAAATAGGACAGAATACTGTCCAATACTTGGAGCATTCCCCATCGTTCTCAATGGACAGGTAGAAGCTTAGCATCTAGTGACATGTGTATGTGTACCATAGGTCTATGCACAGCTTTTGATGAAGCCACACACACAGTTGATCATCAGAGATGAAGGCAATGTTGGACATGTTTTTCCCCCTTTTTCTAGAGGGTTGTACATGGTGTCCCTTTGATCATAGTCCATTTTTGACTATGATCAAAAATGATCATAGTTTTTGATCTATTTTTCATCATTAGATGAAGATTAAATTTGATCTAATTTGATTTATTATTATCACATGTATGAGTATACAGTGAAAAGTATTGTTTCTTGTGTGCTATACAGATAAAGGTACGAGAGTGCATTTTGTAGTGTTAGATCATCGCTAAGATGTAGAAAAAGATCAACTTAATGAAAAGTAGATCCATTTAAAAGTTTGTTGGCACCAGGGAAGAAACTGTTGTTGAGTCAGTTGGTATTAACTTCAAACTTTTGTATCTTTTTCCTGACAGAAGTAGAATGTCCTAGGTGCATGGAGTCCTTAATTATGCTGGCCGTTTTGCTGAGGCAATGGAAAGTATAGACGGAGTCAATAAATGGGAAGCTGATTTGCGTGATGGATTGGGCCACATTCACGACCTCTTGTAGTTCCTTGTGGTCTTGGACAGAGCAAGAGCCATACCAAGTTATGATATAGCCGGAAAAAATGCTTTCTACAGTGCATCCTTAAAAGTTGGTGAGAGTCGTAGCTGACATGCTAAATTCCCTTAGCCTTCTGAGAAATTAGAGGCGATGGGCATACTTAACTATAGCATCGACATGGGGGTTCAGGGGGGCGGGGCAACAGGACAGGTAAAAATTTGAAGCCCTCAACCCTTTCTACTTTGTCCCGATTGATGTAGACAAGGCATGTTTTTCACTATGCTTTTTGAAGTTGATAATCTCCTTCGTTTTGTTGTCATTAAGGGAGAGATTATTGTTGCCACACCAGTTCACCAGATTCTCTATCTCATTCCTGTACTCTATCTTGTCATTGTTTGAAATCCAACCCACTACAATAGTGTCGTCTGCAAACTTGAAAATCGAGTTAGAAAGGAATTTGGCCACACGGTCATAGGTGTATAAGGAGTATTGTTGGGAGCTGAGAACACAGCCTTACGAGGCACCGGTGTTGAGGATGATCATGGAGGAGGTGTTGTTGCCTATCCTTACTGATTCTGGTCTGTGGATTAGGAAGTTCAGGATCTAGTCACAGAGGAAGGAGCCGAAGTCCAGGTCACAGAGTTTGGAGATGAGTTTCGTAGAAATAATAGTGTTGAAGGCTGAGCTGTAGCTAATAGGTGCCTTTGTTATCTTAGTGTTCCAGGGTTGAATACAGAGCCAGGGAGATGGCAGGTACATTGGACCTGTTGCAGCAATAGGCAAACTGTAGTGGATCCAGATAGTCTGGGAGGCCTGTATTTATTTGTGCTATGACTAGTTTTTCGAAGCACTCCATAATGATGGATATCAGATCTATCAAACGACAGTCATTGAGGCATGCTGCTTGATTTTTCTGAGGCACCACGATGATGGTCATCTTTTTAAAGCAGATAGGGATCTCAGGTTGTTGTAAAGAGAGGTTGAAGATGTCTGCGAATACCCCTGCCAGCTGATCCACGCTGGGTAAGAATGCTTGTCCCATCTGGGCCAGTCGCTTTCTATGGGTTGACCTTTGAGAAAGCTGCTCTGACATCTGCAATGGTGACTTCAGATACAGGTTCATCCAGAGCTTCGAGAGTGGAGGGTGTGCTTTTGCTGACCTCTTGCTCAAAACGGGCGTAGAGTGCATTGAGCTCATCAGGGACGAGTGCATTAGAAGCAGCAATTTTACATGCCTTCATCTTTTAGCCTTTTACGTCTTGTAGATCTTGCCATGGTTGGTGAGAGTCTGTGTAAATAGTCTGGGACTCTAGCTTGATCTGGTACTTTTGGCATCTTTGATGGAGCTCCCTAGATCATATCTGGCTTTCTCGTATAAGTCACTTGAATGTCTTAGATCTGGATTTCAAGCAATGGATATCCCTGTTCATCCATAGTTTCCGGTTGGGAAACATGTGGATTTGCTTCTTTGGCACACAGTCTTCTACACACTTACTAGTGAAGTTAGTTACTGTAGTGGTGTACTCATTCAGGCTGGTCGCAGAGTTTTTAAATACACTCTAGTTCACTAACTCCAAGTAGTCCCAGAGGAAATTATCTGATTCGTCAGACCAATATTGCTTGACTTTCTTTGATGGATTCTGTTGCTTCAGTTTTTGCTAAGCAGCCTTGTAGTCTGATTTTCCAAAGTGTGGGTGGGCGATAGAGCAGTAGACATATAGAGCAATAAAAGGTAGAGGAAGATGGCCAGGTGACTGTGACACTGCAGGAGTGAGTAATGGATCAGACCTCACTGTGGGTAGCAATCCCAACAGTGCCTCGCATGTTACCACCAGTTTCTTATTCACAATGAAGAAGGAGTGTTGTTCCCAAATGCCTAGTTTTTGTTTAACCATAGCCTCTCTCTCCCGGTTTCTAGCACACACCATATTCCCTCTGAACCATATCTCCAGCACCTTCAAGCAATCTGACCTGATGATGAAGGGGATAAAAAGTTGATCAGGTAACTTTCTAAATAACTTGGCCTCACTGTTGCTGCAATTTACCTTTGTTTCTGAGGCCAATTCAAACTGGTCACAGATGCTCATCAGTCTGCACATCAACAGTGGATCTGAGTAGAAAACATCCAAGTATAGGGAGACCTGAGTGCCTCCAATGCTGGAGATGGTCACTTCTCTTATGCCTGAATCCTTCCTGATGAGCTCCACATATGGTTCTTTGCAGACATGAACAAGACAAGGGGAGAAAGGGCAAGCCTGCCTTCTTGGCTCTGGATTTAATTGGAAAGCTTTCCAATTCCCACTTTTGGATTGAAACTGCATTTACTGATGTTTATGTTAAGCAGTTGGATCCAATTGCGGATTCCTTCCCTAAACCCTGTTCTGAAGAGCACATCCATCTGTTGATAAACAGTTAGATTTTCAGATCAGTGATCTTTCACCAGAAATGAAAAAATGTAGCAATGTAATGGGTTATCAGCATGTCCAGAGACAGGGAAAGAAGGAAGAGAAAGTATAGAACAAAGTCTTTGGTAGGGTGGAAGGCAAGAGAAATTCAATGACAAAGAAATGATGGTGCAAAACAGAAAATAATAATGAGACAAGTAAATGAACAAAACATAGGCCCAGAGATAAATAATAAAACAGAATCATCATTGATGACTAATAGTCAGAAAAATGAAATCACAGATTATGATTTGAAATTGATGAACTCGGTGTAGAATGAAGGTGCCAAATCAAACGATGAGCATACTTTGAGATTTACTGGAACAATGTACATCTGAAATAGGAGCAGAAATAGGCCACAGTGTCAGAAAAGAAGTTTGATGAGGACTTGTCTGTTGAGGTAGTATGGGCTGAGATTAGAAACAGGAGAGGAGAGGTCACCCTGTTGGGAGTCTTTTATACACCTCCTAAAAGTTCCAGAGAGGTAGAGGAAAGGATTGCAAAGTCAATCTTGGACAGGAGTGAAAGTAATAGGGTAATTGTTATGGGGGACTTTAACTTTACTAATATTGATTGGAATAGCTATAGCTCTAGCTCGTTAGAGGGGTCAGTTTTCGTACAAAGTTGAGGGTTTGAAGTTGGATAAGTCCCCTGGGCCGGACGGGATTTACCCTAGAATTCTCTGGGAGGCTAGAGAGGAGATTGCAGAGCCTCTGGCTCTGATCTTCAGGTCCTCGTTGGTTACGGGTGTGGTTCCGGAGGACTGGAGGATAGCGAATGTGGTCCCATTGTTTAAGAAGGGGAAGAGAGACCTTCCAGGGAATTATAGGCCAGTGAGTCTTACTTCTGTTGTGGGCAAGGTATTGGAGAGAATTATTAGGGATAGGATTTATAGTTATTTAGAGAGAAATGAATTGATTGGGGATAGTCAGCATGGTTTCGTGAAGGGTAGGTCATGCCTTACTAACCTCATTGAGTTTTTTGAGAAAGTGACCAGAGAGGTGGATGGGGGTAAGGCGGTTGATGTAGTATATATGGACTTTAGTAAGGCGTTTGATAAGGTGGCCCATGGAAGACTTCTACAGAAAATGCAGATGTGTGGAATAGAGGGTGATTTAGCTAATTGGATTCGGAATTGGCTGGCAGATAGAAGACAGAGGGTGGTGGTTGATGGGAGATATTCATCGTGGAGTTCGGTGACGAGTGGTGTGCCTCAGGGGTCTGTTTTGGGGCCCCTGCTGTTTGTAATTTTTTATAAATGATCTGGATGAGGGTATTGAGGGATGGATCAGTAAATTTGCAGATGATACTAAAGTTGGTGGTGTGGTAGATAGTGAAGAGGGGTGTTTTAGTTTGCAGAGTGACTTGGACAAGTTGCAGAGCTGGGCCGAGAGGTGGCAAATGGAGTTTAATGTGGAAAAGTGTGAGGTAATGCACTGTGGCAGGAACAATAAATGTGTAGAGTATAGGGCTAATGGTAGGGCTCTTAATAGTGTTGAGGAACAGAAGGATCTTGGTGTATGTGTCAATAGATCCCTGAAAGTAGGCAGTCAAGTGGATAAAGTTGTTAAGAAGGCATATGAGTCTTAGCTTTTATTGGTAAGGGGTTTGAATTTCGGCAGCCGCAGCATCATGTTGCAACTGTACAAAACTCTAGTGCGGCCGCACTTGGAGTATTGTGTCAGTTCTGGTCGCCACATTATAAGAAAGATGTGGAGGCATTGGAGAGGGTACAGAGGAGGTTTACCAGGATGTTGCCTGGTATGGAGGGCAGGTCCTATGAAGAGAGGTTGAAGGATTTGAGGTTGTTTTCGTTAGAAAGGAGGCGGCTAAGAGGGGATCTTATTGAAGCATATAAGATGATTAGAGGTTTAGAGAGGTGGACAGTGATAGCCTTTTTCCTAGGATGGAGAATGCTAGCACGAGGGACACAGCTTTAAATTAGGGGTATGAGTTATAGGACGCGATATCAGAGGTAGTTTCTTTACTCAAAGAGTGATTAGGGAGTGGAATGCCCTGCCTGCAGCTGTTGTAGATGCGCCAAGTTTGGTGGCGTTTAAGAGTTTAATTGATAAGTATATGGAAGAGAAGGGAATGGTTTAGTTGGAGGGGCATTGCTTTTTATTTTGGTCGCACAACATCGAAGGCCGAAGGCCTGTTCTGTGCTGTATTGTTCTATGTTCTATGTTCTATGTTCAAGTGTGCAGGAAGGTTTTTTGACTCAGTATGTAGATAGCCAACTAGAGGTGAGGCTACATTGGATTTGGTGCTGGGCAATGAGCCAGACCAGGTGTTAGGCTTGGAAGTTAGTGAACATTTTGGTGATAGTGACCACAATTCGGTACGTTCACCTTAGTGATGGACAGGGATAGGCATGAAGCTGGGGGCAGTAGTTATAGCTGGGGGAAGGGTAATTATGAGGCCATCAGGAGAGAATTAGGGTGCACAGATTGGACTAGGAAACTACAGGGACTGGGAACATCTGGAATGTGGAGTTTATTCAAGGAGCAGCTGCTGCGAGTCCTTGATAAATATGTCCCTGTCAGGCAAGGAGGAAATGGTCGAGTAAGAGAACCTTGGTGTACGAAAAAAGTTGATTTGCTGGTTAAAAGGAAAAAGGAGGATTATGTCAGGATCAGGCTTGAAGGCTTGGTTAGTGCAATGGATAGCTATAGATTAGCCAGGAGGGAGCTAAAGAGTGAATTGAGGAGAGCTAAGAGGGGACACGAGAAGACTTTGGCTGGTAGGATTAAGGAGAATCCTAAAGCTTTCTTTAGATATGTTAAGAATAGAAGATTGGTTAGGACAAGATTAGGGCCAGTCACAGACAGCAGCGGGAAGTTGTGTGTGGAGCCTGAAGAGATTGGAGAGGCACTGAATAAATATTTCTCTTCGGTATTCACACAGGGTGATGTAAATGTAGTTATGGAGAACACTGAGGTACAGGGTTGCAAAGTGGAAAGTATTGAAGTAGATAGGGAGGATGTGCTAGATATTCTCGAGGGTTTGAAGTTGGATAAGTCCCCTGGGCCGGACGGGATTTACCCTAGGATTCTCTGGGAGGCAAGAGAGGAGATTGCAGAGCCTCTGGCTCTGATATTCAGGTCGTCGTTGGTTACGGGTGTGGTTCCGGAGGACTGGAGGATAGCGAATGTGGTCCCATTGTTCAAGAAGGGGAAGAGAGACATTCCAGGGAATTATAGGCCAGTGAGTCTTACTTCTGTTGTGGGCAAAGTATTGGAGAGAATTATTAGGAATAGGATTTCTAGTTATTTAGAGAGAAATGAATTGATTGGGGATAGTCAGCATGGTTTTGTGAAGGGTAGGTCGTGCCTTACTAACCTTATTGAGTTTTTTGAAAAAAGTGACCAAAGAGGTGGATGGGGGTAAGGCAGTTGATGTGGTATATATGGACTTTAGTAAGGTGTTCGATAAGGTGGCCCATGGAAGGCTTCTGCAGAAAATGCAGATGTATGGGATAGAGGGTGATTTAGCTAATTGGATTAGGAATTGGCTAGCAGATAGAAGACAGAGGGGGGTGGTTGATGGGAGATATTCATCGTGGAGTTCGGTGACAAGTGGTGTACCTCAGGGGTCTGTTTTCGGGCCCCTGCTGTTTGTAATTTTTATAAATGATCTGGATGAGGGTATTGAGGGATGGATCAGTAAATTTGCAGATGATACTAAAGTTGGTGGTGTGGTAGATAGTGAAGAGGGGTGTTTTAGTTTACAGAGTGACTTGGACAAGTTGCAGAGCTGGGCCGAGAGGTGGCAAATGGAGTTTAATGTGGAAAAGTGTGAGGGAATGCACTTTGGCAGGAATAATAAATGTGTAGAGTATAGGGCTAATGGTAGGATTCTTAATAGTGTTGATGAACAGAGGGATCTTGGTGTATTTGTGCATAGATCCCTAAAAGTAGGCAGTCAATTTGATAAGGTTGTTAAGAAGGCATATGGAGTCTTAGCTTTTATTGGTAGCGGGATTGAATTTCGGAGCCGCAACATCATGTTGCAACTGTACAAAACTCTAGTGCGGCCGCACTTGGAGTATTGTGTGCAGTTCTGGTACCCACATTATAAGAAAGATGGGGAGGCATTGGAGAGGGTACAGAGGAGGTTTACCAGGATGTTGCCTGGTATGGAGGGCAGGTCTTATGAAGAGAGGCTGAGGGATTTGAGGTTGTTTTCGTTAGAAAGGAGACAGCTAAGAGGGGACCTAATCGAAACATATAAGATGATTAGAGGTTTAGATAGGGTGGACAGTGATAGCCTTTTTCCTAGGATGGAGAAAGCTAGCACGAGGGGACACAGCTTTAAATTCAGGGGTATGAGTTATAGGACGGATATCAGAGGTAGGTTCTTTACTCAAAGAGTGATTAGGGAGTGGAATGCCATGCCTGCAGCTGTTGTAGATGCGCCAAGTTTGGTGGCGTTTAAGAGGTTAGTTGATAAGTATATGGAAGAGAAGGGAATGGTTTAGTTTGGAGTGTCATTGCTTTTTATATTGGTCGGCGCAACATCGAAGGCCGAAGGGCCTGTTCTGTGCTGTTATGTTCTATGTTCTATTTGTCCCCTGAATCTTATTCTGCCATTTAATAAGATCATGGCTAATATGTTTCTATTTGAATTCCACAGTCCCATCTACCCCCGATAACCCTAAGACTCCCCTGCCTAACAAGGGCCTATTTACCTCTGCCTTAAAAATATTCAGTGACCATACCTTTGTTGCCTTCTGAGGCAGCAAGTTTCAACTCTCCAAGAGAAAATACTTCCTGTCATCTCTGCCCTAAAAGGGTCAACCATAATTTTAAAACTATGCTCCCTTGTTCCAAATTCATCACAAAAGGAAACATCCTTTACATGCCCATCTTGTCAAGGCCATTCAGGATCTTAGATACTTGAATCAAATCATCTTCATAACTCCAATGGAAACAAGCCCAGCCTGCCAAACCTGTCCTCCTAAGACAACCCGCTTATCTAGTCAATCTCCTTTGAACCAACTCTAACACGTTTACATCCTCCATTAAATAAGGAGACCAAACTGTGCAAAATATTTGAGATGTGGCTTCAACAGTGCCCTGTATAAGTGAAGCATAACACCTATAAATGCATCTTTAATTCCTTTCATAGTAAAGGATACCATTAGGTTTGTTGTGTTAAATATTTGCTGTACCTGATATGAACTTTTTGTGACTCATGCACTACAACAACTAGATCCCTGTGTACCTCAGAATTGTGCAGCTGATCTCCACTTAAATAATAGTCCACATTTTCTTTGCGTAGGAGGTAAAAGAGAGGTCAGAGTGGGAGTAACTGAAGATGTAAAATGATGGACAACTGATAGCTTAGGGTTATGCATTCTGAACAGAGATATTCTGCAAAGTGGTCACTGAATCTGCATTTGGTCTCTCCAATATAGAGCAAGACCACAGAAATAAATACATATAAATGGTTGTTTCACCTCGCAGGAAAGTTTAGTTTTCAGATGGTGAAATGGAGGAGGTAAAACGTTCTGCTTCTCCTGCCCTTCTATAGAAACGTACTGTAGGAAACAGAGAGGTTATTAAGTAATTGACGAGCAATCAGGGTTCACAATAGAATGTTTCATTTGGAACACTGAAGTCTGTTCACCATCTACAAGTCATGAGTGTGATGGAATACTCTCCATTTGCTTGGATGACTGTGGCTATGAGAGCATTCAATCATCTTGACACTATCCAGGACAAAGTTTAATTTGCATCCACAAGCATTCATTCTCTCCACCACCAACGTAGTGTCATCCATGTGTACTATCAACCAGAAGCATTGAAGCAATTCACCAAAATTCACCTACTTATGCAAACTCTAGATTGATACTATATAGAAGGACAAGGGCAACAGATGCATGGGAACACCACCACCACCTTGAAGTTACTCACCTGATTTGGAAGTATATCACCATTCCTTCACTGTTGCTGGGTCAAGTTCCTGGAACTCCCTCCTTAATAGCACCGTGAGTATACTTAGACCACATTGACTGCTGCAGTTCAAGAAGGCAGCTCACCTTCACCTTATCGAGAGCTATTAGTGATGGGCAATAAATACTGACCTTGCTCTCAATGAGCATATCCCATGAAAGAATTTAAAGAAATGCAAATGAGAGTAACTAAGTCCTGAATAAATTGAACAAATTACTGTGGATGCTAGAATCTAAAACCAAAAGAGAAAATGCCGGAAAATCTCAGCAGGCCTGACAGCGTCTGTGTGGAAAGCTCCTGAAACTAGTTAAATTCCATCTTTTTTTCCTTAGTTCTGCAAACCCAGTTACGCACTTAGAGGCTTACTTGACTCCTTTAAGCACCCAAATTCAATTGTTCACAAACCCAGTAAAATCCAACCTCCCTCCTCTGTGATTTCAGTAATGTCAGAATCTGATATGATGCGTTCTAAACGTGAAATTGTGATCCTATTTTTCAAAGTGTTTTATTCCCATTGCTAACTTTCTTGTTTTAAGACTACAGCAGCTTGTCTAACTCAGCTGAGATTATTACAGTATTGGAGGCAGGGCCAGGTTAGCCCACACAAACTAATAGAATAGCTGGTATCAATCTCTGCAGACATCTTATCCGAGTCCCTCTGCCAGTCCCCTGTTATTGTATCCAAACTAATTGCTGTTACCATGGATACAGCATTCTTATGTAGATTATGCCTTGGCAGATTAATTTAAGAGCTCTGTGTGATCCTGGATGGGATTTCAGAGCTGTTGACTTTTCTTTTTAAAAGAAACTGCTTTCTGATAATTGAGGAGTTTTCCAGAAACAGAGTTTGCAGTAACATTGAAGTGACGGCCCCTGAAGACTAAGCTGCACAATAAAAGACACAGGCTTTCAGCAAAAAATCTCAACTATAACATTTTAAACAAGTGTGAAATATTGTGCATACGGTTTTATAAGAAATAGTGCAGTATGAATTATTTTTATTTGATTTTAAATTCCTGATACAGTCACTCAAATACAGCACTGGCATTAGTGTCAAAAAGGACTAGTAAGAACTGAAGGCTTCTGCTTTGACCTTGGACCACCTTCAGTCAGAATTCAGTAAAGAAAGTTTATTTATTAGTCACAAATAGGCCTACATTAACACTGCAAAGAAGTTACTGTGAAGATCAGAGTTGCCACATTCTGGTGTCTCTTCAGGTACACAGGGGGGAATTAATATGGCCAATTCACCTAACCAGGACATCTTTCAGACTGTGGGAGAAAACGGAGTACCTGAAGGAAACTCACGCAAATACAGGAAGAACTAGATCAGGGGTTTGGTTAAAACAGGGACCATCTCAGCACTACAAGATACACTGGATCAGGGGTTTCATTGTATCAGGATCTGTCTAGGCACTCAGATACACTGGATGAGGAGTTTCATTGTATTGGGATCTGTCTGAGCACTGTGTGATGCACTGATCAGACGTTTCACCGTATCAGGGTTTGTCTGAGCATTGAGACACACTAGATCAGGGGATTGACTGTATCAGTTTTGTCTCTGTGCCGTGTGATACACTGGATCAGGAGTTCCACTGTATCGGGTCTGTCTGAACACTGCGAGATACACTGGAACGGGGGTTTCATTGTATCGGAATCTGTCTGAACACTGTGAGATACAGTGGCTCAGGAGTTTCACTGTATCAAGGCCTGTCTGGGTACTGAGATGCGCTGGATCAGGAATTTCATTAAACTGGGGTCTGTCTGAACACTGTGTGATATACTGGATCAGGAGTTTCACTGTATCAGGGTCTGTCTGATCACTGTGTTATATACTGGATCAAGAGTTTCACTATATTAGTGTCTGTTTGAGCACTGAGATAGATTAGATCAGGTATTTCACTATATCAGGGTCTGTCTGAGCACTGACATACACTTAATCTGGAGTTTCATTGTATTGGGGTCTGTCTGAACACTATGTGATACGCTGTAATTCACTGTCAGGAGCTGTCTGATTATCAAAGAATTTCACTCGAGCAAGAATTTCTCCATATTGTGGCTGCTTGATTGAGTGGCATACACTGGACACCTATACACTATAGGTTTTCACTCAGGAGCTGAATGATGGAGAAACGTACAATACAGCAGCTGTAGCACGTAGAACGACCTGGATCGGTATTTAAAAATCTGCTGGTGAGTTGCGGCACCAAGGGACCACAGTAGTTGCCAATATCTTTTATTGAATCTTAACGTGCCTTCCAAAATAGAGCCTGCACTTGAATATATCTGTTTGAAAAGCCAAATGAATTGCTGGTGATTGTCATTGCTTTTTGCAGGTTTATAACATTGTGTGGGGGCTGCAAATCTGTCATTCAGTGGATTAGCACTCAGACGCTTATTGTGAGAGGATTTTCAGTTCATTGTAGTTCATCCAGTGACATGAAGTGGATGGAGCTTAATAAATCTTCCCCTCACTATAAACAACATGAATACAATATAATTTGGTTGCATTGTGTTTTGCTGAACAAATAAATATTTACCTCTGTCAACCAGGAGATGACTGGGGATTGTTGTGTTAGTGGATGATTTAGTAACTCTAAAACCAGTGTGTGAATCATTTAACTGACAATAATGGCAGACACATTGTTGAGATTGCTCAGTAGGAAGTACTAATCAAATACTTACCTTTCAAACATTGGGAAAATAAAATACCTGATGGAGATTGTATGTAATGTTCAATGAGACATGAGTAGAAAAGGAACACCATTCCCAGAAATAGAAAAGCACTTTTCCTCTTTTAGGGGAATAATAGATGCTACTCTTTAATGGTTATGTTGTCAGCATAATAAAAGATCTGAGTATATGAGTTTAAGGTTACATGTGGTTACAGTGTATCATTGGCTGGCAATCAGCAACAGCCCCCTTAAACCCAGGCAGCATAGTCCTCACCTGAGCCCCCAGAAGTTGCTTTGCCACCTGGAAGACCAGTTTAGGGGGTGAGGCGTGTAGAGTTGGCAGGAGGAGTAATCCAAGGTGAAAATAGAGCTGATGGTTGCCCAGCAACAGGTTCTTTCTTTAAAGGGACTGGATAAAAATCAGTCATCTCCATGAGGTAGTACTAAAGCATTGATAGAACATAACAGCTCACTACAGCACTGTAAAGGCCCAGTGGAGCTTCCAAAATACAGTGTATGAAATGGTAAATGAATGAGGATAATGGCAGCAAATGGACCTTCAAATCTCTAAAGTCATCATTGAGACCAGAGGATGGCCACATGGCTTGCAGATAACAAAGAGCAAAATGGTTCAGTCTATGGTTGGACTCCTCATTGTACAAGACTCCGCACAGAGAATTGTAGATACAATATGCATGTTGTCTGATGATGGATAACAGGCACCATGATCAGCACAGGCTTGGAGTCTGAAGGGCCTGTTCCATTGATGTACTTTTCTTTGTTCAAGAGGTGAACGTTGTAGCTGGAAGAGGAAAAGCGGTCGGAACTCAGGAAGTTGGAGGGGAAGATGAAAACTCAGTGGTGATTATGTTTTTAGTGATTGAGATGGCTATAAATGATGTGGAGAGCAACGGGTTTGAAGCTGAAGGCAGGATCACCCTGCCTTTGTAAGTGAAGCAGCAACAACTAGAGTAAGAATGTTTTACTTGTTTCCCTTTTATTAGCAAATAGAAGAATACCTCACTTTTGAGAAAGGGAGCAAATTTCAAAAGCTCTGGTGATGAGCGTGAATGAAGTCGTAGTAACATAGGAAAAGGAATAGGGAGAAATATATTCCAAGTAACTATAAGAACCGGAGGGCTTGTATAAATATCTTGGAGATGTCTAAAACGGGCAGTACGGTAACACAACGGTAAGCACTGCTGCTTCACAGTGCCAGTGACCCGGGTTCAATTCCAGCCTCAAGTTTGTACATTCTCCCTGTGTCTGTGTGGGTTTCCTCTGGGTGCTCCAGTTTCCTACCCCACTCCAAAAATGTGCAGATTAGATTGATTGGTCATGCAAGATTGCTCTTTGGTGTCAGGGGAACTAGCAGGATAAAAACATTGGGTTAACAGGTGGGCCTGGTTGGATTGTTGTCAGTGCAGGCTCAATGGGCCAAATGGCCTCATTCTGCACTGCAGGGATTCTATGATTCTAATAGAGCAATAATGAGTCCAGGAAGAAAAGGAAGAAGACCACAAAAATCGATGGGAAGAAATTGGGTAGAAATTGGAAACTTCATCACTGAGATTCTCTGGGTTGAAGTCAGCATCAGCATAGTGACTTGTGCTATGGAAAAGTGATTTAGGTAGAACTGAGTGGAATTGAAACAATGGGTATCACCCCCAAAAGACAGGCAAAATTGGAGCTTACATAGATTTTTACAGCAACAGTGTTTATCTGCAAATAAGTTCAGGTGAGCAGAGAAGGGATTAGATTGCTTTTCAGTAACTAAGTGAGTTCAGCCACCATTCTGATCCAACACGTGTAGTGACAAAATGAATAGGAGACTTAATATGGAGTGGCCAAAGCAGCACAGAGCATCTGAAGCACCACAACTTTAGATACAGCAAGACGACTATAGTAAGAGAATGGCATCCTCAGTGGCACAGTGTTCATAAATTCAAGACGTAGAAATGTTTTGTGTTGAGTGTAGAATGTAGGGGGCTGGGGGCATTGGTGTCAGGAGAGATGTGAGGGAATGACAATAAGAGATGCAATCATTGATGCTCAAGACAGTTCGAAAGGAGATATGGAGGGGAGTCATACAAATGAACCTGGGCTTTTCGCAAGTACTTCAATTGTTAGTCAACAGGTTTGTTAATAATGAAATAGAATTGAAAGACTGTAGAGTTGCGAGATATATCACGCTCACATAGCCGTTATTATAGCAGTTAAGATCTGAGAGGCTGTTGTTGCAGGTATTTTACTTCCTATTGAAGTATGAGATGTCTTAATATGATCTGAATTTTAAACAGACAAAAATCCAGAAGTGAAGTTTCTTGTCAAGATTTTTCAAGCTGTTGATTTTATTTTCCATCCATTTTCTGAATAGTTTCAAAGGTTAAATGTCCATTTCCAATTTGTCCCTTTGCTACTTTCTATCTAATTGATTTCAGTTTAGGCCATTCTGTTAGTTCTGTTATGTTCCCAAGACATTTGTAATGTTACTGGAAATACATAGAGAAACAATTTGCTCTTTGTTAGCTGGGGAATTCTCTCTATTGCACACTCAAATATAGCAAAATGAATTAACAGCAATGTCTATAATTCCATTCTAGGCACTCTCAAAGAAAGCAAAAGCAGGAAAGCTGCTACCTGAGGAATACCAGGGGGGATCCTTCAGGTAAAACACCAGCAACTTTCAGTTTTAACATAACCATTCTACTTTTAGTTGGATATTAAACTACTGGGAGTCTGTAATTTTGTTGAGTTAGGGCATGTTTGTTTTTCCTGGAATCTTTTCTTCCGCTTTTGTTCTTAGTCCTTTATTGGCTGTGGTCACATTGTAAGTGGGAAGCAATTCTATGGTCTGTATAAAGTTTACCCAAATTAAACAGCCTGTGCAGCATATTTTGCATGTACCGTGAGTTGTCTGGGTGATTAAGGTTGGATAATTTGCTGGTAAAGGTGTCCTGCATGGTCCTAATGCCAGCAATTCTTGGGCTTTTATAGTAATAAACCAAACACAGTTTCTTGAGAATAATACAGCTAATCCAATGGAAAAGTGCAAGATGCACAAATATAAACAATGCACCATGCTTTATCCCCTGAATTTTTCTAATACAGCAGACACCCAGCTAGAATCTCTTTCAATCCAGGCATGGGACTGTTTTAGAACAATGCATTGATACCTCTCCCTGGTTGTGGAAGCAATAGGGATACATGGAATGTATTTTTAACCCTGACATTGTGGTCAATCAGCTGTGAATTTGATGGACTCATTTCCACAGCTCTCAAAACTTCTGTGAAAAGTCATTGCGCATGACAAATGAAGGACACCTCGATGGTCAGAACTATGCAATGTGTGCGCAAAAATGAAAAAGACTTGCATCTAATCAGATAAGGGAAGTGACGTAATCAAAAGCAATTGACAAGGTTCATCCCTACGTTCTAGTCTGTCTGGTTCTGTCTGTCTTTTCCATTCCTGTGTTCATACCTCCAAATGTGTTCAGGTAAATGGCAGGGTCTATGGGAAGACGCTTCAGCTGTGTACGGTGTCATAATGTGGGAGTTCCTGGAGACAACACGTCTCCTGCAAGTCCACGTCTGCGTCAAATGTTTGGAGCTGCAGTGTCTGAGGGCCCGGGTCAGGCAATTAAAGCTGCGCCTTGAAGATGTATTTTTAGTCAGGGAGAACGAGACAATAATGGATAGGAAGCACAGTCAAGTGGAGATCCCAGATGCTGAGGGGGGGGTAGTGAGCAAATCCAGACTTAATAGGTGGATTAGAGTAAAGAAGGGGAAAAAGAAGAGGAGTCATGGTCCAAAGACTAGTCCAGTGGTCATCCCCCAAAATATCGAGGGCAGAGCAAGAACTGGGGTAAAAAAGGTAAGACGAGGACCAGAGTACTTCAGAGGGAAGGAAGGAGGCTAGAAGGAAGATAATGGTGAGGGATGGGAGGGTTAAAGGAATAGACAGGCAGTTTTGTGGACAAAAGCGGGACTCCAGGATGGTAGTTTGCCTCCCTGGAGCAGGTGTGCAAGATGTTTCTGAGAGGATAGAGGGAATTTTGAAGGGCAAAGGGAACCAGGCTGATGTAATTGTACATATAGGAGAGAAAGACGTAGGAGGGAAGAACGGGGGGGATATATGTCGGCAGTTCAGAGAGTTCAGGCTGAAGAGCAGGAGCTCCACGATGGCAATCTCAAGGCTGCTACCAGGGCCAAGAAACAGTGGGGCCAGGAATAATGAGATCCTACAGCTGAATGCATGGCTGAAGGATTGGTGTAGGGCAGAGAGTTTTATATTTGTAGATCATTGGGAAGTATTTGTGAGAGAAGGGC
This sequence comes from Sphyrna mokarran, assembly GCA_024679065.1. NCBI lineage: Eukaryota > Metazoa > Chordata > Chondrichthyes > Carcharhiniformes > Carcharhinidae > Sphyrna > Sphyrna mokarran. The sequence goes on from JAGIQG010000008.1 coordinate 68,400,889, forward strand.
ATCTGTGTAGGAGGGATAGGGAAAAATTAAATGGGAAGGGCGCGAATATCTTAGCTGGTAGGTTGGTTGGAGTATTGTGCGCAGTTCTGGTCGCCTCATTATAGGAAGGATGTAGAGGCTATTGAGAGAGTTCAGAGGAGATTTACAAGGATGCTGCTTGGATTGGGAGGCAGGCCTTATGAAGATAGGTTGAGGGAGCTGGAACTCTTCTCACTGGAGCGACTTAGGTTGAGAGGCGACCTGATAGAAGTTTATAAAATGTTGAGAGGGATAGATAGGGTGGACTCTCAGAGACTATTTCCCCGAGCTGAAATGCTCGAGAAATACTACGAGAGGACACAGATTTAAGGTGCAGGGAACCAAATACAAAGGAGATGTCAGGGGTAGGTTTTTCACTCAGAGGGTGGTGAGTGAATAGAACCGACTGCTGTCGGAGGTTGTTGAGGCAAACTCACTGGGGTTTTTTAAGAGACTTCTGGATGAGTATATGGAAAAGAATAGGATAGCGGGTTTTAGATAGGTCTGTGGATTGGTAGATGTGATCGGCGCAACTCGTGGGCCAAAGGGCCTGTTTGTGCTGTATTGTTCTATGTTCTATGTTAGCTGGAAGGTTTTGGCAGGGTTCAAACTAATATGGAGGAGGGGAGGGGATGAGACCAATAGACCAGTAGGTAGTGGGATTGGGACTGAGACGGGTGACAGTGTAAGTTTGGATGAAAGGAAAATCACCAGGGAGAAGGAGGTTCCGAGTGGGCTTGGAAGTCTGAAGTGCATCTGTTTTAATGCGAGGAGTGTAACAGGTAAAACGGATGAACTTAAGGGCCTTAATGTTCACAAGGAACTTAGATATGGTTGCAGTTTCAGCTGGGGGTTCGGACAGGAAGGAATTTATAAAATGTGTACTGGAAGGATCGTTGGAGCAGTATGTGGCTAGCCCGACTAGAGAGGGGGCTGTACTGGACTTAGTTCTGAGTAATGAGTCAGGGCAGGTGGTTGAGGTTGCAGTAGGGGAACATGTGGCTTACTTCAGGATACAATGGAAAAAGATGATTGTTGTCCAAAAGGAAGAGTGCTAAATTGGGGGAAGGTTAACTACAGTCGGATTAGGCAGGAACTTATGGAAACTGATTGGGAAAGGTTGTTTGAAGGTTAGTCCACATTCAGCATGTAGGAGTCTTTCAAGGAAAAACTGAAAAGGTTGCAGGAAAGATATGTGCCGGTTAAGAGGAAAGATGGGGAAGGTAGGATTGATGTTTTTCTCTTTTATTCTACAGGTGCATCGGTCCGCCTTGTTGTCTATCAAGGGGCATACACATGATGGGTCATGAGAGGGCTGCTCTTGGATTTTTTGAGAGTAGCCTAGTGCTTCACGTCGTTAGTGTATGCTTAAACAGGACCAGTTGATGGGCAACACAACAGCTCAGTGACTATCACTGTTTGCTGTGCAGATACATGGATTTGGGCCAGTATCTGTGGGAGTTTGCGCATTCTCCCCGTGGTTGCATGGGTTTTCTCTGGGTGCTCTGGTTTCCTTCCATACCCCAAAGGTGTGCTCTTAGGCTAATTGGTGAAACAAATTGTCCCTAAATTGTCTCCTCAATCTAGTTTCCAATGTGGATTTCCATAAACGTAGACAAGGATCATGGGTGGAAGTGGGAACTCACGCTGTTAAAATGGCGGTGGAGGGTCTTTGGGTCGAAGGGTCTGTTTCCCATGCTGTGTTGTGTTGTTCTTTGTTCTTTGTTCTTATTTTCTAATGTCCAGCTCTCAATTTGGTTGAAACTAAGCTTTAAAATTAACCAAGATTAGAAAAGTTCCCATGATGCGCTTTGACCTAAAAAGGCAATACTGAGGCTTTAGTCTCTGAGCGCTAAGGGAAGAGCTATGAGGAGGTCCAGATAAATTATACTTCAAACGAATCATATCAAGAAGGATCTTATATAGGTATATAATTTGCCTCATAGGCTAACAAAAGTAGAAAACAGATTTCAGCTATGTCAGACAAGCAGGAAAATTGTACACATTGGGCAGGATTTTCCAACCCCGCCCTCCGCCCCCTGCGCAATGTATTTTGTAGTGGCGGAGGCAGTCTGCCATTGGCAGGCAATGGATGTTCCACTCCAGTCACCATCAATGCATTTTCCAGAAGATCACAACATCAGCAATGGCTGGAAAATTTCCATCATTTGGAAAGTATTCCTTGTTACCCAGAGAGAGCATTCTATCACAGATTCCTGAAATGTTATCTCTTGCAGTACAGATTTTATCCGTTAGTATTTTAAATGCAGATGTAATAGAATCTCCCATCACCATCAACTATCACCTTGCACCAGTTTGGATTTCTCTGTCTTTTATAGTGTAGTAGGAAGAAATACATACAATAGAGAGCTGCAAATACAAACCTGGACAATGGCAAGAGAACGATACATAAACATAATGACAGAGAATCACAGAGACATACTGAGACAGGCAGAGGGAGAATCAAAGACATACAGACATATAGGGACAGCGAGATGGGATCACAGACATACAGGGACAACAACTTGGAATTGTCGACCCACAGGGACAGAGGGAGAGGGGATCGCAGACCTGCAGGGACAGAGGGAGAGGAGATCGCAGACCCGCAGGGACAGAGGGAACAGGGATTGCGCACACGCAGGATCAGAGGGAGAGGGGATTCGAGACACACAGGGACAGAGGGGGAGGAGATCAAAGATACATAGGGATGGAGGGGGAGGGGATCCAAGTCACGCAGATCCTGCTTTCTAGAGGATAGAAAGCAGGATCAGAAGTCAGGGACAGAGAGAGAGAGACTGTCAAAATACACAGGGATGAAGAGAAGCCATCAGAAATATACAAGGATAGAAAGAAACAGAGACTAAAGAGACAGAAGGGATCACAGAAAAGAGAGATCATCATCACGGGACCAGAGTGAGGGAATTGCGGACACTCCATACAATGACGTATATGTGAGACAGACGGAGACAAATTTGATAGAGGACCACATAAAGAGAGAAGAGGTGTGCTAAGACAGAGAGACCAACCTCAGGTACATACATGGACTGGCAGAAAGAGGTCCATAAAATACACAGGCCAGAGTTAAGTTCTGTGCATGTGCAGTTCTCAGTGGAATTGAAGATGAGGTGTTCATAGGGTACAGAATGAAATTGTGTCTTCAGTATGCTGCAATACCCCTTTCTCTGGGCTTATTAGGAAGAGTGGCTATGCAGGGCAGTGAACATGTTTGCAGAAGTTGGATGGATGATACAAATTGTGGAAAAAATAGATTATATTGGCTGAATCAACTGATGCAACAAAATCACCTTTTGATCTTCAATATATTTACCCAAAGATGTGCAATTTACGCGGATTGGCCATGGTACATATTACGGGGATATGGTGGAGAGGAGGGACCGGGTGGGATGCTCTTTCAGAGAGTTGGTGCAGACTTGATGGGCTGAATGGCCTCCTTTTGTACTGTAGGGATTCTGTGTTTAATCCACTTGAATTCCTAAGTGTTAAAACTAAATTTAAATGAATATCCAATAAATCACTGTGAATGGAGTAGATTTGGGAACTTAAATACATCCCAGTTATGTAACATGCTAACATCTGCCTGGGTGACTAATTGATATTGAGTATCCTCAGGTCACCAGTTTCAATTGAGGGAGAGTTTAATTCTCAGCTGAATAGATTGCAGGGGAATCAAATGAACAGCTATCTCACAGTTTACACTGTTTCTATAGACAGCTGTACCCACTCCTCTCCTCTCCCCCACTACCCTCACCATCCCCAATCCAAGAAGCGGATAGGTGGAAACAAAAGTGAGAATCAAATGGTCTTCAGAGACCACCACACATCCTAAATGTTGTTTATTTAGTTCTGACTCAGGATAAATATATGAAGGTGAATGGGTGTAATAGGCACAGCCGTAAAGATTGCTTATGTCAATTTTGATATTTTGAGTATAAAATTCCAAATAGAGTACATGACATTGTAGGTCATTGTTACAGGCAGTTAACTGATAGGAGCAAGCTCTGGATGGCAGATAGATGGGTATCTAACATGAATGGGGTACCAACAGGTTTCTGATGATACAGGCAGGGAACTGACAACACAAGTAGGCCTGTGACAGAAGTGGCTCATTGATAACTTATGACTCGGCTTCAGAGGTTATTGAAGGAATGATGATGGTCATTTTCTTTTTTTTTTCAGTATCTCCAATTTGGGAATGTTTGGAATCAGCGATTTCAGTGCTGTGATTAACCCCCCTCAGGTTTGCATCTTGGCTATCGGGCAGTCACGTCAGTATCTGACAGTTTCTGAAGATGACAAAGGGAAGCCTAGCCTCTGCCAGAAGGACATGATGACAGTTACTCTGTCCAGTGATGGCCGTGTGGTGGACGATGAACTTGCATCTCAGTTTCTAGAGAACTTCAAGCTTAACTTGGAGAATCCTAAACGATTAGCTTTAATCTAAGCTGCATTCTTTGAGCTTCACCTTCCAAGGGATTTGGGATGTTATATGAAAAGCATCACAAAATGCACCTGTGATGCATAGAGTTTATTTTATTGTTAGTGTTATAACATTGCAGGGAATGTTGACCCTGTCTTTACTGCTCCCTGTGTATCAGGCGAAATAAAACTCATGTTTGTTATTTATTTCACTGGGTTGCCATTTTCATCTCTTAATTGTCAACACGGCCTAACTACAGGTATTTTACTTCTGCTTCAGAGAAGAAGTGAAATGTCCTTTTCAAGCTCATCTTGTCCATGAGACACATCTTCTGCTCTCTCAATCTTAAACCCTCTAAACTGCTGAACATTTATTTTCTCCTGCTGGTCTCCATGTTGGCCAGCATGGTTAACAGTCATCAGATTTCAACTGTTAGAAGGACAGATCCACTCATGATCGTGAATTGATAGGGTGGATTCTGAAAGGATGTTTCCTCCATGGGAGAGAATAGAACTAAGGGGATCTGTTTAAAAATAAGAGGTCTCCCATTTAAGATAGAGATTTTCTGTTTAAGAGGAGTGTTTTTTAGCTTCTGTAAAATAGTTGGATGTTTGACTGTATTGAATTCTTTTCCCCAGAGAGCAATGGAGACTGGATCATTGAATATTTTTAAGGCCAAATTAGATAGATTCTTGATCAACAAATGAGTCAAAGGGTTGAGGGGGTTGACAGGAAAGCAAAGTTGAGGCCATAATCAGATCAACCACAATTTTATCATATGACAGAGCTGACTTAAGGGGCCAAATAGCCTACTTCTCCGAACTCGCATGTTAATATATCATGTAAGTCTGCCATCATTATCCCAGTTCTCAATAAAATCACCTTTGATGTCTTCATCCTGGCAAACTACTGTCCCCTCTCCAAGGTCCTTGAACATGTTGTCACCTTCCACATTCATGTACACTTTCCTGGAATTCAATGTTTGAAGTCTTCCAATCAGGTTTTCTCTTTAGTAACTCTTATCTATATTACAATGGTATCCAGTGTTACTGTGATAAAAATTATCCTTCTTCATCCTCCTCAACCTCTCTGCAGCCTTATTTGTCATATTATGTTCCTCCAACACCATTTCACTGTTATCCAGTTGGGTGGAACTACTCTCAGTTGGTCTCATAGTCAGAGAATCGCCATCAATGGCTTTTCTTCCCATTCCCACACAGTTACCTCGATCCTTAGCCCTCTCCTATCTGTCTTCATGCTACCACTCAACAACATTTTCCATATATATGCTGACAAGACACAACTCTACCTCACCATTACATCTTTCAACTATTCCACTGTCCCTATATCATATTGTTTATCTGACATTCAGTACTCTATGAGCAGAAATTCCAGCAAGGTGGCCCAGTGGTTAGCACTGCTGCCTCTCAAGCTCCAGGGACCTGGCTTCAATTCCCAGCTTGAGTCACTGTGTATGTGGAGTCTACATGTTCTCTTTGCGTCTACATGGATTTCCTCCAGGTGCTTTAGTTTCCTCTCATACTCCAAAGATGGGCAGGTTAGGTTAATTGGCCATGCAAAATAGCCTCTTAGTGTCCCAGGATGCATAAATTAGAGGGATTTGCAGGATAAATATGTGCAGTGACGAGGATAGGACCTGCGTGGGATTGTTGTTAATGCAGACTCAATGGGCTGAATGACCTCCTTCTGCAATGTAGGTTTCTATGATTTCTAAATATTAAGAAGACTGAATCATTGTCTCTAGTCCCTGCCACAAGCTTCATTCCATCACCAACAGCTCTATCCCTTTCCCTGGGAACTGTCTAATGGTGAAACAGACTGTTTAACCACACAGTATACTTTCATTAAGATAGCCTATTTCTATCTCTGTAACATTGCCTGACTTTATCACTGCCTCAGCTTACCTGCAGCTTTGTTAGCTCCAAAATTCCAAATTCTCACACACTTTGTTCAGCCTCCCAGATCATATTTTCTGTAAAATCTGCTGCCATACTCTAACTTGCAGCAAGTCTCATTCACTCCTCACCCCTTTCCTCACTGACGTACATTGGCTCCAGCTTAAGCAATTCCTCGATTTTAAGATTCTAATTCTTATTTTCAAATCCCCGAATGGTCTGGTCTTCCCTATCTTTAATCCCCAGTCCTGCAATCCTCAAAATATTTAACCTTCTCCAATTCTGGCCTTTTGAGCATTTCCAATTTTAAGTGCTCCATACTGGCCATTCTGTGAGGCCATTCTGGGCATCAAGCTCTGAAGTTCACTCCCTACATATTTCCATGCCTCTCTCTCAATTTCTTCAAGACTTTCATTAAAAGCTAACTCTTAGGTTAAACTCTTTAACCAAACTTTTGATCATCTGTTCTAATATCTCCTAATATGATCTGGTGTTTTTTACATAATAGAAACATAGAAAATAGAATCAGGTGTAGGCCGTTCGGCACTCCGAGCTTGCTCCGTCATTAATATTGATCATCAATTCAATATTCTGATTCTCCCCCCGTTCCCACTATCCCTTGATCTCTTTAACTCCACAAACTAGAAGACAATACATCCTGTGACAGTGAATTCCATGCTTTCACCACTCTGAATGAAGAAATTTCTCCTCACCTCAGTTCTAAAAGGTTTATCCCTTATCCTCAAACTATGAGCCCTATTTTTGGACCCTCCCACCTTTGGAAATATTCTTTGGAAACAGATCTGCCATCCCAAGAATCAGCCTGGTAAACCTTCACTGTACTCTCTCTCTATAGCAAGGACATCCATTTCAGATAAGGACACCAAAACTGTACACAATTCTCCAAATTTGGCGTTATCAGCACTCTACAATTGCAGCAAAACATCTTTATTCCTGTATTCATATCCTCTTGCTATGAAGGTCAACATACCATTTGCCTTCCTTACCGCACAGGGAGGCAACATACCATTCTGGAGTCTCATTTGTAGCAGCAGAAATGCCTGTCTATTCTTACAATTGAATCCCCTATCACTATTGCATTCCCACATCTTTTACTTTTCACTTCTGCAGCAGAACCAAATTCCTCCCTGTGTGATAAGGAAGGCAAATGGTATGTTGACCTTCATAGCAAGAGGATATGAGTACAGGAATAAAGATGTTTTGCTGCAATTGTATAGAGTGTTGATGAGGCCAAATTTTGAGAATTGTGTACAGTTTTGGTGTCTTATCTGAAGTGGATGTGCTTGCTATAGAGAGAGTACAGTGAAGGTTTACCAGGCTGATTCCTGGGATGGCAGATCTGTTTCCAAAGAATGTTTCCAAAGGTGGGAGGTGCAATGCATTTGGCTGTTCCTGTTCTCCCCTGAAAGGCCATTCCCTTCAACAGTATCCAAAATGCTACATCTGTTTTGCAGGACAAGAGCCACAGGAGATTCCTGTCCTGCATGTCTAGCTCACATGCTCTATCTGGTAGTCACCCATTCCCTTCCTGTCTGGGGAGTCTGAGCCTGACAAGTGCATACGAGCTGTGCGTGCAAGGTTCGTGATACTCTCCACCTCACAGATGCTCCAGCTCCGAAACACAGGCTTCCAGGAGCTGCAGCTAGAGACACTTCCTGCACATATGCTGGCACCAAATACTGGAAATGTTCTTGGCCTCCCACAGGGACACGAAGAACAAACCATGGCTTGGAGTTCTCCTGCCATGTCTTACTCCTTTGAATTGAACTTTTGAAACATGTTTTGTTTCAGATTATCTCCAATTCTCTAGGGCCATTCTTTCTGCTCCTCATTACTACCAAACATAACCTTTACAAACTATAAACCACAGAAATTACCTCTGAAACTACAAATAATAAAATTATTAATTATTATAATGCATCTGTCAAGTGGCTTGTGATATTTTAATACAAGTGAATTTGTTATTGTGCTTAATATTATGATTTTGCCTTCTCTTATTTCTGTCACCTCTTACTGCACCAGAAATTCCACTCCTGAATTCCATTCATCTGATTCATTGTGCCAGCCCCCTTTCCCCAACCATTGGAGTCAAGATTTTCAATTATGTAGGCCATGTGTTCTCCTTAAAAGTTTTCATTCCTTTCTCCCAGCCTTCCTTTAACACTCACTTCAATCCCCCACCTTTTTGACCAAACTTTGGGGCATGCCTTCTTAAATCTCCTTTGGTTCTACATCTATGCATCTCTCAATGTCTCTGTGAAATGCCACAGAACATTTCTTTATGTTCAATATAAATGTATATTATTCCTGTACTAGTGCTCTGTTAGAATAATCCAAAAACTAATTTCAGCGTGATGCTCCTTTCCCATAACCCATTATATTCCCTTGTTGCAAAAAAAATCCTTTTCTTTCAACAATGTTGTCCCCTCAGCCACTTTCCTCACAAAGGATTTTTTTTTCCAAAATCTTCCCTTTACAGAAATTGATTAGCCCTACTTAGTGGAAGAATCATGAATTGGAGATGTTCGAGGTCCAGAAGGCAGCACAGATCAGTGAGGACAGATGTCAATGATGACTGGGACTTTGTTGCATTAAAGGGTTTGGGCTGAAGAGTTTTGAAATTTATGGAAAGTCCTGCATAGGGGCTCACCCAGTAACATTCATTGACAATTTTAAATTGATGACTTTATCATTGACTCCCCAGCCAGGCCAAATGGTCTTTCATTATTCACCTTTCATTGTTTTAGAAACCTCTGTTAAGTTTTCTCAGTCCTTCAGTAGAAGTGGACCCAGTGTTTCCTCATGCCTCCTCCAGTTGTTATTGTTTCCAACTTTAATATATTTAAGAATGCATCTTGCCCAGCAAGGTCAAGTTTTTTGTTAGAGGTCAAGCTTTACATCAAGAACATCATAGAATAGAATCAGCACAGTGTAGGAGGAGACCATTCTGCCCATCGAGACTCTCTGACAGATCATCTTATCCAGTGTCTACTTTAGGATACAGATGGAAAAGGATGCTTGTTGCCCTAGGGGGTGGGTGCTGAATTGGGGAAAGGCTAACTACAATCGGATTAGGCAGGAACTTATGGAAACTGATTGGGAACGGTTGTTCGAGGGTAGGTCCACGCTAGGCACTGGGATTCTTTCAAGGGAATACTGAAAATCTTGCAAGAAAGATATGTGCTGGCTAAGAGGAAAGATGGGAAAGGTAGGATTAGAGAGCTGTGGATTACTAGGGATATCAAGGACTTGGTTAGGAAGAAAAGAGAAGTACACGATAGGTCAAAACAGCTGGGAATGGAGAGAGCGTTGCAGGAATATAGAGAGAGTAGGAGGGAGCTCAGACGAGGGGTTAGAAGGGCAAAAAGGGGGCATGAAATGGTTTTGGCGGATAGGCTTAAGGAAAATCCAAAGACTTTTTACTCCTATGTTAGGAATAAAAGGGTGGTTAGAAGAAAAATCGGACCTCTTAGGGGAACTGTGCTTAGAGCCCGAGGGAATGGCGAAAATCCTGAATTAATACTTTGCATCGGTATTCACGAAGAAGAGGGGCTTGTTGACCGGTCCTGTGTCTCAGGAAGCTGTAGGCCAGTTGAGGAAAATATCCATACCGAGGGAGGAAGTGTTAGAGCTTCTAGGTAGCATTAAAACTGATAAATCTCCGGGGCCTGATGGCATTTTTCCCAGGCTGCTTAGGGAGACGCAAAGTGAAATTGCTGGACCTCTGATGTAAATCTTTGTCTCTTCTTTGGACACAGGTGAGGTCCCAGAGGACTGGAGAATAGCTAATGTTGTACCGTCGTTTAAAAAGGGTAGTAGGGAAAACCCTGGAAATTATAGGCCGGTGAGTTTGATGTCAGTTGTAGGGGAGCTGTTGGAAGGGATTCTTAGAGATAGGATGTATAGGCACTTAGAGCGTTGCAATCTGATTAGGGATACGCAGCATGGCTTTATTAAAGGGAGGTTGTGCCTTATGAATCTGGTAGAGTTTTTTGAGTAGGTGATGAAAACGGTCAATGAAGGGCGAGCTGTTGATGTTGTCTATATGGATTTCAGTAAGGCATTTGACAAAGTCCTTCGTGGGAGGTTAGCTGAAAAGGTCAAGGCTAATGGGATACAAGGACAGGTAGCTAGATGGATAAGTAACTGGCTTGGTAATAGGAGACAGAGAGTAATAGTGGAAGGGTGTTTTTCAGCTGGAGGTCAGTCACTAGTAGTGTGCCGCAGGGCTCAGTACTGGGACTTCTTCATTTTGTAATATATATAAATGACTTGGAAGAGGGAGTAAATGGGGTGATCAGCAAGTTTGCAGACGATACAAAGATGACTAGACTTGCAGATAGTGAGGAGCATTGTCAGGCAATACAGCAGGACATAGATAGGCTGGTAGTCTGGGCAGATAGATGGCAAATGGAATTCAATCCTGATAAATGTGAGGTGATGCATTTCGTGAGAAAGAACGTAGCGGGGAGGTATATGACAAAGGGTAGACCTATTAAGAATATAGAAATGCAGAGGTACCTGGGGGTGTAGGTGCACAAGTCTCTGAAGGTGGCAGAGCAGGTGGAGAAGGTTGTGAAGAAAGCATATGGTATGCTAGCCTTTATAGGAAGGGGTATAGAGTATAAGAGCTGGCCTTTAATGTTGCAGTTGTATAAAACGTTGGTTAGACTTCATTTGGAATACTGCTTCCAGTTCTGATTGCCTTACTACCGGAAGGACGTGGAGACTCTGGAGACAGTGCAGAGGAGGTTTACCAGGATGCTGCCTGGTATGGAAGGTCTGAGTTATGAGGAGAGGTTAGGCAAATTGGGGCTGTTTTCCTTAGAAAGTCATAGACCTACAGGAGATCTAATAGAGGTGTACAAGATAATGAGGATATAGATAGAGTAAACAGGGTTAAGCTTTTTCCTAGGATGGACTCAAATGTCACGAGGGGTCATGGGCTTAGGGTGAGGGGGGTAAGGTATAATTTGGATGCTAGAGGGAGTTTTTTCACACAGAAGGTGGTGGGGGTATGGAATGCGCTACCAAATAAAGTGGTGGAGGCAGGCACTCTGGAGTTATTTAAGAAATACTTAGATGGGCACATGAACAGAATGGGAATGGAGGGATGTAGAAAACTGATTTAAAGTAAGGATCATGAGCCTTGGGAGTTCCCTGGGAAGTGTGTAAATAGTCGATGATATTGATGTATTTGTTTTATCCTACATGTGCTTTGGTCCACCTTGCTGTCTAACAAGGGGCATACACGCGATGGGTCGCGAGAGGGCTGCTCTTGGATTTTTTTTTGAGAGTATCCTAGTGCTTCACGTCGTTAGTGTATGCTTGACCTGGACCGTTTGATGGGCAACACGACAGCTCAGTGACTATCGCTGTGCTGTGCAGATACATGGATTTGGGCCTGTGCCTGTGGGAGTTTGTGCATTCTCCCCGTGCTTGCATGGGTTTTCTCCGGGTGCTCCGGTTTCCTCCCACATCCCACAGATGTGCTCTTAAGCTGATTGGCAGAACAAATTCTCCTTAAATTGTCTCAAATTTGGTTTCAATGCATAGATCTATAAACATAGACAGGGATCACGGGTAGAGGTGGGAACATCGAGGTGGTGGCACGGGCTCGTATGGCCAAAGGGCCTGTTTCCCGTGCTGTTTTGTTCTTTGTTCTTTGTTCTTTGACCTACCCTACACCATATCCCCATAATCCCACCCCCTGTGTTTACCCCATTAATCCTCTTAACCTACAGATTTTGGGACACCACGGGTAGTTGAGCATGGCCAATCCACCTAACTTGCACATCTTTGCAGTGTGGAAGGTAACTGGAGCACCCAAAGAAAACCCACAGAGACATGGGGAGAATGTGCAACTCCCGATGGACAGTCACCCAAGACTGGAATTGGACTTGGATCTCTGACATTGTGAAAGCAGCAGTGCTAACCACTGTTATAAGACCACCCCATCCCAAAGCTTCATCATTATCTACCAACTCCCATGTTCTGAATACATTTGGCTTGTATCTAGTTTGTACAGGAAGCTGCACTGAGCCATACCAGCTATGTTGCAGGTGTAAGCTTGAATGATCTATTAGTTTTTACTGAGTGTGCACATTGTCAGTTTTCGTAAGCAGTCAAATTAGCATCTCACCAATGACTGAGTTACGAGTGCTCCCCCACCCTATTATAACTGTGTTAGACTGTAAGATTGAGGTTTCTTTCACTTGTTAACAGTACTCAAAGGCAAGACTCTCTGTTGGCTGGTGTACCTTGTATTAATTGATCTATGATTCTCTTAATATTTCCCATCTCAGCACAGTCCCAGTTACTGGAAGGGTTGATTATTTAACTGATTCATTTATAAGGCAGCTCTGTATCTGAATGACCTCAACGATTTTATGTCAATTACAGTCTTCGTTGTGTTCCACAGAGTTTATTTTAAATCAGAGCAATGAAGTTTACAATCTGGAGATTTACTGCAGCAAATCAGTTGACGGGTTGGGCGGATGACTCAGTAAAAGCTGATTAAGTATTTTGGAAATGTGCAGTTTGTAATGTAAGAAACACAACAGCCAGAGTGTGCACATGGAGCTGGTATAAACTGCAATATGATCCTGGCACAGTAAATGAGAGGGCTGGGAAACTCGGCTAATGTAGAACTGGCCAAAATACCTGGCTTTGTCTTACAAACATGGGTCAGTAAGTGTCCAAGACACCCATTGCCATTTTGTGACTCTGATCATCCAAGTGAGCTAGATTCCTGAACAATGAAAAGGCCAGTTTATACTGTCAATATCCAGAATGAATCAACAAAAGAGCTATCAGACTTTACAGAACCTAAACCAGAAATGCCAAGCAAAGATATTATAACTGTCTTTCTCAAGATTTTGTTAATTACCTTTAATCCACAGCAGCCAGTTACATGGTATAATTGTTAAGAAATGTTCAGCCATTCAAACTGAAGATTTTAGTGGTTAAGCCTATGACTAGACATTATTAACAATTGTTATTAATTGTCTTCTGTGTAATCAATTGAGATTAACAATTTTGCCTGAATCTAAATTAAAGTCATTTTCACAAGCAAAAGGGTGAAGACTGAATTCTGAGGTTGGGTTTCAGCATGCCCTTCTTTCTCTCTCTCTAGCTCTAACAGGTTACTACAGAAGAGGCAGTGAATTTGGCAGAAGGATTTGCCTAAATCTTAATGCCAGAGGATTGGAGAGTTCCAAATATGACCCAATGTTCAAGAAAGGATGTAAAAAGAGCCCTAACAACTACAAGTCCATTAGTTTAATGCTGGGGAAGGTTTTAGAATCCATAATCGGGAAAAAAAGTCAACAGTTAGTTAAGGAGAGTAAGCACAGATTTGTAGAAGGCAAATTGTGCTTGACTAATTGGTTTTTTGTTGAAGTAACAGGGAGCACGGTGAATGTTGTCCATATAGATTTTCTGAAAATATTTGATAAGCTACCACATAAAAGGCTGCTTAATAAAATTGAGGCTCATCAAATAGGAAAATTAGTGTCTGATGGATAAAGTATTGACTTAAAGACAGAAAGCAGTGAATCAAAGACAGTGAAATAAAGATTTATGATTTTGGGAAAGAGATGCAGGGGGCTGTGAGAAAGAAGATTTTTATATAGTGAATGGTAATGACTGGAACTTGCAGCCCAAGACAGTGGAGGAAGTGGCAGCCATCAATGATTTCAAAAGAGATTGAACAGAACATGAAGGAAATAAGTTTGTGGGGTTCGACTGGGGAACTGATTTCATTACATCATGGGGAGCCAGCATAGAGTAAATGGAAGAATGGCTTCCTCTCTGCTATAATTCTGATTCTATATAATGATAGAAGAAGGAAGGGAAACTACTTTTCGACATAATAAGGGAGCATAATAGTAATTTTGGTGGACTAGTAATCCAGAACAGTAAACCACCAGAGATGTGTTCAAATTACAAGAAGACAGGTGGGTAATTTAAATTCAAAGCACAAAGGAAATGCAGTATAGGAACAGGCCCTTCGGACCTCCAAGCCTGTGTCGATCATGGTGCCCTAACTAAACTAAAAAAGAAACTTACTTGATCCAAATCCCTCTATTTCTTACCTATTCATGCACCCATCCAGATGCCTCTTAAATGTTACTAATATGCCTTATTCCATCACATCCTCTGGCAATGCATTCTAGAGACTCATCACTCTGCATGAAAAACTTGACTCACACATCTCTGTTAAACTTTCCCCCGCTCACCTTAATCTGTGCCCCCTTGTAATTGACACTTCATCCTGGGAAAAAGCCTCTGACTGTTCACCCTGCCTTTGTCTCTACCAATTTTGTCTCTATCAGGTCTCCTCTATTTTGTTTTTCCAGTGAAAACAATCCTAGTTTATTCATAGAACATAAAACATTACAGCACAGAACAGGCCCTTCGGCCTTCGATGTTGCGCTGACCAATATAAAAAGCAATGACCCTCCAAACTAAACCATTCCCTTCTCTTCCATATACTTATCAACTAACCTCTTAAACGCCACCAAACTTGGAGCATCTACAACTGCTGCAGGCAGGGCATTCCACTCCCGAACCACCCTTTGGGTAAAGAACCTACCTCTGATATCCGTCCTATAACTATCACCCCTTAATTTAAAGCTGTGTCCCCTCGTGCTAGCTTTCTCCATCCTAGGAAAAAGGCTATCACTGTCCACCCTATCTAAACCTCTAATCATCTTATATGTTTCAAGGTCCCCTCTTAGCCGCCTCCTTTCTAACGAAAACAACCTCAAATCCCTCAGCCTCTCTTCATAAGACCTGCCCTCCATACCAGGCAACATCCTGGTAAACCTCCTCTGTACCCTCTCCAATGCCTCCACATCTTTCTTATAATGTGGGGACCAGAACTGCACACAATACTCCAAGTGCGGCCGCACTAGAGTTTTGTACAGTTGCAACATGACGTTGCGGCTCCGAAATTCAATCCCCCTACCAATAAAAGCTAAGACTCCATATGCCTTCTTAACAACCTTATCGACTTGACTGCCTACTTTCAGGGATCTATGCACATATACACCAAGATCCCTCTGTTCATCAACACTATTAAGAATCCTACCATTAGCCCTATACTCTACACATTTATTATTCCTGCCATAGTGCATTACCTCACACTTTTCCACATTAAACTCCATTTGCCACCTCTCGGCCCAGCTCTGCAACTTGTCCAAGTCTCTCTGCAAACTATAACACCCCTCTTCACTATCTACCACTCCACCGACTTTAGTGTCATCTGCAAATTTACTAATCCATCCTTCAATACCCTCATCCAGATCATTTATAAAAATTACAAACAGCAGGGGCCCCAAAACAGACCCCTGAGGTACACCACTTGTCACCGAACTCCACGATGAATATCTCCCATCAACCACCACCCTCTGTCTTCTATCTGCTAGCCAATTCCTAATCCAATTAGCTAAATCACCCTCTATCCCATACATCTGCATTTTCTGCAGAAGTCTTCCATGGGCCACCTTATCAAACGCCTTACTAAAGTCCATATATACCACATCAACCGCCTTACCCCCATCCACCTCTTTAGTCACTTTTTCAAAAAACTCAATGAGGTTAGTAAGGCACGACCTACCCTTCAAAAAACCATGCTGACTATCCCCAATCAATTCATTTCTCTCTAAATAACTATAAATCCTATCCCTAATAATTCTCTCCAATACTTTGCCCACAACAGAAGTAAGACTCACTGGCCTATAATTCCCTGGAAGGTCTCTCTTCCCCTTCTTGAACAATGGGACCACATTCGCTATCCTCCAGTCCTCCGGAACCACACCCGTAACCAACGACGACCTGAAGATCAGAGCCAGAGGCTCTGCAATCTCCTCTCTTGCCTCCCAGAGAATCCTAGGGTAAATCCCGTCCGGCCCAGGGGACTTATCCAACTTCAAACCCTCGAGAATATCTAGCACATCCTCCCTATCTACTTCGATACCTTCCAGTTTGCTACCCTGTACCTCAGTGTTCTCCATAACTACATTTACATCACCCTGCGTGAATACCGAAGAGAAATATTTATTCAGTACCTCTCCAATCTCCTCAGGCTCCACGCACAACTTCCCACTGCTGTCTATGACTGGCCCTAATCTTGTCCTAACCAATCTTCTATTCTTAACATATCTAAAGAAAGCTTTAGGATTCTCCTTAATCCTATCAGCCAAAGTCTTCTCGTGTCCCCTCTTAGCTCTCCTCAATTCACTCTTTAGCTCCCTCCTGGCTAATCTATAGCTATCCATTGCACTAACCGAGCCTTCAAGCCTCATCCTGACATAAGCCTCCTTTTTCCTTTTAACCAGCGAATCAACTTTTTTCGTACACCAAGGTTCCCTTACTCGACCATTTCCTCCTTGCCTGACAGGGACATACTTATCAAGGACTCGCAGCAGCTGCTCCTTGAATAAGCTCCACATTCCAGATGTTCCCAGTCCCTGTAGTTTCCTAGTCCAATCTATGCACCCTAATTCTCTCCTGATGGCCTCATAATTACCCTTCCCCCAGCTATAACTACTGCCCCCAGCTTCATGCCTATCCCTATCCATCACTAAGGTGAACGTAACCGAATTGTGGTCACTATCACCAAAATGTTCACTAACTTCCAAGCCTAACACCTGGTCTGGCTCATTGCCCAGCACCAAATCCAATGTAGCCTCACCTCTAGTTGGCCTATCTACATACTGAGTCAAAAAACCTTCCTGCACACTTTGTACGAAAACTGACCCCTCTAACGAGCAAGAGCTATAGCTATTCCAATCAATATTAGTAAAGTTAAAGTCCCCCATAACAATTACCCTATTACTTTCACTCCTGACCAGAATTGACTTGGCAATCCTTTCCTCAACCTCTCTAGAACTTTTAGGAGGTCTATAAAAGACTCCCAACAGGGTGACCTCTCCTTTCCTGTTTCTAATCTCAGCCCATACTACCTCAACAGACAAGTCCTCATCAAACTTCTTTTCTGTCACTGTGATACAGTCTTTGACTAATAATGCCACTCCTCCCCCCCTTCTACCTCCTTCTCTACTCCGACTAAAGCATTTGAACCCCGGAACCTGCAACATCCATTCTTGTCCCTCCATGTCCCTCCCCCATTCAACCTCCTTATAGCCAACATTTCAAGACCAGACAACATCTTGGTGAACCTTTGAACTCTCTCCAAAGCTTCACATTCTTCTGGTAGTATGGGACAAGAGCTGCATGCCAAATATGGCCTAACAAAGGTTTTATATAGCCGCAGCATGATTTGCTAACTCTTATACTCAATGCCCCAGCTAGTGAAGGTAAGTATACCAAATGCCGCCATCTGTGTTGCCACTTTTAAGGAATTATGAATCTGTATGCCCAATCCCTCTGTATGCTAATGTTCCTAAAGTTCTACATCATCTTGTATTTGTCCAGGTTAAACTCCGTCTGCCATTTCTGTGTCCAAGTCTCAATCTATCTGTTGTGTTGTATCCTCTGACAATACCCAGCACTATCAGCAACTCCACAAATCTTCGTATCATCCACAAACTTTCTAATCAGATTACCCACATTTTCCTCCAGATCATTTATATATGAATGAAAACAACAGAAGTCCCAGCACTGATCCCTGTGGAACATCACTAGCTACAGATCTCCATTCTGAAAAACACCATTCCACCACTACTGTCTGTTGTCTATGACCAAGCCAATTCTTTACCCATCTGGCCAGCCCACCCCGATTCCCATGTGATTTTAGTTTTTGTACCAGCCTGTCATATGAGACCTAAAGTCCATATAGACTACACCCAAAGTCCTTCCCCTCATCAATTATCTTTGACAGCACTTCAAAAAAATTCGATCAATTTGGTATGTAATGATCCTGCCCATACAAAACTATGTTCACTGCTACAAATCCATTTTTTTCCCTGATGTGCATATATCCTGTCCCTCAGTATCTTCTATAAAAGCTTCCCCATCACTGATGTCAAGCTCACCATCCTATAATTTCCTGGATTATTCCTTCTTCTTTTCTTAAATAAGAGAACAGCATTGGCCATTATTTTCCAGTCCTGTGGAACCTTTCCTATGGTCAAAGAGGATGTGAAGATAAAGGTCAGAATTCTATTTTGCCTTCCTAAATACTTGTTCATCCTGTATACTAACATCTTGAACTTCACATACAAGGACGTTAGATTCCTCTGTACTGCAGCATTCTGCAAACTCTCCCCATTTAAACAATATTCTGTTTTTCTATTCTTCGTGCCAAAGTGTACAATCTCACATTTTCCCACATTGAAATCCATCTACCAATTTTTTTAACCATTCACCTTATCTTTCCATATCCCTTTGCAGACCAATTGATTTGATTTATTATTGTCACATGTGTTGGGACACAGTGAAATGTATTGTTTCTTGGGCATTATATATAGACAAAACATACCATTCATAAAGTACATAGGGAGAAGGAAAGGAGAGAGTGCAGAATGTAGTGTTAGACTCATAGCTAGCGTGTAGAGAAAGATCAACTTAATATAAGATAGATCTATTCAAAGGTCTTCATGGGAAGAAGCTGTTCTTGAGTCAGTCAGTGCGTGATCTCAGACTTCTGCACCTTTTTCTCAATGGAAGAAGGTGGAAGAGAAAACGTCTGGAGTGTATGCGGTCATTGATTATGCTGGCTGCTTTCCCAAGGCAGTGGGAAATATAGACAGGGTCAATGGATGGGAGACTGTTTAGTGGATGGACTGGCCTACGTTCACAACCCTTTGTAGTTTCTTGTTGTCATAGTCAGGGCAGGAGCCATACCAAATTGTGATATATCTGGAAAGGATTCTTTCTATGGTGCATCTTTAAATGTTGGTGAGAGTTGCAGTGGGCATGATGAATTTTCTTAGCTTCCGGAGAAAGTAGAGGCGTTGATGGGCCTTCTTAATTATAGTGTCAGCATGAAGCAACCAGGACAAATTATTGGTGATCTGAACGTCTAGAAACTTGAAGCTCTTGACCATTTCCATTTCATCAGCATTGACATAGACAGGGGCATGTTCTCCACTACTCTTCCTGAAGTTAATGACTATCTTTGTGTCCTCTTCACAACATGTTTTCCTACCTAAATTTATATCATCAGCAAATTTTGCCTCAAACTGCTCAGCTCCTTTATTCAAGTCGTTAATATGGATGGTAAATAGTTGACATCCCAGCCCTGGTCCCTGCAATACTGCACCAATTACAAGTTACCAAATTGAAAATAATCCATTTATTCTAACTCTCTGAGCCACACTTTCCATGGAGTGGCAATAATAGTCGAGGTGGCACAGTGCTTTTAGTTACCTACCCTGAAATGTAGTCACAGCTTTCTCACCTAAACCTCTGGACTAGGCAAGAGCTACATTGTGTAAGGCAAGTAGATAGGATTAGGAGTTGTGTGGTCAGGAGGTGGAGGAGGGGGGGGTGGTCATTGAGATGTGGAGTTGACAGGAGGATAGCCAGTGGTCAGATGATCACTGAGGAGTGTGGTCATGTGGCCAGTGGCATGTGGTGGTGATGGGGGAGGAGGGTGTAGGATGGGTAGTCAAGGATTAGGAGGGTAGGGAGAAGTTGGGCAGAGTAGTTGGGGGTGGGACGGCAATCAGAGGTGGGGGAGGGACATGGGGGGTTAGAGGTGAACGGATTCTCTTGAGAGGTCACAGGGTAGTCAGGAGTTAAGAGGACACCCACGAATTATGGGGATGTGTTATCTGGGAGTCCTGTGAGGGTCAGGGGTGGGAAAGTTCCATTGAGATCATGGGGTAGTCATTGGGGTGGAGTGCACAATCAAATATTGTGGGTGGGATGGGAAAGATGGTGGGTGATATGTAGCCAGGAGATCCCATGGGAGATCAAGATGGGTCAGTACCAAATTTGCCTACAAGTTTGAAATAGTTTTAGTTCTACTAGTCTTTTCTGGGTAGCAATTGCTGTGGGACAATCTAAACTTTGTGCTTTAAATCATATTGTTGGATGGTTCCCAGTTCAGGATATAGATATGACAATGCAGAACTCAGAAGTCATGGGCCAGTGTTTCCTATTGGTCAAACCTCTATATAATACATTATATATGCAATCCTCTCAAAACCATGAACTCTAGTCTTGCATAGTAGCCTTTATTGTGGCATCTTATTGAATACAAATTTGGAAATGCAAATACATCACATCTACTGGTCCTCCTTTATCTATAATGCTTTCTACCTCCTCGCAGAATGCTAATAATTCTGACACACTTGAGCCTTTTCAACAATATTCACAGTCAATCTATTATTGTATGACCTGAATATTACTCTCCCGTCCAGCGGATTTTGAGATGGGGGGAGGTGAAATTGCACGGGTGGGATTCCTTGTGGGGTCCTGCCCGTCTCGGACCGAACACCATTTTATGGCGGCACTGGTAGGGCTTCGGATGGACAGTCAGTCCTTGCCCCCTGGGGCTGTGTCCCTACCAACTCTCTGAACGGAGGACACTTGCAGATCATTGTGTTTGGTTCAGCAGCTAAAATTTCAGGAAATGGTACAGCGCAGAAAAAGTCCATTCAGCCCATCTTGTCGATGCAGACTCTTTGAAAGAGTTATCCAATCAGCCCCATTCACTGATTTGTATTTCCCCATAGCCCTTTTCAAGAATGCATCTAATTTTCTTCTAAACATTTGAACTGAACCTGATTCCACCATGCTTTCAAACCACACAGTGTGCACTATTGTTTAATTTCCAGAGGTCAGTGTTGAAAAAAAATGGAAAAGATCGTAAAGTGGAGACCGGTCTAGAGTGGGACTGTGACTGGACAGTAAGAGTAGTGTCTGTTCTATACTGTACTGGGGAATTATTGTCACACTGAGCTCTTTCACCCTGTTTGTATTTGCTTTAAAGGTGGTTCCTAAAGAAAGTGAGTAAATGAAAAATTACAATAATCCCTGGGAGAAAGGGGGGGGGGGCGGGGGCATGTGTCAAACCTGTGAGCTCGTCCCTGTGTCTTCATTTGTATAACAGACTATACAGAGCTTTACTTTCCCAAACTAGTGAAACAAAAAATAAATGATTACACTCCACTCTTCCACACTCGTAAACTACCTCCATATACACTAGCACACACATTTAATATGTAAATAACGTCAAGCCTATATCACAGAAACGGGCAATTAAGTCCATGTGGTGATTATAGACCACATAAGCCTCATCTCATTCTAATTACCTCTTCCCACCCTGTTTCCTGTCCCTAGTCTTTATTCTCTGCTATCTAATGTATGCATTAAAGCTCCTCAAGTTGAATGGTTGAATCTGCACTATCAGATTCAACCATTCTATGCTGATGTCTAATTGTGGATAAAATATAACCATTTTCCTTCGGAGCTGTTTTCCCTTTAGAATAGAACAGTATGTGTTTAATTGAGAGAAAACAGTCGGAGACAGTGAGGTGGAAGGGTGGTTTGTTTCCTGAAGGGAGTGGGCAGCTAGAAAATACTGCCAAATGCAGCGTCTGACAGCCCCTGCCCAGGGAGAGCCCTTCATATCATAACAAAGGGAGTTGGAGTTTAAAGATACTTCCTCATTTTGAACAGACTAGCTACCAAAAATAGCTCTTGGTCATTTGGGGTTTGTTGAGGCAATGAGCTAAAAATAAAAACTGAAGTTTTCCTCTTGTTTGATTTGTCTAATATTATCTTCCTACTTCATTGCTGTAGCATCACTTCAGCGGCTAATAAGTTTAAGGTGGAGATTCCTCCTGGTTCCCACAAGGCCACACTGTGCTTCATGTAGGGAGCGCTTGCTGTCATTTCATGGTTCCCAAGCTTGATGTCAGATCAGAAATCTTTATCTGATTTCCCAATTTTGAATTGTGTGATCAGATGTCAGCTCAGTTGATAGCACTCTCAAAGAACAAAACAGCACGGGAAACAGGCCCTTTGGCCCAACGAGCCCGTGCCGCCACCTCCATGCTCCCACTTCTACCTGTGATCCCTGTCTATGTTCATAGATCTATAGATTGAAACCAAATTTGGGACAATTTAGGGAGAATTTGTTTTGCCAATTAGCCTAACAGCACATCTTTGGGACGTGGGAGGAAATCAGAGCACCCGGAGAAAACCCACACAAGCACGGGGAGAATGCACAAACTCCCACAGACGCAGGCCCAAATCCATGTATCTGCACAGCACAGCAATTGTCACTGAGCTGTCGTGTTGCCCATCAAATGGTCCACGTCAAGCATACACTAACGACATGAAGCACTAGAATACTCTCGAAAAAAAATCCAAGAGCAGCCCTCTCATGACCCATTGCGTGTATGCCCCTCGTTCAACAACAAAGTGGACCAAAGCACATGTAGGATAAAAACAAGTACATCAATATCATCATCTATTTACACACTTCCCAGGGAACTCCCAAGGCTCATGATCCCTATTTTAAATCAGTTTTCTATACCCCTCCATTCCCATTCTGTTCATGTGCCCATCTAAGTATTTCTTAAATAACTCCAGAGTACCTGCCTCCACCACTTTACTTGGCAGCGCATTCCATACCCCCACCACCCTCTGTGTGAAAAAACTCCCTCTAGCATCCAAATTATACCTTACCCCCCTCACCCTAAGCCCGTGACCCCTCGTGCTATTTGAGTCCATCCTAGGAAAAAGCTTAACCCTGTTTACTCTATCTATATCCCTCATAATCTTGTACACCTCTATTAGATCTCCTCTAAGTCTACGTCTTTCTAAGGAAAACAGCCCCAATTTGCCTAACCTCTCCTCGTAACTCAGACCCTCCATACTAGGCAGCATCCTGGTAAACCTCCTCTGCACTCTCTCCAGACTCTCCACGTCCTTCCGGTAGTAAGGTGACCAGAACTGGACACAGTATTCCAAATGAGATCTAACCAACGTTTTATACAACTGCAACATTAAAGGCCAGCTCTTGTACTCTATACCCCTTCCTATAAAGGCTAGCACACTATATGCTTTCTTCACAACCTTCTCCATCTGCTCTGCCACCTTCAGAGACTTGTTCACCTGCACCCCCAGGTCCCTCTGCATTTGTATACTCTTAATAGGTCTACCCTTTATCATATATCTATCCCCTACATTCTTTCTCCCAAAATGCATCACCTCACATTTATCAGGATTGAATTCCATCTGCCATTTGTCTGCCCAAGCCACCAGCCTATCTGACCTCTGAATCAGGAAGTTGTCAATACAAGTTGCATTTCAGAACACATAATCTAGGACAGAAACTCGAGTGTGATATAGCAGGAATGCTGTACTATCAGAGGTGTTGTGTTTCAGATGAGACATTATGCTGGGGCCTCAGCTGTTTTCTCAGGTGTGTCTAAAAGATCCCATGGCATTATTTCAAAGAAAAACAGGGAGTTCTCTCCATTTTCCTGACCAATATCTAACCTTCAACTAACATCAGTAAAGCAGGTTCTTTAGTTATTTATCTCAAAGTTGTTTGTGAGTTCTTGCTATGTGTAAATTTGCTCTCGCATTTCCTACATTGCAACAATGGCTACACTTCAAAAATCCTTCACTAGCTGTAAAGCACTTTGGCACTGACACTGCAAACTATATTAATGATAGTCCTTTAGTTGATATCTGTTAAATGAATTCAACTTAAATCTCAATCCTTTATCAAACTCAAATCCAAAGCCTATTAGAGCCCATCAATTCATTCAAATTGACCCACAAA
The DNA here is from genome assembly GCA_024679065.1 of Sphyrna mokarran. Classification (NCBI taxonomy): domain Eukaryota; kingdom Metazoa; phylum Chordata; class Chondrichthyes; order Carcharhiniformes; family Carcharhinidae; genus Sphyrna; species Sphyrna mokarran. The sequence goes on from JAGIQG010000008.1 coordinate 68,424,998, forward strand.
TTCAAACTAGTAAAATAATTGGGAAAATCTTGGCTCAGTTCCACCCGTACTGATGATTCCCCTTTGCTGTTGCTCACTATACTAGGAATTTGAAGATTTTAGATCACGTGCAGAAAGAATACTTCAGCAGTCAATCTACAGAACAGTGTTCCTCAGGGGATAATGGAAAAGTTAGTCAAGTTTTTAAAGTTTATCTATTAGTGTCACAAGTAGGCTTACATTAACACTGGTGAATTTACTATGAAAATCCCCGAGTTGCTACACTCCAGCGCCTGTTCAGCTACAATGAGGGAGAATTTAGCATGGCCAATGCATCTAACCAGCACATCTTTAGGACTGTTGGAGGAACTGGACCACCCAGAGGAAACCCCCACAGACATGGGAAGAACATGCAGACTTCGCACAGACAGTGACTCAAGTCGGGAATTGAACCCGGGTCCCTGGTACTGTAAGGCAGCAGTGCTAACCACTGTGCCGGCCACAATGAAAATGAGATTGATTCCTTTCAGAAAATAACATTTTGGATACGTATATGAATAATTTGCGATGTGATTCATGGTAAGGATACCGTGCTTTGGAGGATAAAGATGACTTTGGATCTATGATATCCAAAGTATTCCTATTGTCATTTCCTTTTTTCCTGTCTTGGGTCTATTGGAAACTAATTGAGAAAAGTTGATTGCTGAAGAGTCAACAACTTCATGATCATTGTGTCATGTGAACACCACAGGGATCGATGGATTTCATTCTGTCAATATTAGTGCCAGATTTTACAAGCCTGCCATCTAATACATTAAATAGCTAAATATTTGCCATCAAGATTCCTGAAGTAAATAATGAAGTTGTTATTTCCAACAAGCAATATTCTAATGTGTGATGTGCATCTCACCCATTTCAAATATTATTCTAACTCTTCTGTGCAGTTACATTACAGAATGGAGTTCAATGGGCTGGAATGCCTCATCCCGCTTATTCTGTATTCTGTAGCCCAGATGCTTAATATTTCAACAGAACTGTGTACATTGTAAGTTGGACTATTCAGAGTGCCACATTTTAATTCAGTGTATCAAAGATTGAAATGGCCAAGAAGGTTTTTGCCTAGTTTAGGATGAATTATCTAAGTTTAGTTAACAAGCAAATGATATTTCAAATAAGTAAGGTCAATTTTACTTTAAGTAGTTGACACAACAAGGACATATCTTACACAACCATAAGAACCCACATCACACTCTACAGATGTGAGGCACCACTTGCAATTTCAAAGTTCTCCTACTTGGCCTCTGGTACATAGGATCTCTCAGTTTCCACTCAATCAATTTGGCCCACAAGTTGTATTCACTGGCAGTCACATTCCATCCAATGTCCCCAGATATGGTTGTAACACAAACAGAACATATCCGCAGAAACTCATTAACTAGATCATAGCAGTACTGATGACACAGATTCACTAGAGATTCCTTTATCTAATTTTTTTTAATGAACATCATTAAATATCCTAGTCAGCTCTGTTGAAACAGAAGTGAAATTGTGCAATTCACAATCCCTATTCTAAACCTATCATCAGTTTTCTGACTTGGTAACTGTATCGCACACACATATTGTAAATGTGCCTTTTCTGTTCTTCCCTCTGCTGCATCTCTCATTTGCTTGCCTCTCTCCTTCATGTCTGCTAGCAGCACAGCTTTTGTAGGTTAACTTCCTGTTGGCATTGCTCAGGTCAAGCGTTGGCAGGTCACATGAGTCAGAATTTCTTATTATTCAAGAAAATTGCAATTGATCTCTTAAAATAGGTACAAAGTCTAAAAACAAAATACAGATTCTATAGACAACTTAAATAAATTAGAAATTTTTCTTACAGTATTATTTCTGGGTCAAATTTCATCACACAATGTAGGAATCCCAAATGTCCATATGCCAAAGGGAAACTCCTTTTAGGAGTTAAAATATTGAGCACTGAATAGAAATATGTGAAATTGTTAAAGTACAGTAAAGTGAACTTGATATTGCTCCCAGTAAAGCATGTCAGCAGAAGAGGGAACAAGGTTCAAACCAGTAAAAATAATTTTAGGAGAGTAATTGATAAGTGAAATAAATTTCCAGATAGAGTAGTGAAAACTCATACAAAGAGGAAAGAAGTCAGGATGTGACTGGATGGATGAAATTATGATGGGATAAAAGGCTTACTTTATGTCCTTAATCTTGTTAATAAAGGAAATGTGTTGTTGAAGCTTTTTGTCTTGCACTCATCCAGACAATTTGCAATAATGATGAACCGTGTCAAATTCTGCAGCCAGGTTGAGAAAGATGAAGGCAGATAGTTTACCACTGACACTTTCACCTAGAATATCATTTATTATTTTAATTTTTCCTATTGCACCACGTGACCTCAATCTCAGCCAGGAAGAGATGCAGTTTTCACCTGAAGGCTGTTCTCGGCTTCTCTGGTATCTGAGAAAATAATCATTTCCAACTGTCTTCCCAATTTACATCACTTGAAATTTTGGATTTTGATCCTCCCTAAATGATTTAGTTGAAATGTGCAATCTGCACAAACTCAATCTTTTCCTGTCATTATTTCCTGCTGATTTTAACCTATTTTTAATACACTTTGACTTCCTGGTTAGGACTGAGACAAGTGGGGCACACAAACTCATAAGAACTTAAGAACATAAGAAATAGGAGCAGGAATAGGTCATCTAGTCCTTTGAGCCTGTCCCACCATTCAACAAGATCATGGCTGATCTGAAGTGAATCAGTTCCACTTTCCCGCTTTCTCCCCATAACCCTTAATTCCCTTATCTATCAGAAATCTATCTACCTGTGACTTAAATATATTCAATGAGGTAGCTTCCATCACTTCAATGGGCAGAGAATTCCAGAGATTCACCACCTTTTGAGTGAAGGAGTTCCTCTCAACTCTGATCTAAACTGCATGCCCCCACCCCCCCTACTTATTTTGAGGCTGTGCCCTCTAGTTCTGTTTTCCTTTCTAAGCGGGAAGAATCTCTCTACCTCTACCCTATGTAGCCCTTTCATTATCTTGTACACTAAAATACTCTAACAAGTACAGGCCCAATCTATTCAATCTCTCTTCATAAGCTAACCTCCTCAGCTCCGGTATCAGCCTGGTGAATCTTCTCTATACTCCCTCCAAGGCCAATGTATCCTTTCGCAAATAAGGGGACCAAAACTGCACACAGTACTCCAGTTGCGGCCTCACCAGTGCCTTGTACAGTTGCAACAAGACTTCCCTGCTTTTATATTCTATCCCTCTCGCGATAAAGGCCAACATTCCATTCACCTTCTTGATCACCTGCTGTACCTGCAGATTG